>CAWUFW010000536.1:0-1200000 GCA_963921515.1 Calotriton arnoldi | reverse complement strand
TCCAAGATAAGTATTTTTAACAAGGGAGGCCTTGGCCTGGTTTGAGGGCATCTGTGAAGGTTCCAAGAATGAACAATAGTGAGTACAGGTGTGAGGGTATCTTCTCAAAGAAATGTTACTATGACTGATGGTATAATGTTGTCTTTGTAGGAGATCCTTTAGTCTCTTAAGGGTGTTATTCAGTTCAGCATACCAGAAGAAGTTGAAGGCTGTCCGCTTGGTGTAAGCTTCAGGGCATTTGAAGCAGGTTGGATGTCTGCTTAATGTTGTTGGTTCCAATTTAGTCATTCATCTCAATGAAGAAGCTACTATTTGTTGTTGTTGCACTGATTATGAAATTGAATGTACTGTTAGTGGGATGATGCATTCCATGCATGGCTTGCCAGCCTTGAAGACTATGTTTTTTGAGTGATCTGTGTGTCAGTGGAGCACACTGTGCAGGTTCAGGTCACCAAGTGTAGCCTCCTTTTCTTTTTAAGTCTATATATGACACGCTTGCTGTCTGAGATTAGATGAACCGATCAGCGTGCTGAGGAATTTGACATGGAGGATGAAGTCATCAATGGTTTTTTTAGTACCAAAAATGTTTTCATAGTTTTATTGTTTACATTAATGGGTTTGTTGATATCTGATGTAGGTAAGTGAGAATTTAAAATACTGCTGAATTCTTCTTGTTAGGCATCCATAGAGAGATCTTTTAATGAGCAATTATTTCCACAATTTGGCTGCTGAGGATAAATCAGTGTGATGTGAAAAGTGCAGAAGTGGAAGGAAAAGTAGTCGATCCAGACCTATTAGGACCTTACACTTGATTGTGAATGGGGTCAAGGAGTTTACATTTGAAGTGAGTGGGTTTCTCAACTTGATACTTGCTTGTCAAGAGGAGTGTGTTGAGGAATTATATCTTTCAAAGGATTCGGTCACTGGGAAGGATTAAGTCTCACTTGAATGTGATTATGGGTGTTGTGAATGGTGTCAGAGGTGGTCTGGGATCTTAACAGTACAGTTGTTTTTGGGTTCAGCAGGTCTGTAGATCAGATGAAGAGGTCTTACAGAAGGTGCTAAATAAGGAGCTTGAATGTGGTAGGAGTTACTGAATAAATTCATCCCAGGTTGCTGTGCTGACATCCCTATCAAAGGTTGCCTTCTATTTGCCACACTTTTTTGAAGTAGGAAAGCCCTCATGCAAGTGAACTCTCCCAAGAAGACTAGCACATCAACTCAACAGCCTCTTTCTGTGCTAGAAAATGAAACATGCTCTTTCTCTAATTCCAAAGTATGTGGGATGTAAAAAATCCCTGCAAACTGTAGTTTGTGGATGTCTGTATACATTATGTATTTGAGGGTTCAAAACGTGTTCTGTAATGTGTATTAACATAATCAATAGCTTAAGCAGGTTATGATAGATGTGACACTATGAACATACAACTATATATTGTTTTGATGCATTGATTAAGCAGTTCCATCATTGCAAAAGATACCATTGTCTAAAATAATGTGTTGTGCTGTGTACACTGTTTAACACTAGTTAAACTATGGTAAGGTTTCATGTCAAGGTTAGTGTTATGTTCAAGCATGTATAATAAACCTGCTATGTGATGTTTATGCATTCTATAATTTATAAATATAGTACATTATTTGTGTTTGGCTTCTATATGCTGTACAAATTATTAGTAAAAATGAACCTACCATTGCATGGAAAATTATGTACAACAAGCGTTCCGATAAATTTTACCTAAATAAAAAAATTACAGTTTTACTTAAATATTTTACAATTTAATTTGTAGTTTTCTCATTCTTTTTTTTTATTCCAGGGGCTGTTGGTGTTTTTACAGAATTTACCCACAAACAACTGGGCAAATGAGGACATCAGTATATTACTGGCAGAAGCCTACAGATTGAAGTTTGCATTTGCAGATGCTCCAAATCATTATAAGAAACATTTGTTGCAAAGTTAAAACATTTGCTTATGTAAAATAATTTTCTGTATCTTTGTTGTCGCACATACAAATTATTATATTATGTATGTTAGAAATATATCAAATAGGATGAACATTTGTAGGATAAACTCACATCTTACGAATATTAGGAAATATGCCAGAAATTATCCAACTGGATTTGAAATGTTAAACAATTATTAATTTAAGAGAATACAAGATCCTATTAATCAACAACCTCAGTGACCTAATATTTCTCTCAATTCACAATATTTCAAACTTTTATTTTGATGAAGATTATGAGAGAACTTGCTTTTACATTATTTTATCAAGTCAAATGCTTCTGATTTGTTTCTATACAATTTCTATTGTGTTATAATCTAATTTGCACACATTGTTCATATAGGTATATATCACAAAACACCTTATAATATTCACTCTAGTTAATAGGGTATGATAGTACAGAAAACAGCAATGAATCAGTAATAGATCTTATTACAAAATTGATAGATGCATCCAGTAACAACATCTTGCTTCTGAATATTATTTAGATGTGAGAATATACAGGTTTGTTGCTCAGAAAATATATTAAATATTTTTATGTCCCTTATTTAATTTTAGCTATGGACTACTTCAAAGAGGAACACACTTTGTACATTGCCCCATTACTTAGTCAAGGCCTGACTATACCATTTATATTTGCAGTGTGAGCTATTTTAGCTTCTCAGTACTATAATTGTTGTGTAGCAAAGATTAGAGGTGAAATTAAATATCAATCTCCTATGTTCAGAATTTGTTAACAATAAATAATTCGTATGTCTAATCTATTCAACAATTTGGGTGGCGACAAAACATTATAAAAATATTTTTAAATCCGGTATATATTCTGTTGTTTTCATTTGAAAGTGATGTTTTAAGTAGTTGTAGGCAGATATGTAGAGTAGTTGTAAACCTGGCTCTCAAAATATTCAAATTTAGGTTTTCCTTTTAGAAATAAAATAATTGGACTAATTTGGATTATATCAAATGTCCAATTGTATTTATAACATCATAAATAGCAGAAATAAACATTGGTCAGAGGCCATATTTTATTTGCATGTCTGTGTGGAGCCTAGTTAACATAAATTCTGAAACACTTTAAAATACCCCTATATTAGTTGAAAATTAATTTAATCTTTAAATACTGTACTATCTATATTTATTAATGCCTGCAATCTGGACTCTTGGTTGCATTTGTCATATTTAGGGATCATATTGTCCTGCTGTATTAATAATATTTTATGATTCTCAAGCACATGGTCATGATGAGAAACATAATACTTTCCTAATTTATTAACAATTGGATATTGATTGATGTACAACAACAAAATACATCTTAAGATATCATGCAAACTAGATAGTTAATAGTAGATAAATGAAAGCAAGTAAGTGTATATTTAAAACAAAAACTGTCTTTCTTTTTAAATGCAGAACTCTTTAAATGTGAATATTTTATAAACAATGAACATGATACCAATGCAAACATCTAAATCACAATTGCTATTGCTTATACAAAGGTCTAGGTATGTCAAGTGGTTTCTTCAAATATTTATGTTTCATTATTTGGTTTCAAAGACAGTTTTTCTAAATGCCAAGTTAAAGCTACAATATGTAATTAATTCCTTCATAAGCTTTAGCCAAACAGATTCCTCAATGTCTTTTTTCAGGTCTTTGGCCTACATGAACAGTATCTGGTTATGTTCTGTTTGGTCAATGCAGGGACAGACTGTCTGTGTAAATTAATTGCATTAATAATCATTACATGCAAGTTTTTCATATGTAGCCATCTTCGGAACCGCGATCCTTAGTTAACTAATGTTGCACACTGTGTGATAGGGTAAAATTGCTGGAAGGCCATGTCAATGATAGAAAATACTGCATGTTTACATGTGTAATGTTTCAACCTATATAATTGGCATACCCTTGTTCACAGCAGAAATATAAACGCTGAATGGTAACATGACAACATCAGTGTAAGCTCCATGCAAACGTAGATAAGTTTGTAGTTTTTTTTTTTTTTAAGAGATTGCATAACATTATAGACAATTACATATTTTTCAAAATTTTCAGTCTGTAATCTCTTTACTTTACAGCAGTACATATCTTAAAACATCTTCAATATGGTAATTTGTTAGGTGTTTTCGTATATATGTAAATATCATGAAACAAAAATAAAAGATATTTGGAAATTACTTGTACATATATTTCATATTTATAAAAGGGATAAAACAATATTTGTTCCGTTAAAACTTTTAAAAAGTGAAGAATGGTGAAAGAAGCATCTTTAATAGCATCAGCTTACTGTTCATTACTCTGTAAATATGGTAACAATCAAATGAAAATGATATTTTAATTATAATATTTAAATATCATTTTCATTTGATTGTTATCAGGGCTCCCCCCCTATTCGCCTACATAATATCTATCATCCCCCTGGTGACCCTCTTTCCTTTGTTGAAGAATGATCTGATCTTCTTATCCAATCAGCGTCCTCCAAGTCTAAAAACCTCTTCCTCGGGGACTTTAACCTCCACTGGAACAAAAATGATGACCCCTCGGTTAAACTCATCAATGACTTACTTGATATCAGCGACCTGAAACAACTCTGCAATTCGCCTACTCACTCCAAAGGTGCCACCCTTGATGCTATTATTACTAGCAATGACATGGCTTCTCTTTCCCGCATTATCCCCATTGACTGGTCCGACCACCACCTCATCCTCTTCACGATCAACAGTTCTGTGCCCCCCTTCCTTAAACACCATCTTGCAAAAGAAACTGACCAGAAATCTTCACCTTATTCCTCCGGACGAACTGGAGACAAAAATTAAAGCTTATCTACGGCTTACTCCTCTCTCCCAAAGTGCCAATGACCTTACAGAACATTACAACAAATCCATCGTGAAGCCCTTGACCAAATTGCCCCAGCCAAATTAAAACTGCAAAAAACCAAACCCTCCAAATCCTGGTTCAATACGGACCTCAACAATGAGAGACGAGCTCTCAGGCAGACTGAACGCACATGGAGGCAACAGCCTTCCTCACCTAATCTTGTCCTCCTCAGAGCCGCAAGGGCCAACTATAAAAAACACATCTTCAATGAAAAAACCTCCTTCTTCCGTTCACAACTTGACCGAGCAAGAAATCGACCTAGGGAACTATTTAACATTGTCAAAAACCAAACTGCCTCAGCCCCTCCTAAACTATTGGCTACGATCAAGAGATGTGAAGAAATTGCTAGCTTCTTCTCTGATAAAATCACTAAGATTGATCAATCCTTCATCTTAACTCCCCCCCCACTTAGCCTACCTCCCCTCCTTAGCATTCCCGCTTTGTCTTCACCCACTCCAATCCCTCCCCCGGAGTCCACCCAACTCCCCCTCACTGCCACCCCTTCTGTACCTTACTACTCCGCCCCCCAGCTAAAAAACAATGCATCCTGGAAAAACTTCTGTCCAGTATCTGAACGGGATGTCATCAACATCATCACCAAGCTTAAACCATCCTCACATACCAGAGATCCCCTCCCGGCCTATCTTGTACAAGACCTCAAACACATCATTGCCCCTTATTGGGCCACTATCATCAACGCCTCCCTTGCCACCGTCAGTGTCCCCGAGTCCCTCCAACTAGGCCAAATTACCCCTTTCATCAAAAACGCTACTGCTGACCCCAATGACTTAAATAATCTGCGCCCCATTTCTAACCTTCCTTTCTTATCTAAGGCCCTGGAAAAATGCGCCCTGCTCCAGATGGACAAACACATCGAATCTTTCAACCTCTTGGACGCTTTACAATCAGGCTTTCGAAAGGGCTGTAGCACTGAAACAGCCATGCTCAATGTTATTGACGACATCCATCGCTCCCTAGACAAGGGGGAATCCTCCCTTCTCATTCTTCTTGACCTCTCCGCTGCTTTTGATACTGTCAACCATACTTCCTTACTCAATATTCTCAAAGACCGTTTTGGCTTTGATGGTGCTGTTCTCAAATGGTTCACCTCCTTTTTCCAACACAGAACGCAACAAATTAAAGTCAGCGATTGCCTTTCTAAACCTTTGCCAGTCACCTTGGGTGTACCCCAGGGCTCTATTCTCTCTCCCACTCTATTCAACCTATTCATGGAACCCCTCACCCTTATCCTTAAACAAGCGAAAATCAGTTACCACCTCTATGCCGATGACACCCAACTTTACTATCGGATCAAATCCCATGCCGATGTCTTACATCTCAACGATGCCTTGACTGAGACTCAATTGTGGTTCCATCATAACCACCTCAAACTTAACCCTAAAAAAACATAAATCATTCTATTCTCGCCTAAAAACAACTCGCTCCCTATTCAACACTGGATCTCTGACATCAAAGCTCTCAACTGCTCTCTCTCCATCTCTAACTCAGTCAAATCCCTCGGCATCAGTGTCAACCAGAGCCTCAGTCTTACTCCCCACATAAAAAATTCGGCCAAAAGTGCTCTTTTCACACTTCACCACCTTAAAAAAATTAAACCCTTTATCCCTGCAGATGACTTTAAATCAGTTGTGCAATCACTGGTCCTGTCTAAAATTGACTACGGGAATGCCACTCTCGCTGGTACTCCTAAAGTCCACCTAACACCGATCAAATCTGTTTTGAACCTTGCTGCCAGGCTTATTACTGACTGTAAGCGCTTTGATCACATCTCCCCCGTTCTCAAAGACCTTAAATGGCTTCCGATTGAAGGCAGATCCACCTACAAGACTGCACGCATCACGCACAAAGCCCTCCATCAAAATACCCCTTCTTACCTCTCTGACAAACTCCACAAAGCGGGCTGTACTAGAACAATGAGGAGCACTAACGCTCTTGTCCTTGTCCCTCCTTTATTAAAAAAGAAATCTACACAGTCCCGCTCTTTCTCTGGAAACGCGCCCTCTGTATGGAATGCCCTCCCTAAAGATTTACGTTGAAACCCCTCTTACACCAGCTTAAAAAAAGACCTCAAGCTGCTCCTTCTCAATAAATATTGGGGTCCTTAATGTATTGTCACTGGCTAATAATTCCTACCCTTGCCCCATCAGTCTAGGTCCCCTCGACTTACTGTTTCACCCCATCCCCCCATTCTATTCTTTCATTTCGACCCCCTCCTCACCCCCTCCTTATTTTTTGGGTAATGCCTACCTTCTTCCTCTTATTTTCCCCTTACCCCTCACCCTCCACTGCTGTCCTTCACGTTCTCGCCCTCCTCTCACACTAACTAACTTTGCTTTCCTCCAGTGATATTTTTATCTCATTACCTCATTGTATTAAAGTGAAATTGAAATGCTGTATTACCAAAACCTGTAAAGCGCTCTGATACTCTTGGGTCCAGCCAGCGCTATATAAAACCTTTAAATAAATAAATAAATAAATAAATCATGGTATTTAATATGTTACATGTGTATATTGAATCCATATTTCCCTTCTTATTTCATTAAGAATAATTGATTGCACAAATAGTGCCTATATGGAATGCCAAGAATAAAAATAGAAATTTGAAGCAAGTGTTGTACTGTGACAAATACTTGTTTTTATAAATGATTCAGTATTTTATTCGAATAAGCATGAAATGTAGATTGCTTTAAAAAAAAAATCAGCAATTGCTAATTACATATTCGTTTATGAACATCTATCCGTTTCTCTAACAGACTATTACTCAATGTCAATTATTCCCACTTGGTCTGCTGATCTGGTTCTGGTAGATCAAGTCCTTACTCCTATAAACAAGGGGTTCACGCAAAGTGTGGTAAATTGCAATGGCCATTGTAGAACTGTATTTAACTTCATGCACTTTTAGTAATCAAACTTGCCACTCTCGAGATATGGAACATGGATCGCTGATCTGTCATTGACAAAATCACCCAAGGGAAATCCACATTTTCTAAGTTAATGGGTCTCTGATGATTTCTGCCTTTTTAGACCCATGGGTAGTGTTCTCAAAACGCCATTAATGAAATGGTGTCTCCCTTTGGGTCATAAGCATTCACAACGCGGGTACTTAAAAGTCATACACCAGTTGGGAAAACCTACGTTCAGTGGTTTCATCTAACAAATGCTAAGAACTATTTGAAATTTATTAGGCTGCTTCTATGTTCCCTCCTTCTGTATCAACCAATCAGGCAATTAATTTATTTGTGTGAATTCATTTAAATCAATACAAATTAACCACAGTAAAAATAATAAAATAGAAGAATAAAATCACAATAAAAAAAATCATGTGCCCTATGGGCTCAAAATATTAAAACATTTTATGAAGCGACTCAACATAAAATATATATGTGCATAAAATAGCTGACGAACCACTGCAATAATATTCCAAATGTTCATGTCCTACTCTGTCTAATACCTCTGAAGATTATATTAATGAATTTCCAGAAGCATGCCAAACACATGGGAACAGTAAGTAGTGGTCAGGCAGAATTCCAATGCTTCATTACAAGTATAGGCCCCACTCAGCAGAAACATTGATTTTAATAAAGTGTGATATGCCATCCGAAATTCTCGGCAGCAGCATAACAAATGAAGCACAGACTCTCTTTTGTACTCGCAAAAGCTGCAGGGCATAATTTTAGGTGTTGAAGCCCTATTTGTGCGATACTCATTGGTTAGAAGGAGCATGAGTTGTGCTCTAAGGTACTCCAGTATTATATCTTTCATAGACTCACATGCTTGAATCTTCCCCGTCATCATTGTGGGAGTGTTAAAGCATTAGCACTAAAATCCCATTGAAAACAATAGACATTGATAGACATTGATAGCCAATTCACATTGTTTTAAAACATCCAAACTTCAACCAGTCAGAGCAGAGGCCCTGAAGCACTCATCCCCTGCAGGGCCAGCATACCTCAGATATTTTACCACACGTCATGTATTAGGTAGTCTTCATGAGCTCTGCTCAGTCACAGTGTTTCATATCACAACTTTTGACCTAGCAGCTATCTAGTTGATCTTCACACCTCCAAGCAACAACTGAGGTACAGTTTGGTGGTGTGACGTCCTAATTTGACCATGTCTGAGGGTTCCAAAAAGAGGCTTTTCAGGCATTGTAAGTCCTGTGCGAAATCAAGACTCTTCTCTGAAGATCCCTCAAGCAATGTTTATACTGCCTCTATCCTCAGCACAAGCCTATGGAGTGCAATTACTGTTGTTCTTTCTCAGCTAAGACCCTCAAAGATCGTGAGGCCTGACTGCTTCTTTGGCCCCAGAAAAAGAAAGCCCAGTCTGAATATGAGTCTGAGGAGAGGGGACATTGCTCCTCAAAGAAGTGAAAAAATTAGGATTCCTCCTCATCAGACAGAGACTCAAAAGGGATAAATCTCACGGTAGGGAGACCAGTGTTGAGAGGTCAAGAAGCAAGGAGCTGGTTGGAACTTCTCCCTTTCACAGAAGGTCTTCCTCCTCACCTCCATTCGCCACTCCAAGAAAATCTGTCCACCTGTTTCCTCAAGATTGATTTAACTGCTCAAGTAAGGAATGGTAAGAGTGGAAAACATGCCCATGTTGATGTCTAAGTTCAGAGCCACCTTTCTAAGCTATAAAGACCATGGATTGGTCAAGATGATAAAAATCGCTTGAAGAGCCTTTTTTAAAGTATCTGGTTTCGCTATTTGTGCAGCATAGTAGTATTTGAGGAAAGTGGCCTTTCATTCAATAGCCTGTATATTCAGGCAAAACTCCAGATGAATCAGAGAGGGTTAAACATATTTTGGAAGCTGAAACAGCATTCTGTAGGCATTACATTGAGACTGATCCAAAATGGAGGATAGTTTCCCCTGGAGTGCATGCTGGCCATAGTAAAGATTTGGTAATAACTTTGCTTGAGTGACTCCCAAGATGGCCTCTGCTGATGGTGAATATAATTGATGATATAGTCTACATAGAGCAAATGTTACTGTTTGTGCTTTCCTGCTGATGTTTTTGAGGTGGGCTCTGGGTTTGCCAGTATCAATAAATCGGACCCCAAGATAATTATAATTTGAAGTTTGAGAAATGGATTTATTCCCCAGCTCCCATCTTGATGATTCATCTTTTCTAAGATGAGCCACTTAAGATCATTCTCTATGTGCTCCTTCTCATACCAATGCTGAACCATGGGGGCTGAAAGTTTATTGGTCCTAATTGCAGACTTATTCTCACAGTATCTGATTCTGAACTCTCTGCCTGTTTCTCCAATATAGCCAAAGTCGCATGGACATAAAATAAGATATACTATATTTTTGCTATTACAATTAGTCATATCTTTTAGTATGCCAGTGCGACCTCTTTGTGATAGATCTTCTTTAAGTTTGCTCCTTGTATGGTCCAACTTGTCTTTTAAGTTAGTATTCCTTCTATATGCCAGCATGGGCTTTTGTAGCTTGTCATCATCATCATCACTGACATTCAATACATTCCAATTTTTGTTGAGGATCTTTTTAATTTTAAAATTCAAGTTGGAATTTTTAATAACACATACCAACTTGTGACATGTCTTTCTAAGTGGAACAATTGTATACGTGCAGTAATTAATTTTTTTTGCCTTATAAATATGTTCTTAACTTTTGTATAATCAGTGAAAATTTAAACAAATATGAATGAGTCTAGAAAAATATAATAAAATGACAAAAATGATACGATCAATGGTATGATTAGTCACGTCCAATAATGGGTGGCCCATAGAGCTCTAGTGAGCCTATAGAGAAAACATATAGGTCATGTGGGAGTTTTTCTCATATATTTTGTGGTCTCTTCCCCCTTGCACAGGGACCTACAAATTAATTTTAGGGGGTACCTCTAAACATACAAGGTATTTGCCCTTGCCAGGAAGCAACCTATATCTGCTATGTGATGTTGAACAGCATAGGGACTGTTAGAAATGGGATTTCTGGTTGGCTAGGGCATGCGCCTAAGCCAGGCAGAAACCACCACTCTAGTCAGGGCAAGGGAGTTACACGCTGAAGATAACCCCTACTCACCCCCTTGGTAGCTTGGCACGAGCAGTCAGGCTTATCCCAGAGGCAATGTGTAAAGCGTTTGCGCAACACACACACACAGCAGCAACACACTAGGCACACCACGAAAGAAACTCCACACAAGGTTATATAAAAATAGCCTTTGTATTATCATAAACACATTAGATCATAATCACACAATATACACTGTGCCAACTGGCACTAGGCAATATTTACAGGGGATTATATACACCTGACAGGGCCAATCGGGCCACTGTCAGAACCTTCAGAAAGTACTAGTAACACATGTAAAACACAACCAGTAACTACTGGTACCATATTGACCTCAGCATCATCACATTAGGCATAAATCACATCATGCAGTAGATATCACATTAGGGTTTTGCGCCCTACCAACATAAACCTGACCCCCAGGCCAACTGGCCTTTTACTGGGGCTCAAATGCCCTATGTCCCGCAAAGTCAGGGCGTAGCTGCCAATGCAGTGAAGTCACCGTGCGCAGATGCGCTGGGGCGTGGGGTGCAACTCACCCATTCCTTAATAAAAGAAATGGCCCCCAAACGTTGCAGCTGCCCACTGTCCGGCGGGGCAGCTGTGGAAAAAGGCCTGGCACCATTGTGCCGCCTGAGCCCCACTTCGGGACTCTTAAAAAACAAAAGTGCCCCCTTGGTGTAGCTGCCCGCAACGGCGGTGCAGCTGTGAAGCCAAATAAAACAGGCCAAATGAGCACGGGCACTTCAGGGCCCCAGGGAGCATCCACGCGGCCCCAGGCACCGACAATGTGCCTCGGGGGAGCCCTTCTCACTGGGACTCTGTACACAAAGAATGCCCACTCGGTGCAGCTGCCCGCACTTTCGCGGTGCAGCTGGGACAAGGAGCACAAGCGCGGGCACAAGCACGATGCCCAATGGGAGCCCCACTCACCGGGACTCTCCTGGGACTGCTCTGGGCTCCTTCTGGCACGCAGGAATCCGGTCGTCCCTCAATGCGGGGTAGGCTCCTGCCTACCACTTGGCTTCTGCTCACCGGGGCAGGCTTGGAGGCTCCGTCTCCACTCGGAGCTCCCACCGGCACACGGGGGCCCCGCATCCTTCCCCAGCACGCCCAGCGTCCTCTTTCCTGCCGGCTGGCCATGCCCCCAACCAGGCACAGCCGCCTGGCTTTCGGATCGGGCCACAGCGGTGATTTCTCCTTGCGGCGAAGTGCGGTGTGGGCTCCCGCCTGCCAGAGGCATAAAACAGCGGGGTGGGCTCCCGCTTATGGAACCCAAGTGCGGGGTAGGCTCCCACCGATCCGCAAAACGCGGGTGGGCTCCCACTAATTAAATACGCATAAAAGCGGGGTGGGCACCCGCTTCCCTCAGCAATTGCGGGGGAATCCCCACGTCGGGATTCCCTCTATATTCGTCGCGGCCCAGTGCTGCAAATCAAGATAAAATCTCGTCCTGGGGCAAGGCAATAAAGATGCAGCGCTCACGAGGCGATGTGCCCCCAACAGTCCCAGGGCAAGGGCTGGGCCCAGGCAGGCCATCACACAGGGCCCTCCAGCAGGGAGGCAGTCCCTCGTGGCGGTTCCTCCTGGGGCCCAGCAGCAGCAGGTCGCAAGGAAGCACAAAAGTACAACATTTTCATGGGGTCACAGCCCCAATATTTATACCAATATCCTCTTTGTCTGCCCTGGCACAGGGTTGGGGGAACCAGCCTAGACTGGTTCTGGGGTTTTTTGGAGCACTTTGTTGACAAGGCTCCTCTTCCCCTTTGTCAGGTGGGGGCTCGTCATCAGACACACCACAGGGGGGCGGAGCCAGCAATCACATAGGCAGGCACAGACCTATTCAGGGTCAGGGGACTACTCCTCCCACTACTCCAAATGCAGATGCCCTATTCAGCCTAGCGCTGACTCACTCTGCCCCTCCTGGAGCCACACACACCTCACCAGCCCCTGTCACTCCAAAGCCAGACATGCAATCCACATCAGGCAAGCAGACACATAGCACACAAAAATGCCAACTTCTAAAAGTGGCATTTCTAAAATAGTTATAATAAATCTGCGCACACCATTGCGTAGCATTTATTATTACTATTCCAAATATACCAAACTTGACCACGCTGCTCCTCTCATATCAGGAATTACCACTGAAACACTTATCAGGGAATCCCCAATGCATTCCTATGGGAGGGCAGCCTCACAGTAGTGAGAAACCAAAATGGCTGTTTGTCACTACCAGGACTTGTCACACACTTAAGGTACATGTCCTACCTTTTACCTACAATGCACCCTGCCCATAGGGCTAGCTAGGGCCTACCTTAGGGGTGACTGACAGGTAGTAAAAGGGGGGTCACAGACATGGCACACACTTTAGGTGCCACGTCACAGCGGCAGTAACACTGCGCGCACAGGCCCTGCAATGGCAGAGGCCTGAGATAGGTTTGAAAGGCTACTTTGGTGGGTGGCGCAATAAGCGCTGAAAGCCCACCAGTAGCATTTAATTTACCAGCCCCGGGTGAGATACCACTTTACAAGGGACTGACAGGTAAATTAAATAAGCCAAACAGGTGTAGACCAATCTTACCATATTTACCACAGAGAGCACATGCACTTTACACTGGACAGCCGTGCTAAAGTGCACAGAGTCCTAAAACCACCAACAACATGTTAGAAAAAAGGCTAGGAGGAAGGCAAAAAGTTCAGGGATGGTCCTGCAAAAAGGGCCAAGTCCAACAGGGACTAAAACACATCTTTGCTTTAGGCCCTGTGTGGTCAAAATTTGTTCGGTAGCGGAATTGCCTATGCCTGTTTTTATGCGACCCAGGTATTTGAATAAATAGAGATAATTGCTCTGAGTACTGAAGTGGGAATGCGCCACTCAGCATGTTTAGCCCACAATTTGTTGTGATCAACCACATCAAATGCACCAGTATAGTCCACAAAGCACACAAAGAATGGTGACCGAGATGAAGAGAGGCACAGTAGACCAAATATGATAGGGCAACTATGTTGTCAACTGTAGAGGAGTGCTGCGAGGGTAGAGCCAGATGCAAATGTGGATGCAGCACTAAAGGACAAGAAAAGATTGCTGCTCGCTTCTTGCTGGACCTTTGAGTGAACTATGCTGCCCCATCCAAGTCTCGCTGAACGTCCTTTCTAGTGTTCCAAAACTGTTCCAATACTTGTACAATTACAATTGATGAGCAGGACAGTGGGCACGCTGATGAACTGCTAGCCAGTCCCGGCTGTATGTCCAGCTGGGCAATCCCAGCTATATGTTTGGTGAGGTTTTTCAACAGTGCAATCCAACTCAATGTTCAGAAGCGAGCACGGGGGAGGAGTAGCTGAATGGAGAGTCATGGCTTCAAGGTGTAAGCCTAAGACAGGCAAAGAGCTTAAGTAGAGGAAGAGCAATTGGCATTGGCCCGCCTATGGCCCCACACCTGGATAGTGGCTTGGCAGCCTCCACGTCCTCAGGTTGCGACCTCTGTGTCTAGTGCACCGCAGGCCAGTCACTTGCTTTGCTGCAGCCCCTGTCTCCCCCCTGTGCAGAGACCTCAACCAACTTGCTGTCTACTCACAACACCCAGCCGACACTGTGTTGATGCTGTGTCAACCATTGACTGCCTGGATTGCCCCCCAGAAATCTGCAAGCAGAACAGCATGGGCAGCAGGCGGCCAGTGGGCCATCGGGCGACAAATGGCAAGTGGCAGCGATCAACAACGATGGGTGGTGATACTTGGCGGTGGATGGTGGGCAGTGGATATCCTCCGGTCCCGGCAGTCTCAACCTCAACTGTGGCAAAACGTGACCAGCCGTTTGCTGAACTCTTCTGCTCCTCAGCTCCTGCTCCCTCAAGTGTCTTGGTTCATGTTCAATTTTAGCAGTTCTCCTTTTTTAGTTAGTATCACCATCATGTGACCTATTTCACAGATGCAATCTCTGCTCTCTGCCCTCACATCCCCAAATCTTTGTACCTTTGCCTCAATGCCATGGAGCTCATTCACTCCACCTCAATTGGTGAATTCTCTACTATTGTTGCTTATTTAACTGCTAGGACAATTGGTCTGCTAAGAAACAATATAGTACCTTCTGAGACATGCAACACAAATTCCATCAATTTGGTCATTTTTTCCACTGTGCTGCTCATAATCTAGGTAAATGGAACCTTTCTCCATTTCGACAAGGTTCCCTGAGATCTCAAATGTGCTATTTTAACTTCAATATTCACCTAATACTGACCAAGAAGTCCCAAAAAACAACTTGCCCATCACTGACCTGCCGTACCTGTAAATTATGCTTGAAACCACTGGTAAAGCAAAAAAAGAATCCTAAAATACTTCCAAGTAGTGTAATTTGCTGACCTGGAAGCTGTGTGTACCTCAGGTCACCATTGACAGCAAAATGGCAACCACAGAGTCATTTAGGTCGACAAGTGACATGCTTCCCTTAGGTTGTAGACCTCATATTTGCGGCGCTCCAAGGTTAGCGGTATTCCAATTTATGGCTCCATCTTCTTCAGCACACCTGTCTTAAGGAGCTAGACCCCACCTTCTTGATAGTACACCAAGGTAAATATCATTAGTTCTGTACTACAGCAGATAAGGATGTGGCAGCTCTATGCACAGTGGATAAGGTAGGGTATCAACAAGTATGGCACTTCAATGTACCGTACCGTCAAAGAGTGAGCTAAGAATTTCCAGGAATATTTTGTTTTCTGTTCTGTTTGGTCTAGAGCCAACAATTACCTTCTGTAAAGCTCTTGTGGAGCAGGGAATCTGTTGGAGTACAGAATATAGGATGTCTATAGAGTCTAACACGTATGTTTGGTGGAGAAGGTGGATCTTGCAGTTTCCACAGTCCATCTCAAAGCAGCCAGTAGAGTTATACCGCTCCAGAGGGTCGGTTCTAAAGAATGCCATAAATTATTTCCCCAAACATTTATATAAGGATACTTAGGAGACGGTTCTTAGGGGCTGCCATTAGACTGTACAGTGTGGGAGCATCAGTTTGCGCAGGCACGCTAGTGCACCGTTGTGAACAAGAGTGATTATTTGTAGAGAGTGAAATGTTAACCCACAGGACATCCTGAAGGTTTGACCTGCCTGTAATATTCACTGTAGTGAGGAGGCAGATGACATGAAGAGAGCAGGGATGAGATGGGATCACAACAACCCAGCTGAAAGCCACGAGCAGTTCCCCAGATTGAAAGGAAGAGTTGCCAAGGTCAGCTTGGGTTTCACCAGGTTTGTTTGCCCTTAAATTACCTTAGTTCACATTTTTATTGCTTCAGGTGAATCTCAAATATAAGGGTTCACACATAAATCAGTGCTGTATGTGTGGTGTCCGTTAAAGCAGATTACATAAAGTAGAAGGTAATAGGATGTGATAGGATCATGCAAATGGGGCTGATGATGCAAGACAGCAGGATGTAAAGAAGAATATTGCCTTACATATATATTTGATAATGTTCGATGGTATCCATTTTCCAGGACCTTTAAAGATATTGCTAGAAAGAAGCAATCAACACTATTCTTTACACCCCCAGTCAAAGTCGGAGAAAGAGGGAATGCAGGAACATAGGCAGGCAAATGGCACTCACAAGGTCCCCACAAGTAGCCATTGTATTATGCAAGGCAACAGGATAAATATACAAAACTGAAACGTTTTGGCTCCAAGAAGCCAATTTGACAGCTGTGTGGGAACAGCAAGCTAGTCATGCACCTTTGTACCTAAGACGTGTTTGCCTTCTGTTTTAGTGTCGCTGGTGCTCTCACTGCTGGCCATATCCTTTCTCCTGCCTTCAAAGTTGTGATCTTGCGACCTGAATTTTTGGCAGGAGATGCTGCAACTTGACACAGCCAGGTTTGCCTCACAGCAGTGAGATGCCATTACTCAGGCACTCCAAGCTCACATGAAATGTTCTTATATTTTAGTTATTGGGATTCTCCCCAGGCAGTATCATTCCATGTGTGTTTGGAGGAGTTTGTCTTGCTGCAATAATGGCACCATGAATTCCCCCTGTAATGAAGTAATCTAATACGTTTTTCCATGGGGATCTCACACCACACACACAGTTTAGGATAAGTACATTGTTGCATTGCCCTGTCCAGTGTGTCTACTGGTTTCCTCATTTACCCTCATAATGCTCTTCCTTTTCCCCTTCAGATTGCAACTTTACATCCTCCTATGGCAGTATGCCTCCAATTCCTGTCGCAACAGTTTGAGCAGTGAATGTTTCTGTGCCAGAAGACTGTTTAAATACTGGAATCAATTGCGTGCAGGCTGAGAACAGCAGCAACAAACTAACTACATCACAATTCTTCTCCAATCTGCATTTTTCAGCCAAAGAGTTTGCCCAAGCTCATCTTGCATGTGCTTGTGTGTGTGTCTGACCATATGCATATAATGCTGCTGCCGCTATCCGTCCTTTCCAGACATTTTCTGGATGCTGTTTGTGTTTTACTCAATCCTGTCTACACATTTATTCTGCTCTGGTTTCATCCACCTCTTTGACAACGTATTTATTTATTGGGTGCTGCCCACTGCAAAAAGGCAAGCATCGTCTTCTTCATGGCATTGAATTTCCGGTTATTTGCAGATGTTTTATCTGTGCTTCTCGATTGCCTTCAGTTTTTCTGAGCTCCCCCTTTAAAAATGGTGCTTTCAGGTGAGCTACAGCTTGATCCGGGGATCGCATTAACATCCAGGAAGGAACCAAACAATGTGATGTCTATATCAAGCACCTCCAAAGATATGCTTTCCAACTACTGGATATGGAATTGGAGCTTTTCAGGCTCAAATCCATGGCCCTGATGCCCATTGTCTCTTCCTGTCCCTCCGTACTGTGTGTCATGCTGAATGAAACAGGGGGTTGAGCTGCTCAGGAACAATTTGATGGATTAGCATGTTAATAAGTTGCAAGGTCAGTGGTGATTCATGGTTGCCAGGGGGCATAATGCAAACTAGTAAAATGGACTCCACCTCCCCAGGTAATTGTTTTAATCCCTCAGCATCTCCAACGCTCCTTACTTTTCCACAGAATTTTTCACACAGGGATATCTGTCGCAATAAGTCCCAGCAGTGACAGTGAAGTTGTTCAAGAAGAAAAATAATATATTAAATTATCATCACATAATATGCCTCATTAGTGTTAATGATGGCCCCAGTTAGCACAAAATCAAAATACAAACTGGCGCCATTGCGAAACTGTAACAAAAACACTTGAACACAGTACCCAACTAAAGTGCATATTGGCCATGTTTTTAAAGTCTCACCTTAGTACAATTGTATGCCTAATTTGCACAATCTCTATGCAATATGCTGTGCACTTTTTTACCCAGGGTTGAAACTAAAGCTGTAATGCACAGTTGTGGACCCATCATGGACCTTAGTGCTGAGCCTATCAAGGCCCTGAGTTGGTCGAAGCCAAGATCGCGTGGGGTGGTATTGCCTTGTCCTGTGTCCGTGCCGTGCCTGTCTTTCATCCGCACTGCAGCTTGCTGCGCCCTGGTTTATGAATTCCGGTGAGTCTCCCGGTGCAGCGCGGTTGTGGACCAGGCATCCGTGACAACACCGGGCAGCACTGGGCCCCTCATCGCCTGGATGATCCTGCCCACTGACTTCACTCCACCAGCTGCAAGGAGTGAAGCGAGGGTAGAAGGCAGGTGTGAACGGGGTGGCGAGGTGCATGTAGGGGCAGCAGAGCACCCAAATCAGGCTGAGACTTGGTGCAGCCTGTGGCCCCGTGTCTCCCACTCCCTGCCTCCCACCCCACTTGAGCTTCATACGGCCTCTCCTCCCTCTCTGGCAAAGGCATTTCACCCCCAAGAGGACTGTGCACGCTCATGTCCCCCTCCCTATGCAATCAAGGCCAAAGCTTTAAGGGAGGGGTGAGGCATCGCACTTTGGCTTAGAAAAATCAGTATATACACAGGAAGGCTATAGGTGGAGAAAACATAAGGTTATAGACCCCCGGCACTTGCTTACTACAGTTCTCCCCCCCACCATAACAACTGAATAAACCCGCATTGAATCTCCAGAGGAAAATTTGCTAGCACAGTGGCTGTTCGTAGGCCTAAAGGCTGGGAGCATTGCCTACACAAAGTTTATTGCGAACTCTAAATCACAAGAATCTAGCAGTGTTCCTTGTCTGGGTGGTGTTAGTACACCCACTTTGGGTCAAGCCTGACCTAGCGGTGACTGCCCCAATAGTTTGGGGTGACGTTTGTGAGCTTGGTGAGTACTCCCATCCTGACAAATTCAACAATAAATCAAGCACCTTGCGAAGATCGCTCATATGAGATAAGGCAGGGTTCGACAACAAGCTGCACTAAAGTGGCCGAGTGAAAAAAAAAGTCTGTAAGGAAGCCCAAGATAGATGGGGCACTAGACAACTCAACAAAAGGGAGTGCAGGACAGGGTAGTCCATTGCTATCACCAATCCAGACACTACTCAGAACAATGAATCGTAGTGGCAAATTCACCTTTCTAAAGGATCCAGCTGCAGTCATCTATTCAACAACAGGAAAGATTGCCGGTCTGCCGAACCCACTCACGCCTCAAAAGCCGGACTAAATATTATGCTCTGACCAACGGATTGGTGTAAATTCAAAAGAGGTTGGAAAACTGCCAGCTCCAGCAACAAGTGATATGCCAGCAGGTAACATCATCATAATACATGCACAGGTCCATGCAATAAAACTACCAGCATTCTACACCAAGACCAGCCCCAAGACCGGACTCAATCCAGTCCTCTACACAGGAAAACAACAACTGCATTAGTATTAGTAAATCTACTGAAGAGGTGGAAAACTCCTGGATGCACTCAATGTCATTAACAAACAACATGGACATAATACAGGCACTGGATGTAAAGGCCATCAATCTGGTTGACGATCTTGAAGAGCACGTGCAATCACCAATTGAAATTTCATGTGTATTGAAACAGCCTGCCAAAAAGGACCCAAGCAACGGGCTTAAGTCACCAAGACATGGCTCAGTAACTGCAATGAGGGCCCAGTTAGAGGACACAGATGACAATGAACTTCACACCTCAGCACTAAAGGCAATTAGGGAAATGAAAGAACTGCACATTGGCATTGAGGGAAAGGTGAACATGATATCCTAGATTTTTAAGGGGAGAATTTTTTCGAACTTACACTCCCATTACTAAACATCTTACATACATCAATCACGGCGCTCAACATGTAGTCCGATAAGTTGGACATTCAGATTTATCTCATGATGTAGTAGCCTCTCATATCTGCGAAGAAAGGTGCAAGAGAATAACCCGCCAGTTAATACAGACCAAGCAGACTGTGGGTGCAATCCAATTTTTGACAAACTAAGCTCAATACCAGTAATATTAACGAGTATATTAAATGAAATGAAAAACTGCAAAGCTAAACGATGAATGGTAGGCACATCCCAGAGTTGAGCATCTGCCCCCAAGTTCAATCGACAGAAAAACATCTGACTTCTGAACCAAGTAAGGCATCTAACTCCTCAGAAGTAGTAACCACTAAATCGGAGCTAATTTAACCTGCATCCCAGCCCTCCGATTGACCATCGGATAAGGATGCCAAACAAAGTGAACCTATGATCCCAGTACAAACTAAGAGTCAGAAGAAGCGTGTCAGGAAGTCAAGAAAGAGCCATTTAAGGTACAGTAAAAGACGGCTCATGCAGAAACAGATTATACTCGACAGACAACTTACAGAAGGCATGGAAAAGCATCCAGACCCAAACTGGCCCTGAGCAGAGCTTGCAACAAGGAAAAAAGGTGAAGTGTTCCTGGCAACACACCCAGGGCCCAGCAGCTCTTAGAACTGTGTCCCTTGCAACACAGGGAAAACACAACACAAATTAAATAAGGCGATTGCCTGTGCCTCTTCAACATCAAATAACGGAAATACCAATAGCATAGAACTCACCCAACATCACTCATCAGGTGGTCGAACAATTATACTATCAAGCATTGAATCTGGAAAAAATCCTTGTGAAGCCGTCTGGCAGAAATATAATTTAAAGAACCATCTGCAAAGGGATAAGATAATAGTAAATATTAATATGCAAAGAGATGACGAAGTAGTTAAAAAAATGCCTGCAAAATCACGACTCGGAGGTGCTGCTCCATTGCTCGTCACTTACAACTCATTTTCAGCTAATGGAGAGTCCGAGCCAGCAAATCCCTCTAACTCCCCTTTACATTTCACACAGCCAGCAGGATATCCTCAATAGAGGAAATAAAGTGAGACTGTTTGCTGAAATTCCCATTTTGAAGCATATCAAATGTTTAGACTTGCTTTCAGTCAAATTTCTTGCTAACAAGGATCATAGGCAATGAGAGCAAACTCTCTCCACCCGGAGAACAGAGGAGATTGCACTTTCAATCATGAATGCCAGCCAACAGGTTGAAATATGGGGTATAACACTCTCAAATCTCGTTACCCTACACTACCCCCTACCTCTGCTGATGCCAGCCAAAGCAACAAGTACTGAACTGGAAACAACCGCCATATACGCAGTTCTACAAATTGCCCACGGCTCAATGGGGACAACTGCTCAAATGACAAACAAGCAGTCAAATGACAGGAACCGTGATCAATGGCACTGGATAGCATCAGTCTTAAACACCCCAAGACAAGAGTGACTCCCCATACAAGGGAGTAGTAAGCCCCAGGATATTTCACTAAACATCCTCTCCTGGAACATAGCTGGAGCAAAACATGAATTCCTCGACGGTGTTCCCCCACTGAATTGGGGAAAATACAAGATAATTGCTCTTCAAGAGACTTGGCATGATTGACCCCGTGCAAATGGTAGGCCACACACTACAACACGTTAAGGCCACAAGATCACATTGATCTGGGAGACCAAATGGGGTCCTTGCAGTATATGTATTGACAGCATTAAACATCACCTCAAAGCAGCTATATTCTTCAGCATCTGGCATAAACAACCAAGAGCAACGGTAATACTGATGTAAGGTTCGCAAATCCTACCTTGGATATAATCATGACAGGTGATTTCAACACCAACTTAAGGTACATCACGGACGAGGATGACCAATTGGCTGCAGAAAACGCTATTTGGGCAGCTCAGCCACAGGCCGTTTCACTGCCTTGGACCATCTAGGCTTGAGAGTTGTAAATGGCAGATCTTAGGACGATACACCATTGAGGTTCACACACTAGGGTGCGAATTCAAGATCAATAATTGACTATACAATCCTCTATTTGCCACTAATAATGCACTTGAGGAACTACATAGTTAAATATACTGTAATGACCATATTTATTCATTTTTCTCAATGACATGTAATACATTTGCCAGATTTTCACACTGCCCTACAAAGTGCAGTAGTTAGTTCACACACACAAAAACCACATATATACACAGATTCAAAGACTGGTTTACACACACAGGTAAACAGAGACACACAAATAGATATAAAATAGGCAAGCACACAGAGAAACTGTTAAGCCCAGAGCCGCCAGACAAGCACAAGTACACACACCTAGACCCAGTGAAATGGGCACAAACACACATCTCACTCACACAGCACATACACAAGCAACTCAATTTCATCCCAACACGGATCCACATCCACCATAGATTGGCCTAGCTATAGAGGTCAGTTCCTTTCCAATGGCATAGTTGCTTTATCAGGCAGCCATTCACTAAATAATAAAGGTATCAAAACCTAAATTCAGTGTTATTTTAAATTTCAGGGAAGGACCCATCCCTGAGAGATCTTCAATTTTCACTGGTGTGTTTCAGTCTGTTTTTAGTCTAACACACTGAACTAGGTGGTATGATTTGGAGGAAAATGATGATGGGGGTGGTAAGGTATACCAAAACATTTTTATAACTATGTTAAAATAAATATAGCTTAAAAATATGTTTTAAAACCTTTGGGGTCATCTGATAATTCTATTAGGAAATACCAAATTCCAAAACTCTCCCATTCTACTCAGTTTTAAAATAATTAATCTCTTAGAAATTGGTGACTAGCAGAATTCTGAGGGCTCTCAAATGTGTCTCTTAAGGGAAATAAGGCACAGGAAAATAATGTGCTTTTCCAAGATCGAACAGTGTGATCGATTAGAACAAGTCTCCTGACTGCAGTTGACATTTGCTGCAATTTGGGTAGTTAGTTCCTCACTTTGGCATGTGAGGATTTGTGTGAGCAATATCTCCCCACAAATGGTTGGGTTCACTTTACATAGCCAAATAACCAAAGATGAAGAATTTTAAAATCAGGTAACACTAGCCGATCCCTCGTGCTGTCATTTTCAACCTTTGTCTTTTCGTGAATCTCTTTTATACCCCTCGGTTTTAGGGGTTTCTCTATGCCCTTTCCTCACAGTTGGAATTTCTGTTTCACTGGCATCTTTTCTCTCTCTCTCTAATCTAAAACAAATCACTCTCTGGCAATTTTTACACCAATTTTCACTCTGTGGGTTTTTCTAATGCCATTTCTCTCTCTTTCACCAGCCTTAACATGAAACTTTTTCTCTCTTGGATTGCTTCTTCTCTCAGAAACACCCTTTCTGGCTCCACCTTTCTTTCTGTCTCCCTTCTCTGAATTCAGCAGTGTCTCCCCCACTGCAGGGCTGGGCTGAAGGAACACACCTATTCAGGGCAGATAGATGAAATGTTGATCCTCGCTATTTTTTGGTGTGACGTGCAAAAAAGCAAGAAAGGGATGGCACCAGATTCTTTTCCACATTATTACTGCTTGAAGCCTTGCAAAGACACACTGCTGTGCCTGCCTTTTCCGGCAAAACTTGTTAGACCTTAAAATCAGATTTTTCTTTTTACTGCATATTTACCGATTTATACACTGAAACCTAAAATGTGTACCTTGCAGATGTTGAGAAAACCAACACAGAAATGAGAAACCGCACCATAAAAGCGTGCTTGAACATATAAAAATAGGGAAAATAAATGCAAAAGATTGATATGTTTACTAATAGGGTATTATAACAGATGACTTATGAAAAAGTTATGATTTGAAATGCTTTTACTGATAAAATATTTCAATTCTAATGATGTGACTTAGACTTTCTGTTGCCTTTCATTGTAGTGCATCATAAAGAGAAAGTGGTGCAAAAATGTATGCGAAATAGTTACATAGCTGATATTTTCAGTATTGATACTAGACAATATTAGGATCATAAAAATGTTCAAATGATTTTAGTAAAATGAATCTTAAAAATAATTTACACGTATGAATGATAAAAATTGTGGAAGTAGGCCATACCTAACTTTAGAAATCTCTATGTAATAATAAACCGAAAAGCATTACCATTATTTCTCTATATGAAATGTTTAATTTATTTCATTATGTTTGATCCTAATTATGAGTTTATTTCATCTGAAAACAAATGTTAGCTTTAAGTACATTTACTCATGTTCTTTCCTAAGCTGCATTATTTTCATAGCTTAATAATGGACTTTTCACGTTTTCTTCAAATCTTGCTTTTTCTGTTCTGCATATGCAACATTTTGCAGAATTAAGGACATTCTTTTAGTGTTCACTGTGGAGTGAATTGGTGAGAACCTAACCCCTGTACAGAGACCATGGAACGAAACATTGTTAATTTATTTTGTCAACTAACCTATAGCGAAAGAAAGGACACTCGTTTCTCATGACAAATTTGGGAAACCATGCTGGAGTATCATATTTTTGTTCCTTATGATAGAAAGAGCTACCACATGATGATATGACCATTATGGTGTGATGACTGGTTTTATGCGGCATCATAAAGACTATAAAAGAGGAGACCCCAAAGGAGGGGTACGTGCATGCAAGACAACAGCTCTCAATTCTTTTCACCTTTTGCATGAAGGATGCTTTTTGGAACTCTCAAACTCATGCTTTTTCTATGATTTAAGAACCATCCTCTTGGCTTTTATTTTTGGACTAACTTTGCTGATGCTGCTGCTGTTATCTGACTGATTGAATCTTTCTTGGCTGACCACCTGATGTTATGCCCCCATATTTTTGCCCTTTGCTAATGATCTTGCCTGCTGAGCTTTCTTGGACTGTCTGATTTGTAACCAGATGTATGCCATTTTACCTTTAGCCCATTCCCATGGACTCGCCCTAAGTGAACTTTAAACTTGATTCCCTTTGCCTTTGTTTAAAACCTTTTGAATGCTGTTTAGAAGAAAGAAACCATCCTTCTGCCTTTCAATGGTGGTAGGAATCTGTAACTTTGTAAACCATCCTCTTCAGGATTAGAAAATTAGATTAAATGTGTTGTTTTATACTAAATTCTGTAAGATTCTTGAAATGCCTAAAAGGATACTTATATGCATTGATTTTGAATCAATCATTTGTTCAATAACCAAGTTAACTAAATGTGCCTGAGTCTGATATTGTGTCCTGATGTTCTTCCTTTAAACTGTGCTGCCCATTGCAACATTTTATTTTATTGCATGGCATTGAAAGTGGTGTATTTGAACTTTATTCTGAATATGTGTAATGGCTACCAATTATTGGTCCTCATTGGGTGGCAACACTGGTTTTGGATACCCTCCTTCCCACTCCTCACTGGTTTTGGAAAATGCAGTTCCGGTACATGGAGGATTTAATCAAGTCCCAATGATGAAAGGTGTTAATGGTTTTCAACAGCAAAATTTCCAGTCTCAAAGTAGAGGTCGTGGTGTTCCAGTAGATCTTAGAACTCGTGTTAACGTATCAGTTTTGAAGAGGACAAACCCTCATGATGTGTGCAGAAAGTTAGGGCATTGGAAACGCGAGTGTAAATTGAATGTGACTAATGCTGGAAATCAGTTACAGAATGGAGGATATGCACTGTCTCAGGGAAATAACATGGTTCAAACTCAACAGTCACAAAGAAAGAGAATTCAGAACCTATTACATCCCAATCAATGCAGATACCACAAGCTCCGATGCCTCAGCAGAATGCCCAGGTACAGAGATACAATATAAATGAGAATCAGCAGATAAATAGAAATGCTTTCCAAAATCAGAATGCATCAGAACAATACTTAATTCAAACAGATTATTTTTAAGCCCTGGTGGTAAACTCCGCTTTTTCTTTTGTGCATTCAAGTTTTCTTTTGACTCTTAACCGTGAGTGCCAACACTCTCTGGCCACTTGCGTGCGCGTGAGATATTTCCCATCGCTAGCGAGCTCCCGCAAGACTTTGTGCTCACTCACAGGGCTCCCGGTCACAATGGCACCAATCTAGCATCTTTAGTGCCAATCGTGATCACCAACGGAGCGGTCGAGCAGCTTTTCTGCTTGAGAATGCAGCTGAGAGGCATTTGGAGTGGATTTTCTTCTCAAACTGGCTGTTGGAGTTGTTTTTTTGAGCAAGAAGCCATTTTTTAAAACCTTTTTTTCAAACCAGAAGGAAGTGCCCCAGAGACTTCAACTTCCTGTTCCTGTCCAGCAGGCTACTCCCAGTGCTTTGTCTCTCTCCTGGTCACTTTTCATTGGGATTTGGAGCTGAAAGGATCACTCTCCTTGTCTGCTGCATATATACCTTTGGATTTAAGGACTTTGTTTTTGAGATAACACAAGTAAGTTGAAAAACTGGTGTATAAGGGTGTTGTTTGTTTGATTGGGGGCATGCACCTGGATTTATTTGTACTTTTATTCAATTTTTAAAATGTATTGTGGTGGGTGGCCTGCAGTTTTATTAGGCATCTAGTTATTTTTTGGCATTTGATTTTTCTTCTTTTGTGAAGTAAAAATGTTGCACAGTTTACTACATTTTCTACCTGTTTTTTAATACATTTTCAATATTGATTTAATTCACTTTGTGGCCTAGTCTGCCAACGGGCCTTCCGGCCATTAGGCTCCGTACTACTCATGAGTGCATGAAACAACTGTTTCTGTGGTGTCTGTTGAAATGAAACATCATTTAGGCCATGGATGACATTGGATTAAAATACAAAATATTTTTTTTAGTGGTATTTCACTTTTTTTCCCCCTGCAAACAGAGTATAGGTGGGATACTGGCTTTGTAGGATGTGTGTTGTTGTAAACATTTTTACCCCTGTTAATTGTCATTTTTGGTATTGCTGAATTCATGCTATGTTCTCTGTGTTACCATGCCTCTTTTGTCTGGCCAGTGTGTGTGTATGTGTGTTTGCCATAGGCCATCATTTGCCTTTGTGGTTCACCATGCCTTGTGGCCAGAGGCCATTTTGTATAGTCAGTGTCCACCCTGGGCCTGCATGTGTTCTTTGTTTTTTAGGCCTCCTGCTTGTTGTGACCATGTGGCTGGCAGCCATTTTGTGTAGCCAGGCAGTGTGCTTTTGCCATGGGTGCTGCATGTCTTCTCTGCTTGTGGCCATGCCTTCTTGCTGGCTGTTGTTGTTCTGACCATGTTGCTGGTGGCCATTTTGTTTAGCCAGCCAGTGTGCTTTTGCCATAGGCCTGCATGTCTTCTTTGTCTGTGGCCATGCCTTCTTGCTCGTTGTTGTTGTGACCATGTGGCTGGTGGCATTTCGTGTAGCCAGCCAGTGTGCTTTCCCCATGGGCCTGCATATCTTCTCTGTTTGTGACCATGCCTCCTTGCTGGTTGTTGTTGTTGTGACCATGTGGCTGGCTGCAATTTTGTGTAGCCAGCCAGTGTGCTTTCCCCATAGGCCTGCATGTCTTCTTTGTTTTTGCCCATGCCTTCTTGCTGGTTGTTGTTGTTGTGACCATGTGTCTGGCGGCCATTTTGTGTAGCCAGCCAGTGTGCTTTTGCCATAGGCCTGCGTGTCTTCTTTGTTTGCGGCCATGCCTTCTTGCTTGTTGTTGTTGTTCTGACCATGTGGCTGGCGGCCATTTTGTTTAGCCAGCCAGTGTGCTTTCCCCATAGGCCTGCATGTCTTCTCTGTTTGTGATCCTGCCATCTTGCTGGTTGTTGCTGTTGTGACCATGTGGCTGGCAGCATTTTGTGTAGCCAGCCAGTGTGCTTTTGCCATAGGCCTGAACGTCGTCTCTGTTTTGTTTTTTTGATTTACATTTTTTGAATTTTTTTATTTACATTTTTTTAAATATATATTATTTTTAAATGTATTTTGACTTTTTTAATTTAAATTTTTTTTTTAAATTTTTTTTTTTTTTAAACATTTGTAAAAACATTTCTTCAAAAATTGTTTTAATTTTTTTAATTTACACTTTTTTTAAATGATTTTTTTTTCCATTTTCCTAAGATCTGGCATCAACCCCATGACTGAAATAGGTGCACTGCACAACAGCATTCATTGTCTAAGGATTATTCCTTTATCACCTGCACCTCCCTGAGTGCCACATCCTAACGTGATGCACATAAAGCAAAATGTATGTTGTTGTTGTTGCTCTTTCTGATCCTGTGTACTGCACACAATGAAAGCTTGTTGGTGGGGTTTTACGAATGAATAGTTAGACTCTACTATTGCTAAGTCACCACATTAAATGATATTGTTTGTTTGTACTACTACTTGAACTGCAACAATGCCACGTTTCACTGATGTTTTTCTTGCTTGTTTGCTTTTAGGTGCACAAGAGAAGAAACATCACCAACAGTACTGCCAGACAGAAGACCTGTGCACGATGTGACGCATGACTGACTACGCAAAATGGTAATCTCTTGAGCTTGTTGTGAAGCTAAGTGCCACTGCCAACTGACAGCTTCAAGATGGTCCCAATGAAAGGTGCTGCCAAGAAAGTGGCTAGTGGGGAGCAGAAGAAGCAGATTTTTACCACTGACCGCAACATTTTCAGGAAAGTTGTGTCTTTTGCACAAGCCTCCGGTGAGCACCAGCCCCCCAACCTAAGCCCAGGAGCATGTCTTTCAGTAAGGTAGCCAGTGCAATCCTGTCGACGCCGACGAGTAGTGATGTTGAATTGTATTTGTCCCTTTTGCAAAGTAGTACACAATTGTTTCAGGAAACACAGCAAAGTGGACAGCAGCCACAGCCAGCAATAGTACATTTGTCTGATGTTGGGCCAGAACAGGAGGTTGAGCTTCCTTCCAATCAAGAAGTTGAACCTCCTCATTTAGAATCATTGGCTCCCTGATCTCAGCAAGGAAAAGGAAGGGTACTACTGCACTATCTTCTCCAAGCACCACTTTTGATGATGATGATAGGGACATGGAGTGGACCCCGACAGAGACCAGGAGACAACAGGAGAGGCAAGGGAAAAGAAAAGTTCCAGAAAGACTTAGGGGTCGATTCCGATGTCGGCCGGAAGCGCACCTAATAGTATTCGTCCGGAAAAAATACCAGCCGAACGCGTGTTTTCCGATTCGAACACTCTACCGAACGAACAAGTACGATGCGCATAACAGCCCAGATTCCGAGCGAGCCGTACTTACCCATTCTAGCTTCTGTTCCCCGCCCGAGCCGGATCCGTAAACGCCGAATCGAGTCGCACGGAACCAAATACACTGTACCTTCCGGCCGGACTAGTACGATGCGTCTTCCGTACGCGCCGAACTCGTCGCTACGTCTGGCACATATGAGCATCCGGGAGAGCTGCACATAAGCTCCGATTCGCGCCACAAGACGATCCACGGTGACGAGATGAACAAGCCAGTGACGAGTACGAGTCGAAGCCACGAGAAACCCGAACGAGATGACCCAACCATGAATCCCATCGCGCAGGTCCTACCAATACTCTACATCTATTACCGGGACCGGCACGGACGGCGTACGGTGCAGACGGTAAGTCAAACACCCACAACACAAACAAACGACACGTACCCGAAATATGTCACACACACATAGGGATGCACAAATGACGTACACAAGCAACAGCAGAACCATAGGGGTGGGATGGCCAACACCAATGCCATACACACCCATAGGGGGATGGATGCCTGCCACTACTACCATCCCCACCCATAGGGGGCTGGATGCCTACCACTAACACCACCCCTACTCATGGGGGGCTGGATGCCTACCACTACTACCTTCCCCACTCATGGGGGGCTGGATGCCTACCACCACTACCATCCCCACTCAAGGGGGGCTGGATGCCTACCACTACTACCATCCCCACCCATAGGGGGATGGATGCCTACCACTAACACCACCCCTACTCAGGGTGGGCTGGATGCCTGCCACTACTGCCATCCCCACCCATAGGGGGATGGATGCCTACCACTACTACCATCCCCACCCATAGGGGGATGGATGCCTACCACTAACACCACCCCTACTCATGGGGGGCTGGATGCCTACCACTACTACCATCCCCACCCATAGGGGGCTGGATGCCTACCACTAACACCACCCCTACTCAGGGTGGGCAGGATGCCTGCCACTACTGCCATCCCCACTCATGGGGGGCTGGATGCCTACCACTACTACCATCCCCACTCATGGGGGGCTGGATGCCTACCACCACTACCATCCCCACTCATGGGGGGCTGGATGCCTACCACTACTACCATCCACACTCATGGGGGCTGGATGCCTACCACCACTACCATCCCCACTCATGGGGGCTGGATGCCTACCACTACTACCATCCCCACTCATGGGGGCTGGATGCCTACCACTACTACCATCCCCACTCATGGGGGGCTGGATGCCTACCACCACTACCATCCCCACTCATGGGGGCTGGATGCCTACCACTACTACCATCCCCACTCATGGGGGCTGGATGCCTACCACTACTACCATCCCCACCCATAGGGGGATGGATGCCTACCACTAACACCACCCCTACTCAGGGTGGGCTGGATGCCTGCCACTACTGCCATCCCCACGCATAGGGGGATGGATGCCTACCACTACTACCATCCCCACTCATGGGGGGCTGGATGCCTACCACTACTACCATCCCCACCCATAGGGGGATGGATGCCTACCACTAACACCACCCCTACTCATGGGGGGCTGGATGCCTGCCACTACTGCCATCGCCACCCATAGGGGGATGGATGCCTACAACTACTACCATCCCCACTCATGGGGGGCCGGATGCCTACCAATACTACCATCCCCACCCATAGGGGGATGGATGTCTACCACTAACACCACCCCTACTCAGGGTGGGCTGGATGGCTGGCACTACTACCATCCCCACTCATGGGGGCTGGATGCCTACCACCACTACCATCCCCACTCATGGGGGCTGGATGCCTACCACTACTACCATCCCCACCCATAGGGGGATGGATGTCTACCACTAACACCACCCCTACTCAGGGTGGGCTGGATGGCTGGCACTACTACCATCCCCACTCATGGGGGGCTGGATGCCTACCACTACTACCATCCCCACTCATGGGGGCTGGATGCCTACCACTACTACCATCCCCACCCATAGGGGGATGGATGCCTACCACTAACACCACCCCTACTCAGGGTGGGCTGGATGGCTGTCACTACTACCATCCCCACTCATGGGGGGCAGGATGCCTACCACTACTACCATCCCCACTCATGGGGGCTGGATGCCTGCCACTACTGCCATCCCCACTCATGGGGGCTGGATGCCTACCACTACTACCATCCCCACTCATGGGGGGCTGGATGCCTACCACCACTACCATCCCCACTCATGGGGGGCTGGATGCCTACCACTACTACCATCCCCACTGATGGGGGGGCTGGATGCCTGCCACTACAACCACCCCTACTCATAGGACGGGTAATGCATGACACAACTAGCATACTCCCACATAAGAACTGCCTGTAAATTACATCCCACCCCCAACACCATGACAAGCGTGTGTGGTCTGTGTAAAATGCATACAACACTGAACATGACATTGAACATACAATGTGACCCCCTAACACATGTGTCTTACATAATTGTGTGTGTGGCCTACACAATGCAAGCAGACCATGACCACTGTGGCAATGGGGCCCAAAGCCCCATCACCACAGTGCCCAAAAGGTAAGTGTGTGCTCCATAGCTGAAGCACATTTTGAACAGTGTGGCAATGGGGCCCAAAGCCCCATCACCACAGTGCCCAAAAGGTAAGTGTGTGCTCCATAGCTGAAGCACATTTTGAACAGTGTGGCAATGGTGCCCAAAGTCCCATCACCACAGTGCCCAAAGGTCAGTGTGTGCTCCATAGCTGAAGCACATTTTGAACAGTGTGGCAATGGGGCCCAAAGCTCCATCACCACAGTGCCCAAAAGGTAAGTGTGTGCTCCATAGCTGAAGCACATTTTGAACAGTGTGGCAATGGGGCCCAAAGCCCCATCACCACAGTGCCCAAAAGGTAAGTGTGTGCTCCATAGCTGAAGCACATTTTGAACAGTGTGGCAATGGGGCCCAAAGCCCCATCACCACAGTGCCCAAAAGGTAAGTGTGTGCTCCATAGCTGAAGCACATATTGAACAGTGTGGCAATGGGGCCCAAAGCCCCATCACCACAGTGCCCAAAAGGTAAGTGTAGTCCTGGTAAAAGCTGCAAAAACAAAACTTCAGGGATTATTCCTGGCCACACAACACCAAACACTACAGTGGCATTGTAGAGCTTGTGTCCCATAGCAACATAGAATGTGTGAGGCAAGCAGTGCAGTGCCAATGACACATCGTTCTGGCCATGTGCACACAAACATCAGCCATGGGGGCCCACATTGTCTACATTCACAAATAACACAATGACAGAAGTGAGCATCATAATGCAGACCCACATATCTGCACCAATGGACACACAAATGTAGATATCCTGTGGAGACTGTAGATGTCAGGTGAACAAATACCATACCATGGCAGCAATGGGACATACTAACCATGATCAATGTGCTGACTGATGACCTAGCAGTCCCAGGGCCAGCAGGGGAAAGCCAACAAACAACATACATCCAATGGCAAACTAAAGATATGCCAATGCAGTGGTGCAAATGCACAAACACAAACAGGCAGACTCACACTGCATATCAAACACAACAGGTGAGGGGGTTGTGTGCCAGTGTCCCCAGGCAAACACACAACACATGAGGATGCCAGATTCACTAATACACAGATGTCAACACAGTCACATACAGAAGTAACTCATGGATTGGATTCCCCTATGTGGGCAAACAGGCATTGTGAGGTGAGAGGGAGCCCAAATTACACATGTCACACAAGCTTGTAGGAACAGCAACAAACACAGCAAGAGACAGAACCACCACAGCACTCCCCCCAGGGACCCCACATTGTGGTGACACTAGCCTGCATGACAATCACACTGTGATGACAAAGGTAGATGTCATCCACACTGTAAAACCACAGCCATGTGTCCTGAGCAACAAACTACCATCACACCTATACAAGCACAAAGCACTCAGCATGGCCTGCCAGCCAAGGACAATATGGAGGTAGTGCCCCAGCCATGCAACAACTCACATTTGCACACACTTAACGCCACACACCTTGATCTCCACCAATGTGCAGCAGTGAAGCTCACATGGACTGCTGACATTGCACATGCACCCATGACAATCCCAGGGGTGGTGGGGGGAAATAAGGTGCAGAAACCCATCACACATGGCCAGTCAACAAGACTTGTGAATGTCTGACACACTGCACAGTATGCCGTACATGGGCATGCTGTGAAATCCACCCCAAACAATGGGACCCTGGCCATAGTCACACACCAATGAAGAAGCCAAGCTGACCCACAAAGGACACACATAGACAACTTCCAACATTGCAGCTCTGACCCTGAGGAGTGGCAGCAGTCACACACACAACGTGTCACAATCACTGAAAGCATACACAAACAGAAAATCACATTACTTGTGTAACCAACAAGTGCCAAGAGGAATCCTGACTGTGTCCCATCTGCGTTTGCCCACATCCCCAGCCCTGACAACAAAGACAACTAGGGATGACAACCTCATGAACATTAGTTTGCCATGCACCCACATCCCGGAGAAACCAGGTCCAAGATGCTGGATGAACACAGAACAACTCAGCAAGCATCACAAACAGGATCATCCGTAGGGACACAGCCTGTGTAGGAAAAGGAGAATGGAACACAGACAGACATGCCTACACAACACACAACACGGGCACAGCCTATATCACGGAATCACGCACTGCCATGAGGGCACTCCACTCCTGTGGAAGGTCAGCTGTGCCAAACCTTGTCTGTGCACGACTCAGACATGTCAGCAGAACACTCAGTCAGTGAGTCAACAACTACAACACACTGAAGGCTCTGCTCATATCAGCCTGGGCACGGGAGTGTCACGTCAGTCATCTGCATACACCCAAGACACGTGTCAAGCAACTTGCACTGTGTACACAGATGAGTCCTCCAAATTTGATGTGCTAAACTGCATGTCCATTGGAGACAGGCACGCAGTCAGGGTACTAGGAACATTGGACAGTGGTAAGCCCACCAGATGTGCATCAGTGTAGGACAAAGATGGTAATCTACAAATGCTAAACGTACATCCCTGTGTCAAATGCTGAACATTACACCCTCAGACTGCAGCAAATGATGCTATAGATCCAGACTAGATTAGGACACATATCCCATGGACCACATGGAGCCCATCACAGCAAAACTTCATTTACCTGATCTGAACACTATTACAACAGCAAATGCATGATTCCACACATCTACATCATGTACCTCCAAAGATTAACCACAAGTAAACAAAAAGAGGCTTTATTCAGCAAGTGTGCAACTCAAATCAAAAGTCCAAAATAAACTAAGGCCAATGGCCAGTCCAAATATACAGTCCCAACAGGGTGATGTGTGACAACTTGTCAACAATTGCTTGCCTGCACAGGTACGGACAGGGGACATCCCCCTTGGAGGGGCATACGAGGGGCAGGCCAGGCACCGCAGGGACAGGATCAGGGGATGCCAGAAGGAGGCAGTGAAGGGGAGGTAGGTGCAGGAGTGTCACCGGCAACTGCAGTGGAGGTATCTGACTCAGGGGGGGCTGGCACCACCGCAGGGCTCAAGTCAGATGGTGTTGGTGCTGCAACCACTGCAGTGGGCTGGTCAGATGGAGTGGACTGGGTCCCCAATGCAGTGCCCGAGTCAGACGGGGTGGTTGTGGACTCCACCGCAGTGCATGACTCGAAGGTAGTGGAAGGGGGGCAGAAGAGCTGGGCAGGACAGAGGGGGGGAGACACGGTCTCCACACCAGTGGCACAAACAGGCAGAGCGTCTGGTTTTGGGGTGGAAGAGCAAGTGGCAGGGGGGGAGGGCCTAAGCAGTTTGGGGATGCGGTATCGGTGTGTGGGGGAACCTGGGGCAGGGTGTGGCGGTGGAACCTGTGGAGTGGTGGCCTGGGGGATGGAGGTGAGAGACTCGGTGGTTGACTTGCAGGGCGGTGGCGGGGTCTTGCTCTTCCGGGACCTGGGGGACTTGCGGGTGGGGGGCTCACTCTGCCTGCGCCTGGGGGAGGGTGTCCGGGGGCGAGAGGCACTCCCCTCTGTGTGGGTAGACTTCCTCTTCCCCCGGTATGCTGGATCAGCAGGATTGGAGGGGAAGAAGCCGAGGTCACACAGGAAGATCTGCTGTGTAGGTGTGTTAGCAGGCGAGGCAAGGGAAGGGGTCTTGGAGGGAGAGGATTTGGAGGACTGCGGAGTTAATGTGGATGCCTGTGTGTGTGTTCCCCGTCCCCTGTGTCTGTGGTATCAGTCCCCTGAGGATGCGTGTGTGCACGTCTTGCCTTTCTCTTGGGTGTGTCTGTGCTGCTCATGTCTGTGTGTTTGGGTGACTGTGCAGGTGTGCATGTGCTTTGGACAGGTAGGGGGGCAGGAAGTGTGGATGGGGCAGAGGTGGGAGGGGTGAGGGACTGTTGGAGGAGGGACACTGCTGCCGTCAGGGAGGAGTCCATGGACCTATTGCTCCTCTGTAGGGCAGACATACCCGTCGAGATGCCCTCCATGAACGACACCAGCTGTGCCAACAGAGTGGTGTGTGCATGGAGGACACTCAGCATTGCTGTCTGCCCTACATGGAGCTGCCGAAGGAGGTACACAGACTCCTCACTCAGGGCAGCAGGGGACACGGGCAGGGGCTGCGGTGCCTGGCACGAAGGAGACACGCTCCCGAGTACGGCAGCCTCCACGGACCTCAGGAATGGGAGCCAATGGGAGGGCGGTGGTGGTGGTGGGGCCAGACAGACTAGCTGGCCTTTGGTGGCTGCTGAGACCCGCCTCCACAAGGGAGTCATCCTCCGAGCTGCTGTGGTCCCCAGCTGAGGTGGATGGTGCTGAGGACTCCTCGGTGTGGCTCTCCTCGCCCTCCGTGCCACTGGGTCCCTCTGACCACTCGTCCGATGCTGACCCAGTCTGGCTCCGCTGCTCCTCCTGGTCCGTGGAGCTGTCCCCTCCTGTGGCCGTGGAAGTATCTGCAAACAATTAGGGAAACAGACAAACATCAGTCACCTGCACTGACCGCACACACCACAGTAAGTACAGCACATTACAGAGCAAGCCCTGGCATCCTTAGTTGAACATTGCCTAAAGTCCTCACACAGATTCGGGGAAGCCAATTGTCAGTCTGATGGTCAACCATGGGACTCACACCCCTCCTGCCCTTGCACCCATCTGTCTGATGCCTGTCTGATGGTAAGACCCCAGTGTGGACACATGCACCACCTACACAGTTGTTGGACATTGCAGGGAACACGGTGAAGTATGTGAACATGCACACATCACATCTCTTGCCACTGAGTCAGTGCAGGTGTCCGGATAAAGGGATGGCCAGAGTCTAAATAGAAAGGCATGTGATGCATACCAGCACCAGACACCATGATGCACCCATGTCCGGATAGTCAATTCCACAATGGGGTGCATGTTGCACATGTCACTCCCCTGCAGGATCAGTCTCAGGAAGTTGAATGCCATGACACAGGAATGCGTGCAAAGTCATACATTACTGTCTCAAGTCACATGGCCATGGCAGCCAGCCAACAACAGTCTGCACTGTGTCACAATCCTAGGACATGGGGAATGCAAGTTATGTAACTGACAAGTGCACATGTCCATCCCCCAAATACCACATCATCTATACTACTATTTGTCCACGTCATACCAACCGGACATATGGGGGACATGAAACACAACTCTCTGAACATGAGCACCTCACAGTGTGCTGTGAATGACAATACAGCTGCCTGAAAGTTACAGTCGCAAACACCTGTGTGCACAGTCAAGTGATCAGACACCTATAAGTCACAGAAGTATCGTCTATCATGGTCACATCTCAGATGGCATGCTGAGCCCTAACCGATAAACATACCAGTAGTCCTGACAACGAAGACACAGCACAATGAGACAGAGGCAGACACCTGAGGGTACATTACACTGATCACAACATGCCAGATGATACACGGGAGTGGGAGTACAGAGTGCATTGCATGCCCTGGAGTAGGCATTACTGTCCAGCTCCACCTGTAAGAGGGATGAGTCCTGGACAGTAGGCAGGTGGCTAAGCATGTGTGACACACTGGATACACATACTCCTGAGGCCCAAACATTGTTCCCACCAGCAGCATAGGTGTGTGCCAAATTCCCCAGGGACATGTGGTGAGTCAGAGCAGCAAGCGGACCACATATCAAAGTTACACCCAGATTACATGTCAGAACTTAGGCATTGTGTAAGCAATTGACCCACCCATGAATCGCACAACATAGTCACGGGAACAAATGCTGTCCCCCAGCTTGAGCAAAGCTAAATGCAATGACACAGTCCCCAAATGACACAATTTCCTGACTATAAGGGCCACACATATGCGTATCAGAGGAGAAGTGGGCATGTCACAAATGAGGGACATGGGTCCTGGACCATATGACTGATGTACTGTGGAAGTTTAACCAGGCCAGAGGAGGGCACATAGCATGTCAGACAAAGTGCACAGTGCAGTCATGGACTCACCCCCTCCTTGCTGCTGTCTGTACTTCAGCTGCCCATCCAGGTCAGGGAAGACCACCGCCAGGATCCGGAGCATGTGGGGGGTCAGGGTCCGGTGTCCGCCCCTCCTGCAAGGAGGCGACAGCTTCAGCTGGACCCTTGCGATCCTCTGGGTCCAGCCACGAAGGTCCTGCCACCTCTTCTGGCAGTTGCGGATCCTGCGTCTGTAGACCCCCACGGATCTTACTTTCCAGGCGATGGTCAGCCAGATTTCCTGCTTCTGGTGGGCATCAACCTGTGAGGATGACAAAGTGAAAAGGCCATTACTACACATGCAACATATATGTGCATCACACAGTTGGATATACATTACTCAATCACAGGGGCATATGATGTACACAGGCAGTGCAACAATGGCTATGAACAGTTTGCCAGCAGTCACTACATGGTATCATTGCATGGGAAGTAAACCTAGTTGGAATGCACTGTTACTGCACTGTACCAGTTCAGTGCATGTAACTACACACTTTGGGGTGTGACAACTACTCAGTGGGCATGCTAGCCAGTGGTGTGCACACTGAAAGCCCTGCTAGTCAGACAACATGCACAATTAGTGAGGCAGTGGACAGCACACTCACCTGCTCCCCTGGTTTCCCATACAGCTTGCTGTACTGTGGAAGGAGGCTGTCCAGCAGGGCCTGGTTCTCCTCAAGGCTGAAGGCTGGGGCTCTCTCCACAGTACGTGCCATTGCAGGAGCCAGAGGATGCATAAACAGCAGCAGTGTTGGTGGCAGATGTCTTCCTGGAGCATGTAGTGCAGGCAAGTGAGCTCTCAGGGGAACAGCCAGCATTATATGTGTGCTGCAGAGGCAGATACTGTCCCATGTGTCCAAAGTGATAGGTCCAAGTCGTTTGCATCTTCTGAATCTGACCAATCCATGGAATAGCAGCACTAATACACGCCCACAGCATCCTTCAAATCTTCAACTTCATGACACCCATGATTTTGCAACATTGTTGTGGCTGGCCAACTGAATTCACTGCATCAGACTCGTTGGAGCTTCGAAAACGCGTCCGTTGCCATGCCAGGCCCCAGCCAATGTGTGCGCACCGTTCGGTCCACTGCTGTACAACGCGTATTTCAGGATACAACGCGTACCCGCTCACATACAATGCAATGGGCCGTGCGGGCACACCGATCGGTCCATTGCTGTTCAACGCGTACCCGGGATACAACGCGTACCCGCTCACATACAATGCAATGGGCCGTGCGGGCACACCGATCGGTCCATTGCTGTTCAACGCGTACCCGGGATACAACGCGTACCCGCTCACATACAATGCAATGGGCCGGCCGGGCACACCGATCGGTCCATTGCTGTTCAACGCGTACCCGGGATACAACGCGTACCCGCTCACATACAATACAATGGGCCGGCCGGGCACACCGATCGGTCCATTGCTGTTCAACGCGTACCCGGGATACAACGCGTACCCGCTCACATACAATGCAATGGGCCGGCCGGGCACACCGATCGGTCCATTGCTGTTCAACGCGTACCCGGGATACAACGCGTACCCGCTCACATACAATGCAATGGGCCGGCCGGGCACACCGATCGGTCCATTGCTGTTCAACGCGTACCCGGGATACAACACGTACCCGCTCACATACAATGCAATGGGCCGGCCGGGCACACCGATCGGTCCATTGCTGTTCAACGCGTACCCGGGATACAACGCGTACCCTCTCACATACAATGCAATGGGCCGGCCGGGCACACCGATCGGTCCATTGCTGTTCAACACGTCCCTGGACAGGTCACACGCATATGTCACCATGCTGGTCACTGGTGAACCTATGCCAGCCACATATACTTTCCAGGGACTCAGGGGCACACCTACAGCACTACACCCAGTCCACACTGTATCTAAGGCATGTGTGGCAGCATAACCTTATCTGTGTATGGGGGTAAACATGTGGTTTTTGGGGTGGCATTTGGGGGCAGACACACCCAGGCTGTGCACGTGTTCATGGGGACAGGGTCCTTTGTGTGTTGTGCACCTGACCACTGTGGTGTGCAACTTTTCATTTATGAGCATGTGTCATGGTCACATTTCCAGGTTGTGTATGTGTATGACATGTCACATACCCCCAGGCTCACATGTGTGAAGGCATGTACGTCACAGGGTGGCCCATTGCCACAATAGTGATGTCCCTCCGCAGTCTGTGTGCATGTTGTGTTTCACATGTCTCTGACTCCATGTGCACAATGGGAGACAGTCTCCACATCCACGTGGTTTGTGCATGAACTTTGATGTTGTGTGTGTGTGTGTCACAGACGTCCATGTCTGTCCTGCAGAGGCTACAGGGGCCACTACCTGTGGGTGTCATGTTAGTTTTTCTGACGTGTACATGATACGCAATGTCATGCCAGTGTCCATGTGGCAAGACAGGGTCCCTGGGAATCTACCTGTCAATGAGCTGTGATGCCTGTGGAGCATCTGTCCAGACATGTCACTGTGGTATGTGTGTGGAACGTGAGAGCAGTAAATGGGTACTGTGACACAGCCTAATGGTTTCCCATAGCACACCCTGGAACCTGTTGTCAACACTTGTTGAACAGAGATGTTAGATGATGTCCATGTAGGTGCCATATATGTCCAAACAGAACGACACACACATCAAGTACTTGTGTTTGTTAATGATGTATCATGTGAAATTGAGTATGGTGAACGGCACATAGTTGGGGTGACTGACAATCTTGCTTTCTTCACCTATGCACTGCAGGGCTCCTGCTGTCCATCGACCATTCCCAGACCTGGCAACGATGGTGGAACGTGTCAGCATCCGGCGGTACCGCTTCACCAGGCAGCTGATTGAGGATTTGGCAGTGCGGTTGGACCCACATTTGCAGCCTGGCCGTCCGTATCCTACAGCGCTGACCCCCAAGGTGAAGGTGATGGCAGCCCTACACTTCTTTGCCACCGGTACCTTTCAACACACTGTGGCGACTGCCGGTGGGATGTCACAGACTATGTTCAGCCGTGTGCTACGCGATGTTTTGGGGGCAATGTTGATATACCTGAACCAGTACATCTATTTCCCAACACGTCAACGACTCACTGACGTCAAGAGTGACTTCTATGCCCTGGGGAGGATGCCACATGTAATTGGCTCCATTGATGGGACACATGTGGCTTTGATACCACCACAGGCACATGAGCAGGCATACCGGAACCGTAAACATTACCATTCGATCAATGCTCTGGTGGTTTGTCTTGCAGATATGACCATCACACATGTGTGTGCTCGTTTCCCTGGTTCGGCACACGATGCCTACGATGAGGAGTAGTCGCATCCCAAGGATGATGTCACAAATGCCGAACCAGCGTGCCTGGCTTGTTGGTGTGTACTGACTTTGTACCATTGTGTGTGTTCTGCTATGTTGTTTTCCGCACACATTTTCAAATCGGCTAATGTGCAATTGTCTGTCTGTAGGTGACTCGGGATACCCCAGCATGCTGTGGTTGCTGACACCCCTCAGGAACCCTGTGACACCAGCCCAGATGCGCTACAATGAGGCACATGGTCGGACAAGGAGGTTGATTGAGCGGACCTTTGGTCTCCTGAAGAGCCGCTTCCGCTGCCTGGACAAGACAGGAGGGGCCCTCCCATATGCCCCAGCAAAGGTGTGCAAGATTGTCATCGTCTGCTGCATGCTACACAACCTGGCAGTGCGGAAGGAGTTGCCTCTCATCCTGGATGACGATGACCAACGTCCGCCACCTGTGGAAGATCCTGGCCTGGGTCACGATGCCAGTGAAGATGATGATGATGATGATGATGGTGATGTCCGCACACAGCTCATCACCAACTTCTTCAGCTGAATGTGAGTCTCCAGAGGGTTGTAATATCAATGATTTGCGTTTGCATGATATGTGTGTGTGGTGCTCTGTTGCTGTTTGAGTGTGGCCATGTGCTACTTGACTGGATGTGTGCAGCGATGTGTCCTTGCAGGTGGTCTGTACTGCCCAACAGTGTTGACATGCTAACTTGGTTTTGTGTAGTTATCTCGTGACATGTATTAGACATGAGTATTGCCGTTCTGTGCTGTTCTTCAGTGGTTTTGACTGTGTGTCATGTCTGTCCTTCACAGGGTGCTGCCGGAGTTGTTTGATCAACTTGGATCCCACGAATCCATGAATCAACTTCCAAGGTGGAAGCAGTCGTTTCCCTACAGGTGATGTGCCACACACCACTGGACTTTCTATCTTCTGCACTTTTTGACTTTGTGGCCACAGCCAGGTTGGATTAGCTAGCATTTGTAGTGGAAACAACATGTTGCAAATGTGTAATAAACCTGTGCTTCACTTTGGGATGTGCGTTGTCTGTGGTCACACATCTGACTGACATTTGCTTACTGCACCTGTAGTCTAGTTGACAGACTGTGAATAGGTGGCGTGTCTGTGCATTCCACTGTATTTAGTTGCAACATCAGTATAGGTGATGAGTCTGATGGCCCTGGTGTGTATGTGTTGTGTGGCCCTAGTGGTGTGTCTCCCTCATATGTGTCACGTCGCCATGACTGACATGACGGTGTTGGACTTGCTGTAGCAGTTAGCATGCACAGTGTCATTTTTCTGATCACCATCTCCATGACAGAGTGCACGTTGGAATCACAACAGAGGCAAATATGGTGTATTGGTGAGTTTATTTACATACAGGTGTGAGAATGGTGCACAGGATGGTGGGTGCTGTACATAGAAATTGGAATCCAAAGTTCCCATGTGATGTCTTGGTAACTGAAATGTCCAGAGTAAAGTCCACAGTCATCTGATGAATTTGGCCAACTAGAGCTCCCCATGTCATGTGGGAGAGTTGGGTTGGCTTCGACAGGGCGTGCAGTTTGCACACAGAGGAAAAGTTCCAGAACAGGTGTTGGCTTCCTGGGGGATGTAGATGGCCATCGGCCTCTCAGTTTGGCCTCCTCGGACGGCCCCTCTTCTTGGGGGGGGGACCCTCAGGTGCAGGCTGCGGCGGTGCAGGGGACTCTCTGCCAGAGTCCTCCTCCCTCCGTGTGGCATTTGCAGTTGTTTCAGCAGCAGATGTTGTGGGCACACAGGGAGGTGAGGCCATGTTGGTGCTGATCTGGCGGAGGCATGTCAGTATGTCCCTATGCACCGCTGTTAGTTGTTCCAATGTGTCCCAATTGGACTCCATGCCAGACATGTGTGTCTCGACACGTGACATGTGTGTCTCGACACGGGACATGTGGGAGTCCAAGCGGGCATGATGGGCAGCCTGCTGCTGTTGTATGTCCTTGAGGATCCCCACTACCTGGCTGACCTCTCCTGTGCTAGTCTGGTACGCATCCGCGATACGTGCCAGTTGTGGGTCATCATGCAGTCCAGACCCCTCTGCAAAGAGCGACCTATGTCTACCACCCCTCCCACCACCCCTGGCGACACGTGCAGGACCTGCGGTGGCACGCACAGGTGACCGTGGGCCCACTTGGGTGTTGTTCCTGGGCTCGTTGTCACCAGCTCCAGTTTGGGTCTGGGTCCCTGCGCTGTTGTCATCTGTGGTCCTTGGTCTGTCCGTGTTGGCAGGGGTGGCCTGTGTGTTGGCAGTTGTTGGAGGGATGGGTGCAGGGGGTGCAGATGTTGGTCCTGCTGGTGCTGCATGATGACTCACACCGGAGGGTCCAGCTGGTTCTTCGCCATCCGAGGAGTGCAGAGGCTGACCCACACCAGTGAGCTCAGTGTTCCCCGGAGCCTGGGACAGGGACTCCTCCTCATCTGCTGCTGTGTCCCCATCATCACCTGTTTTGGGGAGAGACACAGATTGTATGTTATGTTTCTACTGGCATCAATTGTTCAAACACCTGACAGTTGTGACTGTACCTCTGAATGTGGGCCTGGACATTGCATTCTCCTAAATTGTGACAGTCAGAGAGTGATATTGGTGTAGCACATTGTCCTGCCAACCTGTGGCATGTCAATGTGAATGTTGAGGTGTGTGCATGACCAGCATTGGTGGTATTTGCTTGCCATCCGGGCCTCCTTCTCCCCCAGCCCAGTTATCCCACCATGAAGCGTGCTTCCATTGCAGGAGTGCAAGTTGTCTTTCAGGATGTCAGTCAGTGGTGTTCTGCGGTTGGTTGTTGCACAGTTCCCAGCATGGCCTTGTGCTCCCCCCAGCCGTACCCAGTGTCAGCCATCTTGTGAGTCCTTTTCCACTCCCTGTGATGTGAGCATGGTTCAGGGTGGTGTTGATGGGCCAATTGTGAGGCTGACCAACATCTGTGACTACCACTCCCATCATGCTATTGCCTCCACCCCCTTCCCAGCATGCCCATCCTTCCTTCCTTTTGACTCTGCTTCCCTGTGGGGTGGGGTGCCTGTGCTGACAGGATGGCTGGGAGTGTTGTCCTGGCAGTTGTTTGGCTACAAGTCCCAAGAGTGTCCCTGTGCTTCACACAGCATAACCCAGGGTGGTGGTTCTTTGTGGGATCTTCAGTTAGGATCTGAGGCATTGCATTCTCCCAGGTGGGTTATGTGGAGTTAGTGTTGAGGGGGTGTGTGAGTGGAGGTGCTTGTAACTATGGTCAGTGCTGTGAGTCCTCCTTCCCACCCAGCCAGATATCCCACCATGGAACGTGCTTCCATTGCAGGGAGTGCAAGTTTTCTTTCAGGATGTCAGTCAGTGGTGTCCTGCTGTTGGTTGTTGCACAGTTCCCAGCAGGGCCTTGTGTTCCCCCCAGCAGTACCCAGTGTCAGCCATCTTGTGAGTCCTTTTCCACTCCCTGTGATGTGAGCATGGTTCAGGGTGGTGTTGATGGGCCAATTGTGAGGCTGACCAATATCTGTGACTACCACTCCCATCATGCTATTGCCTACACCCCCCTTCCCAGCATGCCCATACTTCCTTCCTTTTGAGTGGACTTCACTGTGTGTGAGTGTGACAGCAATGGCAAGATGGCTAACAGTGTGGTCCTGTTGTTTGTTGGTGCCCAGTTCCCATCAGGGCCTTGTGCTCCCCACAGCAGTACCCAGTGTCAGCCATCTTGTCAGTTGTTTTCCACTCCCTGTGATGTGAGCATGGTTCAGAGTGGTGTTGATGGGCCAATTGTGGGTGTGACCAATATCTGTGACTACCACTCCCATCATGCTATTGGCTACACTGACTTGACCAGCATACACAGAATTCCTTCCTTTCAGTGAGCTTCCCTGTGAGGTGGTGTTCTAGTGGTGTTTAAATATCTGGGAGTGTTTGTTGGTTCTATTTGTGCCACTGCCTTGCTGTATTTGTTGTTAGGTTTGTACATGTCATGACACAGTTACATATCACTATGAGATGGGAGGTATTGTGTTTGTCTGACTAGCATTCACATCTTGGGATGAATATCTTTTGGTTGCTGTGTATTTGCTAAGGGTGCATGGTTTGCCTATCCCCTTGACTGTGATGTGTGTGTGTTGTCACACCATATTGTGTATATTAGTTGTGTACTCACCAGGCTCTGGGATGTCTGTTAGTCCGTATACGCTCACTGGAGGTAGGATGGCCCGCACCTTCTCCTCACAGGGCCTGAGGTATACTGGTTTTGCAGGAGGGCCACTGCCGGTGTGCTGGCTGAGGAGGTAGTCCTTTTTGAGTAGGTCCCGGACCCTCCTGCGCACATCATACCACCTGTTCTGGATGTCTTCCTTTGTGCGCAAACATGGTGATTGTGCGTTCACCCTGTCGACAATCCTCGCCCACATCTTGGTTTTCTGCGACATGGGGGTCTGTTGTACCAATGTACCAAACAACTGTGGCTCTACCCTCAGGATCTCGTCTACCAGGACTTCCAATTCACTATCTAGGAACTTATGGTTATTCTTTGGGAGCATGGTGATGGGTGGTGGTGATGATTGATGTGTGTGTGTGCAAGTGGGGGGGTGTGAGTGTAGGTTTAGCTGGGTGTGTGTGAGGGTGCTATTTGTAGGTGTGGTAATGGTGTGTGGCTTGTGTGATGTATGAGCTGTGAGTGTGTCTGTGGTTGCTGTGTGATGGTGTTGTGTGCTGGCAGGTCAGTGGAATTTGCAAAGTATCATGGTAGGGATTTGTGGCCTTTATGTAGGTGGAGTTGGAGGTGTGTCCTTGTTCCATTTTTTTTTCCTCCCTGTATTTATTGGCTTTGTGGTTGCTTGTTTGGCCCTTTTTTTCTGATTTTTCCTTGGTGTTTTTGGTGCATGTAGGAGTCGTTCTTGTGTTCGAGTAGGACGCTGCAGTTGTCTGGTGCGATCTTGTCCGACTCGTTCCCGCTGTGTGTCATCTAGGTTTCATATGCGGCGTACGAGTCGGTCGCGTAGTATTGGGTTGCTTCGGCTGGGTTTTGTATGCGTGTCGGTCGTACGGCTTGTGCTCTGGGCGAGTCGGTCATGTTTTGCACGCACAGCATCGTACTACGCGGGTCGGAGTTCGCGGGTACGTTTCGTTCGGGTTCAATCCGGGTGCGTGTCGGTCGGTTCGTTTCGCGTGATTTCCCGGCCGGATGGCTTGTTTCCGTCCGGCTCGGTCGGTCGTTTTGTATTCCGTCCGAGTCGGTCGGATTTCACATGCATTTCATCGTACTACCAGGGTCGTACGGCACCGGTCCGAGTCGGTCAGACTAAATTCCCGTACCGAGTCGGTCGGTATGTTTTCCGGCCCGAATCGGAATCGGCCCCTTAGACTTATGGAAGGGGATGAAGAGGAGGATGACAATGACGAGGTAGTCATGGTAGAAGGTGAAATTGAGGAATCTGACATTGCTATTCAACCAGCTCCTAGGGATGTGGCACAGGTAGCACCGCCACCACTCCCATATTTGCAAAGCCCCAGCTGAGACCTGCACCAACCCCTGCCTCAGGAGAAGCAGAGAAGCAATCGACAACATGCCCACCTACCTCCAGCTGTTCTTCAGGCATTGGCAGTGGCCCAGTAAAAAAGTACTCCTCCTCAGTTTGGGACTTTTTTTCAGTTAGAAAGATGGGGTACACATTGCAGTATGCACCATTTGCCACACAAAGGTTCATCAAGGTAAGCCTGGTACACATTATGAACTGGAGGCCAGACAACACATATGAAAAAACACCACACAATCAAGTGGGAGGAGCACCTTAAAAACATTGCTGAACGTGGTCATGTTGGTGGGTAGAGCCGGGGAACATCAGCTACAAGTCCAATCACAGTGGAAGGTGATGATGATGAGGATGAAGAGGGTGACATCTTCACGCAAAGCAGCCCTGTCTCCAGCAGTGTAAGGGAGAAGGAGCACACTGTCATCACGTCTCAGCGTCATTACCTCTAGGCATCTTGGTCATTGTAGTGCATCATTTTCAGTTCAAAGCAAAGTTCGTAGTAATAATAGGCTAATGCCTTAATTTGTTATCGCGTATCCCTAGACACGTGTTTCTGGATTCCTCCGTCATCAGTAGGGAAAAGGTCGTAGGTTGCTGGACATGCTGCCGCTTAATTTTCACAGGCATAATTCCACTCAGGGCATGCAGGCGCTCCCAAGCTCGTCAGCTTAGGCGGCTCGAGGGAGCCTTTTTAAACAGTGAAAGGGGGAAGGAGCACACTGTCATCACGTCTCAGCGTCATTACCTCTAGGCATCTTGGTCATTGTAGTGCATCATTTTCAGTTCAAAGCAAAGTTCATAGTAATAATAGGCTAATGCCTTAATTTGTTATCGCATATCCCTAGACACGTGTTTCTGGATTCCTCCGCCATCAGTAGGGAAAAGGTCGTAGGTTGCTGGACACTTTTTTCTGAAGGGGATGTTTCAAAATACAAGAGGTGAATTGTAGAGCACGCCGGAGACTTGAAAGAAGAGTCCCACCCCACAGGTCTGGGGTGCTGCCTCCAACTTCCAAAGAGGGCAGACTTGTCTCACAGCAGCCAACAACACAATCAACCAGAACTTCAGCAAGGACCGGACCCAACCTCTGCATTGTATTGGTTTCAATTGGCAGGGCTCAAGTCCAGTGCAGAGGCGATGGCGAAACAGGTTGAACAAGTAGCAGCACCAATGACCATCCGCAGGATGTTCCAGGAGTATCCGGATGATCCAAAAGAGGTTTATGTGGATCAAAATCCATTGATGTATTGGTATGGGACGATGCGCCAATGGCCAGAGCTCAGCAGGCTGGCAATAAAGTATCTGGCTTGTCCTATTGCCAGCGAGTCTGCTGAACATGTGTTTAGCGCAGCTGGTGCAATCGTCACAGTGAGAAGGACCAGTCTCTCGCCTCAAAATGTGAAGAGATTGACTATGATCAAAATGAACCAACATTTTACACCACACAATTACACCATTCCTGAAACAGCAGCACAGGCGAAGGGTGACTGGTCTGAAATGTAATCAATTGTGTTAGCTGACCAACTTCTGGGTGAACCACCTGAGTTTGACTATGAACTCTACTTCCCAGACTTAGTATGCCAGTGCCCCCATAGAACATTTACATTTTTCTTGTTGAACTTAGTTATTTCTTTGCAAGAAAATTAGCTAGAGGAACATTATTATTTTTGTGATAGATTTATGCTGCCCCACCTTTTTTATTAGTCACATATATATTGCTGGATTGCAGTTGGACCAGTGTGCATTTAAGAAGCCTCCACAATTCCTTCATGACATTGGGGACAATATCCGCCCCCATTTCATGCCTATTGCCTAATGCCTATTCCTTTTTGCATCACTTAGCACTTGAAGGGCTGCCCCATAAAATTATTTATTACCTTCAAGACTGCCTGCCAATACCAAATTCCAAGGCATGCAGTAATGGAGTATGCAGTTAAAGCTCCTCCCACTTTCCGCCCATGTTTTTAATTGGCCTGTGTCATTGTCTTTCGTAAATGCTGCCTTCTGATTGATTATGTTGCTTGTTAGTCCCTCCTTATTATGGCCATGTTGTCATTTGTACCCTCCCATGGCTACTGACCCCTTTACTTCGAGTATTACACGGTAGGGTACATGTTATTTAGACTGTGAGCACTACTTTGTCTGTGCCTTCTCGCCCCCTTCTCCCCCCTCCCCCGCCCACACTCCCGTTGTCCGTGCTTGCCCCCCTCCCGTTGCCCGTGATGCAATGCAATAGGTCTCACGTAAATGCAAGTCCTATTGCATTGCAAATGCTTGTTTCCTATTGAAAAAAGTTAGCCAATAAGATGGCCCGGCTCCTGGTTACGCTATATTATCGCGAGTCTTCGGCGGGATCATGCAAACCACCCGATCTAGGGTGTGAATTTAGCGGCCATGTTTACTTAGTCTATTAATGTCGCAATAGATGGAGTTTGTAAACAAAACGGACAGTTTCTTGGTCTTAAGTGAAGGTAGCAACCTACTGAAAGGAGGAAAAATTGTATTTTAGCTTTACTGAAAAAATAAATGTGTATTATCTAGAGCTTTTGAGTTCTATTAATTATTTACAAGCTATACTTTTTTGTGGCAAGTCTACATTTGTATCAGTAATTTATGTTCATTCTATTTTCTTCACAATTCTTTTGACCGTGGCTGAAAAAGGGTTACTTTAACATGGCAGGCGCAATAACTACTAGTGAGTGGACTGTGCTTGCCCTTTCCTTGACGTGAGCCGGGGTCGGCGGTCACTCTGGTTCTTCTGAGTCTTCAGCAAGAAACATGTTTCTTGGGTCAGGCACCGGGAAGCTGCAGTTTAGGAGAGCGGTACGAAGGTTTATAGACTGCACAGTTTGTGGAATTGGGGTGTGGGTTGGGTGGTAGTCTGCGGATTTTGTGAAAGTGTTGTGGGTCTTTGGAGTCAATAAAGTTTGTCAGATCTTTGGATGTACCAGAAACGCCAAGTCTCCCTCATTGCGAGTGAGACGCAAAAATGAGGAGCCTGGGTTGAACTTTCGCGCTCACACCACACCAAGTGAGAAGGGCAAGGCGTAGACCTGAACATTCTGTTCTATTCAGAGCTGTCATCCGAGCAGGCACTGAGCAGTGTTGTCAGTTTTTGAAGTAACTAGCTAACCAAGAGCTGTCATAATATTAACACAATAGTATTTCACTTAATTCTGGCACACATACACATAGCTTATATGAACATATATTGGGTATATTTCTAATTGTTTTTTTAATAGCTACCGGTTCAAGACTCAAATTGCTCAACACACAGCGTTAATCTGCCAGGAATGTAATGCAGGTAATTATTTCAAGCCCATTTAAAATTAGGTGGCAGGAAACCTTGCTATCCAATTTAGCCGACTTTCAGATGTTCCACATGCTAGTCTAGTCTTTGATTTGTCCAATGCTGGGTGTGAGAAGATCACCCGTTTTTCTTCCTTCCTGATCTGGGATTTGTAGTAGTGATGCTGTTTCGTATAGTCGGAACACTGCAGATACCAGAATGCAAAGAATACAACCAAGTGTGTATGAGATTTTTATTTTTTTTATATGGGGGACATTTAGGGATTCCATTCCAGATATTATCGCCACTTTTTGCATGGCCTTCGTGTTTTCTCACATGGTCACCGACTTCGATAATTATTAATCGGAGATGGTCAGTGTACCGTGAATTCACAGCTCTTTTCCCTGCAGGTGGAGTTGGGCTCAGTGTTCTTAGTTCTCCGTATTTTTGTTGTATTTCTTTTCCCCTGATTTGTTTTGGTGTGTGCATATGTAGCTCCATCAGCTTAAGAACATGAACTAAGGCATGCATGAATATGCGTGTCATTATTAATGCTGCTCGGTTATGCTAATTTTATTTGTCCTGAAGGATTACATGGGCGAGTTTGCCACAGCAAGATTAAGTTGCATTTACTTTGCCACAATGGGTGCATTGAGTCTCTGAGCCTTAATAGCCAAGCTGTTTCTGGACTACTGGTCATGTAGATCTAACTCCCGATGTCACAGGCTACAAGTGTGTGTCTGTTACATTTTATGATATAATGTAGCATGATGGGTTGTGCACGTTTTGCCGGGATTTGTTAGTCTACTCCTAATCCCAGGTTTGACTGATCATAAAACAAGTGAGGAGATTAATATGCTCTGTGCAGAGCACCGTGTAATGTGCATTAGGTGCAGATGACGTATAAATCCTAGTAAGATAGCACAGTGGGTTCGTTTGCATGTTTCAGAGAAAATTGTGCGAGCAAGTCATGCAGTTTGTGGTGAAGGCTTTAGTGTCATTTGTGCCTGTTGCTACTATATGCATGTAACATAGAAGGCCTTGGTTAGAATCCTCACAGGGCTGGATTGGGCGTTCATTTATGTGCGATCAGTGGAATGAGCGCTATTACGTTAGGTGGTAATTAAGACTTCTACTCTGTAGACAAAAATAATTAAGTTTATATTTTATGCTATAGAAAGAGTAATCGTTAGTGTAGTTGTACACGCTTATCTACATACACGCAACACATTACGAAAGGGTTATTAATGTTACAATGTTATTATCCATGACTAATAAAGAAGGATACAGCATATCAGAAGTCTTTCTTCCTTGTGCTATGGGCACATAACATCGTCACTCTTTCTTAGTAAATAATGTCTTTTTAGGTCGAGCCTAGAGGCAGGGCGCCTGCGCTGCTCGCTCTGCGAGGCATGCTGTAGTAGGGTATGCTGTGGAAGCCTTGTCTACTCTCCGCCCATATTTGTCATTGGCTTTGTGTCATTGTCCTTCGAAAATGCTGGCTTTTGATTGATTATGAGGCTTGTTAGTCCCGCCTTGGTACCGCCTTGTCTCCATTTGTTAACGCCCATAAGGACTGGACCTTTTACTTGGCTTGTTACACAGTGGGCTTTATCTGGTGGGTGAGCACTATTTTGATAATGGACACTGATGGGGTCAATGGCGGCTGCAGCGATTTGCGCTCTAAATTGTATGCTTTTTACTTTAATGAGTGCGGCGCCCGCTTTAGGGACACTGCACGCACTTTATTTATTTATATTTAGCATTCATGTTGAGCACGGCATCCACTTCGGAGACACCGCGCTCTGTTTAATTTTTTTTTTTTTTCTTTCATAATGAGCGTGGTGCCCGCTTCAAGGACACCGCGTTCTGTTTTTTTACTTTCTGGGGTCTGCCAGGACCTTGTTGTAACACAAGACCTGCTTCGGTAATGTTTAATCCAGGAAGGCAGCTGGATGAAACCCTCTCGCCAAACTTGAGGTTCACTCGTCCCTAAACACCGCACACCCAGCGCCATACCTCTCCGCTTCATGTGGTAACAGGACACTCCATGTCAAGCAGGTCTGGGGCCGGCGGTTTCTGGGGAAACTGGAGAAAGTCTGCTTGGGGAAGGCTGGTGAGGGCTGCCACCTGTTGCATCTCCTTCTGACGTCATCCAAAGCTCTGTGCCAACCAGCACAGTGCCCCCCTTGTATACTGAGGCCTAAACAGCGTGCCTAAAGCAACATCCTCCCCCTGCAGCCTCCTGTCCTTGCATCGAGTACTTTGAGCTCTCACCTGCATTATTCAATGACTGAACCGTCACCTCACAAAACAAATTTATGGAATAAAAAAGAGCAGATATTGACAGAAAGACAAAACATTCAAATGCAACTTGTTCTTTTAGCATCCCCAAGTCCAGTAGGCAAAGGTAGGCTGGCTTCATATGAAATGAGGATGTGTCTTTTGCCTGTGAAAGGCTATTAAGGTTGGGAAAGAGTCAGGCTTCTGTTTTGAAGGACTTGGCACAACTGGGTCATAGTCAGTCACTTGTCAGACTGGCGTCCTTGAAATTAATCGTAGAGCTGAGGCAGTGTGCGCCCTGGGGAGTGCCTGGAGAAAGTCGCCTGTCGGACAGTTGCCTCTTAGTGGTCTGGTAGGGCTGGTGTTGAGTCAGTCACATGGCAAGGTTCGGCTCTAGCATGCCTGGTAGGGCCGCCTATAGGAGAGTCATTTACATGTCAGGAGTATCTCTTAAAGGCTTGGTGGAGTCAGAGCGCTGTCAGTCCCACGCCTGGGCAGTCCATCCCTCTAAGAGCCCAGGTGTAGCAGTCACTTGTCAGGTCGGTGTCACTGAAAAGCCCGATTCTTCTGCAGCAGTAAATCTGCTGCAGAAGCCGAGCTGTGACCTTGAAAGGCTCTGGAGTAAATTACATTTCAAACTAGTATTCTGGAAAAGCCGGGAAGAGGCAGGTACAGCCGGTTACATGTCAGTCCGGAGTCGCTGAAACTCCAGCTAGAGCTAGGGTAGAGTCAATCCTGTGCCAGGCCGATGTCCGGAGAGGCCTGGTAGCGCTGACATAGTAAGAAATAAAAGGCATGACAGAGGAGAGGTGGCGTCAGTTAAACGTCACACAGGTGCCTCCCAGAGGCCTCTAGCACATGACACTCACTCATGGCTGGCTGGGGTCTCTGAGAAGAATGGCAAAGATGGAGGGATCAACCATAGGCCAGGCACGTTGTCTTTAAAAGATGGAGGAAAGGCGGTCACATCTGCGGTTTATGTCTCAGAACCAGGACACAGTCCTTTACATGTCAGGCTTGTCCTTACACTAAACAGAGTCATCTCATGTACAAAAAACACCATCGATATTCTCAAACACACACGTTGCATGACAAACGCAGCAGATCAATTTCCTCCAAATTAGGACACATTAGGAAAGCAAATGTGCATCTAGGAAAAACTAAAATTAATCAAAAGGAGATGGTAGTGCTATAGAGTATGCAGTTGCTTTTTTTTCAAGCTCAAAGACGTGACTGCTGTTTATAGTTAAAATAGCCAATCACAGACCAGCTACTGCACAGGTCAGCTCCTCCACAAATTAGCTAATGCACACCCGTTTTTAGGTCGAGCCTAGCGGCAGCGTGCATTCGCTCCTCGCTCTGCGAGGCATGCTGTAGTAGGGTATGCTGTGGAAGCCTCGTCCACTCTCCGCCCATATTTGTCATTGGCTTTGTGTCATTGTCCTTCGAAAATGCTGGCTTTTGATTGATTATAAGGCTTGTTAGTCCTGCCTTGGTACCGCCTTGTCTCCATTTGTTAACGCCCATAAGGACTGAACCTTTTACTTGGCTTGTTTAACGATGGGCTTTATCTGGGGGGTGAGCACTATTTTGATAATGGACACTGATGGGGACAATGGTGGCTGCAGCGCTATGCGCTCTAAATTGTATGCTTTTTACTTTAATGAGCGCAGCGCCCGCTTTAGGGACACTGCGTTCACTTTATTTATTTATTTATATTTAGCATTCATGTTGAGCGCGGCGTCCACTTCTGGGACACCGCGCTCTGTGTTTAATTCTTTTTTTTTTTACTTTCATAATGAGCGCAGTGCCCGCTTCAGGGACACCGCGCTCTGTTTGTTTGTTTTTGTTTTTTTTAACTTTAAAACTGAGCGCGGCGCCGCTTCAAGAACACCGCGCTCAGTGTCTTTATATTTTTTTTTTACTTTAACACTGAGCGCGACGCCCGCTTCAAGGACACCGCGCTCAGTGTTAAAGTTAAAAAAAAAAAAAGAAACCGAGCGCGGTGTCCTTGAAGTGGCGCCACACTCAGTTTTAAACTTAACCATTTGCAATGCAATAGGTCTCGCATTTACGCGGGTTTAAGCTATTGGCATTGTAAATGACAATGCCTTTTATTTATGTTTTTAAAAAACAAAAATAATAGGCATTGTCATTTACAATGCCAATAGCTTAAACTCGCGTAAATGCGAGACCTATTGTATTGCAAATGCTTGTCTTCTATGTAGGTGATCAGCCCTTTCACACTTAGCCAGATATAATTGCAGGGTGTTCTCCTTTTTTCTGGCTCTTCAGAGGCCAGAACAGTCACTTTAGTTAACAAACAAAAACCTATGCAAAATACTGCAATTCTGTTTCTCTACATGTTCTTCAACAGCAGTGCACTCCACGTCTATCTTGCTCATGTCATCGTGATTCAAAATGATGATGCTGAGTGGTCTGGGACGGCATTACTAGGAGTCAGGACTGGAGGAGTATCATGGAAGAACTCAGGGTGGGACCTGCAGCTCTACCTCATCAACAGCTAGAAGCAAGAAGTTATCGAGTATCGACTTCAGTTCAAAGGTAAACAAGAGTCTGAGGCCTAGTATTTAGCTGTATGGAATAGAGAGAGGTGTGTTTGTGAAATGCTGCTATGTGTGTGTGTTGGACTTGTGGCAAAATTTATACTCTGAGTCCCACTTTTGTGTTTTTTGATCTGCCTCCGAGTCTTCTTGATACACTCCTTATGAAGTTTACCTTCCTTCTGTCCTTTTCCTTGACTCTAAAATACAGACAGGCCCCAAAGAGTGGACGTTACCGAGGAGAATGCAGACGCACCACACAATTTTGCAATACAGTATCATTTTTCTATTAACAATCATATTAACTAAGAGAAGTGGGTGGGTGGGTTCACTCCCCAACCTAGAAGGCAGAACATTTAGATGATATGATAAATTGGGCCCCGGGGGCAGAAGGACTGTTTGCAATGCATTTATCTGTACTCTGTCATACTCATTCATTTGTTTCCTTCTAACAACAGATTGATGGCAAATGATGTGCTGCTGCTTATTGCCCAGATGAAGGTTGGCCTTGTGTTGTAGTGTTTGTCTTTGTCAAACCTTTCCCCAAATCCCATTACCCATCCATTCATCAAACCCCTAACCCTCTTCCCCCGAGCTGTTTGATTTATTGAGGTGTGGTTTAAATTACACTATCAATAGATCTCACACTTGGTGGGGTGGATGTGGTGAAAGCAACACCAACTTACTGCAGAATCCTCTACACCACACCAGCCCATTACCAACCCGCACATTAAAAATGATCCATATTTTTTTTAGATATAGAATGAAGAACATCAGTCGTCAGCATCATTATACAGGCCGTTTGTTGCCTAACTATAAACGCCTAACCTAAGCTTGTCCACTCCAGACTTTGAGTCCATTTTTTATAACTTGAGGATTTCACAAATAAAATAATACTGCTAGCTCCACATTAGCCAAATCTTACTAGTATTGCTATTTTTTCTATTTTAGCACAATCGGGCATTCTCATTGTGTCATCACGTAGTACTCAGGTGGTGTCAATTCTTTGAAAATCTTTGATAAATATATAACCCACTTACTCAGTCTTTCTACTTCTATTTAGTTGCCTACGATGGATAATCAATCAATCATTCAGATACATCCTACAGTTGGAGCTCACCTGGGTGGAACTGGAAGTGGGACCTCACTTGTGAAGTTGTGATGCCTCCCCTGTTATTGCTTTTCAGGTAAGACAACTAGTATGGATGTAATTTAACTTAGTGCAAAATAAATTAACTGCTACTGTTTTTTATCTAGTTAGTTCTACACAATATAGGTCATCTTGGCAGCATTCAATGGTCAAGATAGTTAGCAAAGTATAAGCCTAGACTCTATAACTAAGTGCAATGCTCTCTTAAGTTACAAGCACATAAACAGGCTGCATAAAACTACTTGAATTACAAAAAACAAGGCAACCCAATTAGTGGTCAGGGACCTTGGGTATTGAATGCTTTTCATGAACAAAGGTCCCTAACAAGAAATCAATGTTAGGAGGATTATTTATATAGAACTACAATGATGTCTATATTTGGCTGTCCAACTGGAGATGATCATTTAATATGAAGGATTAAAGTAACAACATACCAGTGGGGACATGTATAACATAAAAAGGAAAAGAACTCAGGCATTACATGGAGCATGGCCATAACTTACATCAGTTGGGCCAGCAAACAATATACATTGATGCACTCTAGCACATACAAATAAGAGTATACAATTGTGTTTAGAGTGCATAAAAGTTGATGACGTTTCAATCCCTTTAACACATTAGTGGGATCATCTTCAGGACTAGAAGATAGGTGCCTGAGCACGATGCCTGTTTAAGTCTGAAAGTAAAAAAGGAAAAGGGAGGAGAAAGCCAAGGGGAGGGGACAAAAGGTCAGGCGATTTTTAAGAAGGAGAAGGAAGAGTCCTGTCAATTTGTAGAGTTGGCAGCGCTAATTAATGATCAGTATTCATCATGCACTGGTTCTGAGGCATGCTATTATCCGTACTCATTAGGATTGTTGCGTGAATTGTCACAAACATACAGTGGTCGTGTTTCTAAGTGTTTAGTTTCAAGGCATGCATAGGTCTAGTGGTTGGTGAAGTATTATGATATAATCAAAGAGTGAATAATTAAATGGTTGGTTTACCACGACGGGCGTCACCCACAATTCTAGGTAGAAATCCAGGCTTTGTGCGAAGAGGGTCCTCCTTAAAATTTCACGCAGGTGATTGGAACCGCTGTGGGGCAAATAAACCAATGATAGTAAGGGCTAGAGTATCAATTCAATGTGAATAATGGTATGAAGGGCAAGTGATTCCATACCCATTCTGTTGATTGTGGACGATCAGGGAATAGGACGCAAATTCATTGATACAAAAGGGAACCAATACTCCTCGTAATGGAGTCGCCACTGAAAATTCAATAATTACGAGTCATTTAAAATCCAGAACAACAGCAGATTGAATCGGAACCTTACGTGTGCCTAAGGTCTTACCGTGACAGATGTAGGTGAACTGCCTTCATGGGGAGTGACAGCATAGGAGTGCTGTGAACCACGAAAATGGAGGTGTGGGACTTAGTTAAAAGCGCGAGGATTTGTCGGTGATAAGTGACGTTCTTACCGTGCGTCCCCTTCAATATGCTCCTAAGGGAGTTGAAAAGACTGCGGCCATATTGGAAGAGCTTATTCAGCTTGCTAGAATGTAGTAATAGTACAGTGAGGAGCTAAATGAGATAAAAGGTATATACATAGAGATAATTGATTCGATATTTTGCTCATAAGTGACCTGGTTACATGAAGTGAGAATTGTAAATAGCGATTGGTTAGCAATATGAAATCGGTAATAGAGGCATATACATTGAGATACTCTTATAGATACTCTTCTCAGACAATTCCCGGTTGCATGTTATATAGAGCTCTTATATATAAGGTGAACATTCGAAAGCGGAGTGGCATCATTACAGCATAATTTAAGATTATTACAGAGTTTGTGGTGATAATTTGGACTGACTGGGATGGGCAGGTTCCGGTTTAAGTCAATTCCATAGTTACAGGACATAATGTGCATGTATCTCTTACAAGGTGAATTAGCGTTCTGGATGTCTAACGCAATATTGCAAGTGTTCAATCTCATTTTGGAAGCTTGTTAGAGATCAAATAAGAGTAGTCCAGTCCTCCATCCGGTTCAGACCTGTGTATAGGCTCTTGGTGTGAAGGATCCACTTCCGTTCCTCCTTATTAAGGAGTTGTTTGATATCGGCACCTCTTGGTGGTGTTTTTACCACGCTGATGACTTGCCAATGAATATCGTCTTCTGTGTGTCCTTTTGATGAGAAATGGTCCACAAGAGGGGCATTTGTGACCTTGCAGCGAAGGCGACTTCGGTGTTGATAAATGTGAACTCTCACTTTTTGTGTAGTCTGGCCAATATAAATCATGTTACATGGACAAAAATGGCATAAATCACAATTGAAGTATTACAATTAGAAAAGTGTTCTAAGCAAATTCTGATGGCATCAAATACAAATTCCTTGCTTTCAATAGCAAACTGACATGCAACACAGTTGCCGCATTTGGAGTGGCCGGTTAGAGGCGGAAGGGCTCAGTAATCCTTGAGTGTCTATGATGGTTTCTTGGGCGGATGACCAGCCCTGACTAGGTGGTCTTTAATGTTTTTATTTTTGCGAAATGCAAACAGGGGGGTGTTCCAAATTGAAATCACCGGCATTTAGTGTTTGCCAGTGCTTTAGAATGCTTTTTTTCACTTTATTGGATATGGGTGAGAAAGTTGATACACATACCAAACAGTTGTGTGTCTTTTTTTAGGCTTTTGGGATAAGTAGGCTGTCCCGTGGGCAATACCAGGCTCTCTTAACAGATCTACGGACTAATTTGCGTGGGTATCCTCTAGATAATGATCTGTCTGCCAGAATGTTAGCTTCATGAAAATAGTCCTCTTTAAATGAACAGTTTCTCCTGATGCAGAGGGATTGTGAGAATGGAAGTGAGTCCCGTAAGGCTCAGGGATGGTGGCTACCATAGAGTAGCAAGGTTGTCTTCTCCGTGGGTTTTCTATACAGTGAAGTGAATAGAACTCCCTCTCTGTGTTTTATCATTAGGTCAAGAAATGCAATCTCCTTCTTACTGTGTGTTAGTGTAAATTTTAGTCAATTGCTATTAGCATTAAGCCATTCTAGGAAGTCCAACAATGGTTCCTCATCGACATGCCAAATCAAAAAAATATCATCAATAAAGCGTTTCCAGGTAAATATGTTTCCAAAGTACGGGTTAGTAGGGGTCAATATTCGGGTAGTTTCAAGGTTGTCCATGGAGAATATTGCAAAATTTGGGGCAAAAACAGCTCCCATAGACGTTCCCTTGATTTGTTGATAAAATTGGTCCTGGAAGAGGAAAAGGTTTTTGGTTAGGCATATGGATAGTAAATGTAAAATAAAGGAAGTGGGGACTGCGTGTGGGCATCCATATTGCAATATTGTACATGGGCAACCTTGAAACTACCCGAATATTGAACCCTACCAACCCATACTTTGGAAACATGCTTACCTTGAAACGCTTTATTGATGACATTTTTTTGATTTGGCATGGCGACCAGGAACCATTGTTGAACTTCCTAGATTGGCTTAATGCTAATAGCAATGGACTAAAATTTACACTAACACACAGTAAGCCACCATCCCCGTGCCTTATGGGACTCACTTCCATTCTCACAATTCCTCCGCATCAGGAGAAACTGTTCATTTAAAGAGGACTATTTTCATGAAGATAACATTTTGGCGGACAGATTATTATCTAGAGGATACCCACGCAAATTAGTCCGTAGATCTATTGAGAGTGCCTGGTATTGCCCACGGGACAGCCTACTTACCCCAAAAACCAAAAAAGAGACCCACAACCGTTCGGCATGTGTAACAACTTTTTCACCCATATCCAACAAAGTAAAAATGAGCATTCTAACGCACTGGCAAACACAAAATGCCGGTGATTTCAATTTGGAACACCCCCGTTTTGCATTTTGCAAAAATAAAAACATTAAAGACCACCTGGTCAGGGCTGGTCTTCTGCCCAAGAAACCATCACAGACACTCAATTATTACTGGGCCCTTCTGCCTCTAACCAGCCACTCCAAATGCGGCAACTGTGTTGCATGTCAGTTTGCTATTCAAAGCAAGGAATTTGTATTTGATGCCATCAGACTTTGCTTAGAACACTTTTCTAATTGTAATACTACAAATGTGATTTCTGCCATTTTTTGTCCATGTAACATGATTTATGTTGGCCAGACTACACAAAAAGTGAGAGCTCGCTTTTGTCAACACCAAAGTCGCCTTCGCTGCAAGGTCACAAATGCCCCTCTTGTGGACAATTTCTCATCAAAAGGATACACAGGAGACGATATTCGTTGGCAAGTTATCTGCGTGGTAAAAAGACCACAGAGAGGTGCCGATATCAAACAACTCCTAAGGTCTGGTTCCGGTTCCCGGCAAGATGGCCGCACAATTGTGCAGCTCTGCCGACCAGGAAAAGAATCCGCTTACCAACCGGGTCTCATGAATCCATCGACAGCCCAAAAATCAGGGTACCTGCTCGGCATCACAAGCGCGGCACATAAGGATAGTAAAGGCATCGGGCGCCCACCCAGAAGACCAAAACAGTAAGAACTTGAGTCCGGAGCTCCCCTTCTAAGGCTGTTGCGGATCGGAAGACTGAGCCTCCCGGAGGGCGGACAAAGCAGAATTTGGGACGCAGTCACCAATCCAGCCAGTAAACAGTGATAAGCCCCGGGGGAGACAAGACTCCTGTCCCAGTGGGTAGTCGGAGACGAACAATCAGCATTGGACAGGTACAGCCGCGCTACGCATGGGAACTGCTGCGAGTGCTGGTTTGAGAGAGGACCGGTTTATGGGGCGAGTGAAGCGCCGCAATCCACCGCACCCGTGCCCGGAGAGAACAACATTAGCGTGCAGCTGCTGATGATCCGGATGGTGGGGCGGTGAGGTAAGAGCCGAAGCCTTGAATGATGGCAAGATGGCGCATGGAGGATATTGAGCCGGACGGACCTCCTCTCAGACGGAGGTGAGGAGTCTGAGTCTGATGGTGGGGTGCCCGACCGGAGCAGACCGAGGAAATGTGGCGACGCACCCTGGGACCAGTGGTGACCTAGGCACCCTGGGGGGGAGTTTGAGTGTTGTGTGGAGACGGCGCTGGCCCTCAGTGGGGGCCCCTGATGTGTGTGAGCCCGCTGAACCGTGTGAGATGATCTGGTCGGGCTGGACTGCGGGGGCCTCTGGGCCCCACCCTGGATCTTGGATCTTGGAGCGGGGCGCTTACAGTGGTTCTGCCCCTGGCTACTTTGGCGTGCGGGTGGGGGCCAACTCTATACTTCCACCTGATCACCGAAGTCAGGCTGTTACACGGGGTCCGTGATCTGGGTCCACCATCAGGGCGACTTTGACCGGTTGCTTTGATTGCTCTGGGCTGCCGGTATACGTCTTGGTATTGCCAATCCTGTTCTAGTTCTTCTAGTCGACCCCCCTCTCCTCGGGACACTTAACTCCCCCTTCCGATAATGTTTGCCACTGCAAGACACCCCCTTCCGACCTATGGTGCTCTGGTGCAGAGAGTGAAACTGGCCCCAGATGTTGTGTTTTTTTCTATGACACTAATCCGGACCGTGGGCTTGTGGACTGCGAATTTGAGATCCCACTGATGTACTATCTTCCTTTGCCGGTTTTGACTAACTTCTGTCCGTTGCTCCTGCTGCTGGACTCCATTCCCACCAGAAAAACTGTTTGTTATTAACACGGAGCCTGAGCAACCTTGGCCGATGCCCGGTGGAGCTGTCCTATGCAGCTATAGAGGAGTCTGGCGTAGGTTCACCCCCTTGGTCGTCACCTACCCAGCCAGACATCTGACATTGTTTTCCCCGTCTCCCTGTTGTGTCTCCTTCCCTCCCCAACCTCCTCCTTCCTTGATTCTTTGACTTTCCGCCTGACTCAATCTGCATCCCTCCCTCCTGTTCACCATTCCCCCCTACCCTACTTTACCCGTTAAGACGTGTTCGCCTGGCTATTTTACCCGCTAATAACTCATATTATTGTATAACCTCTTGTTTTTTCTCATATGTCTACTCTTGGAATAATGTGCAACTTGTAACTGATGTAACTTTGCAACAATGTAACCTCTTGTAAAGCGCTCTGATACCTCCGGGTCTAGCCAGCGCTATATAAAACTCATGAAATAAAATAAATAAATAAGGAGGAACTGAAGTGGATCCTTCACACCAAGAGCCTATACACAGGTCTGAACTGGATGGAGGACTGGACTACTCTTATTTGATCTCTAACAAGCTTCCAAAACGACATTGAACACTTGCAATTTTGCGTTAAGCATCTGGAATGCTAATTCACTTTGTAAGAGATACATGCACATTATGTCCTGTAACTATGGAATTGACTTAAACCGGATCCTGCCTGTCCCAGTCGGTCCAAATTATCACCAAAAACTCTGCAATAATCTTAAATTATGGTGTATTGACGTCACTCCGCTTTCAAATGTTCACCTTTTAAATGATAAGAGCTCTATATAACATGCAACCGGGAATGGTCTGAGAAGAGTATCTATAAGAGTATCTCAATGTATATGCCTCTATTACAGATTTCATATTGCTAACTGTCAGACCTAGCATCATTGGCGTGGGTTTCCCCTGTATTTTTTGCCTTTGCTTCCTGTTATTTTGCTGTGTGATGGACTTCGTTTGCTGGTCTAGATACTTTGGGCACTTTGCCACTGCTGTTCAGTGCCAAAGGGCAAGTGCTCCCTGTAAATTATTGTTGTGGATTGGTGATTCCATGATTGGCATATTTGATTTACTAGTCAGTCCCCAGTACAGTGCACTGTGTGTGCCCAGGGTCTGTAAATCAAATGCTGCTAGTGGGCCTGCAGCACTGATTGTGCCACCCACATAAGCAGCCTGAAAAGGTAACTCAGGCCTGCCATTGCAGAGCCTGTGGGCAGTCTGGTACTGCCATGTCGACTTGGCAAGTGCACCCATATGCCAGGCCCTAACCTTCCCTTTTCTTACATGTTAGTCACCCCAAAGGTAGGCCCAAGGTACCCGTGTGGGCAGGGTGCAGTGTATGTGAAAGGTAGGATCTGCCCTGGTGTGTGTGGCATGTCCTGATAGTGAAATACTGCCAATTTTGTTTTTCACTCTTGCAAGGCTACCTGTTCCCATAGGATAGAATGGGGAGTTTGCTTATAACATCTTATAAACATAACTACCCCTGGGAACAAGGTAGGAAAATAAAGTTTAGTATGCCTGAACTCAGAATGTTAAAATGCATCTTTTAGTGAGGGTGATTTTTACATTCTGTGTTTGTAAATACCCTTTTAGAAAGTAGGTATTTTCTTGCTTAGCCATCCATGGCGCATCTGCTAGGATGTGTATTGACTGTCTGGCTTTGGAGTGACAGAGGCTGGGGATGTGCAGTGGCTCCAGAGAGTCTGGATGAGTCAGGGCTGGGCTGAATAGACCTGTGCTGCATTTAGAGTAGGGGGAGGAGATTTCCTTTCACTTGAATGGGCCTGGTCTGCCTTCCACAATACTGTCTCCACCTCCTGCCAGGAAGCTGCACCAGAGAGAACAGAACTGGTTTTGACTGAGCACAGGGCTTCTCTGCCACCAGAGAACAAAGGATTTTGCTGTATAAATATTGGTGCCTAGACCCCAGAATTTTAGATCACTTCTGGGAATCAAGAGGAACCTTTGCCAAGGAGAAGAGCTGGAGAAACCGAGGAGGAATACTGCCCCTGTGCTATTTGCTGTCTGGGGTTGGCCTGCAGTGCCTACTTTCTGCCAAGGAAAGGAAAAAGGATTTTGCTGTTTGCTGTGTCCCCTGCTTGAGGAAGATCTCCAAGGACTTGAAACTGAGCTTGCCTCCTGTTCTGAAGTCTCAGGGACACAAAGACTTCACCACCAGCTTCCTTGAACTTCCTTGCTGACCTGCTAAGCGGTGCCTGCTGTTGTTTTAGACCTCTGGAGGCTGTTTGCCGCTGGGAGCTGGAAAAATAACACAACTTCGAGAAGAGCGACGCATATGCACCTGTTTCCGACGCATCGCCAAAGAAATCATCTCAGCGCCTGCCCTCAGCTTGAGAAATCGCTGCACGCCACATCGAGAGCACCGATCTCCGAAGTCCGAGATCACTGCACCGATTCCAACGCAAGCCCTGCTGTGCGGCTGCAAGAACCCACGCATCATCCCGGATCGTCGCATCGCATCAAGGCACCAGGTCTGTTGCATCGTTGGGGGACGCAGTGAGAAACCGATGCATCACCTCCCCACGCAGTAAGAAACTGACGCATCACCTCCTCTCCGGTAAGGAACCGACGCATCACCTCCCCTGCGCAGCAGTAAGGAACCAATGCATCACCTTCCCTGGAGCAAGGAACTGACGCATCACCTTCCCTGTGTGTAAGGATCCGACGCATCACCTTCCCAGCGACCCTTTTTGTTTGTGTGTGCGACGCATCCAAGGTACTTTGTGTGAGAAGTATCGCATCTGCAATTTGCTTTGAACTGAACTATTTCTATCATTTGAAAGTCATATTTTTATTACTTTATTGTGGATTTTTGTCGTTGTGTTCTTGTTTTGGTTTCGATAAATATTACTTATTTTTCCAAACTGGTGTGGTGTCCATTTGTAGTGTTTTCACTGTATTACTGTATGTGTTCACAAATGCTTTACACACTGCCTCTGAGATAAGCCTTTCTGCTCATGCCAAGTTACCATGGGGGTGAGCAGGGGTTATTTTAGAAGTGTATCCCCCTTACTCTGACTAGAAGCAAGGGTCCCTATTTGGAAAAAGGTACCTACCTCTGCCAACTAGAGACCCCCATTTCTAACACTAACCAATCGCTATTTACAATTCTCACTTCATGTAACCAGGTCACTTCTGAGCAAAATATTGAATCGATTATCTCTATGTATATTCCTTTTATCTTATTTATCTCCTCACTGTACTATTACTACATTCTAGTAAGCTGTATAAGCTCTTCCAATATGGCCGCGGTCTTTTCAACTCCCTTAGGAGCATATTGAAGGGGACGCGCAGTAAGAACATCACGAATCACTGACAACCTCTCATGCTTTTAACTAAGTCCCGCACCTCCATTTTCACGGTTCACAGCACTCCTATGCTGTCACTCCCCATGAAGGCAGTTCACCTACATCTGTCACGGTAAGACGTTAGGCACACGTAAGGTTACGATTCAATCTGCTGTTGTTCGGGATTTACAGCGACTCGTAATTATTGAATTTTCAGCTGCGACTCCATTACGAAGAGTCTTGGTTCCCTTTTGTATCAATGAATTTGCTTCCCATTCCCTGATCGTCCACAATCAACAGAATGGGTATGTAATCACTTGCCCATCATACCATTCTTCACACCGGATTGATACTCTAGCCATTACTTTCATTGTTTTTTTTGCCCCACAGCGGTCCCAATCGCCTAGTTACCTCTGCGTGCAATTTTAAGGAGGACCCTCTTGGCACAAAGTCTGGAATCTTACCTAGAATTGTGGGCGATGCCCGACGTGGTAAACCAACCATTCAATTATTCACTCAGTGATTATATCATAATACTTCACCAACAACTAGACCTATGCATGCCTTGAATCTAATCACTGAGAAACACGACCACTGTACGTTGGTGACAATTCACGCAATAATCCCCAAAAGATATAACAACCTAATGAGTATGGATAATAGCATGCCTCACAACCAGTGCATGATGAACATTGATCATTAATGGGCGCCGCCAACTCTACAAATTGACAGGACTCTTTTTTCTCCTTCTTAAAAATCGACTTACCTATTGACCCCTCCCCTTGTCTATCTTTCCCCCTTTTCCTTTTTACTTTCAGACTTAAACAGGTATCGTGCTCAGGCACCTATCTTCTCGTCCTGAAGATGATCCCACTAATGTGTTATTGGGATAGAAACGTCATTGACTTTTAAGCACTCTAAACACATTGTATACTCTTATTTATATGTGCTAGAGTGCATCAATGTATATTGTTTGCCGGCCCAACTGATGTAATTTATGGCCATGCTCCATGTAATGCCTTAGTTTTTTCCTTTTTATGTTATACATGTCCCAACTTGTATTTTGTTCCTTTAATCCTTCATATTAAATGATCATGTCCGGTTGGACAGCCAAATATAGACATCATTGTATTTGTATATAAATAATCCTCCTAACATTGATTTCTTGTTAGGGACGTTTGTTCCTGTAAAGCATAAAACTACTTGAAGGCAGCAGTGCAAAGTAAAAGGAACTACTTCAGGCATAAATTTTGATTAAAAAATAGTTTTCCTCTTCATTTATTTACAGAGAAACCCACCCTCTCCACCCAAACAATAAGCCCACCCCTCTCCCAAACAAAACTGACCCAAGCCCCAAAACTCAGAAATGTCCAAGAAAAAGTCTTTCCAGTCCCAACTCCCTTGCCACCCTCTCCACCCAGCCCCAATAAACAACAAATCCCTCCCACCGAAACATTTTTTTTGAAAAAGGGCCAGAAGAGGGCATTGTGGATGTCGGTCTGGATCTGGTCCATGCTGTGCTCTATCACGGTAAGACGGCCCTCGATGGTGTCCAGCTGCTGCAGGATGTGGCGCAGCAATGGCGTGTTGCCAGTGTGGTGGGGGTGGCAGCAGTTGGCTGGCGGCAGTAGCGGGAGGCTGGAGGCTGAGGGGGACAGCCTGCACTGGGGCCCAGCTGTTGTGCATTCATTTCCTTCTCCTCCTCGTCCAGGACCACCAGCCACCGGTATTCCTGCTGGATACACTCCAGCCTCTGCCACTACAAATGGGCCGCTATCTTCTGCCTGGTGGGTGGTCCAGCTGGACCAGTTGGAGCAGATATATTGAGAAAAACAAAAAAGACAAATTGTAAATAACGCTCTGTGCACACAATTGTATTAAATTACTGGGTGGCACGGTAGCAGTACATTGCTGGTCCCCTAGGGCCATTGGAATGTATTTGATGTGATTATGATTAGGAGGGTCACAAGGCCAATTTTATGTTCTACCCACACATATTGCCAAACATAAAAAAGCACTGACTGTGTGGCAGAAAAGTATTAACAGGCAGAAAATAACATCACTGGATTTAAAAAAACAGTTATTTGATTATTTACTTTCTTCTAAAGATTTTTCAAGTAACTATAAACAGAGTCAGACACTTTGAGTTGAAAAGTAAATGACTTCGCATTGATGAGTACTGCATTATGCACTATATGGAGTACAAGTTGTGTGTGGTGATAAAATAATGAAGCCATGCTCATTGCTAGCCTGTGCCTCTGCTAGTTTGCTACTGTCTGCAGCTGTAGTTGACAATTATCTAACTTTTAATTCCAATGGCCCTGCTCTTCGCCAAATGCATTTCTCTTTCTACCATGTCTCCAAAGAGGCAGATGAATAATGAATAAGATACTATATCAGTCACACACCTCATGTATGATATGCAGATATTAATATATTATCCTGTCTGCTATAAGTAGACGTTGAGGAAAATGAATCTAATGGACTGCACTATAGGTAAAGGAATGGAATATATGGATTTTATCTGGCATAATCGTCACTGTGTATCCCATATGCCAAACTTGACATCAAATCATGCACATACTCCCTCTTTAACTCTGTGGCCTTGCCCAGCACCAGGTATTTCCAACAAATTAATTTGCTGGACAGTAACCAAGGAAAGGAAATGAGATTTTCTCTACTGCAGGGGGTAGGGTAGAGGGATTAAACAGGTAGGGTAGAGCTTTTTTTATATGTAATAGAGGGGCCACTACACTGATTATCGGTTCATCATCTTTGGCTTATTCAGTCACTGTACAATTCGAAAGGAAAAAATATGAACAAGTGTAAATTAAATCTGTTATGGGAAACCATGAAATATGTTCTGGAATCACTTCACATGGGTATCACATTAAATGTGGCACATGCCAAGAATGGAGTTTCCAATTTAATAGGCTGGGGCAGAACAACTTAGAAAAAAATAAAGGAGTGAAGTACTAAGAGGTGACTGAGTGGGCGAAGGGACAACACACCTTGTGTGTTCAGTTTGCAATGCATTGAAAACATTTTAAGTCCCACATTAACTGGAGCAAATGCACATTACACAGCCAATACTGCAGTCACTTATTGATTGACCCATACTGCACTTCGGTCATAGCTGGGAAAATATCATGGGCGGGGAGGGGGAATGATGAGTGATAGGCAGGATAGATCTGTTTCACTTAACAAATACAGCGAGTCAAGGGAGTAGGACAAAGAATAAAAATAAATAAATAACCCTTAGAACCATAGCTTTGAATGATAGTGAATGATAACCCTACATAAACCAAGTAAGCAGAGTAGGTGAGCAGCAGCATGCTCCTCCTGAGAAGAAGAGCTGCCTTGCTTATTTATCCAAACAATCCAAATATTCATTCATCCTTTCATTCTAATTCACCCATAGCCACCATGATTAAGCTTTACTTTCTCCCATCCAGTCTTTCACCAAAAGTTCCAATACATTATCCACCCATTCAATAGCAACCCTTTCTTCAAACCATCAATTCGCCCATCCATCCCTGTGTGGCTAGAATAAAACATTACACATAATTTAGATCCCAGATACGCAAACCCAAATACAACTGCAATGCAGCAGTACATCTCAGTTAGCAGGTCAGCATCTTCCAAATATGACTCTGGGCATTTGATTGGTTGGTTTACAAAGTTAGACAAGCCAGGCGTGGAATAATGGTCAATGAAAGACATATGGTGTTTGATGGCTGGTGCAATGGGAGTGGGACCTCATACTTTTTTCCAGCCTTGCTGCACTGTCATGGGAAACTGCTGGTAAACTGTAACTATAAATGAATGGGTCTTCAGCACACTACATTGAGGGGGTGTGGTCCATAATGACCATGGCCACTGTCTCGTGAACTGAACTGTGTTAGAGCTCGGCATAAGCAGGAAAAGGAAAGCCTTCTCAACAAACATACATGGTGATTTTTATTTATAATACTAGCTTACTTGGGCCTGCTATCTGAATCTACACGATAGACAGCACCAACAATCCAATACCCCAAGATGGTACCCTAAGAGTCCACAACAATCATAAAAGGACTTACTGTGATCAGCAGAGCCCTCGGCAGAGGCGCTGGTGGTCAGCGCCAGCTGACCAACTTCTGCCGGACCCTCACAAAAGTTCCTCTTCTTGCACATGGGTGCTGATGAAAGAAATGAAGAAGATAAATAAAAATAGATTAGTGATTCTGTTAATAATCTCCACAAAATGTTTTGTGAAAAGCAAACACAGTCACTAAAACAGATCACCTATAGTACTACTAGTTTTGACTCGTGTCTATCAACTGTAGTTAAATCTATATTCCAAATCTCCTAAACAAAAACTACATTTGGAACTAATGTATTGGAGTGAATGATCTTTGATTCTATCTTTTCCCATTTCTCAACACCCTTGATGTGCCAACTCAGTCTCCCTTTTTGCAATGATAGATGCATACTTCACATCACTGTGAATTCAATTAAATAACCTGAAACTGTATGAGCCAGATAAACAAAGTCACTGAGAGAACGCGCTACTCAGTGATTCACTATAGTGACAGGAGAACAGTCTGCAATGGCTTCTTAATTAATCAGCCAAAGCGAGCGCCTGATGAGTGCGATTAGGTAGCAGCACCTGTCTATCAGAAACTAGAAACTGAATCACACAATAATATACCAGCGTAAACTAAACATAACTTACCTCTGAGTGTGAGCAGCATGCTATTCAGAATTTCTTTTTTTAGCATTGTAGAACACAAACACAACAAATAATTAATACTCACAGAGCCCCTGAATTTTGACATTTAGCAGGCCGAGCAGGTCCTGTTCCCGGTCCAGAATGTTTGCCCAACAGTGCTTCAGCTGCTGGACGGTACATGGAACCTGGCTGGTGCCCCACACGCACAAGCGCACCACCCCCCAGCACCGCCGACACTCCTGCAGGGTGTAACCGCTACCGGGCCTGCTGCCAGCATAGAGGGGAGGTGGTACTGCACAAAAAAACTAGTGCTGCCACCTCCTCCTCTACAAAGATCACCCAGGGCTGCACACCTGGGCGACGGCGGCCCGCAAGGAAGTCGCTCCTCTGCCATGGCGCTGGGTGGAGAAATAATAAGAAGGGAAAGTAAAGAAGAAAGAAATAAGGAAAGAAGGGGAAACAAAGTCAAAAAGTCGCAAAAGCACAAAAAAGTACGCACAAATGTAAAATACACAAACACAAAGACACACACTATTACAAAAAATTTAAATTAGCGGTAGAAAAGTAATAAAGGAGGAGGATTACAAAGATTAAGGACAGATAAAATTTAGGCCCAGCACCATAACAGAGAGCAGAAAAACAAGATGGCCACATCCATGCAGTCCGTGTGGTGCTGCTTGCTCACGATTTAGAACGCGAGAACACACTTGAGAACCGTGTAGTGCCATTCATGAGCGATTTTGGAGCGCGTGGATGCACTCCGCGTTCCCAACACAAACGGGCGCGCCAGCAAACTCTGCCCGCAAGTGGAACTCCGCATAGCATGGCAGAGTTTTTTTTCGTCTCCGCAAAATTACTCACAGTAGGACTCCACAAACTATGCCCACTCTAATGATTTTGATCCAGACCCATTAGCATGACGGTGCCTGAGGGGGGAGGAGGACTCTATCTTTGGCACAGCCTTAGAGGTAGACCAGAGTGGTCTCTATGTTGATGGAGAAGTGAATGGGAATCATGTCTTATTCCTTGTTGACACTGGTGCTACCTGCTTTACTGTAAGAACAGCAGAGTTTCCTAACCTACCCCTCTCAGGAGAAAGTTTCCAGCTGTAGGAGTTACAAATAAAATGTTGCTTACCCCAATTTTAGAAGCAGTTCCAGTTAAAATAGGGTCCTTTGAGGATCAATATTGATTTGTGGTGTGTGATTCTAGTCCATCCGGTGAATTTACAAAAAGGTGATTTACTGTGTAAATTAAATGTTCCATCTATTGAACACCAAGAGGTATCAAATTTCATACCAATGATGAGGATGTTGATTTTAAATTGTCCCAACAGAAGTCTGAAATGGAAATGTATCCTCTCCCAACGAGAGAAGATTTACTCATTGAACTGAGAGACACTGTACTACCTAAAGTCTGGGACTTTACAAGTAAAGATATCAAACTAATCAATGGTGTTGAACCAGTCCGAATCACCACAAAGCCAAATGCTGAATATCTGAGAATTTCACATTACAGTTTGGATCCAGATAATATTGCCGGCATTACTCCTGTGATCAACTCAATGATTGAGCAAGGGATCTTAAAGGAGATAATGGGATGTCCATGTAACTTCCCCATTATGGGCTTACAGAAACGGAATGGCAAGTATCATATTCTGCAGGATTTGAGGAGGATAAATACCATTATTGTCCCTTATTGTCCTGTGGTACCAAATCCAGCTGTGATATTTCAAATTCCATGTGAAGCCGAATGGTTTTCGGTCATTGATTTGTGCCAAGCTTTCTTTTCTATTTGTCTTCATGAGGATAGCCAATTTCTTTTTGCTTTCCATTTTGGCAATCATGTTTTGGCATGGTGCTGAGTCCCACAAGAGTATATGGAGAGTCCTTCGATTTTTAATGAGATCCTTAAAAAGAATCTTTGGAAATGTCATGTCATTCAGTGCTAGTGCAGTATATTGACGACCTATTGGTGGTGTGAAATACTAACCAGGCTTGCAGAATTCACACTATTGCCCTTTTGAATCATCTCGCAGAGAATGGACATAAAGTATCCCTGACTAAGATACAGTTTTGCAAAACTGAAGTCCTCTACTTAGGGCACCACGTTTGAGAAAGGAGCAAGGAAAGTGTCACAGGAAAGAATCGCAGAGATTCTTTACATGAGTCCACCAACTACCCAAAAAGAAGTCCACATGTTCTTAAGAATGGTAGGCTATTATCAGCAGTGGATTCCAATTTTTTTTTTAACAATGAAACCTCTCCAGAGGTTGACACAAAAAGACACATCTGATCTGGTACTTTGGGAATGACAGTTGTATGATTGCTTTCACCAAGCTGCGAGGATGCCTTTGCAGGGTACCAGTTCTGTGAATGCCAGATTAGAACAAGTGTTTTGTGTTATTTTGCAGTGAAAGAGAAGGCTGTGCTCTTTCAGGGTTGGCACAAATGCATGGAAGTAGTTGCAGGCCTATAGCCTATTTTTCAGCAAACCTTGATCCTGTAGATGCAACATTACCAGGATGTTTGAAATCAGTTGCATTCGCATGAGTGTCTTGAGCAGTGTGAAAGAATAGTAATGGGACATCCATTAACTGTATTTGTACCCCATTCATTGGATATACTGTTAACCTGTACTTGGATGCAGTATCTAACGAACAGTCATCTTAACAAAATGAGCAGATTCTTTTGGGCGCAGAGAATGGGACTCTTAAACGTTGCACAGTTTAAAATCCATCCACTCTGTTACCATTGCATGGAAATGAAACTGTGATTGATGAAGTTGAACAAGATTGTTTGGATGTGACTGAATTGTGTACCTACCCCCGTCCTTACATTCATTGCCTTATTCTGATCATGTGTTGTTTGTGGATGGTTCTTGTTTGAGAGACAGTGAAGGAAATGTAAGAGCTGCTTATGCTGTTTGCACAGTTGCTGGTGTTGTGGAAGCATCATGGTTGCAAGGAGTGTACTCTGCACAAGTGGCTGAATTGGCAGCACTGACATGAGCTTGTAGCATGTCTGAACAGCTTAGAGTCATCATATTTACAGATAGTACGGCTTTGGAGTCGTGCATGACTTTGGGCAATTGTGGTCATAACGTGGGTTCATGACTTCCTCCGGATCACCAATCTGAAATGGGGAAATTTTAAGGAACCTATTGCGGTCCCTACAATTTCCTGCCCACATTACAGTAGTCAAGTGTGTAGCACATAGAGAAGGCACTGACTAAGTGACCGTTGGCAATAAATATGCTGATGTGATTGTGAAGTATTGTGCATTAAATGCACATACTTTCAATGAGGATACATTAAATGAAACATCAGGTGTCACAAATCGCTATATGTTAACAACAGATACCTGGGATGAGGTCACAAGATAACAGGAAGAAGTGGCAAAAGTAGAGAAGCAAGGTTGGGGTGTGCCGGATGTGCAAAAAGAGAGGATGACGTTTAGGTTTATACTGATGGCAGACCTGTATTACATGATTGCTTGTTGTCATCTATGGCTAGACATCATCATAGTTCTGCACATGTAGGAAGAGATGCAATGATGCACCTCTTTCAAAAAGTGTGGTTTAATCCCAAATTTAGAGTGACTGCTTAAACATTGTGCCATCGTTGTGTGGTATGCCAATAACAGAATGCAGGATGAAAAAACAAGTTGTCATGAGCCATATAGGAAAATCTGCAGGTCCCTTCAACCGGATGCAAATGGATTTCATTGAAATGCCCCTTTTCAATGTTTTAAGATATATGCTGGTTATTGTATGCATTCTTTCAAAATGCGTTGAAGCTTATCCAACACAACGAAACAACACCTTAACTGTGGCTAAAATGTTGTTTTGGATGCCTGACTTCTTTTGAATAAGACCGAGAAACTCACTTTAACAATGAGGTCCTGAAAATGTTATGTGCAGTACTACAGGTTGAGCAGAAGCTCCATTGCAGTTATAGTCCAGAGGCTTCCGGGCTTGTCAAGCAGATCAATGGTGCATTAAAGAACAGATTGGCGAAGGTGTGCACTTCAACGTTTTTGAAGTGGCCTGGTGCATTGCCTCTTGTATTGATGAGTACACCAGATAGGAGGACAGGATTGTCGACCCAGGAAGTGATAATGGGACGAGTGATGAGACAGCCAGCTGTTCCTGCAAATGCTTTAGTCAACATAACAGATGATCTCATCTTGGATTGCTGCAAAGGTTTGGCTGATGTGGTATGTTCTGTGTCTCACCAGGTTGGAGAAGCTGCCCTTTTGACTCAACAGGAGCAGTGCCATGACCTTAGTCCTGGTGACTGGGTAATGGTGAAGAAGCAAGTGTCAAAAGTGTGCCTGGAACCCCGTTAGAGAGGTCCATATCAGGTGATCCTGATTACCAACACCAGAAGCAAGTGCGGAAATTGTGCCTGGAACCCCGTTAGAAAGGTCCATATCAGGTGATCCTGGTTACCAACACCGCACTGAAGTGCAAAGGTCTTCCCACATGGGTACACGCCACCCATACTGGCAGAGTCCCATGTCCCTTTGATGATACAACAGCACCTGTTCCCGATGTGCCGGTGGTTACAGTGAGGCAGAGGGGTCAAGCTAGTCAAGCTTTTAGGGGCAAGCAAGCTGGTGAGACAGCACTTGTTTGGCTACTGGGTAAGTACCAAGCACCACACAAGTCTGCTATCTATGAATGTTTTGTAACATACTCAACAATAGTGCAACACTAACCTTCATGCCACGTACATGCCCCCAACAGACACTGCATGTACCATCTCATATGTCATGTATTGTACAGATGCAAGAGGGACATGTGCAGATATTTCCTCAATGTCCTCCTCAAGTGATGCTGGATATGCACTCTCCCCTCATCTCCTCACACCATACAGAATTGCAGCCACTATACCTCAGTGTATGTACAATAGGACACACATACATACTCAAGTCATCATAGAGCACACTTTTGGTCTCCTGAAGTCGCAATTCAGATGTCTTGACTGTACAGGGGGGGGGGCGCTGCTGTACTCCCCTGAAGCTGTGTGCAAGATCATAGTAAACTGTTGTGTCTTGCACAACATAGCCTTAAGTCACAGCTTACACATACCCCTGGACCCTCAGCTAGGTCTGAATCCAGGCAACCAGGCTATTACACAGAACAGAGGGAAGGGGTACACAGGTCTGTGAACAGCTGGTTTACACTTTTTTCTCCTGAGCAACCTGTTGTGTCACATGTGGCATGCAGTCTGTTGTCAATGATGATTGGTGGACATTTAACACTCTGTCCAGACATTCCATCCTGAGACTACTTTGCAAGTCATACATGATTTCTTTAAACAAAAGCGTTTGACAAGTCAAAAGATTTGCCATGCAATATGTTAAGTGCACATGTCAGTGAATAGTCTGGACAATGTCTATAATGGCTTCATAGCCTATGGGGATTAAATGTCTGTGCATGTGTGAGACATCCCTGGACAGTTTGAAAATGGTGGTCTGATTTGCAAAGGGTCACTGCTCTCAGTGCCTCTGTTGAGGTGGATTCTCTGTCCTCAGGATGTAATTGCTACAATGTGTCCTCTTATTGCATAGTGCCGACCAAAGTGCAGGGTTTCCACCACAACTGGGGGGCTTCCACCATGAGGGCAGAGGCCCTTTGTGAATTGAATCAGGCCCCTTGTATGTCTGTGTCAATCAACTCATGTGGCAGTCTGGCCATCTGTCTGTCATATGTACACCATGGTTCAAGTGTGATGGCATGGATAGTTCATACTCATAGCTGACATGTTTGGTAGCTGCATGTGTGAAGTGCCACTCCAGGTCTGTTGCTAATGTATGTGGAAACTGGGACTTGTGTACCTGTTACACTATGGACTGAACTATAATACAAGTCCCAAACAACAACGTGTCCCTCTGGGCTGGATCAGCACATCATGAATGGACCCAGGAAACCTGACAGGGATGTGTGTTGAGTAACTGTCGCCCTCATGACTTCAAGTAACACCTACTGGCCCCAATCAAAAATGACTAGCCATTTTGTATTGGGTGTAAAGCAGAATGCATCACACACGCAGGTCTAATGTACCCCTATGATATGTCACGGACTCATGTCAACTTAACAGGTCCATTGCAGCATATATGACATGGAGTAGCTCCCACTGCCTGAGCAGAGAATGTTGTATTAACACACGCACACCCTGCTCTTATGGCACAACTAGGCCCATCACAGGTAAAAAGAAACACTACCCTACAGCCAGCAGTGATATAACTTGTGCGCTGCAGCAGTCATCTGTACCTCTGACCTCACATAATGCAGGGGGTACCTATTGTGCACCCCCTCAGTTAGTATTTTCATATCAGTATCACAGAAAGTGTGGGTGCCTACTTCTTTGCTACGCCACCAATGTTGTTACAGGTGGGTACAACAGTTTCGCAGGATGGTCGAGGATCATGCTTGGAGGTGAGGACAACTCATAACGAACATCAAATGGCTACCTGCGCTTCCCTGTATAGAAGAGGGTTGGCTGTGCTGCTCCCTACTGATGGCCAAAATCCAGAAACATATGTATGTGCCTGAATCACAAAGGTGTTCTGCACTCGGAGTATTCATACTGGTGAATCTGCCCGTGCTGCAAATACTCCCTCGTGCCTCCACCACGGAAGCCATTTGTGAATCAGGCCCTATGTGTCTAGGGATAAACAGCACTACCTGCCCCAAATGTGGAGAACTCTACAGGCAACTTTGATGGAAGAGGAATTAGTGAACTGCATGTACCTTGATGCAAAGGGGCAAACTGTGTTTGGATGTGCTATAGTGTGTACCCAAACCCTCTTCCCTTCCAAAATAGGAGTTCATGCCCTTTTTTAAACATTTTCAGCTCATTTTTCGCATATAACCTTTATGTTCTGGCCCATTTTTGGAGTTTCCACCACATGTGCGCAAATACCTCACACAGAGCGGAGACTCCGAAGTCGGGCCGGAACCCGACAATATCATACAGGCAATAAACAGTAGGAAGTCCATAACAGGTAGCTGATGGCAGCCATTTTTCAGTCACTCTGAGCCATCCTCATCAGATATCAAGTTCCTCTGCCATCCTGCTGCTCTGTGTACCTAATCTGTCCCCAACATTGCTGAGGGACTAGATGAGAGGGCACCCCCTTCAGTGAGTCTGAATTGAAAATCTTAGTAGAGGGGGTGTTTAATAAGTACCCTCAGCTTCATGGGAACACTGAGGACCAGCTGAGCATAGCAATGCACAACCAAATTTGGGTAGACATCGCAGCGCACTGCAGTACAGTGGGTGTTTACTATCAGCGGGTCAAGATGTGTAAAAAGCGCTGGGAGGACCTACGACGCTAGGCCTGTATTAAGGCCCAGGAACGGTTGGGCCAGTCCTCTCAGCCATATTTACATATGTCACGCCTAAGCCCACTGTACCGGAAAGTCCTGAGAACAGCCTGGCTGACCTCCATGCTCAGGTGGAGGAGCATCAACAGCAGAGACCTGGTAAGCGCATGCACTGCTGTATGTCTCTGTTAGTATGATGCCAGTGGTGAAAGAGATGTTACTTCATCTTAATGTGGCCATTTTCACCAGATGTGCAAATTGGTTACTGTATTTATGAGGTCTATGTCTTCTTAGAGCAATTTAAAGGCAGATTTGTGAGGGCATTCTGGGACTTATAGTGAGTAAAACCAAACAGGGCTACATTTCACTCAGAGTTGCATTTTAATCAACAAATGCACATACAAATTCATTACTAGTCTACAAAGGACCTCATAAATGTTGTACCCAATGGGGAAGGAAGGGCTTGCACAATGTTTATTTTTGGGATGTGAGGGTGTTGGATGCTGTCTCAAGCATGCTCTTTGTGTGTATTTGTTCCTACGTCACATAATATATGTTGGGATAATGAGGTCAAGGCTGACTTTGTAATACTTGTTTTACTCAAGATGATACTAGCATATCTAAGATGACATACCCACATCTTCAATGTAGTGGCATGTATTTCATTCAGAATTACTAGGTCAAATTCCTAACTATGCACATGTGGTCACCAGTACACAGCATTGCTACAGCAGTCTTGACCTGCTAATCGAGGCACTTGCCATGTGCACTGTCTGATGTTCGAAATGGATATACCATTATTTGAATTCATATATTACACTAGGTCAAATCCAACGCCTTGTTTGTATCTGTACACCCTAGTTTGCAGGTATGTGGTGCTTCTGTATGCTACACACCAGATGACATTTCATGGTAGGTTTATGACTGTCCAGACAGCACATTACCGGACGATCTTGGATACAATTGTAGGTGTGAATATATCTATTCTGACGTTGTCCTATTCCCAAATAGAAATTTGTGCATGGACAGATAACCATGTTTCAAATTGAAGAACCTCACATCACACCAATGTAGAAAGGGAGGGTTACTATATACTGAAGCGGATACAGAGTAAAATTTAGCCAGATGTCAAAGTGTGTGTAATATAATTTCATTACAGTGAAATTACTCATACTATTGGGTTCCTAATTCATAAAATTGCCTAGTGAGATCAAAGGGTTACAATGTCAGCACTTGCATCATACTGATGCGAGTTCCTCAATGATTACTACACCAACTACATAATTTTCTGCCTTCTATTTCAGTGGACCCAGCTGGCCAAGGGACATCCCCAGGACCAGAGGCAGGCGAGTGGAAGCTCAGCTCGGAGGTAGGTATAAGTGTTCGATACCACCAGCAAGGAGGAGGGAGATGAAGAACAAGGCAGGGGAAGTGCACCCACCTGGACCAAACCAACAACACCATCAGGCCAGGTGGAAGCTGCAGACATTGAAGTGGGGGGACAGTGAGGGGAACTCCACCTTCCAGAAGAGCTGGAATTTGATGTAGGATGCCCAGGGCAGGCACCAAAGCCATCTGTGGCTGCCACTGAACCCTCCCTAACTCCTGAGGCCCCCATTCCATTGGGCCTCCACTTGCACCCCCTGCCACTACTCCCCCTCCATTTGCCCTCCCAGAAGAGCTGATGGAGGCACCTGCCCTGACACCCCACCTCCCTCTTGTTCAACCCAGATCCTTCCATGTACAGTAATTTCTCGGGCTGCATCCAAGGAACTGGTGATGGTATCTGAAGTTGAGGGGAATGTGTCCTTTCGGATCTTACAGGAGATTCGTGAGGAAATCTGTATGCTCCAAGAGGCACAATCCCAGGATATGGCTCACCTTAGTGCCAATGCAATAATGGGGGACCCCCTCTAGATAGAGTAATTTAAGGTCAGGGAGAAGAGGGGAAAACAATAACACAATATAAAGGAGCTCCCTCGTGACCTATCTGTGAGTTACTTTCAGCATGGGCTTACATAGTATATCTGAACAACAACAACTTATGAAGAGAAGACATAATAGCTCTATAAACATTTGTTAAACTTTTTGGTTTATTTCAATTTCAAAAATTTCTTTACTTTTTCTTTTTTGTTTTTTTGTATAAATACCAGAATATTTTTTAAACCACTTACATGCAATAGAACATAATAGTTACATAAAATGTTAAATACAACAGGTTTGAATTAATGACCCCTGAATGCAAATTCGTGAAAAAAGAAAACCTTTCTTTCATACTACACTACATACATACAACCTCATACATACTCATACACCATCCAAAAAAATGCATGTATCTGGAAAATGGAGAGACAACAGATGACATAGTCTCTGTGACCAATAGAGTTGGCTGAAAACAGCAAGATCTAAACGGCATTGGTCGACCCGCATTTCGGTGGCTGGAGGAATGGTGACGCCACCTTTCAGGACCTTAACCAGATAACGAGAACATACAAAAACACCCAGGGGGAACTAATGTTTACTCAAAGGAGATATGTAGGGCAGCGCGGAAGACCACTAATTGTCAGTGTCAAATATTTCCATATTAGTGATGGAAATGCACATTCCAAAGTTCTCTCATGTGGAGAGCACATATCTCCTTTGAGTAAACATTAGTTCCCCCTGGGTGTTTTTGTATGTTCTCGTTATCTGGTTAAGGTCCTGATGAAGGTGGCGTCACCATTCTTCCAGCCACCGAAATGCGCGTCGACCAATGCCGTTTAGATCTTGCTGTTTGCAGCCAACTCTATTGGTCACAGAGACTATGTCATCTGTTGTCTCCCATTTTCCAGATACATGCATTTTTTGGGATGGTGTATGAGTATGTATGAGGTTGTATGTATGTAGTGTAATATGAATGAAAGATTTTCTTTTTTCACGAATTTGCATTCAGGGGTAATTAATTCAAACCTGTTATATTTAACATTTTATGTAACTATTATGTTCTATTGCATGTAAGTGCTTTAAAAAAAATATTCTGGTATTTATACAAAAAAACAAAAAAAGAAAAAAGTAAAGACATTTTTGAAATTGAAATAAACCAAAAAGTTTAACACATTTTTATAGAGCTATTATGTCTTCTCTTCATAGGTTGTTGTTGTTCAGATATACTATGTAAGCCCATGCTGAAAGTAACTCACAGATAGGTCACGAGGGAGCTCCTTTATATTGTGTTATTGTTTTCACCTTAGTGCCTCCAGCACTTTCTTGGGACCAGACTTATTGTCTGTGTTGCACCTGCGCTCCTACTGTAATCGTGTCTCCTTGTATATCTATCCTTTTTGTTTCACCTGCAATACCTTGTACCCCTCATGTTGCCCACTCCTGTGTGGTGTTAGGTCCTGCACCGGCCAGCGAAGAGGAGTCCACAGGTGCAAATGACTTGAACATTGTTCTGATGGACGATGAGGATGACCAGTGACTGGACTTTGGTTGAACTTGAGACTTTTTCTTTTTCCACTCCTTGTACATTGGCGTGTTCCCTTGACACTACCAAACATGTTTTATTTATGTTGCTCACCCCACCCTCCAAGTCCCGTTGCCCAATCTGACTTAAGATACTATTTGATTTCCTTTCTCCTTTCCCAATGGACAGTGATTATTTTTGCTGCTATTTTCTTAGATAAAATTTTAAAAATTGACATCTCTGTGTTGTGTGTTTCATTAGATTTGCTGGAATACAGCTGCTGACATTACATTGGCAGGTGTTCAGCTATGCTTTTAAACTGATACCTTTGTACACAGATGGCTCTACTACTATACATGTCTTGCACACATTTAGCAAAACATATGTGGTCTACCACCCAATGAACCTAATGGCCATCTTCAACTAGGACTCAGTATTTTGAAAAAATATATTACAGTGATCATGGAGGGATCTCTCTTGTGAGTTTGTAATTGTAGTGGTGAGGATCTCTGTGAGTAAGTGTGTTTAACGCATGGGTGCTGATGTGAGGGTGGGTTTGGTGCATCTCCCTTAACAGGTGGGGAAGGTGCCTGGACAGGGGCTGATGGTGGCTGTACAGGTGTTGGAGGTGCCTGAACAGGGGGTGATCATGTGGAGTAGGTGCCTGGACGAGGGGCGATGGTAGCTGTACAGGTAAGGAATTGCCTGAACAGGGGCTGATGGTGGCTGTGCAGTAGGGGGATTGTGAAAAGGTGGTGGTGGCTTTGAAGATTGGCGGGGGCCTGTGCAGGTTGTGGTACAGGTTAGTGGGTATGATGTGCTGCATGTAGATGTGTTGGGTTCCCTCTTTGAAGGGAGACTTTGTATCAATTTCACATGCCCTCCATTATCTTCATGGCCAAGGCATGATGTCTTGCACTCTCTTTCATATGGATGAATATGCTGTCATTAATCTAATTGGACATGTCTTGCCAAGATTTATCCATCTTGTCCAACACCTTGGTCAATCTATCCAACACCTGAGGGATTTGGCGCATGTCCTGCAGTGCACCTGACATGTCTGACAGAGTAGCCCCTATCAGCCTGCTGTTGGAAGAACTCCTCCTCCCATGGATCACCATGACAATCTGCTAGCGCTTTCCGCATGGGACGGCCATGGATAGGACTGTCAGGTCCACCAGCATGGGGGTGTGGCAGGTGGGGGGGGAGGAGATTGGTGCCCAGGGGATACCTGCACCTCTCCAGGGGTGATAGGTCCCTCAGATAGTGGAGAGCATGCCTGGGATGCACCATTATGGGAGGAGTGTGTAGGGTAACCAACACATCTGACCTGGTAGTGAGGGCTCTGAGGGAGTGATGGCTGTGGTGGGGTAGGTGAAAGCTGTACTGTGCAGAGCAGGGATAGGCTTAGATGGTTTGCCCAGTTGGGCAAAAATGGGGGACAGGGAATCAGACTCCTCATCCTCTGTGTAATGTGCCAGATCATCTTCTACCTCCTCCAAGTCTGCCTCCTTTACCCCCTCCTCTTGTGCATTACTGACAGTTGACATGGCTGCTTGTAAGAGAAGTGGGTTCTTCCCGGCGATTGCCTGTCACCCGCCACTAGTGGATGGTCCATTTTCCTCATCATCCTCAGCACCTGAGAGACAGAGGTTGCAACAGGATAAGTATTGCCTTAGTATATCATGTGGTGGAACACAAGGGTCGAGTCAAATGATCTTTGCATCAATGGATGTTCCACATATATGACCTGGTTTGTGTACACTAACATGTGACAGCTCACGCCGTTGCACTGAGGTGTTGAATGCAGATGTGCAATGCAAAAGCAACCTCACCAGCTCCAGCCACAGCTCTGTGTTGTTTTGAGACCCTGTGATGTCAGCTGCTGAACCTGGCTCCTTGTATGTGTAGCAGAAGATGCGGTCCTCCATCCAGCAGCTTGAGAAGGAAGTGACACCATATCTAATTCTATGCATGAATTATATGCAAACCTGACACACACATCACTGATTCATTGTGTAGGAACATTTTACACAAAAACTACAGATGCTATGCCAAAGGAACTAAATCTGCTAATGAAATTCCCCAAGTATTTTGTTATTGTGGTTGATTTGGGAATCCATAGTTTACAACACTATATGGCAGACTTACCTGATGGACGGATGCCAGTGGGTTTGACTACTGCAGCCAGGATGTCTCCTAAACCCAGGAATTGTGTTTTCTGCCGCACTGGAAAAATCCTGCCAGCAGCTGTAATAAGACATATATGTCCATATTCAAGTGCATAGGATAATAGCTGAGTTTACATGTATATGTCATTGGTATTGACCAGTGATATGCAATGTATGGGCATGGTGCTGCATGTGGCCCTCCTTACCTTTACATGCAGCCCTCAGGTCACCAGCAGCAGTGGGCAGCTGTTAACTCAACACAGCACTGACATCAACTAGGTATCATATTGACAGGCAAATGAGTATTAGAAGGTTACCCATAGTTGAAGGTAGGAGGGAAATAGGGTGAACTGCACCGCCTACTTTTGGATGCACCTTTATTGTTAGGGCCATCAAGCATTATAAGTATGATGTGGTCTCTCCAAGATTCTAAAGGAGTGTACCGCAACATGCAGACCTGCCTCACCTTTGCACATCAGATGATGTTGGTGCATTGCAGAGTTTAAATGAGATGTTCAATTGTCAAGCAAAATCTGGGTAACATTTGTTCTCCCCCCACCCCCTATCTCCACCCAGAGTGACAATGGCTATTTTGGACTGGGAGGTCACACATTTGTTCTGTGCACTCTTTGGGTGGCCTGTGTTCCCATTATATGTGACCAACATCATGGTCTATTTTTCATGTCACTGGATGAGGTCTTGTACAGCACACATCCTGAATTCATGTATTTAAAAGTTTGCTTATATGTGAATATGGAAGAAGAGGAGGCAAGCTGACAGTAAATATTTGGCTAGGATCAAAAGTGCTTGGTCTCAGTTAGACTTAAGTCCAATACATAAGATTAACTGAGACAAAAGTCTAACTTTACTACTCGTAAATGCCCTTTGTGAATACTGAAAGTCATAAAGTTAGACTATAGTCTCAGTTTACCTTTGTGAATTGGGCCCCCTGTGTTCTGTTGAGCTGCCACTGCCCCCCCCACCTACCTAGCATGGTCAGATGGCTGCCGCCTGTCCCTGCCACCTCCACCCTGCCCGTCCAAGTTTTATGCCCCTATCCCCTCCCTCCTGTCCTCCATGGTCCATTTTGCTGCCACTCCCTTATGTCCTCCATGCTCTGGCGTGCTGAAGCTACTCCTCCTGCCTGCCCTGTGTGGTCTGTTGTGAAGCCCCTTCCCTCTTTTGTCTGTGTCCAGCCCCTACCCCTCCCTTCGGTCCTCCATGGTCCTTTGTGAACACCCCTGCCCACTCCCTCTTGCCCACCATGGTAGATCAGCCACTATTCTTGCCGTTCTAGTTGTTGCAGCTTCCTGCCATTGCGTCCCCTACCTGTGCTTCCGGGTCTTCCCTCATTGCTCGCGGTGTCCTCTGCTAGCTCCTCCCAACTCTGAACCCATTTTGTCAATGTACCCTACAAAGAGAAAAGAAAGGAAAGAATCACGCGAAAACAAACATCGACTGGTAACGTGCAAATGTAATGTAAACTCTACTTGTAAAGCGCACTGTGACCCAACGGGTATCCTGGCGCTGAGAGACGGGGGACCTGTGGCCACGGGTCCAAAGGATGGCATGGAGAAAGAAAGACTACTATTATACTCTAGGATAGAGCCAGGTCTTAATTTTCTTTCTGAACGGCAGTAGGTCTTTCATCTGTGGGTAGGCTGTTCCAGAGCCGTGCTGCAGCAACACTGAAGGCTTGCCCCCCCAGTTTAGCTCTTCTAATCCTGGGTACTTTCACCCAGTTGGCCAAAGATGACCGAAGACAGCGAGTAGGGGTATACCAGCTGAATTTGTTCTGCAGCGGTTTGGGCCCCAGACCGTGCAGTGCCTTAAACACGATACAAAGGGATTTAAATTGAATCCTCTGCGAAATTGGGAGCCAGTGAAGCTCCGCAAGGGCCTGAGAGGCAGAGGACTGACGAGGTCTCATCAAGGCCAGCTTGGCCGCCGCAGTCTGGATTCTCTGTAGTCTCCCAATTAGGTATTTGGGGGACTCCAGCAGCAAGGCGTTACAGTAGTCCAGCCTGCTCATGATGACGCTCCTTACCACCAGTGCACGTGCCTGTGGAGGTAGCATAGAGAGAATCTTCCTAAGGGCCCTAATAAGGGAGAAACAGCTCCCAGCGGCCTTGTTGACTTGTGTTTCCAAAGTCAGCTTCTCATTAAAACAGATTCCCAAGTTGCGAACCGTCTCAGAGGGTGCCAATGGAGAGTAAGAGGGAATAGGCCAAAAATCAGCTGGGAGAGAGTATGGCACTCTCCCACCTGCAATACATAAGATCTCAGTTTTATCTGCATTGAATTGCAGAGAGTTATTTCTCAGCCAATGTACCACGTTCTGCATACAGGCATGAAAGTTACCTAGAGTGGTTGACTGGTCACCTTCCAGGGAAAGAATAAGCTGAGTGTCATTACATTTATTAACCTAAGCCTGCTATATATCAAAAGCATTACTTATCTGAGTATGATGTGTCCAGTACTTTTGTGGGGCTGAAGGAAATCCTTGATATGATTGTCTGAAGGAAACAAAACAAAGAGGAACTGTTTGAATGATCATACTGAACCACTGTGAACTCTGCACAATTACTTGTTTGGGCCTTTTTTTGATTTTGTATTTTGACTTTGGAAAAATGGTTGGATATTGGGCCCATGAAGTAATGTGCTGAATGTATTTAAATATATATAATACGATTTTGTTATACTCCCAACCATATCATGTGAGCCCACAGTTAAAGGACCTAATTAAATGCAAGAGGAATGGTGTGAATACTAAACATAATATATCCCAGAAAGTACTGTAACTAAAGCTAGACTCTTACACACTATTATCTCTTTCTCTTTTCTACCTTATAGTTGTGGTACTTTCCTTTAAAAATGTAAATGTAAGTCCGTTTTTATATAGCGCAGCTACTCACCCTTACGGGTCTCAAGGCGCTGGGGGCCATAGTGGAAATTAAGTGAGCTATTGCCCAGAGTCACATGGTGCTGAGCTGAGCTGCCGCCGGAGCCGAGGATCGAACCGTGAACCCTGTGCTCCGAAGTCAGCTGCCCTGGCCGCTGCACCACACCACACCTTGCTATGTTCTTAACTAGATGGAAGAGGGTATTCATACAGGTATTAAATCACTAGATGGTATATACACTTTATAGGGAGTAATAGAGGCTTACTGTATGGTATCATATCTGACACACTTTCTTTCATTCATACAGGTAAAACCTAGATGGGCACCCGATTGACACACTTCTCCTGCACAGGCATCGTTGGGCGTATAGTCTTTTCTCTTCCCTTTCGTCCAGGGTCAACTTTAACTATTGTTGGGTCATCTTCACTGATAGGGAAGTTGGGCTCTAAGCAATGTGGCCTCCTCTTGCTCCGGTAGAACATCCAGGTACAAACTTGACACCTTCCCGGGTACCATGTCCTGATTGACAAAATAGACATCTTTTCTCTCAGTTTGCGGCCATCCAATCATGGCATTGCGGTTGGTGCATCGATCCACAGATCCACTGCGGTGGATCCGTGTCTCTAGATATACATACATCTTTTTCCTTTAAGAACTCCAAAACTACTGAACAGATTGATACCAAATTACAAAAATTACTCTTTCTAGAGCAAGGTCTAGCTTTCTGCCAAATTTGGTGTAATTCCATTTAGCGGTATGGGCTGTAGTCATGTCTAAAATCTCCATTGGAAATTGCATGAGGTAAAAGTGTTTTGGGAACCCCCTTTTCTCTACCCCTGTTGACAGATCACCCCAAAACTTTCCAGAGAGCAGCTGAAGTGAGTGGTGAACTAGTTTTGAAAGTTTCATGAAGTTTCGTCAAATGGTGACAACGTTATTAGCAAAACAGAAAATGCTAATCTATGGAATCTAGGTCCTGACTATAAATACCTACTGGCAACTGTCAGTAGCTTTTATATATACAAAAGTCATAAAACCAAAATAAATTAAGACACACTTCAAATACAACAATTCATTCATGTAAGAAAGGAGTAAAATAATATCTGATAAATAAATGCCCTCAGGACGAAGCCCCATATTTCTCTCTTCATGATTACCAGGGAATATCTTATAAAATGAATAACACCATAACATAATTGAACAGAACTAAGTTGTTGCAAGAAAGCAAAGGCTGGCTTATAATGTCTAATTTTGGCTTCTCCAAGAATAGGGAGTTAAAAATCGAGTCTGTGGGTATGTATACAGAGGGCCAAAGGGCAATAAGTGCAGTATGCATTGTTTGGAAGCATTAGCACAATGGCAGCTTGGAAGGGGAGTAAGCCAAGATCTCTGAAGTGGAAAGGCCACTAAACAGCGAAAAATGTTAAAATGAAATATGCTCAAATAAAATCTGTGCTCAGTGTTCATAAACATATTTAAATAGGCCTCAGGACCTGGCGCTGATTTTAAAAGAATAAAATCTGCGCTGGACTGCAGAGTTTGGAAAATCCCTGAGGTGTGATTGAGCTCACCAATTCAAAAATAAAGCTTTGACCTCTTTTTTGGAGTCTCTGTTACTACTATCAGGGTTATGGGGAAAGTTCTGGAATCCCCAAACCATCAAAAATGGATTTTACATATCCGAGCCAGAGGATAGCAAAGCATTATCCAATGCAAGTCAATCAAATAAAATCTCTCTGGTAAGACTGCTTCTGGCGAGCTCCAAATCTTGAGCCAAAGTAACAAAGGGCTTAAACTAATTATGTCATTTAAAAAAATCCATCTCTATTTTAAAATTACGTAAGAATGCAGAATTCAATTAAGGAACTGCTAATAACCTACATAAAACGTATTGTGCACCTTTTGTAGCAGCTCATCTCCTTCATACCCCCAAGCCTCTGCACCATAACACCCTATAGCCACACATTTACTTTTATAAAAATTAAAAACCTCTTTCACTGGTTTCTGACCCAGTTTCCAGGTAAAGTTAAAAATGGACTCTATTGATCACTTAAACTGATGGACCCTCGTTTTAAGTAAAAACTCCCAGTTCATATTGGAGTCCAAAATAATGCCCAAATACAATTTTTTTTCATCCATTTGAAAACTCTTTGTTTTAGTATTTATTGGTCCCAATGTCATAATAAAGGACTTGGATAGGTTTGGTTAGTATATATATCTATCTATATATATATATATATATATATATATATATATATATATATATATATATATATATATATATATATATCTATATATCCAAGAGGCTCCCTCCTTAAGGATTTCCCGAACTGGATCAAGAATTATGGGTTGACATAATGCTGAGCCGGTTTGTTTTTATAAAAAATAAAAAAAATAATAATAATATTTAAAATTATAAAAATGATATAAGTAACTTAACCAGTTCAATATGCAGTAGGCATAGAGATGGGGATATCGGTACAACGGATGTTGTTTCTTCTATGTCTATATGCACTGTACCTTTAAATGTAAAAAAAATGCATGGCAACATGTCTTTGAGAAAGGCTGGGATCAGCCGAAACGCGTCAGAACAGGCTGCACGCTGTGACTAAATAAAGAAATTCTGCTTACTGGGAGTGCCCATTTTGCTTCTTCATGAGGAGTTGTTTGGAAAATATGTAGACTGATGCTGTTCCAGTCATGGTGCACCTGCACGTTGGTGGATGAGATCGCTTTTACAGAGTTTTGGGGAAAGAGGTACCGCTTTGCGGTTTTGAGCGATCCCCGCCGCTGCGACCTTCCCGCTGTACCTCGGACACAAACCGCGATCTGGAGATACATCCGGGCGGATTCCAGGGATCGAGGCATGCTTGGACTCGGGAGAAGAGTTCAGCGGGAAGCTATTTCTGTATTATTTACATAGCGCAGCAGTGTTACAGTCCCGAGAGAGAGGACGCCGACGGGACTGTACAGCAAGCGAAAATGACGTCACAGTATGCGACGCTGTCTGGCAACGATCTGGAACGCTTTGAGGAAGCCAAGCATGTTTTCAGTGAGATTGAAAGTGCAGTCAGCAGTACCAATGGAGGAGCGACATCTGGGGACCCAGGTACGCTGACTTTGAAGCAAAAAATATTTAAATTAGAAAAACTGAGCAAAAAAGAAATAAGCAAGTGGTGGGAGCTTACTTCATTGTTCAAATATTTAGAGGTTAAACGAGTGCCACGAGGGCTAAGAATTTTTACGGTGCCCACTTATGAAATCCCACACCCAGGGCCATTAGAAGAATGGGCTGCATTCACAGCAAAAACAAGTGCAGGCATGATTGAGATCCTGGTTAAATATGTGGAATTAGACCTGACCAAGATCAGGGAAGAACTGAGATACCTGCGGGAGGACATTGAGAATGAAGAGAATTCCAATTTTGTTAAAGAATTCAGAGAGAAGATGAATGAACGACTGCAAAAACTTGAAAATGAGGTAAAACTGAAAAAACAACAGAAATTTCAAAGGGATAAAAAGGATTACATGGATGGGCGCAACCTGACTTTTGCCTAGAAATATGACACCTATAGAAAGGGATTGTTGCAAGAGGATGTTCAGAGGCAACAGGATTTGATTTCATCTGGATCCAGCTCTGATTTGAGCACTGATGACGGGGATAGCTCTGGGATCAGAGCGGCGGCATCGGGTTTTCACAACGAGTACCGTCTCATACGGGAAGCTGAAAAACCAAGGAAGGACAAACACCCCCCCCGGGGAAGAGGAAGTGGGAGGGGAAGAGGCAAAAACAAAGATGTCGGACCTGACGAAGCAAATGGAGAAGGAGTGCAGGGCAAACGGAATTTGCGCCAGAAAAAGAAAACCTAGAAGAAACATTAACTGTGCTCAACCTCTCACAGAGGGAACTGACACATGAGGAAACAACACTGTTAGAACTTAAACTTTCTTTTTGCCCGTCATCTGGATTTGATTATGCTCAGGCTAGGAACGATTTGTTTTTGTTTATAAGAAAATTAAAATTAAACAAAAATCATTAATTGAAAAATCAATCTGCTATCTCTGCTAGTGTACCATCCTGTGATTGAGCAATAGGGGAAGCGGAGGGGCTTTTAGCCCTTGAAACATTACACACAGAGAGTGAGGGCTTAGACCCCCAGTATTGATATGGAACAGCTTATGTCCAACCTGGGGATTGATATTGGGTTGGCTAGCATGAGTGGCTTTAAACCCAAGTCCCGCATTATTCCGAACACAGCACGTGATAATATTGATTGTGTTCATGATATGGTTATTCATGATTTGGTTAAATTAAGAACTAAAAGTGGGGGATATAATGACAATTTGACACCAGAATTGAGAAAGGCTTTGAAAATTCTAAAGGAAAATACCTCCATTGTTATAAAAAATAGTGACAAGGGAGGGAATATAGTTATTTTGGATGCGGAGAAATACAATCAGGAAGTTGAACCGATGGAAGAGGCCTGATCGAATTTTCCAGGCTAAAAATGATCAATCCATCAAGAAAAAGTATGTTAAGTACATACGCAAGCAATGAGCCCTCCTAGATCCAGGGTCAGTAAAATATTAACTGGCTAGTGTGCCCATAGACGGCAAGATGCGGCCTCCCCAGATGACGGGCCTTCAGTGGTGGGAAACCACTGAAGGCCCGTGATCATTTTTAGCCTGGAAAATTCGATCAGGCCTCTTCCATCGGTTCAACTCTCAGAACCTTCGTTACTTGCGCCTGACCCTGTTCGGGTGGGGTCCTATTGTATTTCTGACCCTTTTATATTTCTGAACACACGGCCAAGTCTACTTCTCATTCTAGCCCTGACGAAGTCCATATCTATGGACGAAACGCGTTGGCTGTTTTTCTGTGGGCAATACTAAAGAATAAAGAAACCACGTTTTTTGATACCTACATTGAATGGACAGCAATTTCTTAAATTGAACATTGGCGGTGCTCTCCACATTGGTAAAAAGTTATATTGGTCTTGGTGACTGCCACTTGGAAACAGCGGTGGCAGTGGAGGTGCACACCGCTTCTGCGCACACCGGCTCAGGCCCTTGATTTGGACTTCCAGTTGGGGATTGGTTTTGGGTGGGGAGGTGCGTCACCAGCGCATCTTGGTGTGCAGGTTTGGCTTGCTGTTTCACTTCTGGGGTTATATTACCTTCTTATTGCAAAGACAGTGGGGATTTCTCACTAAGATCAATGGCCTGGCTTTGAGTGATTCTTTTATCATGATCACCCTTGATGTTTCAGCCCTATATACTTCGATTAGCCATGAGTTGGGGATGCTGGCATGTGAGTATTATTTAAGAAAAAGACCGGCATGTTTTCCAGAACATACACGAATGTTGCTGCAGATGATTCGGGTCTGTCTGAAAGACAATATTTTTATGCATGATGGAAGGGTGTACAGACAGACCATGGGGCCGGCTATGGGCACCTGCTTCGCCCCAGCTTTGCCAATTTGGTGATGGGCTGGTGGGAGAAGCAGGTGGCCTGGGCTGATGACAATGCCAAATATGTACAACACACCCTGGTCTGGACCCGATACATTGACGATTTATTTTTGTTGTGGATTGGGTCCAGACAGGAGGCTGAAGAATATGATTCTGAATGAAAACCCCTTTAATCTACATTTTACAGCCCAGATGAGTGTTAGTGAGATGTCATTTTTGGACATCCTGCTACAAGTGAAGGATGGCAAAATTAATACAACTGTGTGCCGTAAAAAAAACTGCCGGTAATAGTACTCTGTATTTTAAAAGCCAACATCCTATGAATTTAAAAGCCAGTATTCCCTATGGGGAAACGTTAAGATTAAAAAGAATTTGCAGTGAGGAACAGGGATTTCCAAGGGCAGGTACGACAAATGAATGAAAGGTTCAGAAAACGTGGGTATCATTCCAAGGCATTAACTGAGGCTAAATGCAAATCAGAGGGGGTTAGCAGAGACCAATTGCTTTATCCCAACCAAAGAAGCCAGAAGGAAGGTATATCAGCTAGATTCATCAAATGTTTTAATCAAATGTCCCCTAAAGTATATCAGATCCTGAGAAGACACTGGCAGGTAGTCAAAAATGATATTATCGGTAAGGATTTACCAATGGCTCTGCCAGTTACCTACAGGAAAGGAAGGACATTGGGCGACAACCTGATGCACAGCTACTTTGATGGTAGCTGAAAACCAGAGTCATGGCTATCTAACATAAAGGGGTTCTACAAGTGCAATAATTGTAAGGCCTGTAGAATGGTGAGAAATGTCCTCACTTTTAAATCAAATGATGGGTTTATTAATAAGATTCACGGGTTCTACAATTGCAATACTGACTATTGCGTTTATGTACTCACTTGTCCGTGTCCTATGATGTACGTGGGGAGTACGATTTTCCCTTAAAAAAACGTATGCTTGAACACCAGCGAGCAATTAGAAACCAAGATTTTACGTATTCTGTGGCAAAACACTTCTATGACAAACATGAAAGTGATACTGGTTTACTGATGTATTTTGCCATAGATAGGGTTCCCCGAACATTAGAGGAGGTAATATAACTACTAATCTAAGACGTCTGGAATCTAGATACATTTTGGATTTGAATACCAAATTTTCTAATGGGTTGAATAGGGATGAAGAGTTAGAAGTACATTTGGGGTGAAGGATTGCCTCACCATCTCCATATTCCCCATACATCGTATACTGCTGTACCTTGTCTATGGTTCTTATGGTTTTTACTGTTTTCACTGTTTTTACCAAGCCCTTGGAGTTGTTACCTGACATGAATAGATTTTATGATTGCACCAGAGCACCTTATATTTATTAGCACCTTGGACATCTCCGCTGAGTCTCTTTATGAATGTAACCTGATTTGCATCTATACTGTGATTGAGGATATTAGTAGGAAGGATACCCCACAATTGATTTTTTGCACTTGACACTTTAAGTATCCGGAAAAGTTTTTTAACACATTAATTGACATTGATTATATCTTTGAGAATGATTGGATTGATAGATCTGCTGATACTGTTGACATGAATTGATTACAAAGGATCTATATAGATAACTTATTTTAAGAGGATTGATCAATTTGATGTTTTAGTATGATAATTATTCATCTGTTTATCAAGATATTTATCCATATTTATTCTTCTTTTTTAGGATTTACAAATGTATTATCTGTGTTTAATTTCCAAAATAAATTGAATATCTAGAGGCTGTTGCATATGGCACACTGCTACTGTAAATTTGCACTTTTGCATCTGGTATACAAACAAGAATTTTTGTATATTTAGAGGTAAGTTATTGTACTTCTATGAAATTGCAGAGTTTTATATAGCGCGAACTTGACCCGAATCGGGTGTCAGAGCGCTTTACATAGCACCAGTTGCATTACATGAGGATACATTCTTTTTTTTTTTGTTAGGCACGGGGAGATTAAGTGATTTGCCCAGAATCACAGGATGTTCAGCGCCATTGCCGAGACTCGATCCCAGTTCCCCAGATTCGAGGTCGACCGCCCTAGCCGTTAGGCCAACTCCTCTCCCCTAATAATTAAGTTAATGTTTGATATTTTATCAATTGACTTTTTGGTGCAACGAATTTGGGGTGAGGTATGATATTATAATCATGATATTTTGGAATAAGTAATGCTTAGAAGTGTCTTTATCTAATATGTGGCTTCGAATCAGGCTGGGGCATTGGTCAAAGAGTGGAAGAATGAACTATGATGCTTCTAATTAGATTAGGGCACTGGCCCAAGAAGTTCCCTCCTTAAGGATTTCCCAAACTGGATCAAGAATTATGGGAAAAAAAGCGCAACAATATTACTTATGAAAATTATAAAAATGATATAAGTAACTTAACCAGTTCAATATGCAGTATGCATAGAGATGGGGATATGGGTACAACGGATGTTGTTTCTTCTATGTCTATATGCACTGTACCTTTAAATGTAAAAACAATGCATGGCAACATGTCTTTGAGAAAGGCTGGGATCAGCCGAAACACATCAGAACAGGCAGCATGCTGTGACTAAATAAAGAAATTCTGCTTACCGGGAGTGCCCATTTTGCTTCTTCATGAGGAGTTGTTTGAAAGATATCTATATAGATATATATATACACAGGCCTCCTTAGGCCCTGAGGACCCCATCCCCCGGGGCCGGCCTTTTTTAATTTTTTAATTTTTTCCCCCTAATTTGGGGAGGGGGGCCGCGTGGCCCCCCTCCCGGGCCACTACTTGCCCCGGGGACCCCATCCCCCGAGGCTGGCCCTATCCTTTGGGGTCCGTGGGGGGACCCCAACTCCCCACGGACCATGCCGGCTCCCAGCGTCCTGCGGGAGCCGGCATTGCTTTCCACATGGGGAGCTGCTAACATGCAGCTCCCCATGTGGAAAGCAATGTGCTTTGGATATTGGAGCGAGAGCAGGTTTCTGCTCTCGCTTCCAATATCCAAAGCAGTTTGCTATGACAGGACGGGAGCCGCGAGGCTCCCGTCCTGTCATAGCAAACTACAGTGTCCCGGGGTAGGCACCCTGGGACACTGCAGGAGCCGGCCTTGGGGAGTGGTGGTCCCCAGGGCCACCACAGGCTCCAGGAGGGGGGCCGCGCGGCCCCCCTCCCTTCAATTGCACAGCCCCGGGGAGGTAGTGGTCCCCGGGGCTTCGGGGGTCCGAACCGGACCCCCACATTTGTTTTCTAAGTGCCCCGGGGAGGTGGTGGTCCCCGGGGCATGTGGGGGGGCTGGAGCCCCCCCACACAGGTGATTAATTTAAAAAAAAAAGAAGCCCCGGGGGGTGGCGGTCCCCGGGGCTGCGGGAGGGTGGAGAGCCCTCCCGCACCATGTTTTATTTAAAGCCCCAGGGGGTGGCGGTCCCCGACGCTTGGGGGGCCTTAGAGGCCCCCCACATAAAACATAAACCTACCCCCCGCATGCCCCCGGGACTTGGGCCACCCGGGGGCAAAATTGCATCGAAGCACGGGAGACCGTGCTTCGATTTTTTTTTTTATCGGCGGGATCCGCGCACCCTAAGCGCATCCCGCCAATTTAAAAAAATAAATAAATGCTTTTTTCTGCCCAGGGGGTCTTTGTGGGACCCCCTGAGCAGACCTAGGGGGTCAGGGTGTTTCTACCCTGCCCCCTTTTTGCGCTTTGCGCACTTGTTTCTGTCCCTCGGTTCTACCGAGGGACAAAATGGCTGCCAACACTTCCTGATTTGGAGTGTTGACAGCCACTTGACAGCCAATTAGCATGCAGCTCGTGATTGGGAGGGTACGTGGACCCTACTCGGCCATAGATATATATGTGACTTTACTTTTGATTTTCTCAGGAACTACTGAACGGATTTACACCATTTAAGCAAAAGGCACGACACTGAACCAAGGGCTGCATCTTTGCCAAATTTGGTGTAATTCCGTTCAGCAGTTCGGGCTGTAGCCTCGATGAAAGGACCCTATGGAAAAATGAATGGGCCCCCGCTTGACGAATCACCCCGAGACTTTCAGGATAGGAGCGGACCGGAGCGCCCCAACAAGTTGGAAACTTTCGCGAAGATTCGTCAACCGGCGCCGAAGTTATTTCAAATAGAATGTTGCGGATTTCCTATGGAAAATAGGTTCTAACTATAACTATCTACTGGCGACCGCCAGTAGATAATATATATATATATATATATATATATATATATATATATATATATATATATATATATATATATATATATATATATATAGAGAGATATAGATATATAGATATAGATATAGATATATACCAACTAAACCTATCCAAGTCCTTTATTATGACTTTGGGACCAATAAATACTGAAACAAAGAGTTTTCAATTGGATCTATTTATTATATCTATATATATCGATATATCTATATCTATCTATCTATCTATATATATATACATATATATATATTATCTACTGGCTGTCAAGTGGCTGTCAACACTCCAAATCAGGAAATGTTGGCAGCCATTTTGTCCCTCTGTAGAACCGAGGGACAGAAACAAGTGCGCAAAGCGTAAAAAGGGGGCAGGGTAGAAACACCCTGACCCCCTAGGTCTGCTCAGGGGGTCCCACAAGGACCCCCTGGGCAGAAAAAAGCATTTTCTTTTTTTTTTTTAAACGGCGGGATGCGCTTAGGGTGCGCGGATCCCGCCGATTAAAAAAAAAAAACACAAGAAACAAGTGCGCAAAACGCACAAAGGGGGCAGGGTAGAAACACCCTGACCCCCTAGGTCTGCTCAGGGGGTCCCACAAGGACCCCCTGGGCAGAAAAAAGCATTTTTTTTTTTTTAAATCGGCGGGATGCGCTTAGGGTGCGCGGATCCCGCCGATAAAAAAAAGAAATCGAAGCGCGGTCTCCCGCGCTTCGATGCTAATTTGCCCACGGGTGGCCAAAGTCCCGGGGGCATGCAGGGGTGGGTTTAGATTTTCCCCCGGGGACCGCCACCCCCCGGGGCTTTAAATAAAAAATGGTGCGGGAGGGCTCTCCGCCCTCCCGCAGCCCCGGGGACCGCCACCTCCCCGGGGCTTCTTTTTTTTAATTGAATGACCTGTGTGGGGGGGGCTCCAGTCCCCCCACACGCCCCGGGGACCGCCACCTCCCCGGGGCACTAACAAATTTAAAATGGGGGTCCGTTTTGGACCCCCGCAGCCCCGGGGACCACCACCTCCCCGGGGCTTTGCAGATGTGGGGAGGGGGGCCGTGCGGCCCCCCTCCTGGAGCCAGTGATGGCCCTGGGGACCACCACCCCCCAGGGCCGGCTCCTGCAGTGTCCTGGGGTGCCTACCCCCGGGACACTGTAGTTTGCTATGGCAGGGCGGGAGCCTCGCGGCTCCCGTCCTGTCATAGCAAACTGCTTTGAATTTTGGAAGAGAGAGCAGGAAACCTGCTCTCTCTTCCAAAATTCAAAGCAGATTGCTTTTCCACACGGGGAGCTGCATCTTAGCAGCTCCCCATGTGGAAAAGCAATGCCGGCTCCTGCAGGACGCGGGGAGCCGGCGGGACTGTGGGGGGATTGGGGACCCCCCCACAGTCCCCAACAGAGAGGGCCAGCCACGGGGGATGGGGTCCCCGGGGCAAGTAGTGGCCCGGGAGGGGGGCCACTCCAAAAAATAAAATAATTACAAAATAAATAAAAAATAAAGGCCTGCCCCGGGGGATGGGGTCCCCGGGGCAAAAGGAGGCCTGAGGAGGGGGGCCACGCAGCCCCCCTCCTTTAAAAAATCAAAAAAAGTGTGGCCATGCCCCGGGGGATGGGGTCCCCGGGCCGGAATCGGCCACGGGAGGGTGGCCACGCGGCCCCCTTCCCGTTTCTTTTTTTAAAAAAAAGAAAAAAAAGGGGTAAGGCCCTGGGGGATGGGGTCCCCAGGGCCCCAAAAAAGGAAAAAGGAAGGGGGGCCACACAGTCCCCCTTCGGGAAAAAAACAACAACAACAAAAAAAAACGATCGTGCCGCAGGCCCCGCCCCCTTCCTTTACCACTCTGCAAACGGGCCCCCTGGCGCGTTTGCAGAGGGGAACGAATTCCCCTTGAATACTGGGGGTCCCTGGGGCCAACTAGCCCACCAGGAACCTCCAGTATGCGCCAGGGGCTGTGTTGCAGAGAGGTGTACAGAGGCCACGCCCCTTTTACACCTCTCTGCAACGCAGCTCTGTGGCGCTTTTGGAGGTACATGGTGGGCTAGTTGGACTCCAGGGACCCTCAGGATTCAAGGGGACTTAATCCCCCAACTTAAAACACGCCACGGGGCGCGTTTGCACAGTGGTGAAGGGAGGGGCGGGGCTTCAGGTGACATGTGTGCAAACAGGCCCCGTGGCGCGTTTTAAGATGGGGAATTAAATCCCTTCAATCCTGAGGGTCCCTGGAGGCCAACTAGCCCACCAGGTACGTCCAGAAAGCGCCACAGAGCTGCGTTGCAGAGAGGTGCAAAAAGGGGCGTGGCCTCTGAACACCTCTCTGCAATGCAGCTCTCTGGCGCATACTGGAGGTATCTGGTGGGCTACTTGGCTCCTAGGGACCCTCGGGATTGAGGAGGAATTAATTCTCCAACTTAAAACGCGCCACAGGGCGTGTTGCAGACATGTCACCTCAGGCCCCACCCCCTTCCTTCACCATTGTGCAAATATTCCTCTAAAATCAGCCGAACTACAAATTCCGATTTACTCACCTGTTATCAGGAGAGACCTCAGTGCTGCATCTTTGAGCCCAGTACTGATCCTGAAAAGTAATTTTAACCGTACTTACCAGTAACTTGAATTTCCTTCCATAGGATATCATTGCCTGCTTTTTGCTGAAAAAGTTTCTTAGTGTCGATTTTTGAAACATACAAATTTTCCTCTAAAATCAGCAGAACTACGAATTCCGATTTACTCACCTGTTATCAGGAGAGACCTCAGTGCTGCATCTTTGAGCCCAGTACTGATCCTGAAAAGTAATTCTAACCGTACTTCCCAGTAACTTGAATTTCCTTCCATAGGCTAACATTGACTGGTTTCACTTGGAAATTCTTCTAAGTGTGGAGTTTTGCAACTTTATAAAATTCCTCTAAAATCAGCCGAACTACGAATTCCGATTTACTCACCTGTTATCAGGAGAGACCACAGTGCTGCATCTTTGAGCCCAGTACTGATCCTGAAAAGTAATTTTAACCGTACTTACCAGTAACTTGAATTTCCTTCCATAGGATATCATTGCCTGCTTTTTGCTGAAAAAGTTTCTAAGTGTCGATTTTTGTAACATACAAATATTCCTCTAAAATCAGCCGAACTACGAATTCCGATTTACTCACCTGTTATCAGGAGAGACCTCAGTGCTGCATCTTTGAACCCAGTACTGATCCTCAAAAGTAATTTTAACCGTACTTACCAGTAACTTGAATTTCCTTCCATAGGCTAACATTGACTGGTTTCACTTGGAAATTCTTCTAAGTGTGGAGTTTTGGAACTTTATAATATTCCTCTAAAATCAGCCGAACTACGAATTCCGATTTACTCACCTGTTATCAGGAGAGAACCCAGTGCTGCATCTTTTAGCCCAGCACTGACCCTGAAAAGTAATTCTAACCGTATTTACCAGTAACTTGTATTTCCTTCCATAGGAATCCATTGTCTGGTTTTCAGCAGAAAAGTTTGTGTCGATTTTCACAAACTACAAATATTCCTTAAAAATCGCCTGTATGACTTAAACGCATTCTTTCAACTGTTTACAGGAGATGCACCAGTGCTGGATCCAGGATCCACCACTGAGTAAGAAAAAGTAACGATAACACTACTTACCTGCTACGTGAATTTCCTCCCATAGGATAACATTGGTGATTCTATGTGAAAAAGTTTCTAAGTGTCAACTTTTAAAATCCAATAATATTCCTTAAAAATCACTACTGTAACCAAAACGCTTTTACTCAACTGTTTACAGGAGATGTGCCAGGACTGAATCTAGGATCCAGTCCTGTGGTTAGAAAAGTAATCCATAAAGTAACTAATTGCATTTAAGTAGAAATTCACATTGAGCTCAATGTTGCATTGTGTTTGAAATTGTGTTGCCCATTGCAACAACTGTAACTACTGTACTTAAAAGTCTATTGCCTATTTGCAAAGTATTTAAACTAAAGTAATTCATTCTGAGAAAGTATATTTTGTAATGTAATGTATAATGTAATTACAATGTATTTAAAAAAATAAAATATCTAAAAATAAATAGTTAAAAAAAATGTAGTAAATCAGTATCAAAAAAATAAATATAACAATTAATACATTTAAAAATTGTCATTTACAAAACCTTTGAAATTCACTGAAAAAAACCATAGGTTTCAGACATGTTATAGTTAGGAATTAGCATTTAAAAAACCTTTGAAATTCACTGAAAAAACCATAGGTTTCAGGCACGTTATAGTTAGAAATTAGCATTTAAAAAACCTTACAAATTCACTGAAAAAACCATAGGTTTTAGGGACAGTTATAGTTAGTTGGACATTGCACTCGTACAAAACACGTGAAATTCCCCCATTATAGTTAGTTCAGGTAACTATAACTCGCGCCCCCGCAATGCACTGCTGATGACGTCACATATTACATCACTCATGACATGGTCAGTGACATCACTGATGACATCACTGATGACATCTCAAATGACATCACTGATGACATCACTGATGACATCATCCATGTGATAATTTGATGCATCTTCTCACACCCTAATATAACTTTTGATACACCCACTGTAAATTACAGACTGCCATTGTCAAAACCATAGACACTCCAATACCAATTACTATATACACACTCACTGATTCTTAGGTCTACACACACACACATCTACTCACTCACCCGTACAGTCACTCATACTTATAGTCACTCAGTACAGGACTATTATATGCACTCATACACCTATATAAACACTCACACACCGCCACTCATCCATAGAGGTACTCACACACCTAGTCAGTCATGCAAAAATTAAGCACACACCCATTTACTCACCTATACAGTTATACACACACCAGCTCACTTACTCATACAAATACTAGCACATTCTTACGCTCTTATACAATCTCTGATACAAGCACACACTCATCCATACAGTCACTCTCACAATCACACACTCTCGCTTATAGCTATTTATATACTCCAACACACATATATACTGCCTTTCACATATGTAGTTACTCACACATGTACCACTGGGACATACATTCACTCACTAACACACTCTTACACACACTTACCCACCCATACAGTCTATCACAGATGCACTCTTGAAACCATCCACCCAGTGAATCACCCACTCACACATCTATGCACAGAGTCGCACACACCCCACCCACACAAACACTCAGGCACCCATACAGATACTCAGACAACCAATCAATAACTCATATAGACACTCATGTAGCTATTCACAAACCCATGCAGCCACTTACACAGCAACAGACAGACGGATACAGACATTCACCCAGTTTAGTCACTAACCCATGCATTCAGTAAGATACGTTTAATCACTCACTTATAGAGTTAGTCACGCACCTACTAAATCATCCATTCAGACACTTATACACCCACTCATTCTTCAATACGCCTTCCCTATATATATTAAACATATTTAAACTTTACAGAAACACACAGTCACTGGATGATGTCATCAGTGATGTCATTTGAGATGTCATGAGTGATGTCATCAGTGATGTCACTGACCATGTCATGAGTGATGTAATATGTGACGTCATCAGCAGTGCATTGCGGGGCGCGAGTTATAGTTACCTGAACTAACTATAACGGGGAATTTCACGGGTTTTGTACGAGTGCAATGTCCAACTAACTATAACTGTCCCTAAAACCTATGGTTTTTTCAGTGAATTTGTAAGGTTTTTAAATGCTAATTTCTAACTATAACGTGCCTGAAACCTATGGTTTTTTCACTGAATATATATATATATATATATATATATATATATATATGTATATGTATATATATATATAGATATATATATATATACATAGATATATATTTATAACATATAACACCCTTAACAGGATAGATGGTATACCATGGAAGTCAAATTAATTGGATGACAACAGTTGATGTGGTTTCCTTGTATACATCTATAAAACACTCAGATGGAATCAAGGCCTGCAAACTGTTTTTAAGATCACGGCCAGTCTCACTACTGGATCATTTTAATATGATATTAGAATTGATGAGTTTCTGCCTCCAGCACAATATGGTTTTATTCAATGATGAATACTTTCTCCAAAAACAAGGAACAGTCAAGGGCACTTCCTTTGCGCCAACCTATACAAACCTCACCATGGGTTGGTGGGAGACAGACACCATGTGGAATGATCAAAACATGACAAAGATGGGCCAGGTCATCATGTGGGTCTGCTACATCGATGATTTATTACTGATGTGGAAAGGTGAAAGAAGGCACCTTGAACTATTCATTGAGTCCCTAAGTAAAAATCCACAAAAGCTTTAATTCACTTTTGAAATCAGCTTGAAGAGATAAATTATCTGGACATCGGTGTGTATGTGAAGAGGTAGAATATGTACAAAAATTCATAGAAAAGCATACCAGTAGCAACAGTATCCTCCATGCTAACAATGGGCACCCAGGTGCATTGAAATGGTGTGCCCTCTACGGGGAGTTCCTCCATGCAAAAATAGATCACCCAGAAACAGGGGAATTTGAGACACAAGCAGGAGAGATGTACCAGCATTTTGAAAGTAGGGGATAGTCGAGAAAATTGTTGGATGATGCCCTAAAGAGAGTGAGGGAGAGGAAAAGGGAAGATCTGCTGGTGGTTAAACCAAAAACCTTTAAGACCAAGGAAGGTGTGAGATCTGCAATGTACATTATGGATTATGATTCATTGAATCAAGAGACAAGGGCACTCCTAAAACAAAATTGGTGGATCCTGAAGCTGGATGAGACCCTCAAGGATCTATTACAGAAGCATCCTAACATCACTCATTAGAAAACCCTCTCCCTAGGTTATAGGTTGATAAGCAGTTACATGCAAACAGATAGAACTGAGAAAACAGGAATCACAAACTGGCTTGCCAACAATAAGAACGGGTTCTGGAAGTATCAGAGATGTAAAGCTTGTCCATATGCTCCAAATAAGACTCAATTTGAGACACAACACAGGAAACTCAATAACATCAAAGAGTGAATATATATGTCTATCTATATATATATATGTATGTGTATATACGCATAGGCCATTTCATCCTGGTGCTGTATATGTCTAAATAAACAAATGTATTCTCAAAATACCTCCTCATGGTGCCGTGTCCTTCTGTGCGTGACGGAGTCGATGTGAGTTGTGGAATTCCGGCCGCCTTTTGAACGGACGATTACACATATATGTACATGTGTGTATATATGTATGTGTATGTATGTACATATATATAAGCGCATGTATGTATATATGGGTACATTTGTAAAAACGGCTTCTCAATGTATAAAGAAGAGACCTCCAGCACTCCGAAGCAGTTTAGTAACTTTTACTGTTACTTAGGCACAAACATTAACACCAACGTGTTTCGGTGTGAGCCCCCAACTTGGTCACGGCCGTGAGCAAGCGCCAACGCGTTTCGGTGAGAGCCTGCACCTTGGTCACGGCCGTGACTAAGGTGTGGGCTCGCACCGAAACACGGCGCTAATGCTTGTGCCTAAGTAACAATAAAAGTTACTAAACTGCTTTGGAGTGCTGGAGGTTTCTTCTTTATACGTTGAGAAGCCATTTTTACAATTTTACGCAGCGTGCTGCGGAGCGCTGCATTCCAAGCACCACCAGCGTTTAGGCTGCTGCTAGGAAACACAACGGAACCTGTGGATATATGTGTACATATGTAAGAATATATATGTATCTATATATATGTATATGTATATATATGTATATGTTTATATATATGTATGTATATTTAAATAGAGACACACATATGTTTCACATAATACATTGTTAATGTTGTGAGCTATATAGAATAGAATATAAATAATGATGGCATAGGAGTGCACAGATTGCTGAAGGAATCCTTGCACTTTTTAATGATCTGATTTAGTTAATGCAATAGGGGATGGCTATCATGGATTGCACCCTCTCAATCACAAATAAAAAAACAAAAGCAATCCAGATGAAGAGTAATAGTATACCAAGGATGTTATCCAAACTATGTTGTACAATAAACAACTATAGCACTAAAGGGTATCCCACACCCAGGAATAGTGCGGAAGACTGGTGTCTTACAGGTTACACCCTGCTTTCTGAAAACTGAATGGTTTTCCCTTTAAGAACCTCATTCACTCTATTAGTGGCATGCTTCATCTTCATCATCGTGTCTCATCATGGTCCCCAAAAACCAGAATGCCCGTGACCATATTCCATGGAGCACTTTAGATATATCATATCAATCAAGAAGAAATGGCTCAATACGAAATATAAACCATTTGATTAGTTTGTGTTTGGAAAAATGATTTGTTTTTTAAAAAGTACCCTCACCCACCAACCTAGTTGGTGGAATGCTTCATCATCGGGTTCCCACCCAAGGCAACGAGTGCACCCTGGGTGTGCTGCGACGCCTTAATTAAAGCAGAGCTGGTTTTTTTTGTGTCAAGTGAGGTGCAATGATATGTGAGTTTAAAACTGTCTATAGGATCCCCCTTAGTAAGGAGAGTTAATTTATTTTTGGGGCTCTATGGCAGGGTTAAAAGAAGAGAAGGCGGATACCTCTAGAGATTTAGATTTAGCTCATGTATCCTGTAAAAAAGGTCTACTTGTTTCAGCCAGTCATTACCATATGGACCAAAAATGTGAAGACAGATTGAGGGAGTACCCACAGTCTGAAGTGAATATAGTGCGCACACGCTAAGGTGCATATAGTAACAGATAACCTATTTCTTTTCTCCTTGCTGTTAAGAGCTAACTTATGGTAGTTTTTTTTAGGACTTGTCATCTGTAAAAGTAAAAACACAAACGATAATCAATGTTACACATGTAAACAATAACACATATACATGAGAAAAACATGCACTCATGTGTGCATCACACAGTGTCCGGCTTGATCAAATTAGATCACTATAGTGAGGACATTTTGTACACCCGTGCATGCATCACACTTTTTTTAATATGCTTTGAGCACATTTGTAACACATTTGGAATGTCGGGGATTAGTGGGCCCCAGTACTCAAACTTAACCCTGTGCTGTATACGAAGTGTAATTGGTATGACTAATGTCATTTCATCGAAAAGGGTAAAATAGTAAAGACTCTTACTTAAGTCGCTTTTCATTAGAGCGACATGGATCCCAAAAAAGGGGGGCAGTGCCTATAGTCACACTCTGAAAGGAAGAAAGAAGAAAACAAGCAGGTTTGGGTCTCGCTAATAGAGACCATGGTGTTCAGCTTTCTGGTAGTTGAGACCAGGTGCTCTACTCACGTCATCAAGGTCCACTGCCCGCCGTTAATACCTGTTGCGGCGTGGGATCCCGAAGATGTGTTGGTGTTTCACAACCCTTAGTTTCCAGGAACGCCTTCACGAGCCGCGTTGGCGTGTTGCAGTTACGTGGGGGGCATGGTGATTGTGTGTATAGCGTTTCTTTTTCCGAGTATGGAGACAGAAACAAGACTATTTACCGGAGCAAAGCTCCAGGATGCATACTACATAGTTTTTAAAATTATGTATCTGAAAATTGATAAACTTGGCATGAATAAAAACCAAAATTTGTGTAGGCAGAACAAAAAATTTTGAAGAGTGGAAACTGGACTCATATGTTGTTCAGAATGGGTACATTGGAGTGATTGCTCCGGGGTGCTGTCTCTTTGTGCATCCAAAGTCTGGGCTAATCGGCTGACCTTGCGCTTGCCCAAAGTTAATTTGAGTCAGGTAACCAAAGTGACTTATGAAACGATATTCATTCTACCAGGCTGCATGTGCTACAGTTGGCACTGTTCACGATATATCTCAGATGTGTGCTGGTTAGTAGTTTTAGCGACAACACAACTTTATGTGTGTATGTTAGAGAACCAATAAGAAGAGAATATTTATACCAGTATGTGTATTTGAATGAACACTGGTGGTTTTAGAGTATTGGGTGTTGTTGGGAGGATTATAGTTTGTAATCATAATCCTCCAGAAGGTCAGATGCTATAATTAGTATCAGTAGTTATGAAGTATTGGATGTTTTCGCACGGGTAACACTCCTGAAGATGAGTAGTCAATTAAGGGAATTCCACGGGATGTTGTCATTGAGACCGTTCTTGTGTGGAAAGGTGGTAGATCCAGCGTTGTTCTTTGTTCAGTAACAGATTTTCTGAGGTGCCAGAGGTGTTGTTGATCTGTTCAATGATTACCCACTTCATCTTTGGGAGTATGTCCTGATTTTAAAAAATGATCGGTCATTCTCATTGTGTTGTGTTTGCAACGTACATTGCTTCAGTGTTCACAAATCCTAACTTTTATTTTTCTGCTGGTCATGCCGATGTACCTTAGACCACAGGGGCATTCAATCATACATACTACATGTGTAGAATTACAATTTGTGTGTTTTTTTTAAAACCATGTCCTGCCTGGTTCCAGTTCCAATGTTTTTGCAGACGCTGTCGGGTGACAGACGCTGCAGTTCCCACAGGGGAAATGCCCTATCACACTAGGAAGGCCCCATGCATTCAGTACAGACATCTCTTTGTGTTTTGTGTTGATTCTGGGTCATGTTGAGATTAAAAGGTCTCTCAGACTGCTAGCTTTTTTGAAAGAGAACAATGGTTTTTCCCATTTCAGTTTTCTGGTGTGAAGGATGTTCCAATGTTTGTTAAATATTTTTGTCATTTTGTTGGAGATAGTATTGTATGTGGTGACACAAGTTAGTGGAATTGTTGTCTCCGTTCTTTGGTTGTCTTCCAACAGTGAGTCCCTGTTTTGGTTATGTGCTCTTTTCCTGGAGTTCCTGATTATTTTTCCTGGATATCCTCGGTCTTGCAATTTCTCAGATAGGCCTCTTGACTGGTCATGATAGTCTTTGATATGGCTACAATTCCTTCAAATACGGAGGAATTGCCCATAAGGCAAGTTTTCTCTCAAGGAGCGTGGGTGAAAACTATCGAATTTAAGACGTGTGTTCCTTGATGTGGGCTTGTAATAGGTGGTTATTTTTAAATATCCATCTTTTGCCTCAATGGTTACATCCAGGAAGGGTATTCTATCCTTGCCTGAAGTGCTTGTGAAGTTCAGGTATTGGTCACGATTGTTGAGCCATGCCACAAAAGAGGTTAAGGTGTCCTCTTGTCCATCCCACACCATTAGAATGCCATCAATAAACCTCCTTCAGAATTTGATATGGTCTTTGAAGGGGTTATTAGTGTCAAGGATGTGGGTTTTCTCAAAGTCCACTCTCTTCCCGCTGCTCCGCTGTGCTGTCTCTTGCCTCCAGACCCCGACCTCCTCCTTGGGAGGTTCGAGGCTGCTGCCCGCTCCTGTGCCTGCTACCTGCTCCAACTGGGACCAGACTGCCTGCAACCACCGTAACCTTTCTCAGCCGTTTTTTTCTTAATTTTACCTGTTGTGCGACTGTTATTGTGCCCATCTGTGTCTTGCTCTAATTCCACCACTGTTTTTATTTTCTCGTGCCTGCCTGTTCATTTCGCCTTTCACCACTGCTGCCCCTGCGGCCCCTCCCCCCCGGAATTCCCCCCCGGAATTCCCCTCCGGAATTCCCCAGCTCCCACCTCCCAGCCTCTCCTCCCTCCCACCTCCCCTACTTAATGGTGGCCGCATGACCCGACCGCGGCCAGCGCCAGGAACCCTGGACCTCCCACTACCCATCGCTACAACACCACCACCCTCCTCGCACTCAACCCTGGAAGACTTAGAGAATGCCAACAGGCCTCGCCGAACACGACCCACGGCCAGTTCTCCTGCCTCCACTGCTGCCAGACCCTCACTGCCACCCCGGCCTCCAACACCGCCGACGCCTGCACCAGGGACACCCTAAAATGCATCCTCCTCAACGTACGCTCCGTACACAAACACGCCATGGAAATGTGGAACCTCCTCGACTCTCTCTCACCCGACATCGCCTTCTTCACAGAGTCCTGGACCAACGCATCCTCCGCCCGACATCCCAGACGGATACAAGATCCATAGGAAAGTCCGCCCCAACCACACAGGAGGGGGCCTCGCCATCGCCCACAAGAGCGCCCTCTGCCTCACCACCTCCAGCAAAACCTTCCCCTGAGCCGAACACCTACACTTCCAGATCCAGACCACCCCCAAAGCCACATTCCGAGGAACCCTCATCTACAGACCCCCCCGCCCCCGAACACCCTTCGCCATCACCATCACCGACTTCATCGCACCCCACGCCATCGCCTCAGCAAACTACATACTCATTGGAGACCTGAACTTCCACCTCGACAACCCCAGTGACCCCAACTCCACTATCCTTCGTGACAACCTCGCCAGCATCGGACTTAAACAACTCGTTAACACACCGACCCACAGAGCAGGACACACCCTCGACCCCATCTTCGCGGCAGGAAACAGCGTCCAATTCAGCCACACAACGCAGCCGCCATGGACCGACCACCACTGCGTACACTTCGCCATCAACAAACCCAAGGCACCCAAACCAGCCCCACGCCCACCTCGATGGAACTGGAGCAAGGTTACCGATGAGCAACTTAACTTCACCCTCACTTGAGACAACCACACCTGGGCACCTGACGCAAATGACGCAAACAACGCAAACGACGCAGCCAGAGAACTCCACACCTGGATCTTCAACTGCGCAGACGAGCTCGCCCCGCTACGCAACCCCGAAAGACAACGCCCCAGGAAAGCCGCCTGGTTCACCACCGCTCTCCAAGAAGCCAGATGCACCTGCAGACACCTGGAGAAGAACTGGAGAAACACCAAGACAACCGAAAACCACACCACCTACAAGGATGCCATGACGGACTACCACAACCATATCAGAGCCACCAAGAGGAACTTCATCCACAATAAAATCCTGGCCAACTCCACCAACTCCAAGGAACTTTTCAGTGTCATTCAGGAATTCACCAACCCATGCAGCGAAGCCACAGACATCACCCCATCCCAAGACCTCTGTGACAAGCTTGGAACCTATTTCCACCTCAAGATCAAAAACCTCTACGACAACTTCATCGACCATCCACCAGGTGCCACAGTTGGCCCCCCGCCCCTCAGAAACACCAGCCAGCCCACCATCTCCAACTTGACACCGATCACGGCCAAAGACACCGCCTCGACCATGAAAAGCATCCACGCGGGGGTCCCCACTGACCCCAGCCCCCCTCACATCTACCCCAGAGCCGCGGCCACCATCGCACCCGAACTACAACGCACCAGCCACACCACCTTCAAAACAGGCACCTTCCCAGATGACTGGAAGCGCGCAGAAGTCAGACTCCTGCTCAAGAAGCCCACAGCTGACCCCACCAACCTCAAGAACTATCGGCCCATCTCGCTCCTCCCCTTCGCAGCCAAAGTTGCAGAGAAAACAGTCAACAGGAAACTGACACGATTCATTGAAGAGAACGCCGTCCTCGACTCGTCCCAATCCGGATTCCGAAGCAACCACAGCACAGAGACCGCCCTACTGGCCGCCACAGACGACATCCGTACCCTCCTGGACCAAGGCCACTCCACAGCCCTCATCCTACTCGACCTATCAGCGGCCTTCGACACCGCCTCCCACTGCACACTAGTCGCCAGACTACACGACGCAGGCATACAAGGAACAGCCCTGGACTGGATCCGTTCATTCCTCACCGGAAGAAGCCAAAGGATCAGACTCCCACCCTTCCTCTCCGACCCCACGAAAATCACCTGCGGAGTCCCACAGGGTTCATCACTGAGCCCCACCCTCTTCAACATCTACATGGCCCGCCTCGCAGCCATCGTCCGACAACACGGCCTCAACATCGTATCCTACGCCGACGACACCCAGCTCATCCTCTCCCTCACCAAATACCCCACCACCCCCAAACTCAACTTCCAGAAAGGAATGCAAGACGTCGCAGTCTGGATGACAAACAGCTGCCTGAAGCTCAATGCCGAGAAGACAGAAGTCCTCGTCCTCGGTACCACCCCTTCTGCATGGGACAGCACCTGGTGGCCGACCGCCCTTGGAAGCCCACCTACCCCCTCAGACCACGTCAAGAACCTCGGCATCGTGGTCGACTCATCACTCACCATGAACCGACAGGTCAACGCCGTCACCTCCAGCTCCTTCAACACCCTCCGCATCCTCCGTAAGGCCTTCAAGTGGATCCCCCCTGAGTCAAGGAAGACAGTCACCCACGCACTCATCACCAGCAGACTAGACTATGGAAGCACACTCTACGCCAGCATCAACAAGTCCCTACTCCGCAAACTCCAGACAATACAGAACACCGCCGCCATTCTCGTCCTCGGCATCCCCCGACATGAACACATCAGCCAACACCTACGAAGCCTCCACTGGCTCCCTGTGGAGAAAAGAGTCACTTTCAAAATCCTCACTCACGCCTACAAATGCCTACACAACAACAGACCCAAATACCTCAACGACAGAATCAACTTCCACGTACCCAAAAGAAACCTCCGATCTTCCAACCTCGCACTGGCCGAAACCCCGCGCATCCACAGAGCCAGAGCAGGCGGAAGATCCTTCTCTCACATTGCAGCCAAGACCTGGAACGAGCTACCGGCAGACATCAGAAGCGCCCCCTCCCTGAACACCTTCAGGAAGACCCTCAAGACCTGGCTCTTCAGCTAAACAGATCTGCGGACCCCCCCCCTCCCATCAGCGCCTTGAGACCCTCACGGGTGAGTAGCGCGCTTACAATTCCCTGATTGATTGATTGATTGAAGTCATAAACGTACAGTCTTGCCACGCTTGGGGCAAAAGTGTTGCCTATGGATGTTGGTTGATTTAAAGGAAAAAATCTCCTTCAAACTCAAAGTAGTTTTCTTTTAGAGCCACTGTTGCGCAGCGGATCACAAAATCTTTTGGAGTATTGAAATCCCAAGTTGTTTCATCAAGGACTTTTCTAATGACTCTTAAGGTGTCATCCTGGGGGAGGCTTGTATATGGACTTTCTATGTCAAGACTGACAAGGATGTTGTTCTGTGGGTCAAAAGGCATGTCTTTAAGTAGGTTAAGTAGATGTTTGGTATCCTTCAAATAAGTAGTTGCTTTTTGTACCAAAGGCTGAGAAAAAAGTCACAAAAACGTGACAGGGATTCTAAAAGTGAACCAATGCCTGACATGATCGGGCGACCTGGGGAGGTGTTACGTTTTTATGAATTTTCGTCATTGTATAAAAATACAGAACTTTTGCTTTTTTTGTACAAAGGTACTCAGCCTCATGTTTTGAGATGTAATTCATTTCTTCTGCCTCTTCCACTATAGAATGGATTTAGATTTTTAATTCATCAGATGGATCCTCCTTTATTCTTCTATAGTTTCTTCCATCATTCAGTAGTCGCTTACATTCTGTTGTGTAATCATTTTTATTCTGAATGACTACACCTCCCCCTTTGCCCGCTGGTTTGATGGTGATTGTCTAGTAGCTTTGTAGTTTCCTTAATGTGCCCCATTCTTCACTGCTCAAGTTGTGAAAGGTTTTGTCCTCATCAGTCCCCTCTATATCGTTAAAGACTGCCTGTTCAAAGGCAATCAGTTCCACTGGTATTGATGTAGGTGGCGGGCAAAACGTGAATTTTAGTCTAAGTCCTGTATCACTATGATTTTCCTGGTTATCGTGAGGGGCCCGGTTTTCGAAATATGCCTTCAATTTGAGTTTTCTAAAAAATTTGGCCAGCTCACAGTGAAGTTTGAACTTGCCCAGACGTGCAGTCGGTACAAAGCTGAGTCCTTTATTTAGGACTTTTTCTTCTGTTGGTGTTAGGACAATAGAGGATAGATTGAAAACCTTGTGTCTGGCACGCTGTATCTATGTCCTTTGTCCGCTCGGTCCTGGTTGGGACTCATTTGATTTGCTCCTCGTATTCGCCCCTATTGGTCCTCCTTCCTCTTCCCAGTGCAAATGTTGTCTGCCTCTTCTTCTGCCCCTTCCCCCTCTCCCTCTCCCTAAAAAAGGAGGCCTTTGATTTTGGGGAAAAGATTTTGAGGGGGCTGGATGGAACTGGGGGTTCCAAACAAAGAAAGGTTGTGGAGAGGGTTGATTGAACGGTGCTGGAAAGAATCTTTGGCCTTGATTGGGAAAAGATTCCCATTGTTGTGGCCATTGTCTGGAATTATCCCTTCCTCGTTGTCTGGAAGGAGTCCCAACCGGGACCGAGCGGACAAAAGACGTGGGACAAACCATTGTTCTCTTTCAAAAAAGCTAGCAGTCTGAGAGACCGTTTAATCTCAACACGACCCAGAATCAACACAAAACACAAAGAGACATCCGTACTGAATGCATGGGGCCTTCCTAGTGTGATAGGGCATTTCCCCTGTGGGAACTGCAGCGTCTGTCACCTGACAACGACTGCAAAAACATTGGAACTGGAGCAAGGCAGGACCTGGATTTTAAAAAAACACACAAATTGTAATTCTACATATGTAGTATATATGTTTGAATGCCCCTGAGGTCTAAGCTACATCGGCATGACCAGCAGAAAAATAAAAGTAAGGATTTGTGAACACTGAAGCAATGTACGTTGCAAACACATTGCAAATGACTATTTGCTCGGGTAAATAGTCTTGTTTCTGTCTCCATACTCGGAAAAAGAAACGCTATACACACACAATCACCACGCCCCCCACTTAACTGCAACATGCCAGCGCGGCTCGCGGGTGCGTTCCTGGAAACTAAGCATAAATACTGGGTTGTGAAACACCAACACATCTTCGGGATCCCGCGAAAAAGCCGCAACAGGTATTAACGGCGGGCAGTGGACCTTGATGACATGAGAAGAGCACCCTGTCTCAACGACCGGAAAGCTGAACACCATGGTCTCTATTAGCGAGACCCAAACCTGCTTGTTTTCTACTTTCTTCCTTTTAGAGTGTGACTATAGGCACTGCCCCCTCTTTTGGGATCCATGTCGCTCTAATGAAAAGCAACTTAAGTAAGAGTCTTTACTATTTTACCCTTTTCGATGAAACGCCATTAGTCATACCAATTACACTTCGTATACAGCACGGGGTTAAGTTCGAGTAATGGGGCCCACTAATCCCCAACAGTCCAAATGTGTTACAAATGTGCTCAATGCATATTCAAAAAAGTGTGATGCACGCATGGGTGTACAAAATGTCCTCACTATAGTTATCTAATTTGATCAAGCCGTACACTGTGTGATGCACACATGAGTGCATGTTTTTCTCATGTATATGTGTAATTGTTTACATGTGTGTCTTTGATTATCATTTGTGTTTCTACTTTTACAGATGACAAGTCCAAACAAAACTACTGTAAGTTAGCTCTTAACAGCAAGGAGAAAACAAATAGGTTTTCTGTTACTATATGCACCTTAGCGTGCACGCTCTATATTCACTTCAGACTGTGGCTGCTCCCTCAATCTGTCTACACGTTTTTGGTCCTGACAAAAGCCAGCATATGGTAATGACTGGCTGAAACATGTAGACCTTTTTTACAGGATACATGAGCTAAATCTCTAGACGTATCCGCCTTCTCTTTTTTTAACCCTGCCATAGGGCCCCAAGAATAAAATAACTCTCTTTACTAAGGGGGACCCTAATTCAGGCGTTGCAGCACACTTAGGGTACACTCGGCGGCTTGGGTGGGAACCCGATGATGAAGCATGCCACCAACTAGTTTGGTGGGTGAGGGTTCTTTTTAAAAAACTAATCAGTTTTCCAAACACAAACTAATCAAATGGTTTATATTTCGTATTGAGGCAGTTCTTCTTGATTGATATGATTTAATATAGGGGAAAGGAACAGCCGATCTTATTTCCTCACTCTCCTCTTGTTAATTAAAAAAAAAAAAAAGGCACTTTAAATATAGTTATAACCCAGGGTATTGCAGAAGAATACAAATACCTTAAACAACCAAAGTGTCCATTTAATCATGGTTGTTAAGGTATTACTAAGAAGGGGGTGTAATGATATAATGACCCTGTTACCCTGCTAGTCTGGCTACATGTTTCAGCCCTCACTCTAATGGCCTCTTGATTCCAGGGCTTTCATTAGGACTTGTAAAGTGCCCCGGAGTCTACTTCATGTCTATCTATCTATGTAGAAGGGACAAACAACATGCAACACATGAACATACACTTAACATAATAAATATAATTTATTTCTAGGAAACACTTTGGAGGCAATCGAAGAAAGTGATAAAGTGATACGAAAAAGTAACACTCCCCAAGTTGTCTCGAGTATGTCTTTACCTGAGTCAGGTATAATGTATGCAGGGTGGGCGTTCCCCTGCAAAAAATCCTTGTAGATTTGGCAGTGAAATCTATTAGATTTCACTGCGCCACTTCTAGGACGCTACTGCGTCACAACCTTATTCCTGGCTCACAGCAGGCGTAAGGGTGACGCAGTGCAATAGGAATGGGCCTCCCCCATGCATTGCTGAAGTTGCGTCATGCTTACGACATAACTCCAGCAATGCGTGGGTTTTGCGCCGACAGATACGTCGGGATTCCTGATGCATCTGTCATTCCTTGCGACATGGAGCGCCGTACAGTAAATACAGCGCATCCATGGCGTCGCAAGGAGGGCGCAGTGAAAAGTGGTGCATCGCTGCTTTCACACAGCGATGTAACACTTTTCATAAATGAGGCAAATAGATTCTAGTGGTAGGTCGGCTGTGGCAGACCAATGTCAGAATTCTCGACCACTCCTGCTGTGAAATACTCTAAATATGATGTGCTTCTCACTCCTCTTGCGACTTTCGTGATGGAATGATTGATGCAATTAAAGCTCCATGTAGAATGAAATGTGTTATGTTCTCCCTGTTTATGGCAGAGGGTCGTCAGTAGTCCCGAGTGTGATTTTATTACGTGAGGATAATGTTGTATAATTTTAGAAATCCGTCAAAGAGAGCGTTTACCATAAAAATGACGGTCCAGAAATTTAGCATTGAAGGGAGAGACAGGCAAGACTGCCGTGTAAAGATATTCTGCTAACAAGATGGCGCCTGGTTGACGCAGCTGCTGCCTTTTGGTATGCAAAACAAAATGTATTTTTACATTTAGAGATTGCATTTTTGGAACTGAGCCCTAAATGTAATAAAATTAAGGGCATGCAAATGAGGATGGAGAGGAGAGGTAGGCAGGGACATCTTAAGGATTTTGGGGGCCCTGGGCCAAACATATTTTGGGGGCCCCTGTTCAGAACAGCTTTGAATTTATGATCCAATTTGAGCCCCTGTTTCCCACGCAGTTTCCGCTTCCTCAGCTGCGTTAGCGATCCAGTTTGCATCATAGGCATTAGCCTAAATATTCCTGATGAAAACGGACGCGTGCAACTGAGAGAGGTAGGATTTAGTGTTTCCTGTCCTGCTACTAGGTTTTTATTACCTTTTAAATTGTATATGTGTGGCTGAATTACTCTGTGCTTTTTAACAATTTCTCCTACCTACGCGTGCTTGCACTTTACTTGATTCTGCTTGCCTACACCTCCTTAGCTGCTCCGATTCGCATCTTGCTTTTCCTCCAGTCGTGGTCTGCCGCGGCTGATACGCCCATTGTGCTGAGGGCTGGGGCTATTATCGGGCTCCTCACTTACGCCCACGCAGTTTCCGCTTCCTCAGCTGCATTAGCGATCCAGTTTGCATCATAGACATTAGCCTATATATTCCCAATGCAAACGGACGCGCGCAGCGGGAGCGCCACAGGCGCGCCAAAAGCAAGCCCGTCTGCGCCCGTCAGTGTCCCGGAGGCGTCCAACGCCGGCCATGCTGCCCAGTTCCCCTCCGGTGAGTTTCTTCACTATATTACAATAGGGAAAAACTGCTTAGCCTTAGGTGGCTGCCATTATGTCAGTGTACAGCGGCTGATCCGAGCTTGGAGGTAGACTTTCGATGCAATAAGTGCAACTGGTCTTTCCTCCAGCCCAGGAAACTCGCACCCAAGATCCTCCCACACAACAGTAAGTGTAAAAACAATAAGAAAACAGAGGACCTAAAGGCCACACTTTTAAATTGTCGCTCTATGCAAAAGCATGAACCACACATTTATGACTTACTTTTAGACGAACAGCCTGATCTTTTATTTCTCACTGAGACCTGGCTGTCTGAAGCCTCCAACCCTACTATCACCTCGGCCATCCCTACGGGTTATAAAATCCTTAGGAGGGACCGTCCGAGTGGGAAGGGGGGCGGTGTCGCCATAATTTGCAATAAAAAACTAGACTGCTCTCCCATCCCGATGGAAAACATCGAGGGCACAGAGTCCTTAGGCTTCCGCTGTACCTTATCCCCCCAAAATAGCATAGCTGTTTTTCTGATTTACAGACCTCTCGGTGCAATTGGAAATTTTATTACTGCGCTTAATGCAGCCACCACCTCCCTGGCCTTAAAATACAACAACTGCCTTATTCTGGGAGATTTCAATATACATATGGACAATGGAAAAGACCCTCAAACAATTTCCTTGTTGGAGACGCTGCAGGCCTGCAACATGTTTCCATCTATTTCTTCGGCCACCCATGAGAAGGGCCATACCCTAGACCAAATCTTTCACAACTTTGACATATCAGTAAGCCTACCTCTTCCCATTACCTGGTCTGACCACCTCCTATTAAAATTCGTCAATCCCAACTCTGCCACAGCCCCTCGGGCTAACGCAGGGCAGAGGGTCCCTAATTACAGGATGTTCCATAAAATATCCATCCCGATGTTAGCAGACACCCTCGGTCGTTCCTCACCGGAGCTGTCTGGCTGCCCCGACTCAGACGCCCTCTCAATAGATTCATGGCTCCGAACCAACATTGGTGCAGCGGTACTGGTTGTTTCCCGCTCCTCAAAGAGGTCGGCCCCACCAGCTCCATGGTTTTACGATTCCCTCAGATCTAGCAAAAGTAATTGTAGAAAAATGGAACGGAAATGGCGTAAATCCTATCTACCTGAGGACAGGGAGGTGTATAAAGACACCTTAAAAGCTCATTACATTCTCGTGAAGGCAGCCAAGAAAAATGTCTTTCAAACATAGATAGAAAATGCCCAAAATAAGAGTAAGGAAATCTTTAGTATAGTTAAATCCTTTACTGCCCCGAAAGCCAGAACAAAGGAAGGGCCATGCATGGAAGAATGGTCTAAGCAAATAGCTCAATTCTTCCACAAAAAGATCTCCGTGATCCAACAAGCCTTCACTAACATCTCAGAGGAAGAACTGACCTTCTACCTTAGTTCTTATAGCAAATTTCACCTCTTGGATCCTCCATCTTTATTAGCTTTCCCTGAAGTTTCAGCTTGAAGAGTCACTGACCCTTCTCCAAAGCATTAAGTCTGGCTCTCCTACCGACCCATGTCCAGCGAATATCCTGAACCTATTAGCTCCCACCATAAAACCCACGGTAAACCAGCTCTTTAATGCTTCCCTCTCCTTAGGCAACATGCCGAAATTATGGAAGAATGCTAAGATTCTTCCACTGATAAAAAAGGCTAACGCCAAACCGACGGACCCTGCCAACTACAGGCCAATCTCCCTTCTTCCGGCCCTCTCCAAAGTATTAGAGAAGCATGTAAACAAGGCCCTCCAAAAACACTTTGAAGATGGGAAGCTCCTTCATGTAGGTGTCCCTCAGGGCTCCATTCTCAGCCCTACCCTTTTTAATAGATATCTATCCCCCCTTGCATTTCTGGTAGAGGAAGAGGGCGTCAAAATTGTTTCCTATGCTGATGACACTCAGCTGATTTTTACATGTGAAAAAGGAACCGACTTTGAGGGGCAATGATTAGGTCTTGCCTCACAAAGGTTTTTAACTGGCTTAAGATCAATCAGCTGAAGTGCAATCTTGACAAAACTGAAGTTGTTTTCTTTGGTAATCCAGAAACGCCAGACTGGAGCTCTTGGTGGCCAAAAGATCTGCCGCCCGCGGAAAAGGAGAAAGTCAAAAACTTAGGAATTGTCATAGACAAGACACTCTCCATGCGCTTTCAAATCCAAAATCTAACTGGCGCTTGCTTTGGCATACTCCGGATGCTAAAAAATTCCTGCCACTGTTACTGCTTAGGAGCAGAAAGATCGTGGAGCAGGCTCTGGTGACATCAAAGCTTGACTATGTCAACAGCTTGTACCTCGGTCTTCCCAAATCCCTTATCCAGCGCATACAAGTGGTACAAAACGCGGCAGCCAGACCCATCCTGAGACCTAAACCCAGATCTATTATGACCCCTATTCTTAAGTCTCTACACTGGCTCCGCATAAAAGAATGGATCGACTTCAAAGCGATGACCATGTTCTTTAAAGCTTTCCACGGCTTAGGAGCCGGCTACCTAAATCGCGTTAAAGCGCGTTAATCGCTACACAACATCTAGACCCCTAAGATCTTCCAATGCCAACCTGGCCATCGTGCCTAAAATATGCTGTGCCCGCACTGGAGGCAGATCCTTCGGCCTTCTAGGCGCAAAATTGTGGTATAGACTCCTGAGTCTCTGAGATTAACCACAGACCTACTCTCTTTCAGGAAGAACTTAAAAACCTGGCTTTTTAATAACTGATGGGTCTTTTACGCACGTTTTCCTCCCGCTGTCACGCGCCAGGACACTCTAGTCTGAGTAGCTGCGCGCTTTATTAAATACACTATTTCATTTCATTAGGTCCCTGACTGTGCAAAGGAACAGTCGTTCAAATTCTAAGGGCCTTATTTATGAGGCCTTGCTTCACTTTTATGCCGCTGGTGCGTCACTTTTGTGACGTACCGGCAGCGTAAAAATGTGCCATGTTGCGCCCTAATTACAAAGTGACGCATCTAGGCAGGTATAATGTATGCAGGGTGGGTGTTCCCCCGCAAAAGCCTCGTAGAAGTGGCGCATTGAAATCTATGAGAACTCAGTGCGCCACTTCTAGGACGCCATTGCGTCAATATCTTACACCTGCCTCACAGCAGGCATAAGACTGATGCAGGCCCTGTCACATGGGGCTTGCCCCATGTGAAAGGACACATTGCTGGAGTTGCGTCTATTTTCAGACACACCCCAGCAATGCATCACTTTTGCGCCCACAGATATGTCAGAAGTACTGACGTATCTGTAACTCCTTATGACATGATGCGTCATACAGTAAATATGACGCATCCATCATGTCGCAAGGAGGGCGCACTAAGAAGTGACGCATCCCTGTTTTCACACAGCGATGCATCACTTCTCATAAATAAGGCCCTAAACGTGTTTACATCTAATATTCAGGGATAGTTATGTGTGTTTTCAATATTGTAACACAGCAGCAGCTCACCAATATTACTGCAAATAATCTCTGTGACGCCCTCCCATTTCTTATATGTAGGCCTTGTTTTGATCTAAAAGAAACTTTTTATGTATATTGCATGAAACAAACACAACATTTCTCTGCATAATGGCTGTACTAGACTCTCACACATCAGGTACATAAAAAATAAATTAAAGGAAAACAGAATTTAAAACAATCTGTTTAAGAAATATTCAAGGTCATTAGGGCAAAACTCTGGAGAACGTAGCTGACTCAGTCAGGGGGCCCCCTGAAAGGCTGGGGCCCTGGGCCAGAGCCCTCTTTGCCCATGCATTAAAACGTCTCTGGAGGTAGGTGGTATTTGCTTTTAGCAGAAATTTCCTTTTTAGGCCCTCAGCCTCATTCCCTTAGCATTTATTGACTGATGTAACCTTTACATGGTTGTTAACACAATTTCAACTAAAAACACTTGTTCACAACTAAGGCGAATAAAGCTCATTTTGACCTTTTAAAATATTTTCATGCAAAGCTGTTGCCAGGATTAGACATAGTGGTTGTTCTGTTGCAATCCTTCGACAACTTCCAATCAGCAAACAACAATCATTCCTTTCTGTCGATTCCTTCCTGCACCTTTATTGCGCACAGTCCGCAAGTGATGTCTGCTGTCTTCCATTACAGAGGTAGATGCACATTAAAGGGATGCAGCCAGAGGCAGCTGGAAAGTAAATGCAATAAAAATCAAGCGAAACAAACAGTACAAGTTGAAAACGCTGTCTTCGGATATACATTATGTAGGTGCAGTAATCCATCTGACACTCCCATTATGTGCTGTGTGCATCTAATTGCTGTTCGTGCCCAGTAGGTCTGCACTGAAGGTTTTACTATTGTAATAATGTAATAATGTCAGAATAGCCAGTGTCGAAATAACCGGTCATTAACCTTTTATGCATTAAAATTGAACTGTTTCTAAGACAAATATTACTCTTCATAATCTTTGCACCGACCCAGGCCTGAGTAATAAAACATTTGGAGCACTTTTCTATAACGGAGCTCATGCTTGATGTTCAGTGTTACGAGCTGGACTAAAATGGCCTTACTGCTCTGACTCAAGACAATGCTTCGGTAGTTCCCAGACAGGATTAATTATTGCAGTACCAAAATGAAAGTTTGAAACGCTAATTCATATGCAAATCCCAAAAGCTCTGCTTAATGTGCATGATCAGCATAAGCATATTGAACTTTATGAGGCTTCTCAATATATTGAACAAGTTAGATATAAGTTCTGTGATGAAAAACTTGACATCACTATAGTTCTAAGTTACCTGCAAGGGAGCCCCATGTTGGAGAAAGAACACTATTCCTTTCACAAATGTATGGACCAAACAGTCAACACTATGTAATCTGCTACATGCAAAAGGATGTTAGCAGCCTTTATAGAGGCACTAAGTAAGGTTTTGGCATTAACATGGTCAGCATAGAAACATGCTTATATTTTCTCTTGAAATTATACAGTAAACAGCCAATTTATGTATGCTCTCGTATGAATGATGGAGGCAGTGGTGTCTGTATAGTACACGTTATGGACCAGGCCGCCTACGGGTGCTCAAGGAGAATTTTGAGAGTTTTTCATTTTAGCTACTATTTTAAGTGCTTATCATGAAATGGAATATAACAACCTGGATAGCTTAGTTATCTGACTTGAGAAGAAGCACTGCTTTGGTCAAGCTTAGGTGTTCGCAGCGGAAGATATACAAGAAAGCTGCCAGAAGGGAGCAATAGTCAATGAAAAATCTCTTATTGACTCTTGCAATCTCTAACAATAACCAGCATCAGACACCCTTCCATATGATAATGGAGTCCATGCATAGCATAACTCCAAGCCCATTCAATTTGCCCCAAATCTTTTACTAAGGTCACAGCCGGATGATACAATGTAAGTATTGTTATAATTTTACATAATGTACTACTCACGAAAGCTGAAAAGCTGTCTTATATCTGTTATTGCAAAGCTTGAGCCCAACCTTTAAAGCAATCCATCACAGGATCTCATGAGTTTGGGTAGAGACTTTTGCCATATCAAACAGAGCTGGGACCTTTTGCCTACTTTGAACCACTAGAATATTTTATTTCTGCACCTTCCTTTTGGATTTTTAAAGAGTCTTATATTTTTGTTTTGATATTTATGTGCATTAGTGTAACAGACAATTCATTGTAACCGAAATGTCTCAATGAACTTACAAGTGTGGCCTCGATAATGGAAGAGAGTAAGTACCCATCAAAATAAATGACAAAAGAGCAGAGGGGGCTGTTTCTCAGAGGAAAGTTGCACTTGCCGCTGATACTTTGATAGAGGCCTTCCTCTGTAATTAATTTCTCGATTCAGAGAAAATATGAAACTGTAACATCTTTGTATAAAGGACCATCTTTGGATTCAGCAGATCTGCTCAGCTACCAGCTCTTGTAATTTTATTTTATATCTGACTAAACTACTGAAAGCCTGAGACAACAAATCATTACTTCTGGCAGACCTCGGTGACCTTAGCATAATTTTTGATATTGGTGCTGTCAGTGCCCTGATTATGCTGTTTGTTCCAGATGCATGTGACACTGTCGACCACGTCATTCTGCTCCTCCTGGGTTGCCTTTGAAAAAAATACTACAAATCATTTAACTATAAATCATTTATAGTTATATTACATAATAGTGATTAGCATGGTACCTCACAATTTTCCATACCATGCCATTCCTATTAGACCTGGAATCCTTGGCGTGGTTTCCCCCTGATTTTGTTCCTTCAGAACTCCTTATAGGCTATCTTCGTTTTTGCTGGCATTAGGACTGACGCACTTTACCACTGCTAACCAGCACTAAAGTGCCTGTACTCTCTCCTTAAAACTTAGTAATATTGGCTTATACTCAATTGGCATATTTAATTTAGTTGTAAGTTCTTAGTAAAGTGTTACAGGGACTGTAAATTAAATGCAACTAGTGGACCTGCCGCACGAACTGTGCCGCCCATTTAAATAGAACTTTAAACATGTCTCAGGCCTGCCATTGCAGCCTGTGTGTGTGAAGTTTTAGACTGCCATTTTGACCTGGTTGGATAAACCCATTGCCAGGGCCAAGCCTTCCATTTTAATACATATAGGTCACCCTAGGGTGGGCCCTGGATAACCCATGTTGGACATGCACGTTTCAGGTTTACATGTCCTGGTAGTGAAAAACTCCTAAATTCTTTTTTCAATACTGCAAGGTCCACCTTTTTCATAGGATAAGATGAGAATTACCTTATTACATTTATTAAGTGTAATTTCCAAATGGGAACAGGTAACCAGTAAGTTTGGTGGCCTTGAAATTGTAATGAAAAATCCTAACTTATGGTGAAGTTGGATTTTAAATTACAATTCTGAAAATGCCACTTTTAGAAAGTTACAAATCCAACAGGGGGAACCTGACTCCTTTGTACCTTCTGCTCGTTTTTATTTTAGAGCTGTGATCAAACAACAGGTATTTCTGTTTGAATGGGTTATATTTTTAACCATTCCTTCTTAGAAATTCATATATTTGTTCACAGTGAAAAAATATATGAATTTCTAAGATGGAATGGTTAAATAAATAACCCATTCAAACAGAAATACCTGTTGTTTGATCACCGCTCTAAAATAAAAACGAGCAGAAGGTGCAAAGGAGTCAGGTTCCCCCTGTTGGATTTGTAACGTATTACGGCCCTACATGATTCCTGTCCATTGCGCCCAACCCCTTTAGTTTTTGCACTTTTAGAAAGTTGGCATTTCCCTGACCTATCCATTTGGTGCCTGAACCCTGTCTCTTGGTCACATGACTCGGTGTGGTTGACATTTGGGCTTTGTTTATTCCTCCTAGATAGCCACACCCAATAGGGAGCTAAGGTGTGCCTGGATGGGCCATTACTGGCAGGATGGGAGGGAGGAGCCAGACCGAGCCTCACTTACACTTGAATAGGCTGTTTCCTGCCTCCTGGCACAGGGCTGCATACCTCCTGTAGATAGTCTGGAGCCAGGACCAGGAATGCAGGGCACCTGTCCACTTCAAAGGTTTGCCTTAGATGCTTCTTCCCACTTCAAATGCACAATTGGGTATAAATACTGTAACTCTTTAGTACACTTCTTGACCTCTGGATACTCCAGGACAAAGGACTGCTGTGTTGCTTAAAGGACTTCCACTCTGCTGGACGGCTGCTCTGAAGGACTGCTGTCCTGCTGTGATGACCAACCATCTGCTGCCCTCTTGCCTGGGTGAGAAGGACTGGATCTCCATGTCTTAAAACCAGAACTACAGAATGACTCCAATGGCTAGTTGGTTGGCCTCCTAATCTGATGCCTCAGGGACTTCCAACAACCTTGCACCTCGACTCTGCCATCTGTGCGTCTACCCTGCAAGTGGTACCATCTCAGTCCTGGACCCTTGGAAGTGGGCTTGATGTGCTCTGCCAGCCTCTGTGGATCCAGCGAACCAACACATCTCTTCTGCTGTGTGATGTAAACCGGAGTTGAGCTGATGCATCACTGCTGCGACATGGATTGGACCCAATGCAAAGACCAGCATCGCATTGCAGCCCATCAGAACCTCCGCTGCTCGACACATCCTCAGTGCAGGCCCTCTCATCCCTCATGGATGGCTGCCTCGAAGACGATGTTAGACTCCGTATTGCAGCCTTACAGCTCCCTGGAACCAAAGCATTGCGTCGGCTGCATGAGGCATCTTCGACGCGGATCCCCACAATGCACTGCAAACCAGCATTTAATATGCTGTGTTCCTCGGGCCAAACTGGGTCCCTGTAGAGGCCAACACCCCATCCCGGTCGGCCTGAACATGTGACTGTGTCCCGGTCCCGCATGACCAGATATCCACATTAGGTGCTTTTTTGGTGCTATTTTCACTAAAATATTTAAAATTGCATATCTCGGGGCGTGGTCTGGCCGCGCGACAAGATGGCCGCTTGAGCCCGGAGTTCCGTGCCTTGGGGAGCCCCGGACAGCGGCGAATGCTTTTCCACGGGCTCTGTGGCTGAAGAAAACCAGCTGCTCACTTCGTGGAAAGCCTGGAATTTGAGATGCAACATTCCCTGCTGAGAAAAACGACCCCTGTCATGTGTTGTGGGAACTTGTCTGGCAAGAGGAGAGCAGCCTCGTGAAGCGCGGGAACAGCACTCTTGACGTGCGTCATAAATCAGAGTGGCTGCGACTAGCCTGGATATTTCTGGAAACTCTGAGGAGAATTCTTTACTTATGCAACAGCGAGACGCTGCATCGTCGAGTCTTCCACTCTTCATTTCAGACAGGTCTGTTTTCATTTTAATGCCAGTCAATTCTGAGGTGACTAAGCACATCACTGGATACACTGTTGCTATTAGAACAGACTGCACTGGAGCGTACTTCTGCCTGACCTTTTGCTACTGTTGCTATTTTACCAGTATAATAGTGTGCTGAACTCTGAATTTTAAACTGACAAAAAAGTGTGCTGGTCCCACACTGATATTATACTGCTGAACAACTATTAATATAATACAACTACTGTTTTGCTGCACTGGAAAACAGGTGAAAACATGCCTCAGATACAAAATAAGTATTGACTTATATTGCTATTTTACTTAACTCTGGTGTAACAACACAAATCATATGCAGTAGTGACTTTATTTTATTAAAAGTGAACATTGAAGGAGAACTACCTGACTCTTAGAGCTTAACTTACTGCAGATAAATATCAGCTTTACACCACGCTGATTCTGGTCCAGGACAGTTATCAAGATTAATAACTATTAATTACCCTCTACATATATAGCTTGTTACCAAACAGGATCTAACTGAATTCAGCTGCGTTCTTAATTGGGACAGCCTGATGTATACACCAGCAGTTAACATAATATTTTCTACTTTGTGTGCCTCCTGCTCAACTACCACTTTCAGGTTTGGATTGACCCTATGTGACCAGCATATCAGATAAATGAGAGGATCTCAGAAGAAATCTCTACAATAAAGTTGATACAAAGTATAGATTTGAATTTACTTTTAAAACCATAAAATACATTACTACCTACTATTCTCCAATAATCCTTCATGATATAAGGTCTACTACTTTAATCCATGTGAAGTATATTTGAAAAGAAAAACGGCCCTCACAGTTCTATATCAAAGGACTGCCGCTACGAAGTTGAAGATGCCTTCTGGTAAGATAAATGGGAAACATGTAAAACAGTCCCTTTTCTCAGAAGCTCTTAGCCAAGGTCGTTCTACATCGGATGTAAGGAGTAATACTACTTTGACATTAAACCATCCTACTCCTATGGCATCATCATCTTCAGACTCCACTATGGAACGTATCCTCCATGAAATTTCTGCTGTAAGCCGACGACTAGAGGGTATGGAATCTTCCATATCTACCTTTACGACTGAAACCAAATCTATTCGTACAGATATTGCTGGATTCCAAAATCGGATGGATGGTTTATCTGCACGAATGAAAATAGTGGAGAACCAACATGATGCTATACCAGACCGTGATCAGGAACTTCTTTTTCTAAGGAGTAAAATAGTTGACTCGGAAGACAGGAACCGTCGTGATAATGTTAGCTTTTTGGCCTTCCTGGAAAAATAGAAGGGTTAGATGCTAAATCCTTTCTCAGAGCTACCCTACAAAGACTTACAGGCCTCACTTTTGAACCACCATTAGAGATACAGAGAGCCCATCATCTTGGACCGGCCAATATGGGCAAAAATATACGACCCCGCACGCTCTTTGCCTGCTTCTTGCGTCATGAACAAGCCCGTCAACTAGTCACAGCGGCTCGTACTCAAGGTTCATTCATATTCCAAGGTCATGAAATCAAAATGGCCGTGGATTTCTCAAAAGAAACTAATGAGCGTCACAAGGCTTTTCTCTCTCTTCGACCTCGCCTTCGTCAGCTTGATGTCAAGTATGGTCTTTTCGAGCCTGCACGTTTACGAATCACCTAGGATGGGATTTCCAAAGACTTCTTTGATCCAGAGGACCTTCGTCATTTTCTGGATAATCTTTCCCCCCAAAACATGGAATATGCAGATTCCTTGCCACAAGTCCAATCCCAACTTCTACCATTGAAATCCATGATATCTTCTGGTGAAACTCGACGTAATTCAAGCCGTTCCCCGAGTAGAGGACGAGATCTAGATCGACCCATAAGTTCCTTGGGAGATCGAGAACAGGCCCTTCAGGTAGTAGCTGCCCTTACACAGGAAAGAGACCGGGATAAATCACGCTCTCCTCTAAAATCCCCTTCATTTGAAGAAGGAGTATCTTGAACTATGACTGATTAATTGTCTTTCTACATTAATCACCAGATGGGTGTTCATCCCGTTGATGATCATTGGAAAGGATGATCAGATTAAACAACAGTTGGGAGCTTGTCCCATTGAAGATTGCTGAAAAAGATGATCGGATGAGTACTTGAACATCTCTTTATTTGTCATATGTATTTGTTATATATTATTTATAATTATTTGATTGGTTCATCCTTATTCTCCCCTCTACTTTTCTTTTAACCGTGTATCAATGATAATACCTAATTATTATTCTATTATTTTATCCTATTCTTCCTCTTATCTAATATATTCTATTCTATTTTATTATATATAAATTCTTGCTCATCTGTTATAAACGTATTATAAGTTTCACATACACTACAAGTACTACTATATTCTTTCTTTACACATTTTTCATACACCTTTCTCTTCTCCTTCTTAATTATCCTACATATATAACAATACATTAATTGCTTTTAATATGTAATAGATAATTGTTTTGATATTTAACTATAGTGATATGTATTCATAATATATCGGTTCTTAGGAATGATACCATTCAATTGTTATAATAGCAAATTTGGAAATATTTAACGTTATTTATTCTTCTTCCTCTTTTGTGTAAAGTCTGTCTTATTATAACTTGCAAATGATATATTAATAACCTGTTCGCTAATATTTTTCTATCTTATTAGATATTGTTAAAACTTTATAATATAGACATTAGATTTATTAACTAAATAGATGATTGATCACCTTTTGTTATGAATTGGACATGAATTCATTACAAATTATTGGTATTGCTATGCTCCTTCTTTATCAACTCTTCCTACATATCTTCCCCTTCCTCCTCTACTTAAATACTATAAATACTATATATGATATTACTGATATATTATTTATATATGTCATTTATTATTTAATTGCCTTAATATTTCATTCGAATTGAATCGAAGAAAGCTTTATTCGATTTTTGATACAGAAAAATCATAAAAGCTTACATGCATATTAATAAAAATAGTTAAAAAATAACCATACTTTAAAAACATCCACCATATTACAATATACATTTAAAAATTTTAAAACTTTATCCAAGATACATTTAGGCTAAAAAGGTCTAGCAGCAACAGTTTGTCTTCCATTTCATATAAGTATCCTAACTAATTAATGTCATAGTTTCATTGCCACAACCTTTTATGTAATCAGTAGTTTATTAAAATAGAGAATATAAGTCACTCAAGTGGCTTCCTAACAGAGTCCAGCCTCAATTTGTTTTCTGTGATTAATCGTGCTCTTCAGAAATGATACAATATTATTGGTAACTATCTTATTATCTAAATACTGGAGAGCAATAAACGCTGGATGACACTGCCTCAATCCCCATATTTTTAATATTGGTTTGATCCACCATTTCCTTAATTCCAGATAAAATTTGCAAAATAGTACGACATGTATAGTCGATTGGGGCGAAGCCCCATCACAGGGGCAATTCAATAAATTTGGTGACCAGTCATTAATCAAAGGAAAACTAACCAAGCTGTCGAATACACTCAACCTAAAACGTGTAAGTACAAATCTGTCGTAACCGCGTGGACTAAAAAGCAAATATGGCTGGATGAAAGGAGAAATACATATCTGTTGATTCAATTGGACAGTTGTTTTTACTGCCTCACTCGTGAGTCTAATTACTTCCAAGTGATGCATACATTGTTTTTTAAAATCGCTTTTGGAAATCTTGCTCATTGTCTGGGGATTTTGATAAAATTCTGGTTCTCCTATGTCATCCATAAATTCCTTTATATATCTTAACCATCTTATCTCAAGAGTATGTTCCAAATTTAGGCTGTCCTGTAGTACAGACTGGTTAAAGGAGGATTTTTGTGAGGTCCAGATCCTATGCCACAGCATGACCGGTTGCACCTTTATAATATCTGAAATATATGGCAGACCGAGTTCCGTGTGGCAGATAATATTTAATTATTTAATTATGATATTATTGTCTTTTTACATGATGTTATTTTTATAATGAGATCATATTTAAATGTGACAATAATTATATATGCTATTATTTGATATTTAATTACTATTATTACAATGTTAATATTAGCTTCCTTGACTGTACTATATATTTGACAATTTCATATCATACTGTTCTTTCTCTTATTTATTTTTTCCCTCTCCTTTCCTTCTCTCTTTCTATTCCCTCATCCCCTCCTACACGATACCCTCAAGATATAAATTTCTCTTCTACACTCCTCTATTTCTATAATCCTTTACTCCTTTATTCCTTTATTTTTGTATTTCTCTATTCCTTTAACCATAAACTAAAATTCTATTCTACTGTTCGAAAACTGTTATTATTTTTATTTTTTGCGTAGTTGCATTCTTTACCATTTACTCTGTCACCAGATGGGGCTCCACGGGCATGAATAGCCCGAAAGTTTAGACCCGCAGTAAGCAGTTCCTTTCCCTGGTGCTGTGCTTTCTTTGCACAGCATATTTACCACTCTTTCCCTTGTATTTTCATTAGTCTTTCTTGAAACTTGCTATCCTTCCTTTTTATTTATTTCTTTATATAACATATAAGTGATCCCTCTATAATCCTTAAATTTTTCTGACTTTTCTAACAGACTATTTACCCTTTTCCTCTCTCTCTATCCGGTACTCTTTCCTCTTCTTTCCTCTCTCCCTCCTCTCTTCAAACACTCCCCTTTATACTTTTCCAATACTGGTTTACTTCCTATTTCTACATCTTTGATATTCCATTCCCTTCTTTATTTATATCATCTTTACAGCTTCACACCCCTTTTCCCTTTACATTTCCAAAGCATAAATGACTACTAACACATTTTCTTCCTCTCATCCGTTACGCATAATTTCATGGAATGTTCATGGTCTTACACACTTTATAAAACATAAAAAAGTACTTGCTTACTTAAAAAAGAAAAAAACTGACATTGCTCTCCTACAGGAGACTCACTAGATGCTTTGGAGTCATCTAAACTACAACGAGAATGGGTGGGAAAAGTTATCCATTGTGGATTGACTGCACAACCCTTGTCTGAGAAGAATCAACCACGGAAGTGTGGTGTGGCTACCCTCCTACATAAATCTCTACCCATCACAACTATCAAAACTTGGATTGACCCAGAGGGTAGATATGTCTTTGCCAAACAAAAAATTGGGGAAAAATGTCTTTGCGTTGGTTCAATATATGCACCAACAGGTGCTAAATGCTCCTACTTTCTCAATTTAAATCGCCTTCTTATAGAGATTGGAGCATCCAACTATGTCATCGGTGGTGACTGGAACCTAACACAGGACGCGATTCTAGATAGAACAGGTCCCTTAGACAAATGCAACAATGGTGACAGAGCACTACTGGGCGATATAATATCGGACCATGGCCTGATAGATCATTGGCGCCTTTGTCATCCATCAGATCAAGAATATGCCTTTCTTTCCTCTGTTCATGGTACACAATCTAGGATAGATTATTTTCTTATCTCCCATTCAGTAGTTGCAATTACTAATGAATCCTATATCTTAGAAGCAGCCATTTCTGATCATTCTCCAGTTCTACTTACTATGGAAGTAGGTTTATCCTCTCCAGGTAGAAAACTGTGGCGTATGAACATTCAAAGATACCGTTCACCTAAAGGTAAAACCCAACTACGTTCTCATATCTCTGAATACCTAACTAATAACAAATCATCAGTTACCTCTTGCAGAACTATCTGGGCAGCTGCGAAAGCTACTCTCCGCAGACAGCTAATCAGGGATGCAGCCCTGGCTAATAAGGCAGCATCTTTACGTAGTACTGAACTTGAGAATCAAATTACTTCTCTTACTCGTTTATACATCTCTTCCCCTACTGTAACCAATCGTAAAAGACTGGAATTAGCTAAATAGACACTTAATGACTTATATACGTCCAAAGCGGAGTATGCTTTACAACGTCTAAAAGGTAGACATTATGAACAGGGTGAGAAAGCGGGACACTTACTTGCGGCACAACTGAAGCAACGTGAAGCCTCCATGGCTATATCTGCACTACGAACGGAATCAGGTGAAATTCTCACTAAACCACAAGACATAGTAAATATTTTCGCATCCTTTTATAAAGAACTCTACACTTCTGAAGATCCGGCAACTGAAGATCAAGTAAATACATATTTTGAAAAAATTGATCTCCTATATCTTACAGAGGAGGGTAGACATCTACTAGATGGTGACATTACCAAGGAAGAAGTTATTGCAGCCATTTCCAAATTACCTTATTATAAGTCCCCAGGTGAGGATGGATTCCCTGCGGAATATTATAAGTGGTCTGGAGTAGAAACGGTTGACGCTCTTTACTCTGCTCTCAATGAAGCTATCCAAACATCCTCTCTTGGACCCATTTCTAATAGAGCACTAATTGTAGTTATCCCAAAACCGGGCCGAGATCCACTCATTTGTGGTAGCTATCGTCCCATTTCTTTAATAAACAGTGATATTAAAATTCTGGCAAGCATTCTTGCGTCACAACTCCGTAAAGTTATCCCTTCCCTAATACACCATTCACAGGTTGGCTTTGTCCCAGGCCGCTCCTCTAGAAACCACCTCCGAACACTAGCCCATACTTTATGGTCCGCTAACGAACTGACGGAAGACGCAGTCGCTCTCTCGCTAGATGCGGAGAAGGCATTTGACCGCATTGATTGGGTTTATCTTTTCGCAGCCATGAAATGCTTTGGCTTAGGTGATCAGTTTATCTCCAAGGTCCGATTACTATATGATAATCCCATAGCTCAGGTCAATTGTGGAGGCTTTCTCTCTGATTCCTTTCCAATTAGGAGAGGTACTCGTCAAGGCTGCCCCCTATCTCCCCTTCTATTCCTTTTAGCGATGGAACCCCTTGCTTCATTCATTCGTCAATCATCACAGATTCAGGGTATACCCATAATTGGAGGAGTGTCAAAAATATATTTATACGCTGATGATATTCTTCTCACTCTTAAAGATCTTTCTCATTCTTTACCCAATCTACTTGAGATTATTAATGAGTTCTCAGCCCTTTCTGGGTATAAGATAAATTGGGACAAAAGTGAAGCCCTCCCTCTCTCTCCAGGTACCACAAAAGCCTCAATTGATGGATTTCCCTTTTGCTGGAAATCATCCCAATTAAAATATCTGGGAATTTTGATTAATCACGGTCTAGTGAGGATGGTTTCAGATAATCTTTTGCCTCTTATAGTGCAAATGGAAATGGACTTTGCAAAATGGTCACTCTTAGGCTTTTCCATGTGGGGTACAATAAAGCGGTAAGAATGGTCACTATACCTCGCTTTACTTATGCACTAGGAATGCTTCCGATTGTAATACCTCTGGCCACACTTCGTAGTATAGAATCCAAAATACGGGCTTTTGTTTGGGGAACTATACGTCCTCGCTTAACCGCTGCTAAATTAATTGCTCGTTGTTCCCATGGAGGTTTAGGCTTACCATCTTTAGAACACTACTCCTTAGCCTTACATCTCTCACAGTTGGCTTATCTACTTCCAGGTGTGAGTGATCCTCCGCAGTGGGCCGCAACAGAACGCTTAATACTTGAATGTGAGGATGACCTTAACTTCTTATACAGTACTCGTAAGCCTCGAACTTCCCCTTCGCATCCTGTACTTCAAGCCTCATATCAAGCATGGCAACGTGCACATCGCCTTTTAAGGATTGCCCATCGTTTGCACTCAAAAGCTCCAATATGGGGGAATGAAAGTATTAGAATCAATGGTCATGCACTTTACTGGAATGAATGGAGTTCAAGAGGTATACAGACGCTAGATCAGATTATGCTCAATGGTGAATTGAAAGCCTTTGATCTCCTTTGTGAAGAATTTGACTTTCCTCTACATCAAGCTCCAAAATATCTACAATTACAGCATTGCCTGAGGAGATGTCTTGGTTCCTCTCCCTGGACATTAGAAACATCGCCAATATTGGATTATCTCCATACTTGGGGTCGACATAAGGGGTAATGTCGGGACTCTACTCTATCTTAATTAATCACCTATATTCACAGTCACTTCTTAAAGCTCTTCACGAACATTGGCAAACACGCCTACATACTACCATAGACAAAGATGCCTGGCCGGACATATTAGAAGCCCTAGATAAAAATACTCGTGAAGCGCGTCTGAAATTTTGTCTTTTTAAGACTTTACATAACTGGTACTGAACACCACTGAAACTACTACGAGCAGGATCACTATCACATTCTAAATGTTGGAGATGTTCTGGTACTAACTGTGACCTTCTCCATATACTTTGTGAATGTCCTTCTATTCAATATTTTTGGACACAAATAGGAAATACACTTAAAGAGACTATTCCTCTTCGATTTCCTCTTATCTCTTCTATTATTCTATTGCATGATCTTGGAAGTCTACCTGTCATCTCGCGTCATCAGTGCCGCCTTATACATACTGCACTTTTCACAGCCAAAATTTGTATCTTACGATTATGGCAATCACCTAGCCCTCCCTCTGTGGAGGATTGGATGTTTGCGATGATTCAAACGGCATCACACGAACGTATAATATACAAGCTTCAGGATCAAGAAGAAATATTCCAACAAGTATGGGCTTCTTTTCTTCGAGATTCTTAAATATTTTCCTCTCATCATATTGTCTACTACCTTCTAATATCCTCTTTTTCCTTCATATTCTTTCCCTTCTATCCTTTTGACTTTTTATCTTTCCTTACCGGGTAGAGAGATGGCTTTGGCTTTGACCTTGATTTTCACTTTCATTTCTTCTCTTTACACTCCCCTACTTATTTACTTTTCCATTTATTCAATCATATTTTGCCTCGTCTACTTCATCTATTCTCCAATTATCTATTGATTTATTTATCTATTTATAGACTTATTTATTAACCTTTATGATCTGTCATCACTCCCAATATATATCATACAACATATTTTATACATATAATAACTTAGTGGCTCTAAAAGCTCTAAAGATATATGCCCACATCACAACTCATTCTGTGTAACTTATTCTTTGATTATAATAAACCACAGTTAAGATCTTTTAAGATACTTTAATTTATCATGATCAATATCCTTCTTTCTTATTATTAGCTTTCTGTCTTTTATTTTACCCCTTCCCTACCCCCTTTTCCTTTCTTATATGATATTCTTTTTATTTTTCTATATTACATTGTATGAGTAATTCCATTTGACCAATATGGATCTATTATGTTATACTATATGTATTTATTTATATATCTTTAATTTCCTAATAAAAAATTACGACAAAAAAAAAAAAAAGAAATTGCATATCTCTGGTTCTACTGATTGGATTTTTGTCTTTTTGGTCTTGCTTTATTTCTTAAAGAAAGCTCGATTGTTTTAACTCAGTGTGGGATCCTTTTAATGTGGTGTTTTCACTTTATTACCTTTTGACGTTTTGTATAAATATTTTACACATTGACTCAAATTTAAGCTATACTGCTCCGTGCCATGCTGCCAGAGGGTTGAGCACAGATTCATGTAGGGTTGGCTTGTACCTCACCATGACGAGAATTGTGGTTGCTATTTGAACAGGGCTCACACCCCAGTCAACCAACCTCCCAATTTGCTACCATTCCCAAAACAGAGGCCCTTGTAGAAGGCATATAAATTGGTATTACAGAAGGTTCCAAAAATCACACTACAGGAATAGTGAATGTTTGTTCTGTCTGTTCCAAAGTTTGCACATCTCAACAGATGCCCTAACTCATTAGATTAGGCACAAACTCATTGAAATGAGGGGATCCCCTTTCCCTCTGAATGCGCCCAAAAAGGAAGCATATCCCAGTACAAATAGGCTTCTTGTCAATACTGTGAAGGTCTCATAGCAAAGTGAAGTGTGTAGCATAAACCAGGCCTCATTCCGTGAATGGGGAGGTCACGGACAAACACTATCAAACAGGTTGAGGTCCTACTAAGATGATTTGTGATGTACACCTTCTGACCTAGTTTAGAGGGCTGGTTCTTTCATTCTTAGACTGATAACACCCTTAAGGGGGCCTTCATGCAACCCCTTCAAATGACATAGATACCTGAAGCACACACTCACAGATTAGTAGGTTAACCCTCCACCCTATGACAAAAAGGTGTATGCTGTACTGTGCAGGCATATACAGTAACTGTGTATGCCTGCTCTGTTGACTAGATTTTTTGTACTAGGGTTCACAATTCTGGTGTGAAAAATGGGGGAGACCAATGTGCACACATCAGTACAAGCACACTACTTTAAATCAGGCCCGGATCTCCATTTTTTAATTCATTTTTACATATAGAGGAACACTATTCTATGTGCTTTACAGACTGTTATCATAACAATTAAGCATAGAAATTGCTAATTATTTGTATGTGTGTGACTAATATAGCACAAATCTCGCTACCAAGCAATGGTGTACTGTAAATGGTGGTGTCTTACTGTGTGTAGTGCAGAAGGGGTGCTGGTGGAGGGGAAATATGTACACACTATAAAGGCAGCAAGTCCCAATTGTGCAGAGACGGGAGTTGGAACACTTCAGGCACAAACCGGCAACTGAGTACTTACCCAAATTCTTTTATTTCTATATTAATATTTCATACAAGCCATTATATTCCTCACGTGCACCACTTGCCTATAAGGTGTACTAACAATACATTTTGAATTTGGCTTCTGTGCTGCCCAAATTATGTGAATTTCTGTTTTTTGAATGCATAAGTCCTGAAAATGTTGCATTTGAAGTGAAACAAACTTGAACCAGGTGCTGAAATACATACTTTCTCTTTCTGTCTTGACATAAGTAGACTGATACTTTCCAGCAGTTTGGCCTCCTTCAAATGTACTTAATTTTTTTCAGGGTTGCATGTTGTATTGGATCTGCTTCTCTACTAGATTTGTAACCCATTGTTAGGAACATCTTGGGGACATTCAGAAAGCTACCCCGGGAATGCATTCCACCTATTGCTTACCATTGGCATTGTGGTTTGCAACTCAAATTTGCTTGCTTTCAATTTGCTGGCTCTATTTGTTTAAGCTATCTAGCTTCAGTCCGTCCCTTCCTATGCCCAAACCCTGTTTACAAAGAACAGAAACAGGAAGGAGCCTGTTAACCCATTGAGACCCGGGTAATTATGTTTAACCAAGCAACAATGTCTCAACTGGTAATCATTAAGTTAGACAGGTACATTAGAGAAACACATCAATTCGAGAGAGAGGATAAAAAGGGAGACCACAATAATGAGTGAAAAAATTGATCTATTTAGAATTAACGTAGTTATATCAGCACTACATTACATTATATGCATAGGTAACCCGATTGTAGGTGTGCACATTCATGCTCGTGAAGAGAGTGAACGGTGCAGTGACACGTGAAAAGGTGAAGAAACAGCAAAAATAGGCGCAAAAAACAAATTAGTTGATGGTCACGAAAACAGTCAGCAGATAATTTTTCAAAAAATGATTCAGCTCTTTAAGATGACCACGTTAACGCCCACAATTGCGCTGGAGGGTCGACAGTGTTTCAACCTATACAATTTTAGGTCATCATCAGGACCGGGTTACATAGATAAGGTAAGTGCTGGGATGGGTGAAGGAGCCTGTGTGATTTGAGCGAATCAAGTCAAGGGATCTGGGCTCGGTCGAATGGGACACATGAAGTCCATGTAGAACGCAAGCAATGCGTGTTTTTGGGTAAAGCCTTCCGGTGTTCAATTCGCCCTCCGGCCCCAGATGTTTGCTGGGCACCTCCCTTGGATTGATTCCCCTCGACCCGATTGAACGAGTCATTATTCCTACACCCACGGATCTGTTCTGCACTGACGTCCCGTCCCTCCTCGCACATCTAGGATTCATCACGTGTATACCAATTATTCTTGTTTTGCCCCATAAACGACAGAAGGCTTTACCCAAAAACAAAATGCAAATGTCTGTTAATGACCTGTGCAGATATTTCTGAATATATCAAAATTTTAAAAAGCACCAATGAAGCACATTTTTTCATAATTCTGAAGGGTGATGGAAACAAATATTTTAATACGATTAAAACAAATCAATACACAAGGTAAAGATATTTTCACACATTATCGTAGAACTGTATGTCTGTGCAAATGAAATGGTCATTTCAATTGAAGATGTGTTGTCTGCAATGGTAGTGTGCTACCAAACCATGCATATTCTACTCTGCCACACCACTCCACACTGCGTCAGCGCACTCTACTCTTCACCACTTCACTCTATGCCTCTCTACTCTACACCACTGTATGCCAGTGCACTCTACCCACACTACTACACTATGTACCACTGTCCTCTTAGCCACTGCACTCTACACCACTCTGCAACACAGCACTTTATGCAACTCCACTCTATTCCAATGCACTCTATGCCAATCCACTCTACACCACTCTAATCTACTCTGCACTCTACTCTACACCACTGTACTCTATGCTACTGCACTCGGTGCCATTGCACTCAGCACCACTCCACTCAGTGCCACTCCTCTCCACTCAGCACCACTCCATTCAACTCTGTGCCACTGCACTCTACTCTGCACCACTGCACTTTACTCTGTGCAACTGCACTCTACTCTGCGCCACTGCACTCTGCTCTGGGCCACTACACTCTACAACGATGCACTCACCACTTTACTCAAAATCAATGCATCCTACGCCAATCTAAACTGCACTCAATGCCATTGTACTCTACACCACTGCACTCTATGCCACTCTATTCTACTCTGCACCACTCTATGCCACTCTACTCTATGCACCTGTACTCCAACATGCACCACTATATTGCACTCTGAAACAATCTACTCTATGCCACTGTAGTCAGCCCCACTCCTCTCAGTGCCACTTCACCCAGCGTCACTCCACTCAGCGTCATTCAACTCTATTATGCATCACTACACTCTATGCCAATGCACAGTATACCACTTTACTCAAAATCAATGCACTCTATGCCACTGCACTCCATGCCAACCTACACTGCACCACCCCACTAAACTCCAGTGTGCTCTACTCTTCAATACTTTACACCACTTCACTCAATGGCATTGTACTCTGTCACTGCACTATGCACAATAATCATTTCTACTTTGCACCACTATACTTTACTATGCACCACTCTACACCACTACACTCCATGCCAATGCACTCTACCCCACTCAACTATACACCACTTCACTCTATGACAGCCTACTCTGGAACACTACACTTTCTGACACTGACCTGTACGCTGCGTCACTCTAGGCCACTCTAGTCTAAAACATTACACTCTACTCCAATGCACTAAACAACACTTTTTTCAAAATCAATTCACTCTATGCCAACTACTCTGCACAACTGCCCTTCATGCCACTATACTCTACAACACTCTATGCAACTGTACTCTACACCACTGCGTGCTACACCACTGCACGCTACCCCACTTTATTCTACTCTGCACCACTGTACTGTACTCTACTGCGCTCTGCACCACTCTACTCTGCTCCACTCTACTGTATGCCACTGCACTCTACAACACTCTACTCTGAAGGACTGCACTCTCCACCTCTGAACTCAATGCCACTCTACTCTGCACCACTGCGCTCTAAGCCACTGCACGCTATGCCACTCTACACCATTGTGCTGTCACTACACTCTTCACCACTCTATTCTACTCTGCACCACTGCACTCTCCGTCACTGAACTCAATGCCACTCTACACCACTGCACACTTCATCACTCTACACTATTGCACTCTGTCACTGCACTCTAAGCCGCTCTATTCTACTCTGCACCATTGTACTCTATGCCACTGCTCTCTGTATCACTCTACTCTACTACACTCTACTCTGAAGCACTCAACTTTATGCCACTCTTCTGCACTCTACTCCAATGCACTCGACACCACTACACTCTACAACACTCCTCAACACTCTTATCGTTTTGGTACCAATGCACTCCACACCACTGCACTGTACACCACTCTCCTCTACACCACTGCATTATATGATACTCTACTCTACACCTCTGCACTCTACCCTGTACCACTCCATTCTACCCTGAACCAATCTGCTTTACGCCATTGCACTCTACGCTACTCTACATCACTACACTCCATGCCAATGCACTCTACACCACTTCACTTAAAATCAATGCACTCTATGCCAATATACTCTGCACCACTGTACTTTGACTGTACTGTGTGCCCCTTCACTCTAGGCCACTCTACAATACTACACTCTATGATACGCCACTCTATGATGCTCTACTCCATTAAACTCTACTCCACTCTACTCCACTCTACTCCATGCCACTCCACTCTACAACACTCTACTCAAATCTATGCCACTGTACAACACTACCCCACTCTACAACACTCTATGCAACTCCCTCTATGGCACTCCACTCTGCTCTATGATATACTACTCCACTCCATGCCGCTCCACTCTGACAGTCTTTGCCACTCCCATCTACACCACTCGACTCTACAACACTCTACTCCACTCTATACCATTCCACTCTCCTACACTACTCCACTTTATACCACTCCACTCTACAACAATCTACTCCACTCTATGCCACTCCCCTTTGCTCTACACCACTACACAACACTCAATGCCACTCCACTCAACTCTATTCAGATCTACTTCACTCTATGCCTATCCACTCTATTCCCTCCATGACACTCCACAGCACTCTGTGGCACTCCATGACACTCCGCTTCACTTCACACCACTATATACCTCGCCATAACACTCCACTCCACTTTAGGACACTCCACGCCACTCTCCTTTACCCCACTACCATTTAGCCATGCTGAACAGCAGCCACGCTGGTGTATAACATGGCTTAAACATATTGGCAAAGCCAATAGCTCTTGCAAAGATGAGACCTATTGGCTTCGCCAATAATTGTTCTTAAACCTGACGAACACCAAGCACAGCACAAAATGTTCGTGTGACACCAGCGTCCTGCCACTCACCCCACCATTCATACCTCCAGATGTACACCAGTCAAACGGAGTTTAGGAAAGTCTCTACTGAGATTTATTTTAGTGTCTGCTATCATTGCAGACCTGAACACACACATTTATGTTGCATGCATTGTCACTGGTCTGTTTTCATATCATGTCTTCACTCAGCTCATAGGAAAACAATGGGATTGCCCTGTGATCCACAGGGGCTCAGGCTTAGTTTCAACAAATAGAATCTTTCATAACATTTTTGTGAAAGAGGAGTCAGTTATTAAACTTTCTCCTTTTGGAGTATATCTTCGGGATTTATTTATTTGACACCTTATTTGATTGTCCAGATGTCTAGAATCACTCATCACTTAACCAAAAAAGGAACATTGAGAGTTATCGTACTGTAACCTAAAAATTACAAACGTGGTCTGCCCCATTTTCTAAAAATATAGAAAAATCACTCAAAAATGCATTCTCAGTGTTTCGATTTGCACATAAATTGTTTGCAACTGCAGTCCATTTTTATACACTATGAAGATGCGATGCCAACTTTTAAACACGAGAGGCTGGATATAGCCTCTCGATTTTGACGTCACTTCCTACAAGAGGCTCGTGCTTCGAGCCCAGTTATATGCATAGAGTAGAGAGTCCCGCAACCGCTCTCCTCATGAGAAATTAACAGTCCACAATGGGTGTTCCTAAAATAAGAACAACGTTAGCACGCTGATGATGAAGGCTTGATGAAAACATAAGGAGGGCGACAAGCTGCAACCATTATCTGGAAGTTCTTTAACAAGCCATGTTGACAAGACTTTACTTTATTCTATCCGAAAAGCCCCTTTGGAGTGACAGAGAAAATGGAGCCCAAGGCGTGTATGCCATAGAATGAGCATTGCTCGAATGACGCAGTCTGTTGTCAAGGTATCATCGCATAAGCTGTATGAGAGCAGGTACATGGCTATGCCAATGAAAAGTCTCAGAGTGGCACGCTCTATTTGATAAATTAAAGAAACTACAGATTCCGGGTGAACATACGGTTCCAATGTTAACTCATTTGAAATATGTTTTCTATTTCTGGTATTTGTGGGGTTTATCGACATCATCAACAAATGAATTGCAGCGTACACGTCCATCAGAGCACAGGATCAATGGGTTGAAGAGAGCTCCCACCTTATGCAACAGTTTTTACATAGGAGGTGTTAAACCTTTGGTAGTACTGGACTGGTCACTCTCTCTGTATTTCTTACTAACACATGCTCATTTCTTCCTCCTCTTTATATTCCGTTCTGACTGCATCAGAAAACATAGCAATTAAAAAAGAAGTCCATTTTACTTCAATGTTTTAATTTCCTTTCCTATTTTGATTCTGCCCTTGGACAGAAGTACCCAAAGAGTATCATCTACAATGTGTTTTATATCTGTAGTGGGCCACCAAGGGTGCGTTGATGTCCTGCCACCCAATGCGTGATGTATGCGGGATCTTCCGCTTGCGCACCCCTTGTGTTGTCTTCCCAACTTAGATCGGTTTTAATGGGCAGACGTCGCCATATGCTGCATTATTTGTTTAGCAGTAAGTTTGTCTTATGGTCTTCTGCCACCATTTAATTTCTGTGCCGTTTCTCATAAGAATACACTGTGAACAATTTTCAACAGATGTGGTGCCCATGAAGGGCCCGTTATGCACCACATTGCTTAAATGGGTATCTTGTTTGCTCTTTGTTTGTGCTGGTGCCGCCTGCACAGTGAAAGATGGAGTGGCCTTCACTAATGAGCTGCCCGCAAAACAGTCACAAGTTTGCGTCTGCCCTGGGGGCGCAAACAGGGACAGCGTGCTTTATTTGCAATACAGCCATCAGAGCCTATGTTGAAAGGATATGTACACACGTGACTTGCATAATTTCTGTCATAGCTTAAAGCACCACATATATGTGCAGAGCTCTTGAAATAGATTCTGCCTTGCTTTAAGCAACTGTGAAGTACAGATGTCAGTCCAGGTTTTACACATTTCTTAGAAGAAGATGTTCATCTGACCTGTACTCTTTCTTTTCTTCCGGAGATCACCATTAGGACCTCAGTATGAACAGTCAATCAGCCCCAGGAAGCAGGACCCAGGTGATGCACTGGCAACTTAAGGATGTGGGTTCAGAAATATATTGAATGAAGGTGGGATAATAAGGTCGATATCAAGCAGGGTATCTATTTTACTAATAGAGGGACAGCATGAACATATGACTGGCACTGAAGAATATATGAACTTGGAGACTAATGTGGGAGGCAGCTTGGTATTGAAGCTCCCTTCAAAGAAGGTGCTTCATCGCTCCACTGCAGCTGGAGGGAGCTGCTAACATAGGGCCATATGTATCAAAAAGAGTTTTGCGATTCTCAAATTGCGATATTTAGCGAATCGCAATTAGAGAATCGCAAAATGCAATGTATGTAGGATTTGCTAAAAATTTTGCAAATCCTACATATTCCTTATTTGCGATTCGCAAATTGATATTCGCAAATAAGGAATACCTTCCCATTCATTCCTATGGGCTAGGAGGCCCATAGGAATGAATGGGAAGACATTCTCAATTTGCGATTACCAATTAGAGAATCGCAAATTGAGAATGCAATTTCAAGGTTGCAAGGGTGCCAAAAGGACACCCTGTTGCACCCCTGAAATATGCATGTGTGCACATTTTGAGCACATACATGTATGTGCGACATATGGCACTTTTAAAAAATCAAAAAAGTGCTTTTTTAAAGAAAATTGCAAATTACCACCAACTTGAAGTTGGTGGTAATTTGCAATTCCTTAAGGCCAAATAGCAAATTTCTGGTGCTTCCAGAATTGCATTTAAGGAATCGCAATTTGCAATTCCTTAATTGCATTCGCAAAATAGAGAATCGCAAATTTTGCGATTCTCTATTTTGCGATGACCTTTTGGGATGATACATCTCAAAAGGCTTTTTCCCATTCGCAAACGGGCAGATTCTGAGAATCTGCCCGTTTGAAAATGGGAAAAAGGCTTGATACATATGGCCCATACACTCTACGAAAGTCTTAGACAGCCCCCTCCAAACTATCCACACCAGCAATAGCAGTACACCCTTCACCTTCCTGAAAATGGCCCTTTTTCTCAATATAATCTCAACCATTTTCCCTTGTCCCATAAATGGTGGCCAGGAAACTATATCTGCTACAGACAGATACATGCTCAATATCAGCATTCTCCTTGCAGCAAGTTATTAAGGCCATTATTGAGTTTCGTACAAAATCTGCTGATTTTTAGGCAAAGTCTGCTGATTTTTCCAAACATTTTGGAAAGACTGTTTTTTAAGTAGACTGTCACACATCCTCTCCACAGACACTCCTTGTTAACCAGTGGGTGGCAGCCTTTGAAAGACGTCTTTTTGTTATCCCAGAGTAGTTTGTTATACCTTCATGTAGTGTCTTTTACTTCACACTGACAGTAGAACCCTCACCCACATACTATTCATGCTTCATAATGGGGTTTTCCCCATCTAATACTGGCTAAGCAACTTTGGGATGTACATCATAAATGCTACGTCAGTGGTCTCTGCATTATCTGGTGTTGGTAACAGTTGTCGCCCTTTTATCCCAACTCCTACTTTTATTGTTGCCTTGTGTGAATCAATAAATTAGACCAACCTAAAGGGTTACACATATTTAAGGATAGACTCAGACTGATGTATTTATGTCCCCGTCACATGATTAAAAATGAGAGAGTCAGAAAATGAACCTCTGCTGAGGTAACAAGTCTATGCCCTCTACTACTTATCTTAGACCAGTTCACTGTATTAATTAGAGGAGATATTTGTGACCTGTGCCAGTGGAACTTCGGTGATCAGTTGTAGTCATCTGTATCCAAACTCAGTTCTGTTTGATCAGTTTTTTTTTTTAAATCAGTGGTGGGTGCGGTAGATCCAAGAGGGTTCTGTGATATCTGTTTCTTAGCATGTGATCTCGTACAGGCTCACCAGAAGGTTTGCTGAACAGCAGAGGGATATAAAGTACCTCATGCTCTCCTGGTGGTTACACTTAATGTCATGGGTACATACCTAATAATGCTCCACCCACAGAAGTTATTCACATAGAATTATCTCACCCTTTCACAGGTATAATTGCTGGCATTGCTTAGCCAATCTCCTGGTCCTTCCAACCCTGCGAGGGTGGAGTTGGCGCCGATTGATACAAATAACGCTGCTGCATGGAGCATAAGTAGCAGAATTTGAATCAACAGGACAATCTGTAATGTGGTGGCACTATTTGCAAGTATTTTTTGAGTCTCCATTATGTTTTGTCCTATATTATAAATTTTTTACACCTTGCCTATTCACCCTCAGTAACTTAATTTGCACACTGCATTTAATTTGCCTATTCCCTACTCATTTGTCTGATCCTGATTCTTCCATATTTCTATAGTCTCCTTTTTCACAACCTACATTTCTTACCCATTGCACATGTGTTTTGCCAATTTTAAACTTCCTCAGATCTCGCTCAGGCCCTTTCCATCATCATTAGATCTTGTTCTACATTATACTATTCTGCAACTGGATGTTCATCACAATAATATTGCAAGTGTATACGGTGAGTGACTGATAGGGTAAGCCACAGGTCTATGTCTCACTTATGTCAAGCATTATGTGATCTAGACATCACACATCCACAGGAACGTAAAAATGTCACTCATAAGAGTAGTGATGAGTGGTGTGCCATGTAAGGCTCAGGTGCAATGGTGCATGTTTGTGGGAGATAAGTGTGCAGCTATTATTATTTTTTTTTAAATTAGTTTATACATCTGTGAGACAGGCCATATCACATTGTGATCCATGTGAATAGCTTGGTTGGGCTGGTATGAACGTCTTCTTCATGACTGCCATGAGGCCACACCATTGCTAGATGTGTCACAGGGAGGGACATTATTCTGACCAGTTGGATCTTGTTCCTGGTAATGTTGATGGAGTGTTGCAGAGGGCAATATCCTTGATCGTGCATGCTTAGTGAAGCAGACAGAAGGGCCTTCTGTAATGTCTTGCCTCGCCCTGTAAGTATCTTTAAAAAAACATGGTGTCCTGGTGTTGCTGCTGTATCCCCATTGCCAGGTCATGTGGTCTTTGTGCTAAGCCTCCACCACACTATGGAGCTCCCCACAGCTAGTGTTCTGCGAGTCTACGGAATAGTGTGTCTTGTCCAGGTCATGATCTAGGACATTGACCATGCAGTCCTTTGGTCCTCTGCTTTGTCTAGCTCCCCTTTAGCAACCCTGCTAATATCATTATTCATTCTTACTTATCACACTTGGAGGTGGAGGAGTGTGCTGTCAAGGTGCCCCTCGACGGCACAGCAGTGTGCTCCTGAGTTATAACAGAAGTCTACTTAGTGGGGTGTTTTTATAGGGCACATAAGGGTGAGTTGGTATTATGATGTGGGTTGATTGGCTGCCTTTCTCAAACCCTTCTAAATAGGTAGTATAATCAACTGTCTCCTGGATGTCCAGCATCAGCACAAGTACCACAGGAGAGGACTGATAAGGCTTTGTTGACCATATCTAGAAGAGCACAAATGCAAGACAGGCAATTGGGAGGGAGAAGGCATCTTCTGGGGCATGATTACAGAGATATAGGAACTAAGGGGCAGATTTACTTAGAATTTGTGCCTGCAAGGCATGTTGCTGTGCTGCCTTATGTGACTAGGAGAGAGCTGAAAAGCCCCATATCTACTAAGATATGGCACTCTTCAGCTGTCTGCCTGGAAAGCCTTTCCAACGCAAGGTAACGCTATGCGCTGCATTAGTTTGTATTTACTAAACAACGCAAAATTACTTTGCATGGCTTAGTAAATACCAAAAACAATTTTTCATTGGGCCTGCGCCACAGGAGTGACACAACCCGACACAAATGCAACACAAAAAGATGATGGACGGAATGTTAAACAGTGTCAAACATTCACCTCCAGTCACAGATCTGGGTTTAATCCATTGTTATTTTGCTTGCCACGCCATTCCAGTTTGGACCCAGCCATATGCAAATCAGCCTTGACCCTGTGCCCCATGGGAACAGTCCAGCCCGAACTGCCAGGCCAGGCCCTCCCTGGACCGGAAAACAAGCATCCTGGAACCGGTTTCAAGACATCACCCCTCATCAGCCAGGCTAGCTTGAAACAGGTGGCGTAGCGAGCACGGGACCCACGTCTGGGCATACCCTTCCTACTTAGGGTGAAAATGCAATACAAAAAGATGATGGACAGAATGTTGAGCAGTGTCAAACATTCACCCCCAGTCACAGATCTGGGTTTAATCCATCGTTATTTTGCTCGCCACGCCATTCCAGTTTGGACCCAGCCATATGCAAATCAGCCTTGACCCTGTGCCCAATGGGACCAGTCCAGCCTGAACTGCCAGGCCAGGCCCTCCCTGGACCGGAAAACAAGCATCCTGGGATCGGTTTCGGGGCATCACCCCTCATCAGCCAGGCTAGCTTTAAACCGGTGGCATAGCAAGCACATTACCCATGTCTGGGCATACACTTCCCACTTAATGTCAGTCACAGATCTGGGTTTAATCCATCGTTATTTTGCTCGCCGACGCCATTCCAACCTGACACAAAATTATAGTATATCAGACACTAAGTGCCATTCAGCACCATCTCACAATAATTCTTTCCCTCATTCTGATTGATGGGTGCGTTTACAAACAACAAATTCTCCATAGGTTCTACACCCTGTTTCCACTGGTGGATGGTGAAATTGGGTGGAATATTATTCCCATCAGATCTTCTGGGAAGTTATGTTTTTGTAACATACTAACACACACACAGACACACACAACCTTACTCTCTCCCACAAAAAGAAATATTCTGTAGCATACAAATTCAAAAGGATCATACTGGCATCTTTGTTTTCCCATAAATTTGGAATGCAATGGGCTGAGTTCTGCCTCTTCGGTGAAGCCCCTAGCACATTCCAATGTGTACACAACCCTGGTCGGACCTAGACCAGGAGTCCATCTAACTTGGGGTAGTATGTTTACATTATATCCTAGATCAGGAAAAATAAACCCCAGATTAGAAATAGTATATGAGCAAATATTATACTAGAAAGACGTTCACATACAACAACCATGGTCATTTGGAAGAGCACAAGACCCATTGCCTCTATGCGACAACACTGCCTTAGCTAGCAGGTGTTACACAGAAAGCCTCAAGGCCCAACTCCCACTGTGAACAACCATTCAGAGACCACATACTGCACTCTCAACATTCAAAGGTGAAGATTGGAAGGTTGCAAGACCAAGTTCTCTTTACAGAACTCATCAGTGAGGATAACTGAGACACTCTAACAAGACTTGGGAGCAAAATCACCCTATGGAGAATCTCTGCTAGATGAATCAGAACTGTAGATATCTTCCGAAAGTGCCAAGTGAACAAGTACTTGTGAAATGTGGTACTATAGAAATAAGAAAGAAAGAAGGTCTGATTGTGACTTGTTAATACTTATTTCCTTTCCGTGATAGCACACTATGGTACCTAAATATTGTTGTTAGAATATTGTCTTACATAAATATGGGGCTGTAAAACACAAAGTGCCCTGGGGGTCCAACAAGTGTTTGTGCCCGCTTTGCGTGCCCACTGGGCACTTTGGTATCACAGAAGATGCTGCAGATGCTTGTGCAGCCCCTTCTGTAATATTGTAAGCGCTGGCGCACATACAGCGCCAGCGCTTTCTCGAGAGGGCATGCTCTCATTTTCATGGGGGTGTGTCCCATGCAAATGAGGGAATCTCTTTGCCTCTGCGCCCACGCCGTAATATAGACGCGGGCGCAGAGGCAAAGAAGGACAGTGCGCCAACAAACAGGTGGCGCACTCTCATTGCGCCCCCTGATAGCAGCACTCTGGAGGGGGTAAAGGGGGTCCTATTGAACCCCAAGACATCCCCTTGCAGGTGAGTGCAGTCACTCATGGCACCCGCCTGCAAGGGGATCTCTCATCCCCTTTAAAAGTGCAAGCGGGTTGCCGCCTGCACAGTGAAACACCGAGTGGCTGCTTCCAAGCTGCTCTATATTTTACTTGAATGCGCTGCCCCCAGGGCAGCACGAGGTCACGGCTGCCCTGGGGGCAACGCATTCTATGTAACAGGGAGCCCTTTCCCTGGTGGCGCCCGGCGCACCTGTTTTAAAGTGCGCCAGGGCGCAAACAGGGAAAGTGCGCCCTGTACATAATAGGGCCCATGGGGTCTTAAATATTGTTTGAATAATATCATAATATTAAATAATAGAATATCTACACCTAATGGGATGATATTTTAATAAAAAATATTTAGGACACAATATGTATGTCAGATGATATTTCTATAGGCGATATTCTGGCAAACAGCCGATTGATAATCACTACGTGACTTCCAACCTCTCTCAACTTCAGTACCATGCTTGTATAAAGTCCACTGTACAGTTTCTGCTGTTTAGGCATATTTTCTGCTTGCCATTGCTACTTTACAAAATGTTCATTGTTTTTAATTTTGCTTAATTACATATTGACAGTCATTCCATTTTAAGCTTGTGCATTCCCATTTGCGGTAGGCTGTTAAAGTATACGAATACTTGTGTGTCAATGGACAAATTTTGCATGGGTAAATTAAAATCGTTGTGTTTTAGATATGTATATATCTAGGTATTGCATAATTTCTAGGTGATTCTTTATGAACTTTTGCTTTTACGGGAACTCTGCACACAACTAGTCATAGTTTCAGGCAATGTGTGAACTTTTGTTCGTTGTATATCCTATACACTAAGGCATGATTGATTTCAGAGCTTTTATCATTTCAATAACCATAAAAAACACCCCTGTAAACTGATATCAACTGCAGAAAAACGTACTTTTGTCAGGCAAGACATATAGCCCTATTCACAAATGCGAGAGACAATCGAGAAATCAAACCATTGGTGCCTATAATAAGTGACTCAGTGAATGATAGTCTTAACATAAAGTACATAATTTCTAAAATGTTAACCTAGTGTAATGGAAGTATAGAAGCATGCTTAGCAAACGAACTATTGTGATATAAAATAAATGAAAAATCGTGTTAAATGTGAACATTCTATATAGAAAATAATATATATATATTACTGTGGGTATTTTTATCATACGTGCACAACATGAAAGCTTTGAAGAACACAGGAACAAAGTCAGAGTTTGTTCAATGATGGAGAATAATGCCCTGTGCTACAAAGCAGTGTTTTCACACGGTGTAGACATTACAGTAGGACTAAGACGTGTTGCATTATTTTTAGAAATGGTTTCTAGGTAGGCACCTCTGGAATACCAGATCATTGTCGGTTTTTGAGAATTCTTAAAATGGTTGACATAAAACTTTAATATTGAAAGATGTCGTTTCCAGCTCTAAATGTACAACTAAACATGTTATCCGTTCTCTCCTAGTCACTTAACAGTTTTTTTTACAGAAAATAGAATGTCCCTAGTCAATGTTAGTGCAACTCAGTAAATGGAATTGAATTAACCCCTGAAAAGGGAGATCAAGGAACTGTATAGCCAAGTAACCTTTATTTTCACATACATATTTAGTCTGCGATGCCATACAGGAGACACGGAATGAAATAGTGTATTAATAAGGAACACACCCAGCTACATTCCTTATTGTTACATTTTATATTTCCATGTTACGCGCAGGGGTAAAAAGCCATATCACATAAACTGAGATCACTCCAATCCTAATTTAGGACGCAGTCTCTGTAACAGTTTTTGAATGACTGGTGCCTTAAATAGTTGAAGAATGCAAAAACAACAGTTGATGGACAGAATGCAGAACACTGTCATACATTCACCCCAGTACAGAGATCTGGGCCTAAATCCATCGTTTTTTTGCTCACCATGCCATTCCAGTTTGAACCCAGCCATATGCAAATCAGTCTTGACCCTGTGCCTCATGGGAACAGTCCAGCCCGAACTGCCAAGCCAGGTCCTCCCTGGACTGGAAACAAGCACCCTAGGACCGGTTTCGGGGTTTCACCCCTCTTCAGCCAGGATAGCTTGATTCCAGTGGCATGGAGAGCATGGGACCCACGTCTGGGCATACCCGTCCCACTCGGGGTGACAAATGCAAAAACAACAGTTGATGGACAGAATGCAGAACAATGTCATACATTCACCCCAGTACAGAGATCTGGGCCTAAATCCATCGTTTTTTGCTCACCATGCCATTCCAGTTTGAACCCAGCCATATGCAAATCAGTCTTGACCCTGTGCCTCATGGGAACAGTCCAGCCCGAACTGCCAAGCCAGGTCCTCCCTGGACTGGAAACAAGCACCCTAGGACCGGTTTCGGGGTTTCACCCCTCTTCAGCCAGGATAGCTTGATTCCAGTGGCATGGAGAGCACGGGACCCACGTCTGGGCATACCCGTCCCACTCGGGGTGACAAATGCAAAAACAACAGTTGATGGACAGAATGCAGAACAATGTCATACATTCACCCCAGTACAGAGATCTGGGCCTAAATCCATCGTTTTTTTGCTCATCATTCCATTCCAGTTTGAACCCAGCCATATGTAAATCAGTCTTGACCCTGTGCCTCATGGGAACAGTCCAGACCAAACTGCCAAGCCAGGTCCTCCCTGGACTGGAAACAAGCACCCTAGGACCGGTTTCGGGGTTTCACCCCTCTTCAGCCAGGATAGCTTGATTCCAGTGGCATGGAGAGCACGGGACCCACGTCTGGGCATACCCGTCCCACTCGGGGTGACAAATGCAAAAACAACAGTTGATGGACAGAATGCAGAACAATGTCATACATTCACCCCAGTACAGAGATCTGGGCCTAAATCCATCGTTTTTTGCTCACCATGCCATTCCAGTTTGAACCCAGCCATATGCAAATCAGTCTTGACCCTGTGCCTCATGGGAACAGTCCAGCCCGAACTGCCAAGCCAGGTCCTCCCTGGACTGGAAACAAGCACCCTAGGACCGGTTTCGAGGTTTCACCCCTCTTCAGCCAGGATAGCTTGATTCCAGTGGCATGGAGAGCACGGGACCCACGTCTGGGCATACCCGTCCCACTCGGGGTGACAAATGCAAAAACAACAGTTGATGGACAGAATGCAGAACAATGTCATACATTCACCCCAGTACAGAGATCTGGGCCTAAATCCATCGTTTTTTTGCTCACCATGCCAAAGAATGATGGATTTAACCCAGATCTCTTGACTGGGGGTGAATGTTTTGATTTGTTCTGCATTCCGTCCATCAATTGTGTGTCTTTTGCTTTCTCGCCCTAAGTGCGCCAGGTATGCCCAGACGTGGGTCCTGGGCTCACTGTGCCACTGTAATCAAGCTATCCTGGCTGAACCCCGAAACCGGTCCTAGGATGCTTGTTTCCGGTCCAGGGAGGACTTGGCTTGGCAGTTCGGGCTGGACTGTTCCCATGAGGCACAGGGTCAAGACTGATTTGCATATGGCCAGGTCTAAACTGGGGTGGCATGGTGAGCAAAAGAATGATGGATTTAACCCAGATCTCTTGACTGGGGGTGAATGTTTTGATTTGTTCTGCATTCCGTCCATCAATTGTGTGTCTTTTGCTTTCTCGCCCTAAGTGCGCCAGGTATGCCCAGACGTGGGTCCTGGGCTCACTGTGCCACTGGAATCAAGCTATCCTGGCTGAAGAGGGTGAAACCCCGAAACCGGTCCTAGGATGCTTGTTTCCGGTCCAGGGAGGACCTGGCTTGGCAGTTCGGGCTGGACTGTTCCCATGAGGCACAGGGTCAAGACTGATTTGCATATGGCCAGGTCTAAACTGGGGTGGCATGGTGAGCAAAAGAATGATGGATTTAACCCAGATCTCTTGACTGGGGGTGAATGTTTTGATTTGTTCTGCATTCCGTCCATCAATTGTGTGTCTTTTGCTTTCTCGCCCTAAGTGCGCCAGGTATGCCCAGACGTGGGTCCTGGGCTCACTGTGCCACTGGAATCAAGCTATCCTGGCTGAAGAGGGTGAAACCCCGAAACCGGTCCTAGGATGCTTGTTTCCGGTCCAGGGAGGACTTGGCTTGGCAGTTCGGGCTGGACTGTTCCCATGAGGCACAGGGTCAAGACTGATTTGCATATGGCCAGGTCTAAACTGGGGTGGCATGGTGAGCAAAAGAATGATGGATTTAACCCAGATCTCTTGACTGGGGGTGAATGTTTTGATTTGTTCTGCATTCCGTCCATCAATTGTGTGTCTTTTGCTTTCTCGCCCTAAGTGCGCCAGGTATGCCCAGACGTGGGTCCTGGGCTCACTGTGCCACTGGAATCAAGCTATCCTGGCTGAAGAGGGTGAAACCCCGAAACCGGTCCTAGGATGCTTGTTTCCGGTCCAGGGAGGACCTGGCTTGGCAGTTCGGGCTGGACTGTTCCCATGAGGCACAGGGTCAAGACTGATTTGCATATGGCCAGGTCTAAACTGGGGTGGCATGGTGAGCAAAAGAATGATGGATTTAACCCAGATCTCTTGACTGGGGGTGAATGTTTTGATTTGTTCTGCATTCCGTCCATCAATTGTGTGTCTTTTGCTTTCTCGCCCTAAGTGCGCCAGGTATGCCCAGACGTGGGTCCTGGGCTCATTGTGCCACTGGAATCAAGCTATCCTGGCTGAAGAGGGGTGAAACTCCGAAACCGGTCCTAGGATGCTTGTTTCCGGTCCAGGGAGGACCTGGCTTGGCAGTTCGGGCTGGACTGTTCCCATGAGGCACAGGGTCAAGACTGATTTGCATATGGCCAGGTCTAAACTGGGGTGGCATGGTGAGCAAAAGAATGATGGATTTAACCCAGATCTCTTGACTGGGGTTGAATGTTTTGATTTGTTCTGCATTCCGTCCATCAATTGTGTGTCTTTTGCTTAAATAGTTGAAGAGCAGGAGTATTTCTTAGAAAGTGGTACATGGTTGTTTTCACGGGAAAGGGATAGGCATGACTTCTTTTGGTGTGGAATTTAGCCACAGATATCGACATATCTAAAGTGAACATCAGCTCATAAAACAATAACAAACACAAAGCAATATAGCAACATAAGTGAAACACAACAAAACAGTCAAAAGAAAAGATGACCCAGCTACTGTACAATACAAAACCATCACATTGCTGTAATGCAGCACGAAAATATATCAGCATAATAAGCAGAACACATTACACAATAAAATGCCTAACACAAACTATACGCAAAAACATGTTTGTTCGACTTTACCACCTCTAGAAACCTGTTTTCATTATACGGTGGTGATAGGTATTTGCACCAAGCACTACCTTAGCTTGTCACCAAAGACATGACAGTGTCAGTCAAAAGATGTTTTGTAATCTGGTCCCCTAAATTAAGATTTGCCCAGAATTACTCTATTTTGAACCAAGTGCCAAAGGCTGGGATTCGAACCGTGGTCCCGTGTTTCAATATTGGAAGCCCACTAGGCCGGGTCTCCTCTCCACACACATGCACTTGTATGAAGGTCAAGCATTGTCGATTCTCTGCGACTCCTATTTAGAATTTTTTTCAACTGTATTTGCTCTTTGTGATCTTTTTGGGGACATACACGCAGTAATTATTGGTCGGAAATCGACACTGCGTTAGCCTCTTTGCAAGTGCCAGCGGGAATGAAAATGCCGACAGCTTTCTACTTTTCAAATTTGAGATGCTCTGCAAATGAAAGAGCACAGTAAAAGCTGCAGCACATGAAGCTCCTTTTGTTGCTGTTCATTCTCATTCCCTAACTATCTCCACTGCTGACACTTTGGCCCTCATTTGCTAAAGTCTGCGCGGCTATTCTAACGGCACAATTACATTTAGTTACTGCACACATTGGTCATTAAAATAGTAAGTATATTGGTGCATTTTTGGTGTCGCATCAGTACCTGTGCAAAACATTATTAAATAAGAGTCTTTTCGTGTTAAAAGTCAAGGCTTTGGTTCCCTTTTGCAGCTAAACTCTGACATAGATATGGAGCAGATTCCTGGCCTGCAAGATGAAAGTACTTTCGAGATATTCATATTCAAAAGTGACAGAAAGGGGCACATTTTCAACTCTGGACTCAAATTTACGCCCAGGCGTAGGTGCAAATCTACGTGTGTTGAAATCTCTACATGTAGATTTCCATTGTGAATCGAGCCCAATGTCTTTTAGCTGAAATTGTATTTGTATTTGTGGTATTTTTAATGCGCATTAGACCAAAAGGCATCAAAGCGCTAAACAAGAGGAAAGGCAGACTGTACCATAGACCCTCAAAAAACAAACAAACAGACAGCCTCAAAAGAGTCCCTAGCTAACCAAGCCTGCAAGCAGCCAGGTTTTCATTTGCTTGCAGAATATTAAGAGCGAACTCTTGCTCCTGATGTGTTCAGGAAGAGCGTTCCACAGCCTAGCAGCTGCCGCTGTAATGGCGCGTTCTGCCCACCTGACTTTCTTGGATTGTGGGACCGCTACCATATGGCATCCCACAGATCTCAAAGATCTCCTGGGAACATACCATTTTAGGGTTGTCCTAAGATAGCTCAAACCCCTAGAATAAAGGCCTTTGTGTGTTAAACATAATGCTTTAAAAGACACCAGTTTCTTTATTGGCAGCCTACGAAGAGATCTCAAGCCTTCCCTGATTGAGGCATGTTTACTCCAACGACCAAGCGTGCAGTCACATTCTGGATGACTTGGAGCTTGTTCAACAAAAGTTGGTTAATGTTTAAATACAGGGCATTACAGCAGTCTAGTCGCAAGATGATAAGTGCAATGAACTGAGCTCCTTCAGAAGCAAAGGCAGAATTTTCTTTAAGATCCTGATCATCCAAAAACATGAACTCACAATTCTATTGACCTGTGAGTCAAAGGTCAAGGCATTATCACAGAGCACGCCCAGGTTTTTGGCCGCATCCACTGGGATAGGTAGGGTACTGCAGGTATCTGGCCACCAGTAATCATTCCAGATAGAACTGCTCTCTCCAAACATCACAATCTCAGTTTTCTTCCCATTCATTTTTAGCCAATTGTTCTTCATCCATATGCTAGTCTCTTGCATACATGCCCTAAACCTGCCCGTTAACCCTTCCCAGTCATCAGAGATGCAAACGATGATCTAGGTGTCGTCCACATTGACTGACACCTGGAAACCAAAAGTTCAGACCTGTTTCACCAGAGGGGCAACACAGGTTAAATAGGGTAGGGCTTCAGGTTGACCCTTGTGGGACTCCACGTGGAAGCTGAAAGGGGGCTGCTCTGTAGTCACCACAACTAAGTGTCAATGATCTAATACACAGAAAGGACTCCAATAACTTGAGGGCCACATCTTTGAGGCCTCCCTGCCGCAGCCTTTGTACCAACAGTAATGGAGATATGGCGTCAAAGGCTGCCGACAGGTCTAGCAAAACAAGGATAGCTGCACCTCCCTGTTCAACTTGCTTACGAATAGAATACATAGTAGCAATGAGCTCCGATTTGATGCTATGATTTTTCCTGAACCCATCTGCAAAGGGTCCAGGAGTTCATGCTCAAGGAGAAATTTGGAAAGTCCCTGGTTTATAGCTTCTCGAGGATCTTCGCTGGAGCGGGCAACAAATATATCAGGTCCAGTGGGGTCACCATCAGGTTTCTTCCGATGAGCGATGGCAACATCCTCCATCTATACCCGTGGGTAAGTCCAGGTCTGTAGGAACTCAACCTAGATCTTCTCCATGGCCTCATCCATCAAGTCCGGAACCAATTGTAGGATCATAGGCGGACATGGGTCATCTGGAGAGTCTGAGATAGTACCAACTATCAGGGACTTGATCTTACACGTGGGGAGAATTTGGCTAGACCACTGGGGGCAAGGCATTCTAGTGCCATCCCACCCTCATCATGAAGTGACTGAGTTCCAGAACCACCCTGCTCCTCAGAGGGAACTGGGAAATTCATATGCTTATTTCATAAGAACTGAGCAGAAAAACAGAAATGAAGCACAATGGAATACTCACTAACTACCCTTTCTGCCTGTTCAATCCCAAAGCATCTCTGTACTCCATCTGTCTCTCGTTTCAACTACATTTGCTTCCTCTTTTTTCCTTCGCTTTCCCCATGACCTAACTGTTTATCTCTATGCTTTGCTGATTCAGTCATCTATCATCTGCCCTACGCCCTATCTGGCTCTTGTTTTTCTCCTTCCTTTTACTTCTTTTCATCACAATGTTCTTGTCTTGTTCTCCTCCTGTTTTACACTATTTTTGATGTGTCCGTATTTTATCCATTGTTTCCTGTTTTTCTGTCTCCTACTCTGTTCATGAGATCCATGGTAAACACAGACTGCCTTCATATATGCCAACAAGATAGCTCAGTGAGTTAACACTCGGCACTACCATCTGCTGTGATCTGCAAGTCATGTGTCTGCATCTCGGGAACACCAACTTCCATCCATCCAAGATCAGTTAGGTGAGAACCATAACATTGGTATTAGGAACATATAGAATTTAGAAATATCAGCAATGCTGCATCAAAGACTATAAAAACAGATTATTATTATTTTTGGTGCTAAATTTGGATAGCCATGGCCGGATTTAGCAATGGTAGTGCCCAGTGTGGCGATCTTTCTTGGTGCATCCCACCTCCATAGCCCCTCTCTCACATGCATTTCATTTGTTTTATAGTGCCACTCATATCAGTGTAGGGTGTCAGAGCACTTTACACCACACACACACACATTATTCAGAACCAATAAATCATATGTGTGTAAATCAGTCTACAGGAGATGCTACAAAAGACAATAAGGATTACAAGGTTAAGGAGTCACAATACTAGTAAGCAGTATATTTTAAAAGTGTTCCGTCTGGAGAAGCACAAACCCAGGATTTAAAATGTATCACAGTGGTTGGTGTTACTAATAAGAATGTATTTCTACCCAAATTAACCCTTTTTTAGCAACATTAGAATAATGAAAGACTAGGGGAAAAAAATATGACGTTCTAACCTATACCATGCAGTTGGAACACAGCTCTTTGATGACAGTTCGTAGCTCACTATGCTATATTAGGGTTGTAACTTATGAACCGCAAGTAACAAAATGATCTCTGTGACAAAAGCAGTACCTTACTGAGCCTGCCACATAAAACACAGTACACTGATTTGACTGGTACACATTCTTTGCAGTAGGCACATTAACACTCTGCGCTACTTTAGCATGAGCGGAAAGTGCCACTAGACCAAACTTTGATCTCTCTCCAGCAGGAACATTAATCACCAGCGGTATCTTGACATTTTTATTGTTGCCTAAAAACTGCTGAACACACAAGGAACTCTGCTCTGCAGCAGGAGTATTTTACACCTTTACCCCCCCAAACCCCTCCCCCGGGGTTCAGCACCAGAAGCTGCTGCACTGGTTGCACCGCCGTAGAGCCAGTAGTGAGGATAGCAATGAGTAGGTGGTGTGGTGGGGACATGACTGGGTATAGTGTCATAATCAGCTTGGCCAAAGGAACGTGGTTCAGCTTCAATATTCTTACATGAAAAACAAGAACAAAAATGGGAAAGCAAATGCTTTCTTCCTACATCTTTAAACAACCCCTCCCATCTTAAAATCTGTGCTCACAAATTTACATTTAAATTTGCTGACTCCGATCCAATTATTTCACAGTGCTAGGGTCCAGAGATCTGCTCAGAAGCCTGCAGTCAACATTCCGAATAAAAAGAGTGATGAATACCAAAGGTCTGCCGTCTTAATTTCATCTAATGCCTCTTTCATCCACCACTAGACACTCTCTGTTATCTCACTCTGAAGGTCTTTTTCATCGTCTGTTTGTCCTTTTGATCACTGTTTTCTGTCTTTCCACATTTTCGGATTTTTAGTTCTCTCCTAGGCAGCGCTTGCGCTGTCTCTTTTGACATGCTGTAGTCAGGATATGTGTATGAAGCTCCACCCACTTTCCACCCATCTTTTTAATTGGCTCCTGCTACTGTCCTTTGTAAATGGTGGCTTTTCATTGGTCAATTGGCTTAGTAGTCCCTCCATAGTACCGCCTTTTCTCTTGTTGTAACCTCCCATGAGGACTGCCCCTCTTCCAAGTGCTGTTACTCTAGATGTTTCAATTAAAGCCTTGGAGCACTATTTTGTTAAATCATTGTCTACTGCCTGCTGTTGCAGGCAGGACACGCTCCCCCCCCAATGCTTTTTTTATTTAACCAGCGCGGCACGCCTCTGCTGCAATAATGGGGGCCGCGCCTTTCTTTTGTTATTTGCGGGTCGCTGAACTCAGCTGCATGCCTTTTTTATTCCTATTTCTTTACTTTTCTTATAATGGTGGCACCTGCGCTTTAGCTTTAAACATCTTGATGTAAAGGGCAGGTGCCGCAATTGTAACAAAAGTAAATAAATAGAAAAAAATACATTCGTATGCCTTTTTTCAATTTCTTTACTAGTCTTACAAATGCTGTATCCGTGCTTTAGCTTTAAACATCTTAAGTTAAAGCACGGGTGCTGCGATTGCTTAAAAATTGCATTGCAAAGGCTTGTTCTCCCTCTTGCTGTGGGTGAAAGCTGATGAGAAAAAAATAAGTTCTAGACCCAAAAATGAGTGCCGGTGGGCCAATCCTTCAAGCACAGGCTCAAATTGAGAGGTTGCTTAAAGACTACTAGGTCTAACCTTACTTCTAGCCACAGCCCTTCTTATCTCTTAGGAATGGCAGGGCAGAGAGGTAGGGAGTTGCGCAGGAGTGCGAGAAATAAACACAAATTCTATCCATTTTTTGTACTGTTTTTTTCTCCACAAGCAGACAATTCAGAATTTATTGCTGTTTGCTGCAGGTGCAGAACGCAACGGGCAGATTTGACCTTAACATCTCCCTTCCCTTCCTAAGGGGGTATGACACCCACCGGACTTTCTCTGGGTGTTTAATGGGCCCTTCACCCCCCCCCTCCATTTGGTGCCATGAGTACATGCAGAAGGAGGAAGTGCTCCCTACTCCGATAATCTTTTCTCCTTCAAGGCGAATTTTAGACGGTAATCTTTGCAAAACCATTGGCTAAATCTTTTTCCAAATAAGCAGCTAAATTGCGTTTCATCGGGTCCTTGTTAAAGTGTTGACTTTGGGTTCTACAGTTTCAGAGTTCGAATCCATGGAAAGACATCATGAATTTCAATTAATGTTACATCTAAATTATTTGTTTGCATGTGATTGTGCCAAAAATCTAACATTCACCCTTGTTCGATTTTTTTACATTGATTAGCTTTTGTTTTTTGAGGTAATGGATCCGGCAAATAAATTCACAATATGCTTTTTAACAGAGCCAGCGGTTTATAAAAGCAGCCCCAGTCCATTATGAAAGACATTCCTGCTTCGGGAATGTGTGGATAAACTGTATTTCAAAGTCCTGTAAATTTGCCCCACATTATCCACTTCTTCCGCTCAAAACACTCACATTTTTAAGACAAAACCTACCAGTCTTTCCCGCTGCAGGGGTTATGGTTGGAATGAGTTAAACATGTGAAGCACACTGCATTTTTTCCTCATAATTTCCAAATGTGTACTACAATTTCACAATATTTCAACAGGGATGTGTCTGTTTATTACCCTTAAATCAAGTTAAACAGGACTTCCCTCTATATTACAGATTAACTGAATGGTTATTAAGGGGCAAATAAGATATCAGTCGGAAAGCCAACGACTGCTAGTCGGAAGCTTTCCGACCGGAGTCGGAGGCTTTCCGACCATCACAGTCTGTTTGCGGTCTGACTGCCCAATTGCAATGTTGGCAGTCGGAACGTAAACTGGCTGGTCATTCCGAATCGGTTTCGACCGGCTCTAGGAGTCTTCTTGCTGGTCGGAACTGCACCATAATCCCCTATGAACGGAGTATCCGCCGCCGGGATTACGATTGAAGGAAGTGACCCGTTTAGGGTCACCCTGGTCACTCGCGACCACCTCTCAGCCTTCCATACAAATGAAGAGTCAGTCAGACAGTAGAGAATACAAACCAATATATGTTTATTCAGATACGCTTGAGCGGAGCCTGGTCTGCCCAGTCTCTAGGAGTGCTGCAGAGAGGGACTGACTTCAGCAAACATGGAGATACATTATGTACAATTCAGAACCAATGAAGGCACGCCCATAATGGAATGTTCCAAGCAGATGCAGCTAAACAAAGAAGTACAGAAGGATATGTTTCGATTCTGGGGCCGGGCACAACTATCTTCAATCCAAGGTAACTCTGCCCGTGCCCGCCACTAGACTAGTGGGAGAAGGCCTCTATCTTGTGGGAAAGGTATGCGCTAATAAGAACAGTGTATTCATTAGCAGAGCAAGGCCCAACCCTGGAGAAATGAAACTTTCCACAACCCGTTCTCTCGAGGAGACAAAAAGCAGTTTCGAGCATGGCCCAAAATGGCGACCAAACATAAAATGGTGCAGCGAATGCTAACTTACATAGAATAATGCACAAGCAAAAACAGCGAAAACGTTTTCATTACAACAGACCTCCTTTTAGCATGAGCTAACAATTTTCAGGAAATGGTCAAAGATAATATAACAAGTTCATAGACAAAGGAACGTCTGTATTCAGAACAATCCATATATTCAGTGTCGGGAATAGAGGCTGCAAGGAAAGATGTGGTCTCAAAAATACCTCCGTCAATCTGAATCAACTCATCAATATCCTTTTGCATCATAATTGCAGCATTAGTATCATGAATTGACATTTTCTGTTTGAGTGTAAGGACATTAATACAATACTAACAACAAGCTGGGAGACATTGTATGAAGAGGCAACATGTAAAGAAGATACCAGCAACCACAGCCAAGAAGGTGAGAATCTTCCAACCCCAAGATGTGAGTGTGTTCCAAAACCACCCGATAATGTTCAAGTACCTTTTTCCTGGTGTGTGTCAGATGAGAGTCTATGTAATTTTTGTATAGCTGCATACACATTGGGAGCGTGATCAGGTATGTAAACACAACAGCTACTTCCAATGACACGACAGGCCCCTCCCCTATCTGCAAGGATAACGTCTAGTACCATCCTGTTCTGCAAAGTGACCAATCTCGTAGCCTGGAGCTCAGCAGTGATATTTGTCATTATCCCAGCAGTCGTATTGATAACCCCCTCAACAACTCTTGTCAGCTGGCAAATTTTGAAGGCTATTATCCATGGGGCCCCAATAAGGTAAATTGCTGTGAGGTGGTGTCGGTCTGATCTATATCTTTCGTATCAACAACTCTCTTGACTCAGGACAGAAATGGACTTCTACGTTGCGGTCGGTGAGTTTTGTGATAGTTGGACGGGGCAACATATACAGGGGGAAGAAGAAAAGAGAGATAACAGGTACCAGACCATCCCCACGGGAGCCAGACGTGAGCTTGTGATCCACAGACAAAATAGACATTTTGGGGTAGAATCAAAGGCGGACTATTAGTCATATTCAATCTGTAGGTAAAATTACATTTACTGTCCCCCACCTTTATCTCCCCAGTCCCTTGGACACAATAACTAGCTGTCGTATTTCCCACTGATACAGGTATCAGCTTATCTTTGGTAATATTGCGAGCTTGGAAGGATTGAAAGTACTCAGATGTGTTAAACCATTGGAAATCGGCTATTTCCATTCGAAACCAGGCATTATCCTTTACCTTATGATACGTTTTGAAACATGACTTTGAGGACAATGTGCCTAGAGTCCCTTGTCCTGCCGGTCCTATGGGGGTAAACCCTTGATAAAAGCGTAAATAATCAATCGCAGTGTAAGAATCAGAAGATGTCATACCCAACATAGAAAGGTGGAATTGGAAGTACACCAGTCGAAACAATTCGTACCAACCATTGCAGCTGCCAGTATACGACAGGGGCATTGACAACAAATTGTCGCTCTTATGAGTGACCGAAGGAAGTAACCCACAAACCCAACAATTAGTGGTATTGGTCACATTATGAGCCTGATGCAACATTTGTATAAATACATTGTCGGTGCAGGACTTTCTATGCGCTTCTTTGTGAGGGGCTAAAGTAACAAAAATGTGCTCAGGGGGAGCAGGAGTTGTACCAAGCAAGGAATGTGCAGGAAACTTCTCCTCTAAAAACCAGGATATTCCAAGTATTGTCGCTAGTGCAATCACAACTATTAATATGCCAATTATTTTACTCTTTGTCGACCAACCCTTAATTGAACGCAGTAGTGCAAAGGGCCGTTCCTCCTCATCAATAGGCCAGCCAAAGGGAATCATAATTAAAGAAGGAAATAAGTGCCACAAAAATGATGGTGTAACTAAAATGATAGCAAAGATAAGTGTTCCCAGTGTCCATCGAGCCTCACAGGTACAGGCTCCTATTGTTCATCAATACGTTGGCGCTCTTAAGCACCGGCGGTGGAGCTTGCTCAGTCCTAAGCTCGCGATTTATCCCATGTCGATCAGGATATGGTACCCCCAAAGAGATACCCTTTAAGCTATCCTGTCCAAAGTTTGAAGACAAACAGTGCACAAGTCTGAACATGACCCTAAACTAATTCTGTTGGTACTATCACAAAGTACACCTGACTTGCACAGTCCATCCCTATCTAATCTGACTTCTCTTTCTGTGCACCGTCCCTCAACCAAGGACGCAAATTGTACCTGGCAGCCCCAGGCACCGTTGGATCAACAAACAGCGGCTCCTTAATAGCTCATATTTCTGGGGGAACCGCTGCATTTAGCACTTCACCATTTTCCAAATCAGTTTGGGTCCAAGTTAGCTTTGCATCACTGAAGGGGACGAACTGAGGCACCTTCTCGCACTCAGAGTCCCCTATACCGTCCCTCACCCATTGGTCATAGGGCAAGGGCAAGGGTATCCGGCGACAGTGGGTGGCGTGGATCCAGTTCTTTCGGCCGGCGACCTTCAACGCAGTTCGAGTGGCCAGAAGGACCTGCTCGGTTCCCTTCCAGCAAGGCTCCAAACTTTTCTTCCGCTGGAAATTTTTGACTAGTATGAAGTCTCCAGGTCGAATGTCGTGCCCGGGCCCCTCTGGTGTAGCGAGTAGGGACTCGCAGACCTGTTGGTGAATAGAACGCAAATTTTCAGTGAACTGGTACAGGTAGTCAATTAATAAAGGGTACTCAATATCTGAGAACCGACGGGGTCGAGGGACGCCCCAGACATTTGCTGGGCGTCCAAACACGACCTTGTACAGGGACAATCCTGTTCTAGAATGTGCTGCTGTTCTTGTCGACAAAAGAGCTAATGGTAGAGCATCTGGCCACTGTAACCATGTTGTCTCCTGAATCTTTGCCAACTTCAGTTTGAGAGTACCGTTGTACTTCTCAACTAATCCTGCTGACTGTGGGTGATTTGCAGCATGAAACTTCTGTTTTATGTGCAAACCATCGCAAATTAACTGAATGACCTTGGCATTAAAATGGCTTCCGTTATCACTCCAAATCAAATGGGGCAAGCCGAAACAAGGAAAGAACTCCTTCAGGAATGCCTTTGCGGTCGTAACAGCTGTATTGCCTTTAGTGGGGTAAGCCTCAACCCATTTACTAAATTCACAAACAACCACCAACACATACTTCAAATTGTTACATCTGTCTAGCTCGATGTAGTCCATCTGAAGGACCTCATAGGGGAAAGTAGGTGGTGAAAAATTACAGGGTGGTGTAGGGGTACCCTTTCCAGGATTGTGCATCATACAGACCATACAGTATTTCATTAAATGTGCAGCTGTTTTTGGGATGTTGTCATTCTGTCATACAGGGTCTAACAACTTGCAAATACCTTTATCGCTAATATGGGCTGGGCCATGTTCCATTGTGACTACAGGGAGAACATATGCATCTGGCAACATCCATCTCTGCTTTCCTGACTTATCAATCCAACATCCCTCATCGTTCAATTGTGCTGTACTTTCTTGTCACACTGCTAATTCTTCTATTGTGGCCTCGCTCTGTATTTCTTTCACATTCTCAAGCTTATCCTCAAACATTGTAACTTCAGGTACCCACCTAGCAGGTCCTGCCACAAACATTCTCTTCATTTTTGCCTGTGCCGTTTCCTTAGCTGTCTGATCAGCAAAAGCGTTCCCCCTCCCTACATCGTCAGTAATTTTCCTATGGGCGCTACACTTCACTATTGCCAACTTCTTAGGGAGTGTCAAAGCAGACAAAAGCCTCAATATAAGGTGACCATGCTGGATTTTTGTACCATGGGAAGAAAGGAACCCTCTCTCAGCCCAGAGTCGCCCAAAATTGTGCGCGACCCCGAAGGCATACTGGCTGTCAGTATAAATATTGACAACCAGTTCCTCGCTCAATTCACAAGCTCAAATAAGGGCGGCTAACTCAGCTGCTTGGGCTGACTGATAAGGGACTTGTGATGTCTCTACGACTGTACGCAATGTAGTGATAGCATAAGCAGCAGTTGTAGTGCCATCTGGTAATTTGAAACAAGAGCCATCAACATATAGTTCCCCTTGTGAGTCAGATAAGGGAACATCAGTCAAGTCTATCCGTCCTTTCGTCTCTTCTTCCGTCCGGAAGATACAATCATGTTTCTCATTTTCATCATTTTCAGAAGGGAGGGGTAGTAACGTGGCTGGGTTCAGCGTGGCACATCTTGTAATCGTAATATGTTTGGCAAACAAGGTCAATTCATAGCCAGTTAGACGTGCACTGGTGAGGTGCTGCGTCTTTGTCTTATTCAAAAGTGTATCCACAGCACGGGGTACCATGACTGTGAGGTCAGTATCAAGTACGAGTCCAGCCAATTGTCTTATAGAGACAGCCACAGCCGCGACCGCTCTTGGACAGCTCGGGAGGGCTCGTGCGACAGAGTCAAGAACAGCAGAGAAATAAGCACACGGCCGTTGCTTATCTCCAAATCTTTGTGTTAAAACAGAAAGCGCGCAGCCATCCATCTCATGAACGTACAACACAAATGGTTTAGTATAGTCTGGAGTGTCGGGTACTGGAGCCAAACAAAGTGCAGTTTTCAATTGCTCAAAAGACTGCTGACAGTCAGGTGTCCAAGGCAGAGGCTCATGCACATCTTTTAGTGTTAGAGCGAGCAGGGGTTTTATTAGTAAGAAATAGCCAGGTATCCACTGCTGACAATAGGAAGTGATACCTATAAAAGCACGCACATCTTTCTGAGTCTGTGGGATGGGCATTTTAACAATGGTACTGATGCGCTCAGGAGTCAAACTCCTACCCTCCTTTGACAGTAGGTGACCTAAATAGGTGACCTCCTGTCGACAATACTGAAATTTGGAAAGGGACACTGTATGTCCGTGCTGAGCCAAATGCACCAACAATTTCACTGTACTATCCCTACAACCTTGTTCTGTGTCAGAAGCAATAAGGAGGTCATGAACCTACTGAACCAATACATTACCTGTGGGGAGCGTAAGGGTATCCAATTGGCTCTTTAGGGCTTGACTATAGATATTTGGACTCTCAGTCTAGCCCTGAGGAGCTCGACAGAATCTAAAACTTCTGCCAGGTAGTGTAAAACCAAACAAACACCTGCTATCTGGATGGATAGGAACACTGAAGAATGCGCTTTTCAAATCGATGATGGAGAAGAATTTGGCAGTAGAAGGAATCATTGTTAAAAGAGTAGTAATGTCCGGAACCACAGGAAACTGGGGAACTACTATTTTATTAACTTCGCGCAAATCAATCACAAAATGATAGACATCTGCATGATCATCAGAGGAACCCGAAGGTGTCCTTTTTAGAATGGGAAGAATAGGGCTATTACAAATATTAGCAGTCGTCTCCTCAACCACTCCTTTCTCAATCAGATCCTGTACAATTTGCAATAGAGCTTGCTCATCTGCCTGCAGTATTTTATACTGAGGGATACGAGGCAAAATAGCATTGTCTTTAACTGTGATCAAAAGTGGGGGTAACTGTAACAGTCCCACATCTGTGTCGCCTGTGGCCCACAAAGTGGGCGGCACATCTTTAAACTCAGCTGGAAGGAGCGCATCTTTGGACAAACACTGGGGAGCGCGTGCCACATCCGGACCGATTGCCATGTAAACACCTGCCAGGGAGCAATAGATTGTAGCATGCAATTTCTTTAACAAATCCAAACCCATCAAATTCTCTCCACAATTAGATGTCAGTAAAAATGGCGAATCCACAGTGAAAGGACTGATGGTCAATGCAAGAGGTTTTGAAATGGGACTTACAACTGGTACACCAGAAAAACCTACCGAAACATTATTATGGCCTGACAGAGCCACCCCAGGGACCAAAGAACGAGAAATAGAACTGTTTGTTGCACCTGTATCCACCAAAAATTCCTTAGCCGAGCCATTCAAATCTGCAGTAACATAAGGACCGCGTTGGTCTACAGGTATTGAAACTGGTCCCTCACTCTGTCCCTGGCTGTCCTAGCTGTAAGACATCCCTATCACCTCATCTGTGTCGTAGTCTTCATGATAATACTGTCCACTCCGAGGGTCATCAAAGTAATTATTATCGAAACGACCCTGTGAAGCCGCAGCACTGGGAGCCCTGCCTGCCCCACCAGCTCCCCGACCCCGTCCATGAGAACCTCGTCCTCCAGGGACTGCCACCTTCTGTAACAACACATGACACTCACTATGCCAGTGTCCTTCCCCCTTACAATACGCACATTGATTCGGCCCTAAAGGCGTAGTATTCGGCTGCTTACTAGTGCGTGGAAGCTGTTGGGCCAAACCACCACGTCCTCTACCATTCCCTCTAGAAACCTGCTGCAACAACACCTTTGTCTTCAAATCCTTATGCTTCTTCTCTGTTCTTTCCTTATCTTCCCTGTGCTCATAATACTGTGCCATATTCAAAATAACAGAAGGGGAAGAGGTGGACCAAGTACTTTTGGAAGCCTGCAATCGAGTCGCAATCTCGGGAAGCAAATTGGAAACAAATCTATTAACAAACAACCTGACACCTCCCTCAACAGACAAATCCTGCCCACTATAATCCCAAAAAACATCTTCAAACCGAGTGAAAAAATCTGGCACACTCTCATCTTTCTTCTGGCAACAAGTCATTAACTTGTCCCAATCAACCTTTCTCGGTGGAATAAGAGAATGCATATATGTGATAATGCGGCCTGGCAAGGCAAGTATCTCCGCCTTAGGTTTATCACCGGGCTTTCTCTCCTGATCCCATACTTTAATTTGATCCCATGTACCTCCCAGTTCCGCTACATGATCTTGTGTGTGCACCTGCCTCCAAATATCAACAGGAACCAGTAGACCAAAAAACATTTCAATATCCGCAAGCGTCATTACTGTGGAAGAGGCCGTTTCAGTCAATTCTTTATAATACGCAGTAGGATTTTTCCTAGGATCAGGTAACTGAGTCTTAAGAGACAAAGCTTCACTCCTTTTACACAGAGTATAAACCCATTGTTCTTGGGAACGGGCCGCCGCACCTGATCTAGTGACAATACCGCGCTGATCCATCAGCTCTGGTATTTCGGGGTGATATATAGGATGAACCTCCCGCATCGGGAACTGAGATACCGAAGTGGGGCTCTTCTCAAGTACCCTCCCCCGGTAGGCAATTGATGGAGCAAGGTAAATGAAAAAATGTTGGAACCCCCCTAATATTAACACTAATAAATTAATGTTACTAATTGTTTGATGGACTAACCAACAATTTACACCTTTGGTAAACATTTACACAAATGGTAATTGCTATTTATGTGCAAATTTAACTTATTTACAATTGTAAAGTGAAGTAATATTAATATAGTGATTTGCGTACTAATTAGAGCAAAATCGCATGATTTGTGCTATGTAGTAAAATTGTATTGTGGCAAAAGAATGCGGATGGTAAGTAAACATGGCTTTAAATGTCGCTTCTGCTAGGTAACACCTAACTGGGGCACTTAGAATGACGGGTGGGAAACAGAAAGGCTTATTTTCTTTATTTTAATTATGATTGTGTTTGTTTTCATGATAATCCGTTCGGGCCTGCTAGGCCGTGCTGCGAAAAGGGCTGCCGAGGCAGATGAGGTCAATGCGCAGACGCAAAGATGGCCTCTAAGCGGAAGAAAGCCGCAGAACCAAACCACGTGGGTACAATTCGAGCCCAGAGTGAGAAGTGTCAAGGTCAGGATGACCTGAATTGAGGAGAATGCCAAGAAAGACTCAGCACGTATCCGTGAGAATGGGAGCTAAAACCCAAATGAATTAACAATGGACTGCTTAAAAAGTGACTAATAAAAATGAAACATTTAGTGAACTGTCAATCGGACTGCTATTACCCAAAGGTCGTGTGAAAGTATGATCCATAAACAATTTTAGAACCGGTTTGAACAAGGAGGGCAATGAGGTGATTCTTGCCACCCCTCCAGTGGACCAATTAGCGTTATTCTCGCCCCCAAAGATTGCAACTTTTTGTTTAGTAAGCTAGTAGTAGGGTATAAGAGGACCTACTCTTAAGTAGGAGGAGCACTATTCCTGCATAATTTTTGAGCACTGAACATTGATGCTGAAGAAGCTGCTGCTATTTTCTATAGGCCATTTTCTTTATAGAAATATTCATTTTGGATTTTAAACTTGACTGGGAAAAGGAACGAGACCGATATGGGAAACCTGTATGGGAGGTCCGTCGAGGAGGCCCTTAGCGGGACAGACAGAAACCGGTCCCAGGATGCTTGTTTCCAGTCCAGGGAAGACATGGCTTGGCAGTTCGGGCTGGACTGTTCCCATGAGGCACAGGGTCAGACTGATTTGCACATGGCCATGTCTGAACTGGGGTGGCGGAGTGAGCTAAAGAATGATGATGGATTAAACCCAGATCAGTTGACTGTGGGTGAGTGATTGCAATGTTCAACACTCCGTCCATCATCCCCTTTGGTTTTGCTATGTTCGCCCTAAGTTGGCAGGGTATGCCCAGACGTGGGTCCCTTGCTCACTTTGCCACTGGATTCAAGATAGCCTGGCTGATGACGGCTGTAAGCCAGAAACCGGTCCCAGGATGCTTGTTTCCAGTCCAGGGAAGACATGGCTTGGCAGTTCGGGCTGGACTGTTCCCATGAGGCACAGGGTCAGACTGATTTGCACATGGCCATGTCTGAACTGGGGTGGCGGAGTGAGCTAAAGAATGATGATGGATTAAACCCAGATCAGTTGACTGGGGTGAGTGCTTTCAATGTTCAACACTCCGTCCATCATCCCCTTTGGTTTTGCTATGTTCGCCCTAAGTTGGCAGGGTATGCCCAGACGTGGGTCCCTTGTTCACTTTGCCACTGGATTTAAGATAGCCTGGCTGATGACGGCTGTAAGCCAGAAACCGGTCCCAGGATGCTTGTTTCCAGTCCAGGGAAGACATGGCTTGGCAGTTCGGGCTGGACTGTTCCCATGAGGCACAGGGTCAGACTGATTTGCATATGGCCATGTCTGAACTGGGGTGGCGGAGTGAGCTAAAGAATGATGATGGATTAAACCCAGATCAGTTGACTGGGGGTGAGTGCTTGCAATGTTCAACACTCCGTCCATCATCCCCTTTGGTTTTGCTATGTTCGCCCTAAGTTGGCAGGGTATGCCCAGACGTGGGTCCCTTGCTCACTTTGCCACTGGATTCAAGATAGCCTGGCTGATGACGGCTGTAAGCCAGAAACCGGTCCCAGGATGCTTGTTTCCAGTCCAGGGAAGACATGGCTTGGCAGTTCGGGCTGGACTGTTCCCATGAGGCACAGGGTCAGACTGATTTGCATATGGCCATGTCTGAACTGGGGTGGCGGAGTGAGCTAAAGAATGATGATGGATTAAACCCAGATCAGTTGACTGGGGGTGAGTGCTTGCAATGTTCAACACTCCGTCCATCATCCCCTTTGGTTTTGCTATGTTCGCCCTAAGTTGGCAGGGTATGCCCAGACGTGGGTCCCTTGCTCACTTTGCCACTGGATTCAAGATAGCCTGGCTGATGACGGCTGTAAGCCAGAAACCGGTCCCAGGATGCTTGTTTGCAGTCCAGGGAAGACATGGCTTGGCAGTTCGGGCTGGACTGTTCCCATGAGGCACAGGGTCAGACTGATTTGCATATGGCCATGTCTGAACTGGGGTGGCGGAGTGAGCTAAAGAATGATGATGGATTAAACCCAGATCAGTTGACTGGGGGTGAGTGCTTGCAATGTTCAACACTCCGTCCATCATCCCCTTTGGTTTTGCTATGTTCGCCCTAAGTTGGCAGGGTATGCCCAGACGTGGGTCCCTTGCTCACTTTGCCACTGGATTCAAGTTAGCCTGGCTGATGACGGCTGTAAGCCAGAAACCGGTCCCAGGATGCTTGTTTCCAGTCCAGGGAAGACATGGCTTGGCAGTTCGGGCTGGACTGTTCCCATGAGGCACAGGGTCAGACTGATTTGCATATGGCCATGTCTGAACTGGGGTGGCGGAGTGAGCTAAAGAATGATGATGGATTAAACCCAGATCAGTTGACTGGGGGTGAGTGCTTGCAATGTTCAACACTCCGTCCATCATCCCCTTTGGTTTTGCTATGTTCGCCCTAAGTTGGCAGGGTATGCCCAGACGTGGGTCCCTTGCTCACTTTGCCACTGGATTCAAGATAGCCTGGCTGATGACGGCTGTAAGCCAGAAACCGGTCCCAGGATGCTTGTTTCCAGTCCAGGGAAGACATGGCTTGGCAGTTCGGGCTGGACTGTTCCCATGAGGCACAGGGTCAGACTGATTTGCATATGGCCATGTCTGAACTGGGGTGGCGGAGTGAGCTAAAGAATGATGATGGATTAAACCCAGATCAGTTGACTGGGGGTGAGTGCTTGCAATGTTCAACACTCCGTCCATCATCCCCTTTGGTTTTGCTATTTTCTATAGGCCATTTTCTTTATAGAAATATTCATTTTGGATTTTAAACTTGACTGGGAAAAGGAACGAGACCGATACGGGAAACCTGTATTGGAGGTCCGTCGAGGAGGCCTTTAGCGGGACAGACAGTCAGTTTTGGGAGTTTCATGCTGTGATCTACAATTCATCTGCTTTGGTGAACTTTTCATTCTCCATCTAAGAGGGGTATGCATAAAATTCTTTCTAAACTTATTTCTTATATGCTATTTGAAACGTATTAAATGACTAATAAACTTGAATCTCACTCATGCATTTAAGAAAATAGATAAAACTTTATTCTAATTAAAACTACGAGTCTGTGGTTCTTTAGCTCAATAATAAGTGTAATGTTTTAACAGGTTTTGAATGTGATTGAGCTGGTCTTAATCACCATCAACTTATTCTACTAGTTGGTCCATCGACCAAAGAGCAGAATACCTTGATGTTTTTGGAACCGACAGGATTAAAACTGATTATGTATGATGTTTAAGGTAATATCCTGTTAATTTTAATAAGGTATCCCGTTCCTCCAGCAATTTCGTTCTTCTCCTTGGTGAAAGTGGATGTGACCCAGGGAATAATTAGAGTGAGTGAATGATTATGCAGTGTTATGGGCCCCACCGTCATATGGTATAGTTGTTGTGAATGATCTTTACCTGGAGGTTATGTCCAAAGGAGAAGAATTTATATTAGCCGAGCTGGATCAGATTTCTTGGTAGCAGAGTTATGGTTATTATAGATTAGTTTGGTGATTATTGGTTATTGATTATTGATTATTTCATGTCTAACACTTCATGTCGAATTGTATTATGTTATATGTAAGTCGGAAATTTTGAAGCTTCCGGGAAGTAGGAAGTGGACACGTGTGGCAAGAGAAGTCACATGGAATAGTGCATTGTCTGATTTTCAAATTGGTGATAACACAGGTTGTGTTATGATAGGGACATTTCATGTATAAAACGTGTATGAGTGAAATAGCAACCGGTTTTCTTGTGAAACTCTGGCCTTAATTCTCAGGAGCAGTGTAGTCTCTACATGTGTTTTATCCCCAGAGAAACGGGTCTACCCCTTGCTTGAAAGAAGGGTAAGGTAGAGGGAAGTGCTGCACTTATCGAACGAATTGGTATTCTTGCGAGATAGAATAAGCTATCCCTTTTGTTTAGCGAAAACAGGCAATGGAAATGTGTTTTATGTCGTAACTAATAAAATACAGTCAAGAAAAAGTTGCCGATAATTTTTGTAAAGGAGGGGTCAGGAGTAGAACTGACGTTTACTAAAACCGCACTGGTATTGGCCAGTGGTAGGAAAACGAAGAGCTTTCTGATTGGTACGCTGGTGTGAAGACGCGCTGGTATTGGCCAGTTGAGAGTGACGTAGAAGCTCTCGGATTGGTGCGTTGGTGTGAGACGCACTGGGATAGGTCCGAATAGCACATAGTGAACAGAGCAGAGTTGTGAGTTTGCCGAAGAGAAAGAATCGTGAAATATGGCTTATTATGAGTATTATAGAGAGAAACCGTCATGGATGGCGAAAATTAAGAACTTTTTCAAAAATGACAAAAAGGTAGTGACTAGAGAGGGACAAGTAATTCCTCCGCCGAAAACGCCAGCTTCTCATATGATGCTGAAATATGGTTATCATACTTGCATTTGGTTAGAGAATTGGACAAAATATACTCAGAATGATGGAGTATTGGCTTTTCCAGAGAATGGTTCATTTAGCACAGCTGTACTTTGGAATTTGAGAGAGAAAATGATGAAACTTGAGCCAAAACCTAGACCAACACAGTTTGAAGCGTTAGGTGAATGGGAAGACGAGATGTATGAAAGAGAAAGACACAGAGGTGCAAAGAATTATAGTTTAGTACATGGAAGAGTATGGGGAGTGAATCATGAGGACAGGATGAGACGTTGGAGATATGCAAACATGACAGATGGTTTGTTTCCAGCCATAACAGTTGAAGAGGGTGCAGGAAGGAAGTGTACAGAGAAAAAGAAACATACAGCTACTGAAAGGTATGGGTATGGAGGTAGCGAAACGGAGGATGAATTGCTGGAAGATATTTTAAACAGAAAACCACCTCCATATCAACAGAATTCTGCGGTGGTGACACCAAATGCACCGCCAATGGAAACTGGGAGGAATAAAAGCCCAGAACGAAGATATGATATAAATAGGCCAAATGAACAGTTAGAAACTCCACAAAGTGGGAAGTCCGACAATGGTAATGCAGCTGAGTTAGCAAAAACCACAAGAGAATTGACTGAGAAAATAAGAGAATTAACAATGAATATGGAAGCTGTGCCAGTGACAATAGGACCTGTAATACCTGTTTTTGAAAACCAAAGAATAGATGAGCATTCCTTAACCATTCCAATGAACTCAAATATGCAAAGAATGAGAGAAGGAATAAATACAGAAACTAGAGAGACAAGAGATTTGGTCAGCTCATATAGACCGAGTCCGCCTACTAACCTGACAGTAAATGAGAGTGAGATAAAAAGGATTCCTATGGGAACCGAGTCAGCATCTGAAACGCCAGAGAGAAACAAAAATTGGATAGAAATAAATAGTACACCTGTAGGTCCAACTCCAGAAGAATTAAATGAATGGATGAGAAATTTGCAAAAGAAGGATACAGAACCGCAACCATTGGATGTAATCAGGCTAAAGATAGACATGGAAGAGCTGATTTTAGGGACTATTGGTACAGAAAAATTGAAAACATATCAGGACGAAGAGATAATGTTTTTATGCAAGAGTATTACTTGGAGAGCTAGAAATTTACATGAAAAATTGGGAGAGACAGCGAATGAACTAGGAGTAGAATTTGTAAAAGTCAGGAGTTTGCAGAAACCATATAGGGTAGATTTTTGTGAAAAAGATATAGAAAATCTGAACACATCAGGACGATTAACCCAGATAAAAGAACTGATCGTTTTGTTGAGAAAATGGGGAGATGTGGACAGATGGAGGAGCAGGTGGACCAAATGAAAAGAGGAAACAACCGACAAAGCGTCTTTGGCTTTTGCGGTGAAAGACAGGGAATCAATTGTACGGGAGTATCCAATGAGAGAAACTCCAGGAGGTAGTTATGTACATGTTCCATGGTCCAGACAAGATATACTGTCATTTACAAATGACTTTCCGAAATTAAGAGAAAAAGCTGAAGAATGGTACAGACAAGTGGAAAGGTTTGTCAAAGTTTCAAAAGTGTTGTGGGTAGACTTGGATGGATTATTTGACATTGTAGTACCAGCAGATTTATGGACAGAGTGTAAGATTACCATTGATTGGCCAACAGTAGAATATCCTAGAGATGCAAAGACTGGAGCGCCATGTCCAGAAGTAATGAGAAAATATGAGCAGGTTATTACATTTTTGAAAAACAAAATTCCACCCAAAGAAACTGATTGGGTAAAGATTGACAGAACTACACAAGAGAGTAAGGAATCTGTACACGCCTACTATGAAAGGCTACTTTTGGTTTTCAAACAGTATAGCGGTTATGAGACTTTGAGTGAAAAGGACATGAGTCATTTTGTATATAGATTTGTTTATGGATTAAAACCAGAGAAAAGTGAAATGATTAAGCAACATATGTTGTGCTGGCAGAACAGCACTGTGGCAGAGTGTTGAGGTATGCTAAATATTGTAGCAATGACATTGAATGTAGACAGCGTAAATGAAAAGAAAAGGTGATGTGGGCACAAGTTGCAGAAAAACAAGAAGCTCAACTGAATAATCAAACTAATGAGAAAGGACAGACTAAATCCAAGCCGAATATAGGTAAAGGTAAAGGTCAAATGAGTATAGAAGAGGTGAAGAAGAAGTGGGAACACAACTGCGGAAAATTAGGGCATTGGAGAAACGAGTGTAAATTTCCTCCAAAAGCTAATACGGAAAATCAATCATTAAATCCACAGGTGCAGAGTGAGGTGAGTTACCAACAGCTGCAGCAACCGCAGGTAGTTACTCAACAGAGTAAGGTGCCACAACCACCTCTTCCCAAGAGTGTAAACCATCAGAGATACAGTGCAGAGACAGGATTCTACGGAGGAGAGCAGGTAACAAAATTGCCGCGCGCAGCTGCAATATCGCAGTATTGGTTACGACAGGATGGGAATGAATCGGATGAAAGTTTATGACGGTGCCTAGGAGAGGAGGAAGAGTGCGTACTTGGAGCAACTCTAGAGGTAGATCAGTCAGGTCCATTTGTGGATGGAGAAGTGAATGGTGCAAATGTTACATTCCTTGTGGACACTGGAGCTACCGGTTCTACTGTTAGATCAGTAGAAATTCCAAACCTTCCTCTCTCAGGTGAATATATCCAAGTCGTAGGTGTTTCAAACCAGCAGATTAAGGCGCCTCTTACCAAACTAGTAGAGGTGAAAGTTGGACCATTCAGAGAAATGCACCGATTCGTGGTGTGTGATTGCAGTCCTGTAAACTTACTAGGACGCGATCTGCTTTGTAAAATGAATTGCACCATTTATTGTACCCCGGATGGGATTGCATTTCAGACACCAGATGAAGATGTACTATATAAAATGACAATGGCAGAACTAGAGCCAGGAGTGAATGACATGTTTCCTGTGTTTGATGTAGAGAAAATCCCAATTGAGTTAAAAGAAACAGTCAGATCTGATGTATGGGATTTTACAGGCGAAGACATTGGGTTAATGAGAGGAGTAGATCCTGTGAAAATTACTGTAAGAGAAGGAACAAATTACCCAAATACTCCACAATACAAATTGACGCCAGAAATTATTGAAGGAATAACACCTGTAATCAATAAAATGATTGAACAGGGAATTTTGAAAGAAATAATGAGCAGTCGATGTAATTCACCTATAATGGGACTGAAAAAGCCAAATGGGACATATAGGATAGTGCAAGATTTACGAAAAATCAATAAAATCGTTATTCCTTGTTGTCCAATTGTGCCAAACCCCGCTGTAATACTATATCAGATTCCACATGATGCAGAATGGTACACGGTCATTGATTTATGCCATGCATTTTTCTCTATCTCATTACATCCAGAAAGCCAGCCATTATTTGCGTTCCGGTTCGGAGAGCGTATTTTGGCATGGTGCCGAATTCCTCAAGGGTTTACAGAAAGCCCCTCAATCTTTAATCAGATCCTAAAGAAATCCTTGGAAGATTTAAAAATGCCTGAAAAGTCTGTGATGGTTCAGTACATTGATGACCTGTTAGTGGCATCAAAAACCAAAGAAGCATGTGTTATCGACACAATTGCTTTACTGAACCACTTAGCCGAAGGAGGACACAAAGTGTCTCCGTCTAAATTACAATTTTGTCAGCAGGAAGTTCAATACCTAGGTCACAAGATTGAAAAGGGGATGCGGAAGGTAACGACAGAGAGAATAAAGATTATCCGAGGAATGAGAGCTCGACTGAAACAGAGAGAGGTGAGAATGTTCCTTGGAATGGTTGGGTATTGTCGACAGTGGATAAGTGGATTTTCATTGATTGCAAAACCTTTACAGCGATTGACAAAAAAGGATGTTAAAGATCCATTTGAATTGAATGACGAAGAAATGAAAGCCTTCAAAGAACTAAAAACAAGGTTGTGTGAAGCACCAGCACTGGGAATGCCTGATTATGAAAAAGAATTTGAGCTGTATTGTAGTGAGAGGGATGGATGTGCACTTTCAGTTTTAGTGCAAAGACATGGAAAGATGAAAAGACCTATTGCATATTTTTCAGCTGTTTTAGACCCAGTGGCAAAGGCGTTGCCTGGTTGTCTGAAAGCAGTAGCTGCTACTTGTGTGAGTCTGGAACAGAGTGAAGGCATAGTGATGGGATATCCATTGAGAGTATATGTTCCACATTCTGTTGAAATTCTTTTGACAAGAACCAAAACTCAATTCATGACACATAGTCGGCTGACTAGGTATGAAAAGGTGATTTTGAGTGCAGACAATGTAACCATTGACAGATGCACAAGTGTGAATCCTTCGACATCATTGCAAGATGAAGGGAATGTAGAAGACAAAGATGAAGTCGATCATAAATGCTTGGACGTGCTTGAATTTTGTCCGAAACCTAGGCCGGATATAAAAGATGAGCCCTTAAAAGAATCAGATTATGTGATGTTTGTGGATGGTTCATGTCTAAGGACGAGTGAAGGAGTTTTGAGTGCTGCGTATGCTGTGTGTACAGTAGCTGCAATAATGGAAGCATCTTGTCTGAGAGGGATACGTTCAGCCCAAGTGGCTGAGCTGATTGCTCTGATTCAGGCATGCAAACTGGGAAAGAATGTTCGAATTACGGTGATCACAGATAGCCAGTATGGCTTCGGAGTGGTCCACGATTTCGGACAGATCTGGTCTCAGAGAGGTTTCTTGACGTCTGCAGGAACTCCAATTAGAAATGGTGAGTTTGTGAAGAAATTGCTTAAGGCGATACAGTTGCCTAAACAGATCGCAGTGGTGAAGTGTGCTGCACACAAAAATGAGGCGGATTACATTACCGTGGGTAATAGGTATGCCGACGAAATAGCCCAATATTGTGCTAAAAACATGGTTTCATTAAACAGAAGAAGAGAAAGAGAGCATGTTTCATGTCCCTTGCTGTTTACTAACATTGTTGAAACATGGGATGAAGTAAGACAATTACAGGAAGAAGCAAACGATGAGGAAAAAGATGGTTGGATAAAAGCAGGATGCAGAAAGAGGGAAGAAGATGACGTTTGGGTTTATAGAGACGAAAGACCAGTTATGCCTGATAGCATGATTTCTAACATGGCACGGATGTACCATGGACAAGCTCATATTGGAAGGGACGCCATGATCCGACTTTTCAGACAAACCTGGTTTAATCCAAAATTCAGAGCTATAGCTGAGAGTCTTTGTCAAAGATGTCTTACCTGCCAACAGATAAATCCAGGAAGAAAAACAGTAGTGAGTCTAGGAACAATAGGGCGGGAAGGAGGTCCTTTTACTAGAATGCAACTAGACTTTATTGAAATGCCCCCAAGCAACAGACTGAAGTATGTTCTTGTGGTCGTCTGTTTGTTTTCTCGTTGGGTGGAAGCCTATCCGACAAGAAGGAATGATGGAGTTACTGTAGCCAAGCTCCTGCTGAGAGAATTCATTCCAAGATACAGTTTTCCAGTAACGATTGAAACAGATAGAGGAACACATTTTCAAAATGAACTAATTCAACTGATATGTGAAGCTCTTGACATTCAACAGAAATTACACTGTGCTTACAGACCAGAGGCTTCTGGAGTAGTAGAACAAGTGAATGGAACAATAAAGAATAGGTTAGGGAAAATGTGTCAAGCCACAGGACTCAAATGGCCTGATGCCCTACCATTGGTGCTGATGACAATCAGAAGCATACCTGACAGAAAAACAGGTCTAAGTCCCCACGAAATAATCATGGGACGAGCAATGAGACAAGCACATGTACCTGTCAACAAACTGCTGACTATAACTGATGATCTCGTATTGGATTATTGCAAAGGATTGGCTGATGTGGTGCATTCTGTGTTTCATCAGGTTGGACCGGATGCAACCACTCTTGAAAGAAAACCAGCTCATGATTTGAGTCCAGGAGACTGGGTCCGCATAAAAGTCCACAGAAGAAGAAACTGTTTGGTTCCTCGCTGGGATAAACCACGTCAAGTGATCCTGGTGACAACAACTGCTGTCAAATGTGCTGGAGTGAAAAACTGGGTGCATGCCAGCCATACTATCAGAGTTCCAGATCCTGAAGCTCGACCTGTAAGTCGACATCTGGAGATATCTGATACCAGTTCAGCATCTGATGCAGAAGTCGAAACAAGCAGGGTTCCAGATCCTGAAGCTCGACCTGTAAGTCGACATCTGGAAGACCCAGGTACAAATTTGACAACAGAAGAAGAACTTGAAATAACAAAAGTTCCAGAACTTGAAGATTGACCTGTAAGTCGACATCTGGAAATATCAGATACTAGTTCAGCATCTGAAACAGACCAGTCAGATTGTGATGAAAAGCAAAGGAATAAATGGAAAACTGACATTATAAACGAAGAAACTGAACCAAGAGACAGTGACGAAGATCAGCCAAGCACAAGTTATGGTAGATTTCCTTCAAAGATTGTCGAATTAGTTGAGGGAGGGTTAGATTCAGATAGAAGAAGAATCGGAAGAACCCCGAGGAGCAATAGGGACAGATCAACAAATAGAAGAACAGGGAAATTTAGAAACAGATAGAGAGACCAACGAGAAACCGGAAGAAACTGGAGGAGGGATAGAAACAAGTGTCCAAACAGAAAAGACACAGGAAAGTTCAGATTTAGACAATGAAGGTGAAATCATAAAGTTCAAAATAAGAGGAAGTGAAATAAGGTCTGAAACAGAATTAGAAGAAAGTGAAGAAGAGAGAAAACAGAGACTAGGACGAAGAAAGAGGACTTGGAGAACTGAACGAGAGGAAAAGGAAAGTGAACCAAAAAGGCCGAGAAAAGGAGACAATTGGCCCAACGAAGTCAAAAGACTGAGATACAAAATAATAAACTTAAATGGAAATAATGCAGAACAGGTAAATGAGATAACAAGTCAAAAGGAACAAAGAAAACAAAGTGGAAAACAATTGCAGAAAACAAAGAGAGCGAAGAAACCTAATTTGAAATATAAGTCACCTGAGTGGCTATACATCGCATTGACTGACATCAAAGAAGAAGATAACACTCACGAAAGCCCAGAAGAAAGCTGCAAACCAATGGGTGAGAGTGAAGTGCAGCAAGTCTGAAAAGGTAAAGAGAAAACCCGGACTGGACACCAAAACCGGAACGAGACAAGGAAGAGTTCTGAAAAGAACTGAAGAAAGTACCAAACGAGACTAAGTGAAAGGGCAGAGTGGCTGATATGTCATTCTAAGGTTTGGTGACACATTTTCTGTACATATATAAATAGTTAGGTAATAGAACAAAATGGTAGACACAGAGAATAGGAAATCTAGATGTGAGTTTTTACGTAGATGGTGTAGAATGTGTTTCTTTTATACAGGTTTATTGATGTTTATCTGGCTTATTTTAGCAATCACAATTCCAATTAGGTTAGCTGTAGAGGAAACGTCCATATTAGGGAATAACACGAAAAAGGACAAAGAAGCTAACACACAGAACACAGCAACATTGATAGATAGTACTGAGTTACATAAGGATAGATCCATAACTGATTTTTCTAAGAACGTTTTCACAAAATTGTTATATGAATATGTAGAAACAATGGATGTGAGGGATTGTTATGTTTGTATGCAATTACCTGCATCTGTCACAGAAGGTGTGACCTATCATCACCTTCCTTTGACGTATGGGATAACATGTAGTGTTTTAGCTAGTCTATTTTATAAAACAGGTAGATTAGAATATTATTATACTGACATAAATAAGATTTTTGCGAAAGTTCCTATAATCCCTGAATTGAACAAGGTGAAAAAAGCAAGAATGTTTGGTGAATTTTTCCTAGAAAATAAAGATTTAACATTAGAATATGCAGTTAAGCACAATCTTACCTGTGAATTAAAGAAAGAAGAAAAGGTATTTTTAGAGATGGTAGAAAACAGAAGAGTTAAGTTTCAAAGAAAAGTAATAGAAGAAGAGACAAAAACACCCCTTTGGGCGTTTGAAGGGGAAAATAATGATAAGAGAGAGACAAATGCAGCTATGACTTTAGATTGGCCCCAACAGGGAAAGTTGTGGATTAGTAGAAATAGGAATAGGTATGATAAATATTTCGTGGGTTCCAGTGAATGCCGAGACACTTACAAAATTTTAGGAGGATGGGGATTCAAAGGAGGAAAAGATCCAATATTTCCAGGGATCTATTATATTTGCGGAAATAGAGCTTATTACAGGTTACCGGATCCTTGGTATGGGTCGTGCTATTTAGGCCTGGTCTTTCCAAAGATTTTTCATGTGGAGAGAGGAGAGAAAGGAACACACGAAATGGGGGAAACATTAAGACGTAGGAAAAGGGAAAGTTTTTCATAAATAGTTGGTGACATTTTTGGAGCATTGATACCAGCAGTGGGTATATCTTTGAATGCATTTAAGATTCGGAAACTGTCCACAGTAGTAGATCGTTTAGCAACGAATACTGCTGGAGGGTTCTTGATAGTAAATACCGAGATGGTTGCCATGAGAGCTATGGTGATGCAAAATCGACTTGCCCTTGACATTCTTTTGGCAAAAGAGGGTGGAGTCTGTGGAATGCTGAAAGTCCAACATTGTTGCACTTACATTCCAGATAAAAGTGAAAATATACAGAAGTATATAAAGAATATTACTAATTTGCACAAAGAGCTTGCTCCACTGGAGGTTGAAGGTGCCTGGGAGAAACTTGTAAGAGTTTTTCGTCAATACCAAAATGGTTCACTGAAATAGGTGGTTCTATTAAAGGGAAAGTTCTAATATGAGCAACAGTAGTAATATTAGTGGTGTAATTAGTGAAATTAGTTGTTGTATGTATTAAAAAGAGAAAAAGACAAAATAAAATAAAAAGAGAAAATAAGATAAATAAAGAAAGAGAACGAAAATTGGGAGAAATAGAACTTGAAGAACTAAAAGAAAACATGTATGAAAGAACAAAAAGACAAGATGAAAGGGACACTGATGTGTGAACTAACAAAAGCAAGTGGACAAGAAACATTCTATCTGAAAATTGTGTAACATGGGTTTTTGTGGTGATATTAAAAATGACCAAAGGGGGGAGTTGATGGAGCAAGGTAAATGAAAAATTTTTGGAACCCCCCTAATATTAACACTAATAAATTAATGTTACTAATTGTTTGATGGACTAACCAACAATTTACACCTTTGGTAAACATTTACACAAATGGTAATTGCTATTTATGTGCAAATTTAACTTATTTACAATTGTAAAGTGAAGTAATATTAATATAGTGATTTGCGTACTAATTAGAGCAAAATCGCATGATTTGTGCTATGTAGTAAATTTGTATTGTGGCAAAAGAATGCGGATGGTAAGTAAACATGGCTTTAAATGTCGCTTCTGCTAGGTAACACCTAACTGGGGTACTTAGAATGATGGGTGGGAAACAGAAAGGCTTATTTTCTTTATTTTAATTATGATTGTGTTTGTTTTCATGATAGTCCGTTCGGGCCTGCTAGGCCGTGCTGCGAAAATGGCTACAGAGGCAGATGAGGTCAATGCGCAGACGCAAAGATGGCCTCTAAGCGGAAGAAAGCCGCAGAACCAAACCACGTGGGTACAATTCGAGCCCAGAGTGAGAAGTGTCAAGGTCAGGATGACCTGAATTGAGGAGAATGCCAAGAAAGACTCAGCACGTATCCGTGAGAATGGGAGCTAAAACCCAAATGAATTAACAATGGACTGCATAAAAAGTGACTAATAAAAATGAAACATTTAGTGAACTGTCAATCGGACTGCTATTACCCAAAGGTCGTGTGAAAGTATGATCCATAAACAATTTTAGAACCGGTTTGAACAAGGAGGGCAATGAGGTGATTCTTGCCACCCCTCCAATGGACCAATTAGCGTGATTCTCGCCCCCAAAGATTGCAACTTTTTGTTTAGTAAGCTAGTAGTAGGGTATAAGAGGACCTACTCTTAAGTAGGAGGAGCGCTATTCCTGCATAATTTTTGAGCACTGAACATTGATGCTGAAGAAGCTGCTGCTATTTTCTATAGGCCATTTTCTTTATAGAAATATTCATTTTGGATTTTAAACTTGACTGGGAAAAGGAACGAGACCGATACGGGAAACCTGTATGGGAGGTCCGTCGAGGAGGTCCTTAGCGGGACAGACAGTCAGTTTTGGGAGTTTCATGCTGTGATCTACAATTTATCTGCTTTGGTGAACTTTTCATTCTCCATCTAAGAGGGGTATGCATAAAATTCTTTCTAAACTTATTTCTTATATGCTATTTGAAACGTATTAAATGACTAATAAACTTGAATCTCACTCATGCATTTAAGAAAATAGATAAAACTTTATTCTAATTAAAACTACGAGTCTGTGGTTCTTTAGCTCAATAATAAGTGTAGTGTTTTAACAGGTTTTGAATGTGATTGAGCTGGTCTTAATCACCATCAACTTATTCTACTAGTTGGTCCATCGACCAAAGAGCGGAATACCTTGATGTTTTTGGAACCGACAGGATTAAAACTGATTATGTATGATATTTAAGGTAATAACCTGTTAATTTTAATAAGGTATCCCGTTCCTCCAGCAATTTCGTTCTCCTTGGTGAAAGTGGATGTGACCCAGGGAATAATTAGAGTGAGTGAATGATTATGCGGTGTTATGGGCCCCACCGTCATATGGTATAGTTGTTGTGAATGATCTTTACCTGGAGGTTATGTCCAAAGGAGAAGAATTTATATTAGCCGCGCTGGATCAGATTCAATGTCGTAATACTACCAAAAACGTGATCAGGCCCCATATTACTGACATATACACAATCTTTAATATCATACAAAATCTGTGGTGCCGCATCTTTGAAACACTGCTCCTAAAGACCAATCAGAGTAGCAGACATATGCTTAAGGGCAAGCTGTTGTACTAAAGGCTCATAATCTTTCATCACATTCCACACATCTTCCACACTATAAATGGGGCTTTGGGCCCACTGTGCAGCCTGGTTAGCCACTACTCTTTTCTCTGCATCTCCCACTTCAGATTGCACATATGACCCATGCGCTCTTTAAACTGTGTCCAATCACCATCTCCAAACCCACGCACTGGCGTCCCATCACTCAAGGAAACCGGAGGATGGAAAACCAAGGAAGGAGAGGCCAGTGGGGTGACAGGTAGTAACAATGCTGAGGGCTGTGTCGCAGGAGAAAGAGCTGGCGAGAAAGATGCTGAAACAATGGGCGTGAGGGGGGTGCTAACAATCCCAGTTGCAGCTGGCGGTAAGGACGCAAGAGAAAGGGAAAGAGGAGAAGGAGCCACTGCCACGGCTGTCGAAAAAGCAGCAGCAGATACAAGAACAGAGACAGTAGAAGTGACAGTAACAGGCGGCTGTGAGGGCAAGGGAACAGTGGGATATATCTTTTGAGGGGCGAACGGAGGTGGGGGTCAACTATCTAATAATTCCTCCACAAAAGTATCATTTTCTTCTTGGGCTACATAAGATTTATCAACCTGTAATCGAAACCTCCTATTATCACGTTCAATTCCTATCTCTTGTTTCTCCCTATCATGTGCTACAGCTTTCTGAGTCAATGTTTGCATTCTCCCTTTTCGCGCCTCCTTTTCCACCTTTATTCGTCTCTGTTTAGCCTCCTTTTGCCACGTTCGAAGAGAATCAAACATAGACTGCCTACTTCGCTTTGCAAACAGTTTCTCCTGTAAAAACCCAATTTTTTGTTCATCAAAAGTGCCCGTCAACGGCCACTGCAATTCGGCATTGTCCCTCGTATATTTGTGCCATAATGTACTAAACATATTAGGGCCAAGGCCATGTTTCACATACATACATATCAAAATTAGGAGTGCCTTCTAGAGGCGCCAGCTGAGCTTCTTCCATTCTAGCCTCTGCAGAACAACAGCGACAGCACAAAGAAACCAATTTACTTATTCCAGGCATTTTCAAAGAAAACAAATTCACTATGTTATGCCTGGCGAAACATTTGCAAACGTCCTGTCCAAATGACGGCCCTTAGACCGTACCAAATACAAACCAAAATGGTACCATATCCACAAAGAACCAAAACAAACTCACCTGATGCATGCAGGTCAAAGCGAAGTTATTCTCCACTGCCGACTCTTCGGACCAAACGGTCAGATCCAAGGGTTTCGCCATTCAGGACACCAGTCGGGATGACCACTGGGCGAGGCACCGTTCAGCGGGACAGAAGGGGCAGCTGCGAGTTACAGGAACTCGCTCATGCAGGAATCCCTGATCCGTCCGTCCAACCCAACGATGGCCCGACCTCCCCACCCGTCCGCAGGAGGGGAGGGGTCACCCGAAGGAGTCCCTGTTCGGGAACCAACTGAAGGAAGTGACCCAATTAGGGTTACCCGGGTCACTCGGGACCACCTTTCAGCCTTCCATACAAATGAAGAGTCGGTCAGACAGTAGAGAATACAAACCAAAATTATTTATTAGTATACGCTCGAGTGGAGCCCGGTCTGCCCAGTCTCTAGGAGTGCTGCAGAGAGGGACTGACTTCAGCAAACATGGAGATACATTATATACAATTCAGAACCAATGAAGGCACGCCCATAATAGAATTTTCCAAGCAGATGCAGCTAAACAAAGAAGTACAGAAGGATAGGTTTCGATTCTGGGGCCGGGCACACACTATCTTCAATCCAAGGTCACTCTGCCCGTGCCCGCCACTAGACTAGTGGGAGAAAGCCTCTATCCTGTGGGAAAGGTATGCGCTAATAAGAACAGTGTATTCATTAGCAGAGCAAGGCCCAACCCTGGAGATATGAAACCTTCCACAACCCGTTCTCTCGAGGAGACAAAAAGCAGTTCGAGAATGGCCCAAAATGGCAGCCAAACATAAAATGGTGCCCCAAATGCTAACTTGCATAGAATAATGCACAAGCAAAAATAGCGAAAACGTTTTCATTACAACACGATGTCGGTTTCCCACAGCCTTTCCGTGCCCGCCTGTCCGTCATGAAAAGGATGTCGGAAAGCAACTTTGGGGGCCGCTAGCAGTGCCCCTTTGCCTCCGCGGCCTGTGGTTGGTGGTCGAGGGGTAGCTAGGGTACCCCCCTGTAAAACCCTGCACTGTGTGCCAGGCACCATAGGGCGCCTGCCACAGGGTGCAAGGTTTTACACACAACCCTATTCCTCTATAAGAGCCTGTATTATGGCCAGTTTACGGCCATGACACAAGCTCCCATAGAGAAAAGTGGGTGTCTGACCGAACAGTGTTCAGTCGCATCGCAATCAGGCAGTCGGAACTGCCGATTGGAGTTCAATTGGTCCTGAGACAGTGTCAGTCGGAGGCAACTTTGACAGACATCGTAATAAGCCCCTTAGTGTCAGAGCATTGCTAATATTGATGGCAGGGCTCCAAAGGAAGTGGGAACATTTCAATGATTGATTTGCAGACACTACCATGTTTGATGTGTCTATGGGCCAAATTAATACTTTATAAGCCACTTATCCATCTCTCTACCTACAGTCCATATTCTATGATGAGGAATGTCTGTCCGTTACACAGACAGTCCTCTTTAACCATTGTTAAAAATTGTAATTACTTTCGTAGAATACTAAGGAAATATTTTTCTTTCAACCCTGAGTGTAGCTCTATTGCTTTTGGCCTTAAAATAAGCTCGCCTCAATCACTTCATTTATTTGTTCCACCTTCCTTCGAAACTGTTCTTTTTACCCACTGTATTGGGTGAATGCAGGGATGTGTTTTTATTTTCACATTCCTGTGATAGATATGTTGTCTCTTCCCTTTCACTTCATTTAGCTATAAGGACAATGTGGGCAGCGCCCTGATGCCTTCAGAGTGCACAAGCACTCTCCTTCAGTGGGCATATGGTCATGGTAATAATGGAGGAAAGATTTGCTGTAGAACGTAAAAGAGAAAGCACAGCCCCACTCCCTCAATGGTGTTAAACTGGTTCCCAAATAGGGCTTGCAATTGGAAATCAGGAGGCAGAATCTAGGTGCTAAGTTCAAGGTTGTTGGAGCCTGTTCTGGCTCTCAGGCTCAGACCAGGAGGTCAGCCAACTAGCTCTTGGAGTCACTCTGATGGTTCTGGGTCCAAGATGCAGGTTCAGTTCTTCTCACTCAGGCAGCAAGGCAGCATAGCAGTGCAGCAGAGTGGCAATCCTTCTTGCAGCAAAGCAGCACAGCAGCAGGGGTTGGCGGGGTTTGCGGGGTTTGCGGAGTTGCACTACGCAGAATTCCACAGAATTGCATAAAAACTCTGTGGAATTCTGCTGAGTTCTGCTCCACCCTAGTTTTATTTTTATTTAATGAAGCCCGCGATAAACCCTCATCCGTCAGGTCGTTTTCGAGACATCTGTGAACAGGCAAGGCGATTTAATAAGAACAGCGATAGTAATGTCACAGTGGCCAATAATTGGCTGGGTACAGAGCCCACAGTCTTCCTTTCCTTGATATTTTACATACCCGTCTGAAGAATGTAAGATCCCCCTCCCCCCACACACACACACTTAAAATAAATTCACATACATTTCGCCTTTGCACCAGAAAGCAGTGTGAGTTTGCAATGTGCGCTTTACAGACAAGATGTTTGCTTATGTGCTGCAACTTGTCATCTGGGCCCTGCAGCTCGCACACAAATTCAATACATATTATTTATAAAACTCTAACAAGCGCACAGATGAATGGAGCTGCCGGTCATCCTCCCTACCAGAGCCAGGTCCCCCTCCTGCCAAGACCCCGAGCCCAGGCATGCACAGTCTTGGGCCACAGCATATGGGCAGGCCATACTACAGAGGCTGCTACCAACACTGGACGTAGATCACAGTACCTTCGTCTGGTCGCAGGGCTGTCCTCCAGTCCGTGCATGCACCAACCGGCCATCCTGCAAGCCTCCTTGCACAGAGCCACTCGCTCTACGGCTTCTACTTTCTCTGCAGCAAATGGGTGGGGGAGTGGAAAATTCAGCCTCAAGCGACCCGTGACGCAATGGGCACCCCCTTGTGTCAGCGTCAAGGGGTCTGCCACTTTCCCACCTGTGGGCCGAAGAGTGGGGATGTGCCACAAAGTGCTGCCCATCTATTTGGTGCTCAGTACCGGCATCTCATCCTTCATGCTCAGCTTCGTTTTCTTTGTTACCACGCCCTGGACCCACAGGCGGCTTCTGCATTAATCACAGACAGTGTTCTCTCAAGTGCGGTCTCCTTCAGGGTCTCTGCAGTGTCTTCCCACACCTTGAGAGACACAGGGCATAAATTAAGCAGTCTGCGGAGCCTGAGGTGCAGTCACTCGTTTTGGCCTGCATAGGGATCATCATCAGCAAATCATCTCACCCCTCCCTCCTCCACCATGGGTGTGCCGGCATGGTGACGTTTCTGCACTGGCATTACATCCGTTGTAACAAAACATGCTGAGTCCTGAGTGCTGGTTGGTTAGAGCAGCCATTTGGTACTCTTCGACCGATGCATTAGGGCCTGTATGCCACCCGCAAACCCATTTCACCTCCCCAGATCTATGTAGGGGTGGGTGGCGGGGGCAAACTTCGCCACGCAGCGGAATCAGAATTTTTTGCCAAAGTCTGCGCTCCCAGCAGAGCACGGAGTTGTGAAAACTCTGCTGGTGGAACGGAGGTCACCGCCCACCCCTACACAGTAGTCCTTCTTCTGATTCTTCCACAGGTCCAGATGTGCACTGAAGAGGTGGATCTTAGGATCCATTATTTATGTCGGTTCCACACTTTTGAATAGAAGGATTAGGAGGTTCTCCATCACCCTGAGGTGTCAGGCATCCCCTTCCTTCCTGCACTGACCCCAACTTGTATGGGGACACAAAAGACTAATGACAAACCCCTTGTGAGTTTGTTCAGGCAGGGTCTTTGTGATGTGCAAGTGTAGTAGGTGACAGCGCCGCCTCCTGGTTAAGGTTTGTCAAGGGGTATGGCACCATTGTTGCCCCTTTGACTGAGCTGACTTTGAAGGAGGAGTCCAAGAAGGTGATCTGGACAGAGGCCTGTCAGAAAGCCTTTGACTTCCTCAAACAGGCCATGTGTACAGCACCTGTACTTACAGCTCCTGACTTTTCCCAGGAGTTCATTGTGCAAACAGTTGCCTCTGAGCATGGCATGTGGGCAGCATTGTCACAGGTAAATGAGGAGGGCCTAAACCAACCTGTGGCCTTCATTAGTAGGAGGTTACTTCCCTGGGAACAGAAGTGGAGTGCTTTGAGAGAAACAAAGGGAAGATAGGTGTTGTTTAGGGACTCCAGGCCATGATGGTTTCTATCCTTGCTTTGAGGGGCAGCACCATATCTCCACCCACCCGCTGTCATGAGTACACTACTGACCCCCGCCCTATCTTGCACTTATTGTCCTTAATAGTTAGGCCTGCCTGTTGCAAAGCCTAAAGCATCTCCAGAAGATTAAAAAAAGTGATCCTTCCTGCTGCTACTGAAGACATATATGTCATCCAGGAAAGCAGCAATGAAGGCCACCATCCAAGCCAGGACCTGATTCAACAACAGATGGAAGGTGGCAGGAGCATTCTTGAGTCCAAAGGGCATCACTTTAAACTGGAAGTGGCCCTCTGCAGTGGAAAAGGCAGACCTCTGCCTGTACCCAGACATTAGGTCAAATCGGCTGAGGAACTGGGCAGCTCCCAACCGATCAATGAGCTCATCAACTCAGGATGGGGTGAGCATCAGTCTTTGTGACTGAATTGACCCCCGGTAGTCCATGCAGAACCGGGAGCTCTGGGGTACCACCCGGTGGGGTGGCCCTGGGAATCAGCACTACTGGGCTGGACCAGGGACTCAAGGTGTGCTCAAACACTCCCAACACTAACATCTTAGAGACATGATACTGGCCCTCACCTTGTCTGACAGTCTGTATATTTTGTTCTTGCAGGTGTGTTGTCACAAGTGTCAATGTCATGGGTGCACAAGTGTGTAAGCCCAGGTGTGAGGGAGAACAGAGAAGCAAGCTGCCCCAATAACTGGCGACAGTTGCTCCGCTGTTCTGGGGTCACGATAGGAGAAAAGTTGACACCTTTCACTGACCCATCTTTCTCCTTGGATGACCAGAGATCAGGAAGAGATTCACTCTCCTCCTCTACTCCATCATCCTCCAACAACAGCATGGTGACCTCAGACCTCTCATAGTGGGACTTGAGGCAATTGATGTGGCAGGGCCTTAGGGGCCCTGAGGTCCACCAGGTAGGTGACCTCCCTGATCCTTTGAGACACCTCATAGGGCCCTGTTAAATGACCTTGGGGTTCCCTGGGGTCAACTGACTACATCACCCACACCTTCTGACCAGGCTGAAACTCGACCTGGGTGGTCTTATGGTCATACCACTGTTTCATTTCCTCCTGGCTAGCTTCTACTCACTTAGAAGCCTTCTTCCAGAACTTCTGCATTTGGTTGTGGAGGGCTAGCATGTAACAAAACATATCCGGAGGGAGCTTCTTGGGGGCTTGCTCCCACCCCTCCTTCACCAAAGTGAAAGGTCCCCTCACTGGGTGACCATAGAGACATTCAAAAAGGCTAAATGCTCCTCCCTTCTGTGGTACATTCCTGAAGGCAAAGAGCAGGCATGGCAATGGGACATCCCACTTCTTCCCCACGGGTTCAGGGAGGCCTATAATCATGCCTTAAAAGGTTTTGTTCACCCTTACAACAAGCCCATTAGTCTGGGGTAAGGTGTGGAGTGCTTGTAGGTTACCCAACATTCTGACCACAATGCCTTCATGTACACGGACATGAAGTTGGTGCCTCTGACAGACACCACTTCCTTGGGGAAACCCACTCTGGTAAAAATCCCCATCAGGGTCATAGCTAATGTAGGTGCATTCATCATGTTCAGAGGTATGACCTCTGGGTACTGGGTGGCATAGTCACCTAACCAGGATAAACCTGTTTCCCAGTGCAGTTTTGTTATCCAGGGGCCCAACTATGTTGATACCCACCCTCTCAAATGGGGTGCCAGTGACAAGCGTGGGATTCAAGAAAGCCTTGAGCTTCTTCACACTGGCTTTACAGGTGAGGCAAGTTCTACAGTAAGCATCTGAGGGAGGCTGTCTTTATCTGGGGTCAATAGAAGTGGGTGATAAGCCTGACAAAGGTCTTGCCCTACCCCAGATTTCCTGCCAACAGAATCTTGTGAGCCAGACCCATTGGAAGGTCCTGTAATATTGGGGTACCACCAGTACATGTGCTGCCCCATCTTCAGGTACCTTAGGCTCACTGTAAAGGAGGCTGTTCTCATAGTAAATACGGTGAGCTCCAGAGGTGTCACCAGCTGCTTGGGCTTTGGCCTGCCGCCTCAGCCTTTCTAGGATTGTGCACTCTCCCTGCACCTGGCAGAAATCCTCCATAGAGGATCCACCCTCGACTTGCCATTCAGCAAGCTCAGGTAGATCTAGATAAACAATGTCCTCCCCTGTCAGCTTTGGGATGGCCTCCTCTGGTACCCCATCCCAAAATACCCCAGGAGTTTCCAAGGCTGGTTTCACATGCCCCCTACACTTTCCCTTCTTTGCAGCTGCCTGTACAATTCTTCAGGCTCTCTTGACTCCCCCTCCTGGGCAGCCATGGACCGAGTGGTCACTCAAATCCACTCAGGCAATCCCAACACTTCCAGGTGGGACCTGAGCTCCACTTCTTTTCAGGCCCAGGCCTTGTGTTCCAAGTCATTCCCTAGCAAGGAATCCAGAGGCATGGCAGGGCTCACAGCTACCTTAAGAGAACCTGAGGACCCACCACTCAAAGGGAATTAGAGACACTGGGTAAGGGCTCTTGCAGCTGTCTGCAACCATAACCTCGTGAAATGTATTGGGTATCCCCGTCTCTGAGGACACCTTACAGTAGTCACATTGACTATTGGGTCCCTAAGAGACTCCACCCTCTGCCTATTGATGGTGAGCCACCGCCTACACTTGGAGGCTTTGGCTGGCATGTGGGCATTAGGCACCATCTCTCTATCACCCAGGGATACTAAGGACACCTTAGCTGCCCCCATACAGGATCTCCACAAGCGCTACACTGGCCAACTGCTGGGACTACCCAGCAATTTGGGATTATGCCGTCCTTACACACATGGCATCTCCTTCTGTGTGCCCATACTGTTAGCACTCATAGCACATAGGCACGAATGTACCAGTGTTTTTATATGCGAAACCTTTCTTTTAATCACCAGATTGTTGAACTTGTGAGAACTCTTTCTTGCTTTAGCTCCCCCTGTCTTCTGGTGGGAACTATGACCACCCATTTGGGAGTCCCCCCCAAGATGCCTTCTTGGACACTCTGGTACTGACCCAGAGGTCCACCTCCTCAGCAAGCTTCCTAGGATCAGTCTGCTTGCTATCCACTTGGTGCTGGCACAGCTCTGTAAAACTAGTAATGAACATGTGCTCCCTCAAAATTAAGTTGTACATCTGAACATAAGTGTCAACTTGCTGCCCCTTACCCATACATTCAGTGTCTTGCTGGAATAGTCCATGAAATCTCCCCAGTTTTGGTTTGAGAGTTAGTGGGTGTCCCTGAACCTCTAACATTTCTTCTCAGGAGTCTGCCCATATTAAGCAACAAGTTTAACTTTCATGGGGGCATACATTGTCTGATTATCCACCTCAAGTGTGAGAGGTTTGTACCTCTGAACTGTAGGCAGATGCTTCCATAAACTACCCCCCAGTACTCCTTGGGAACCTGTGCCCTCAGAGCTATCGATTACATTTTTGTACATAACCGCAAAACAGTATACTATCATATCAATTATCATATAGAGCCAGCAGGTAGTCCACCAGGCTAGATTTGTAACCCAATGTCAAAAAAGATGGGGGGACCAGGAGCTAGTTAATGGTCCAGTGCCCGTGCTCCAAACTAACCATGAAGTCAACAAAACGGGGGGGGGGGCACTGTTCCACAGTGAGTGGTACGGAAATCGTGTCCTCACTACAGAGAAGCTAGAGGGAAGATAGTGCTAGGTCAAGGACTCAGTGGGGGGGGGAAGACAGAAATTGTCTCTTGTTGCCCTCACACATCCCGAAGGATGTCATGCTTCATCATTGGGCAGTTGCTCCTCGTCGGGCCGGCAGTGCAATGCCCTACGGGTCCCCCGAAGGGTCACTTTGGCGGAGATCTTTTGAGAACTGCCGTTTGGTGCATGTGGGTGTGTGAACAGAGTCCTAAGTGAGAGATAATGATGTGCGTGCAAAATGTTAAAACTGTCTAAGGGTTACCAAAAAGAGAAATTTTAATAAAAAAGGTACCCTTGGCAGACTAAAAAACCCGTAGGTTGGGGGTTACCAGTGGAGGCGTAATGTGCCCAGGTAACTATAGGGTCGACATGTTTCACGCCTAAATGGTCAGAACGATCCCTGGCATTTCATCAGGACCAGACAAACTGTGGAAATGGTATAATGCACGAAGAAGATAATAATTAGTGGAGGGGTAACATTAGCCCTCTGAAGCGATCAGTGGGGGCACTAGCCTAAAAGACTTTAAACTATATTTAGGATTCAATAGTCGAATATGCCCTCTTGACCGTGACCTAGAATAACAAAAACGAAAAGAAAAGAAAAACAGAGAAGCGTGACAACGAGGCAAGTGAGTATGTGAAACTCGCAAATGTGCCTCCAAAGGTAGGTATCCTAGAGGCGCATCTCGCGTCAATAGTATAAAGCACAACATGACTGGTAATGTAACTATCTCATCTGTTACATGCGCCCAGCATAGTGGCATCAAAGAGTAGAGAAAGAGGAGAGCCGATGGCATGCCGTATGAGAAACGGTTGACCAAGGGGCTCCCCGTCCACCCTCCCCGATAATGTCAGTGGTAGCATGGGGGCCTGTAGAGAATGGGGGATCTTACAATATACAAAATACAATATACACATCAGGCGGCAGGGATGACCAGCTGAAGTTTAAGCTCACACCAGACGCTGCACGTTTAAGGCACGTGTGGAGGTAGCCTACAATAGCCCATCATGTGCGTTCTGGCGCATCTGGATAGTCGAGTGTATAAGGTAACTGCATTCCTTACCTAAAAACTAGGAGAGCAGTGCTCCATAGGCTCAAGGCGTAGGATGCCCACACCTTACTGGGCTGTTAACAGAACAAAGAGACAGTGCACGGAAAAATCAGTACGTAATATGTCTGACAATTGTAGCTAGTCACATGAGCTTACTTCAACTTGAGATAACCTTCACCATCGCTGCGATCTTAGTACTCACGTATGTACTCGGGTGTCGGCTCCGATAGACCTGCCCCGTCCTGACACCTGCCTGAAGGTCAAGAACTGCGGTCTGGGGCCGTGTAAAAATACTAGCATCAATTAGCGTGAGGGAGGTACCTGTTTCCGGTATGTCTCATCAATGTCGCATTTGGCGCGCCTGCGTACATACAGTGAAGGTGTTTCCGTGTTACGCATGCGTGCTGAGTACAGCCTACTAAGGGCTGCGCATGTGTGTAGTCGGGCACGGAATAAGCATCAATTAGCGAGAGGGAGGTACCTGTTACCGGTATGTCTCATCGATGTCCTCTACGGCACGCATGCGTGAGTACAGTGAGGATGTCTCAGTACAACGCATGCGTGCCGAGTACAGCCTAATAGGGGCTGCGCATGTGTATGGTCGGGTGCGGAATAAGTATCGTGTAACTAGTACACGTTGTGGCAGGGCAGTCTACGCCCACGGGGGATGTCCCTCTCTGGGAACCCCTATCGGAAGAGTGTGATGACGATAATAAAACCTGGTGCAGGACCGGAATACAGTCTGGAATCATGATAATGTATTTCCAAGTGGAATGTAGAAAATAATGCAAATAAAAGAAAAAATAAAAAATATTTATAAACCACACCCCCAAAGACAGGGCACCAAATGCCGTGCCCCGTCAATGTTGGTTGGGGTGCGGAGTGTGCTCAACTACGGAGAACAAGTGTAGCATAGCAGCTGCAGGGGTGGGTATCATTGCGAGTAGCAAGACCAGTCGGTCCTAGAGAGATGTTAGGTTTAGATCATAGTTCTAGTGGTAATGCAGCTAATGACATAAGCTATCGTGTCGTGATGGGAGTATTATAGTTCAGACCAAGGGATTTCCTCATTGAGGCCTTGTTTATGGGTGCGAAGGCGATGGACCCACCGTTGCTCTCGTCGTAATAATGAGGAGCAGTTCCATCCTGGGTTAGCCTCTAAGATGGTCCAGTGTATGGCTTCACATGGGTGTCCTTTTTCAATGAAATGGTTCGTCAACTTAGTAGCAGTGCGTCCGCGTCTCACGGTACTCTTGTGCTCACTGATCCTTACTTTCACGGCTCGAGTTGTCATCCCTACATACCAGAGCAGGCATGGGCAATTGATAAGGTATACACAGTTGGTAGTGTTACAGTTAGTGTGTCTCCGCTGTTCCCACACAAAGTGGCCCAGTTGTAATGATTTAGTATGTTTAGTGGAGGAGCAAGCCCCACATGTACCGCAGGGGTAGTGTCCTATGACTGTGGGGAGGTTCCAGAGTGTGGTTTCCTTGGGTGTCTTGTTTACTCGTGGACGTGTGTTTACCAACTGATCTCTGAGATTCCCCGTTCTTTTGAATGCGAAGCGGGGGGGTTTCAAATCTAATGAGTCAGTATTGAGGATCCTCCAATTGCGGTTGATGATCTTCTTCACTTGATTGGATAGTGGAGTAAAGGTGGTAACACAGGTGATTACTTCATTCAATCTAGGTTCCCTTGTTTCCAATAGCCCCTGGCGGGTGTTATTTCTTGCACGTTTTTTAGCTTTAGAGATCACGTCTCTGGGGTTATGTCTCTCCTGTAGATTATTGGCCAGTATAGTCGCCTGGGACTCGAACTCATGTATCCTGCTACAATTCCGTCGAATCCTCAAGAATTGGCCGTATGGTAAATTTTCTCTGAGGGCTTTGGGATGGTAGCTTTTGAAACTCAAAAGACTATTACAATCAGTGGTCTTCCTATAGGTAGTGGTGTGTAGGAAGCCATCTTCGAGGCTTATCAGTAGGTCTAGAAATGGGATTTCTTTGTCACTTGTTGTCATAGTGAAGCGTAGATGGGGATCCTGGTTGTTGATCCACTCATGGAATGTATGGGCCGCCATCTCAGTGCCCCTCCAAAGGATGAGGATGTCATCAATATACCTCTTCCAGGTCATGAGATTCCTATGGAACCCAACATCACATCGGTATGAAAAACATCCCTATTATCTATTGCATATAGTAACCGTAAATGGCATACTCCAGTAAGCACTTAAGTACATTCCTTCTGCAGCATGGCTATAAAATCTTGTGGTAAAACAATAACATTCTACTGTGCATGCACATATCTATTGCTTATATACAACTTATATGGCTTCACTCCGCCATAACACATCAATCTGTTTATGCAATCAAACCGTCTTATTAATAACTCCCAACATAGGAACATCATCGGGGGGGAATTTCTAGGAATGGGAGCAGGAGCCTTATAAAGGTGGGTAATAAAACATGGATCTCAGTTGCAATGAGACGTTACCTTATCAACAATCATATAGTTGCACTTCATGTCTGCTTTGCCCCTCCCAAACCAATGTACATCACGGGCCACGGTTCAACACATATATTACACTGTATCAATCCGGAAGAGAGACATCCGGAGGGTCGTCTGGCACCAGCAGACCCTGAAGCGTACATAGCATTACATTCCATGCAGTAGAGATGGGGAACTTACGAAGCCCAAGCACATCCTCACGTACTAAGGAGACCACCTCCGCCTTAACCCAATTCAGCATTGAGAGAAACCAAGCCTTCTTCGGTGGGGGCTCTTCCCCTTTCCATCGACGTGTAATAAGCTGTTTGGCCACAACTAAACCCAAATCTAAAAATCAAGAAGAAGCTTATATTTTTTGTTTCTCTGGAACACGCCTGTGATACATGCCTCCCACATCCGCGGTATCTCCCTGTCAGTGCTAGTGGCCAATGCCCCGAGCACCCCATCCCAGTACAAACGCAGCCCGGGGCAGGACCAGAGCATATGCAACAGATCTTCATCTACCAGTTTGCAACACGGGCAACACGCTTCCTGTCTATGAAAGTACCTATTTATCTTGTCTGGGGAAAGATATGCCCTGTGGATAATGTAGAATTGGATCAATCTAAAGCGAGCATTTCCACGGACCTGTTTAGGGCTCTCCAAGACTACCGACCACTCCTTCTCCGAATAGGGCCTCCCATTTAGCTCGCACCGGCGCTAAGTTCACTTAAGTGTGCTCTCGGATCAACTCCGCAAACCACTTCATCAGGCAACGAACCGTACCCATTACGTGTACATATTGCATAAGGAGATGTGTTGGAGATTCCTGCTCAATATGGCCCCACCAGCGCCTCATCATGGTTGTCCAGGAGGCATAATTCAGGAATTGGCCCGGAGGAACCCCATCCTCCTCCGTGATGGTGAGGAACGGCCGCAATGCCCCCTCACCATATAGGTCACCCAAGGTAGTTAAACCTGCTCCCGCCCAATCAGCAAGATCCGAACTCTGTACTCGTCCTATCACTGTTGGCATACCCAGCAAGGGCATAACAGGTGCATATGGTGTAACATGCCTTGTAAGGCGTAGCGCCCTGCGAAAGCACCTCCGCGCGATCTGAACCAGTAAGGGGAGTGGTTCATTCGATCTGTTACAGGAGTGGAATAAGAAATGGATTCTCTCCAGAGAGAACATGGGGCCACTTTCTGGGGAATCCGACAGGTGTAGTTCCTCCACCCATTTTGCTACCCATAATATTTGGGAGGCCAGAAAATAATGCTCTAAGTTGGGTAAAGCCAACCCTCCCCTTGACCGTGGCAGGTATAAATTTGTCAAGGCCACCCTGCACCGCGAGTTGCTCCAAACAAAATCCCTGATGATCCCCTCCAGGGAGCGAAAGAAAGACACCCGCAGGTAAAGCGGGAGATTAGAAAAATAATAAAGGAGACGTGCCAGCATGACCATTTTTACTAACTCCACTCTTCCTATCACCGAGAGGTTGAGCATCTTCCAAAATTCAACCTGGGACTTGAGCGCCGTAACCGCCCTAGTGATGTTACCCTCCATAAGATCCCGATCCATATGATAAATACGTATGCCCAGATACCCGAACACCACTGGCTGCCAATGCACTACTGCCCCATCCACCTCCCAGTATGGATTTTCCACCCCAGGAGTAAATGGGTATAAGCAAGACGTACCCCAGTGCACGCCCAGCCCAGACAGGGACGCAAAGGACCTCAACGTGTCAGGTATGACTCGTGGTATCGCCGAAACGTCCTTAACATACAGCAAAATGTCATCCGCATGCAGAGAAACCGCATGAATACAATCTCCAAGACGTATCCCCCACTCCGGCGCCGAGCTCCGTAGGGCCATCGCTAATGGTTTTATCACTAGGGCAAATATCAGTGGGGAGAGGGGACACCCCTGGCGAGTCCCTCTTTCTATTGATATGGGGTCAGAGAAAAGAGTCCCCAGTCGTACCCTGACCATAGGGGCTCCGTATAGTAATTTGATAAGACTCAAAATGTATGGTCCGAACCCAAATCGATGGAGCACCGTGAACATGAAGGGCCATTCGACCATGTCAAAAGCTTTCTCCAAGTCCAACACAACGCAACCAGCCAAGGGCCAGTCCACCGGAGCACAACGCATCACCCGGAACAACCGCTGTATGTTGAGTGACGTATTTCGGGCCGGCACAAATCTATTTTGGTCGGGGTGGACCAATTTCGGAATCATAGGTATTAACCGATTTGCTAGATTGCCCGCTAAAATCTTATAGTCTCCATTCAGGAGTGCCAGGGCCGGTAGGCACCCGTGGAAGTGGGATTCCCTACCTGGCTTGGGAAGCGTGACCAGTGTAGCTTCTGTCATTGAAGCCGCAAGAGTTTCAAGCTCTTCTGTGCATACTTTAAGTAAATGCGGACTCAAGAGGTCAGCATATGACTTGTAAAATTCATGGGGAAGTCCGTCAGGACCTGGCACCTTCCCAGATGGCAGAGCCCTCATCGTGCCTCTGACTTCGTCACACATAAGTGGGGCATCCAACTCCTCCCTCTGTTTCTGCAACAGGGTCGGGAAAGGGAGTCCGCCTAGGAACTCCTGAATCGCCCCCTCGGAGGCCTTCTGGACAGACCTGTAAAGTTGCGTAAAATGCATGGACAGCTCACCGTGTATGTCTAACGGCGTATATTTAAGTCTCCCTTCAGAGGATCGGAGTGCTGTGATCGGCTCAGCCGAGTGCTCCTGTTTGATTAGCCAGGCAAGAAGGGGCCCGACCGATCCGCCTTGGCATGTGCGGACGCGGAATGCACCCCGAAGTTAAGACACCGCTGCCATTCGAGCAGTTCTGCATGCTTCCCACGTGCCTCTTCTAAGGAAGCCACTTCCTCAGCATCGACCATCACCCTGGATTCCAACAACAATAGCCGTTTCTCTATATCTAGCAAGTCCGATGTCACCTGTTGTCGCAACCCACAACCCAATCCTAAGCACTTCCCTCGCAAGGTGACCTCCATGGCATCGCACTCCACTAACGAGGAGCAGGCTGTCCCTGTGTTAAGCTCAAAATATTCAACTATAGCCTCCCCGATTGCCGCCCGAAAGACCGAGTCCTCAAGAATCGTCGGCTGCAGTCTCCACCCCAGGGATCCCGTTTTCCCAGGCCAGCCGACACAGTGTGGGTTGTGATCCGAGTGGGTGCGCCCCCAATATTCCGATCTGGAAACATATGGAAGCAAGGAAGGTGATCCGAAGAATCTATTGAGACAGACGTGCAGATTATGGGGTGCTGAGAAAAAAGAGTACACCCTATCCCTTGGGTTATGATGCCTCCAGACATCCATCAGACCCCATCCATTTGCCCAACCATTTAGTGTCACAGAGTTAGCCGTGGCGGCCGTTCCCTTAAGTGGGGGAAAGGATTTATCAATCCCCACATCTAGGACGCTGTTAAAGTCCCCCCCTAATAGCCACAGCACTTCGCACCTCTTACCCAATGCAAGGGACAACTGAGCAAAGAACTGATTCTGATCCACATTTGGGGCGTATACATTTCCCAGCAATATGTGTTGTCCATCTAACCTCCCTTTTACAATAACATCCCTACCCTCTCTACCAGTAAGGACCTCATCTATGGCAAAAGGCGCCCCTGGGCATATCCAAATAAGAGCCCCCCTGGCAAACAGGGAGTAATACGTGGCGTATATTTTACCCCTCCATCTACGTTGCAACCTGGTACTTTCTACCACATTTAAATGCGTCTCCTGCAAGAGTGCTATGTGTACATTATGGCGTTTAAGATAGGAATATACAGCATACCTACGGGAAGGCGTCCGGAGACCCCACATATTCCAGGTAAGTATCACGTGACCCATTTCAAAGTTAATGTGAATAAGCAAGTAGTAACGTCCCAACCCTCCCGACCCCCGCTATGTGGCAGTCGGACATGCACATCCACTACTCCAATGTCCCCCCGAAAGACTCCTGCATTAAAGGGACAATGGGGTAAACCAACCTGGGAAACAGAAAACCTTATAAGGGCAACCCCCATAACAGTGGGGTATCGTCCAAACACAGAATACAGCAGCACTGCCACTTGTCCTACTGGCCCCAAATATCTGGGAGAAACAGTGGATTGTGTAACCATGCAGGGCTTACCATCCCAAATTCCCCCAAAGACATCCAATAATACATCGCTATAAAGTATGTCTGAGACCAAACCCCCCCAGGAGCACAGAGGCATTCCTAGCACATCAGCCCAGTCCCACCCTACCTCTATATCGGTAACAAACAGTAGTAATGTCCTACACAGCAATTCAATTAACAGTGTCTATGAAGTAATGTCCGTTACAGCCATGTTTCATACGATATCATCTGCCGTCTGAGGCGTAACATCCGGCATTCTCAGCGAGACCTTATCTGACGAGTCCGCTATCGAGGAGTCTCCAGCCCCCGATGACCGAAGGGAAGCGTCTGCTTTATCCTCCAGCACTACTGTGTCTGCCATCTGTTCCGCAATGCGGACCACCGCTTGACGCTCCCTTCGGATCTGGTCCAGGTCAGGTGCTGCTAATGACCCAGAGAATCTTCTCCCCGGTCGCCGTCGTCTGGACCGTCTACCGCCCGCTCCTCCAGACCATATCGCAGCTGTGCCCGTGGGTCGTGGGCCAGAGTACTGTCCCGTCATCTCCAACCAGTCCCACACGCCTGAGGCATGTCGAAGAACCTAGACTTCCCCTCAAAGACTACCCGGAGTCTAGCCGGGAACAGGAGTGAGTAGGAGATGTTGAGCTGCCGGAGTTGACGCTTGACAGGCAGGAAGGACACCCGTTGGCATTGAACTTTCATTGTATAGTCCGGAAAAAACAGTACCTTGGCGTTTTCATATTGAACTTCGCTCAGTTTCCTCGTCTCCCGAAGGATCACATCTTGATCCCTGAAATGTAACATTTTGAAGATGAGCGGGCGTGCCTGATCTCCTGGGGCCGGCTTCCTGCCCGGAACGCGATGTGCCTGTTCTATGGTGAAGACTGGGGAAAATTCTGTATGTGGCAAGACGACCCTCAGCCATCGTTCTAGGAAGGCGACCGCGTCCTGCCCCTCCGCACCCTCCGGCAGTCCAATCAACCGGACATTATTTCTTCGGGAGCGGCCTTCCGCATCTTCAACCCGCTCCTCTAGGTACCTGATTCGAGCCTCGCGAGCACTTTGCTGCTTTTCTTGGAACTCTGTGGCTGGTTTCATTTCAGCTACCTCCTGTTCAACAGCAGTAACCTGGTCTGTCAGATTCCGATGATCGGCGTGCAATAGGTTGAGATCTAAGGCCACTTTGTCTAATTTGGCTTCCATTGATGCACAAGAGCACTCAATTGCTTGTTGGATAATTTCTAGGCGGTCATCCGGGGACCTCTGCTCCACCAGCTGGTGTGGGAGATCCACCTCACTGGCGCCCGCTGCTTGCGAGGAGGCCCTCGAGCCAGCATCCCTGGTATGCCCCATGCTCCCTCGCAAATTCAGCCGCACCCAAAGCACCACCTGGGCCTTGAAACTAACAAAGTAGCAGGTCAATACGTCTCTTCAAGCATAGGGGTCAACTCGGACATGTACGGCGCGGGGGCATAGACCCCAGCTATCGCCACCGTTGTCATGTTACAGGTTCACAAAGGCTCAGCTCTCCCGGCATCTACTGGCCCAATGTGGTGTCTCTCCAGTCGGCCACCCACTCGAGTTAACTACCGCAACGATCTGAAGCTGTGTCCCAACCTCACATTTCTCGCTCCCAGATCATCCCACTCCGCAAGCTGTGCACCGTGTGTCCCCCACTGGCCACGAGGCGAGCGCTGCCTGAATCCTGTCTCAAGAGGGTCCTCACTTCACCTCTCGGCCCACCTCCAGTGTGCTTCTCACTAGGCCGCACCCGTGAGGCTGTCACTATCCCTCGCCACTCACCTTCTAATAGTAGCCCATGGTGACTGCACTTTGTTCTATATTCATGAGAGGCTCCAGGACGTTACGCCACTCCACTGGCCTTAAGTGCGCCACGGCTGCTTGTCAGCATGTTGGGCCTGCATACCGCCTTGTTCTCCGCGAGGGCCACACCCCGAACCAGTCGATCCCACACCGGCGCCCCTGGTCTGTGCCTGCTCCCTGTGCCTCTCACCGCTGCTGACATGTGCCAAAATAGCCCGTACTGGCACCACTCGACGTCCTCTGTCAACCTGGCCACCAGCCACCGTCTATGGCGGGCTCCGGTCTGATGCCTCCCTTGCTCTCCCGGCCCAGCTCAGGCCCACGGAGCTATTTCTAAACAGTTTTCAGCCTCCGCTTGGCCCGCTGATGACGACGCACCACCACCGCTGCTTCTCCTGTGGAGCAGTCAAGCCTGTCCCAGCCGCCGTCGATGCTCGCGAGACCCTCCAGGGCCTCGCAATGTGGGCTTTTCAACGCCCTCGGCATCTCGGTGGAAAGCTCTCCCGTCCACCGACTCTCCCCCGTTTCCGCCAGGGCACCACTTATGCGGAAAGCAAGACCCGGGGAGTCGGGCCGATTCGCAGGCGCCTTGCCGGAACAGTCATGGTTGCGGCCGCCCCACCGCTCTACGACGCTCCACTGCCGATGGCCGGGAACTCGCCTGCAATGCACAGCCACAGCCTCTGTGTCACCGGAGCATTAAGCACAGCTCTGCAGCATCAGGCGATGGCGATGTTCAATAACTGTGTCTGATTAAGGGGATAGACGACGGAGCGATTTCAAAACGCATCCGCCATGCTGCCCCTGCAGGCCACGCCCCCCTCAGAGCTATCTCATAGGCAAAAAACCATTTGTCTATGTCATTTCTCACCACAAAATTGGGCACCAGATCTTTAGGGATCCAGACTTTCTTGACTCCCCTAACACTGTAGGTATGCTGCCACCATAGATGTTGGACTCTGTTTGCTTGGCTCAGATGTCCAGCTCTCTCAGGTACCTCTCATGAGCCAATCTTTTTTCTTCTAAAGCCAGCTTCTCCTCTATTTTAGGATTGGCCATTTGTAGATAAAACTCCTTCTCAGCCTTCCTGTCCACCAGCTCTTCTGGTAACAAGTTCCCTTATGTCACACCACTCCCTGCCCTCTCACTGGGCTCTCTTTCAGTGGGCAGATGGTCTCCTTCCTCTGGAAGCTCCTGCTGAGGGCCCACAGCCAGGCCCTCCTGCACTCCTAGATCAATTCCCTCCTCATCAGGATCCTCCTCATTAAGATCCTCCTCCTCCTCAGACTCCTCTGGATTGGATTGCATACTTGTGACCTCCTCATAGGCATGGGTGGCTATCTGTATGTCCTGCTTTGTGGCCTTATCCCTGCATGTGGCCCCCTCTCCTTGCAGAGTTTCTGCTGCTCAGCCTTGCTGAGGCTGTCCACATTGAGCATCTCCATCTCCATAGTACAAGACAAAGAGGTAAGGAAATTAAATGTAGAAAAGTAAGAACAGCCTCTCAGAAAACTAGAGAGAACTTTAAAAAACTTGAATCGGTCTCAGATTACTTATCTGGGATTTTCGGTGTAACACAAAATCACTGTATAGCACCACACAACCACAAGTGCTAATCCTCACTGCTGAGCCCCAATGTGAAAATTGGGTTGTGTCAGATCCCATCAGGGAACGACGTGCACACGTTAGAACACTGCCATCGGGAGTGGTCCAAACTACACTTCCCATCCGGCAATGCGGCCAGAGACGCATATGTGTCATCACGCGGACCGGCAAACTTTCTATTTACACTTCCGGGGCATTGCTGTGCTGCCGATTAATCTGCTTGATTCCAGCATTTGTATCCTGGAGAGCCGGTCCGGTAAGGGTGTCTGTGGCACCATTTCTCCCTTGATTTTCCAATTGCCGGTGGGCTCGCGGGTTACTCCTGCGGTTAGCGAGGTCTTCACTTCGGACCTCATTGTTTGGCTGATTGTTCGCTCTCCCTTCTGTTGGCTGGTCTTTGGAGTGGACCTTGCAGAGGGGGAGAATAAGTTCCTTGATCCTTGGGGAGATTTGGCATCCCGTTCTCTCCTCTGTTGGCGGGTCTCGACGGAGGCCTTGCAGAGGAGGGGAGGAAGTGAATAGTGTATTATTCACTTATCTTTGCGTTGTTTCTCTCCGTTGGCGAGTCGGATGTCAAGACTCATGCGGAGGGGAATATAAAGGGGCTAATCTTAACCTTTATTGTGGAAGCATTAACAAGGACTTTTGTACTCTCATTCGGAGTGAAGGTAACTCCAAGGTTGATTAAGTCTGACCGTGGTGTTAAGTGGCATTTCGCTTCTCTAGGATTCCTGAGAGGTACCAGCTTTTGATTTATGACTTTGCCTAATTACCATGAACTATATAATCGTTTTCAAAGGAACTATATCTTATATGGACGCTATTGGAGTAATAGCTTGTTGATTCTCTGTTTTCTTTCTTGCTATTTGTTATGCCTACCAACAGGGGAAAAGTGTGGGAATGCAAGATGAATCGCTAACACCTCCCCTGTGAAACCACTCATGACAAATAAAGGGGTATGTAGATATAGCATAAGAATTAATCAGAGCTTTAGTGATATAGCAGTATATTTATGGGTTTTTTCTCTTCCCTTTAGTTGTACCTTTTACTACATTACTAGTTCCACTGTGAAGAAACAACCCATCAATACACGACTATCCTTACAGTTATTTTTGTTTACAGGTATTGTTATTGTACTACAGAGTAGAGGGGAAGGATAATTACTGAGAGTGTAAGAAAGTACCTCTGACGTTTTCATCTCAGTAATTGTGTGTTGTTTATTACAGATCTCCCTCCCTGCTGATCCCTTCCTTACCTTCCCCCACTTAATCACTTCAACATTCTGTGATGTAATATCTGTCAGACTTGAAGCTATTGAGAGGTGGACCCATTCGAGCATCAATCCAACCCTTAGGATGTGTGAGGATTAGAGGTTGTTGGTTAAGGGGGGTCCCTTTTCAAGCAACAGCCACAATCCCATCAGGGTAAAGTCACAAGCAAATCCCCAAATCAACCTGTGCTCAACCCTCTGGTAGTTGACACAGATTGGTCAGGCTTAACTCACAGGCAATGTGTAGTATTTATGCAACAATCCAAACAGCAATAAAGTGAAACACAACACTAGAGAAATATCGCACATTTTAGAAAAATAGAGTAATATTTAATACATTTTAAAGTTTTACATGAAATAGCACCAAAAAGCACCAAGAGCCAACTGTGAATATTTGGTCACTCTAGACTGGACAAAATCACAAGTTCAGGCCAACCTCAACAGAACATGGGCCTACTACAGGGACCCAGTTAGAAAACTGAACAAAGTACCTTAAATCCTGGTTGCAGAGCGATGTGGAGTCTTGCGTCGAGGATGCATTACACAACATAAGTTTTGCAAGGTCTGGGCATAGAGATGTGTTTGCAGTGACAGTTCTGTGGGGATGCGATGGTAATGCAAGGTCCTTGGGTGGAGATGTGCCATGCAGCAGCAGTTTCGATGAGCTGCGGTGGGCACTGCGACATCCTTGTGTGGAGATGTATTGCGCAGCGGGTGTTCTGATGGGCTGTGATGCAAATTCCTGCATCAGGGATACGTTGTGCAGTGGTTCCGATGTGGAGTCTTGCAATACGATGCATCACGCTGCATCGGTTCTGTTGGGACCACAAATGGGCTGGCAGAGCAGCTTCAGGGCCACTGCGAAGGGGACTGGGGTGGCACTGGTTGGCCGGGCAGGACTCACAGTTGGCAAAGTCTAGGTGCTGGTTTCAAGATTGTTGGAGCCTGTTCTGTCCCTGAGGCTCTGATCTGATGGCCAGCCCACTAGCCTTTGGGTCACTCTGGTTGTCTTACATCCTAGATGCAAGTCCAGTCCTTTTCACTTAGCAGGAGGGCAGCAGGGCAACACAGCAGTACAGCAAACTGGCAGTCCTTCTTGCAGAAAAGCAGCACAGCAGTCCTTCTTTGGAGTCTCCACAGGTCAACAAGAGTTGGGTCTTAGGGTCCATTATTTATACCTAATTGCCCACTTTGAAGAGGAGAAGTTTCTGGATGTTTCCATTCTCTTGAGGCACCAGGCATCCCCTTCACACCTACCCTGTCCCCCAGCTTGTATGGGGATGCAAAAGAATAGTGACAAACCCTTTTGTGAGTGTGTTCAGGCTGGGCCTTTGAGATGTGGAAGTGTGGTAGGTGACAGCTCCGTCCCCTCATTAAGTTAGAGTGGCCCATCCTGCTAACACCTATCTTCCCTTGGTCTCACTGTCTGACAGCAATACACGAGGACCAATTGCCAGCTACATCTCGTCATTAGACCCCGGGGCAGGCTTCAGGCAGAAAATGGTTAGTATTTGAAAATGCCAACTTTCTAAAAGTGACTTTTACAGAATCGTGACTTAAAATCCGAATTAAAGAGGGCTTTCAGTTACAATTCTTCAGACACCAAACTCGACCTGTCTACCTGCTCCCAATTGAAGGTTATTACTTATTAAATGTAATACGGAAACCCAATGTTACCCTATGGGTGAGCTAGGCCCTGCAGTAGTGAAAAACACATATAAAGAGTTTTTCACTACCAGGACATGTAAAATTTGAAATGACATGTCCTACTTTTCAAATACACTGCAATCTGCCGTCTAGGCTGTTCAGGGCCTACTATAGGGGTGACGTATATGTTTTGAAAAGAAAGAATGGCACCTGGCAAATTCAAAATGGCAGTTTAAAACTGAACACACAGGCTGCAATGGCAGGCCTGGGGCATGTTTAAATGGCTACTTAAGTGGGTGGCACAATTGGTGCTGCAGGCGCACTAGACGCATATACCTATGGTAGTACATGGGGTACCACTTTACCAGGGACTTACAAGTAAATTGAATGTGGCAATTGGGTATAAGCCAATTCTTCTATGTTTAGGCGAGAAAGCACAAGCACTTTAGCCTTGGTCAACCTAAGGCCAACAAAAATGAGATCAGTAAAAATAGAAGGGGTGAAGGGAAAAAGTTTAATTGGAAGACCATTCTAAGGCTGACAGGTCTAGCAAATTAATTTAATGGAAGCACAGATCACCAGACAGGAGTATACAACTGTGCAGACCTTCAATTAAAGCCCAACTGAAACTGCCAAATGATGGAATGAAACAATGGAAGATTTTCAAAACACACAAATCTGTGTGTGTGTCTCAGTTTCATAATACCAGACACTAATATCAAAGCCATAACAAAATTTTCCTATTTGCCTAAAAACAGGTCTAAGCACCAAACATAAACCATAGTCTTACAGATGCAGTGGCACTTTGCGTGTACTTCAATTAATTTGTCAATTCAGATCTCTCATCACACTTAGTTCACTAGCCTTCATTCAATCAATCAATCAGGGTTGTTGACGCGCGCTACTCACCCGTGAGAGTCTCAAGGCCCCAGGGGCGGGGGGGGGGTTCGAGCACCTGCGTGGTCATCCGAAAAGCCAGGACTTGAGATCCTTTCTGAATAGGTGCAGTGTCAGGCTTCGTCTGATGCGGAGGGGGAGTCTGTTCCAGGTCTTGGCCGCAATGTAGGAGAAGGATCTGCCACCCGCTCTGGCCCTGTAGATGTGGAGGACCGTGGCTAGGGCTAGGTCATTCATTCCTTACCCCTAAAACCACAGATATTAGCATTATCAGATTCTATCTCAGTGCAGCCCTCGTTGACTTTATCTAGATGTTTCCCATTCCACCACTTGCTATGCAGCACACTCCCATTATTTCCACTCTTCTGCACGATAAAGAGTAACCAATATTTAGATAATCCTTTGTGAATAAACTCAGATTCTTTAATACACCAAATAAATATCACTTTTCAACTCAACAATCTTTCTACACTCTATTATGCAATCCTAAATCTCGTCTACATTCTTTTGTGTGAGCAACAATTTGTTTATTACTTCAAACCACAATTCTCACACAGCTTCCTTGTTTCTTCTCCAGATATGTAACTTGTTATGATGAAATCTTACCTTTGTGTTTTATTTAGAATGTGAGGTTGCCGGCACTCGATGTGAGTCAGTTGCTGCCGGCTTCTCAAGGTGGTCGGACGCCAGGTTGTGTTTCCCAGTAAATGCGTTCTTGAAACTCATCGGGTCTCCTGTGTTTATTGGATGTCCCACTCATAACATTTTGGCGACGATCTTCTCCAGTGGAATCGGGATTTGGGAAACACAGCCTGGTAATTGTTGCGGCACACCGAGTGTCTTTCGTCCGTTTCCTGGTGGAAATATGACATCATCTGACTGCTGCCTGGAGTGCGGTATTGCCTCGCCTGGTGTGCCTTTTTGGATAAAGGTATCATTTTTGAGTTGTTTCCTTTACTCGGTGCTGCTGTTGGAGCCGCCCTCAGGGGCTCTCTACAACATTCCAAGCACCTCCCTCTGACGTATGTGTGCATCATCAGTGGAACGCAGAGCGGAACAGCCAGCGTACGTTGCTACGTAACGCCGCCTACGTGCCTCCATTTTGTTTCTACGTGTGCTTCAACAGATATGCGTGTGCTTCAACAGATGAGGCTAATCGTCCTTGCCGGTTACTGACAGGTGATCGGCACATTTTAATCAATGTACGCTCTCTGGCCAACATTTGTGCAGGCATATTTACGGTGATCTGCACACCTCAAGCTATGAATTTACTACGTGTGTGCAGTCATATCCACCGTGATCGGCACACCTTTAGATATTCATAATACGGTGATCTGCACACCTCAAGGTAACCTTTTGTTTTGGGCATTGTTGCTACACCTCAAGCTTCACATTTATCACGTATTTGAGGGTATTTTCACTGTGATCTGCACACCTTTTGATACTCATACTACGGTGATCTGTACACCTCAAAGTAACATTTTGTTTTGTGCATCGTTTCTGGTAAATAATTAGTGTAAATTAGTGACTACTTCATTATGGCCATGCAGTCTAATAATATTATGCCGCCTATGTTTCTACCCCATCCTGGCACACCCACAATAGTCTGGGAAGATTGGGTGGAGCTATTAGAAAACTACATCACTGCTTTAGACGGTCATAATTTCTCACCGGCAAGGAAGAAAGCATTATTACTTAGTGCCTTGGGTAGTGAAGGCCAGCGTGTTTTCAAATATCTACCAGTAGCTATGGGTCCCAATGGCCAGCCTATGGATGATGTCTATAAGGAAGCTTTAAAAAGACTATAAACCAGGTTCGCTAAGGATGTTAACCTTGTAATGGCAAGATATAAATTTTACACACAACCTCAAGCGGATAATGAATCCATAGATGAATTTGTTGCCAGGTTGCGTGAACTATCGGTGAAATGTCGTTTTGTAGTAATGACTGAGGAATTAATTCGAGACCAACTAATCGTGCAGTGTCGTGAAAGGAAAATTCAGGAAAGACTTCGGGCTGCCAAAGACCCCTCATTAAAGGAAGCTGTAGACATGGCTAAAGTAATTGGGGAATCTCAAAAGTGTATCAAGGAGCTGGGGAAGAGGCATAGGAGCAGAATGGAAGTTGCCAATCTTGAGTGCAATTTCAAAGAAGAAGAGGTAGAAATTAACGCAGTCTCTAAAAAAAATACTAAAGGAGCAACTATGTTTGGCACAATTCCTAAAAGTAAAGGGAGAGAATGTATGCGTTGTGGGAGTCAATATCATATGGCTGACTCGAAGAGATGTTTTGCTGTAGACCAAGTGTGTAGAAAGTGTGGCCGTAAGGGGCATTATGCACGTATGTGTAGACAGATTGATACTACTGAAAAGTATAAGTCTGAAGTCAACGTGGTACAACAGTGCTCTGATGTTAAAAAAGTGCGGATAGAGTGTTAGTAATGGATGAGGCTATGAACAGCACAATTTCAGAAGTGAGTGTAGACGCAAGGAGATTGACAAGGCCAAAAGCTATATTTAATGTGTGTGAGCAAGAGGTTAGTCTCATGGTTGATTCAGGATCCATGTTCACTATTATTCCTGAGGCTTTGTTCAAAACATTGTGGGGTAACGTCTCATTAACTGACAAAGATATCAATCCTGTTTGTTACCAAGGGCAATACATTGACATTTTAGGATACATGTTTGGTGTCATACGCTTTGGTACAAGGAGCACGGAGGGCAAGGTTTACATTGCTAAGGAAGGTCCTCCCATTCTTGGTTGGATGCACCAGTTTGATCTCCATATTGTAATCAATCCGAGGTCCCCTAGTCTGGTCATGGTTATTTATGATGGTGTACAGATTGAAGATATTTTGCAGGAAGCTCACAAAGTGTTTGAAGACAGATTGGGGTGTGTGAAGGGGTACACTCACAAAATTATTCTGAAGCACAAAGCTTGCCCTGTGCAACATAAACTCAGGAGAGTGCCATTGTCGGTGAGACAGGGTCTCAAGGAATTGTTGCAAGACTTGTTGAAGGGAGGAGTTATAGAACCAGTAGAAGCATCATCATGGATTTCTCCGGTTGTCATAACACAGAAATCTGATGGCAGTTTGAGGTTTTGCATTGACTTGAGATCACTTAATCGGGACATTGTGACTGACACATTTCCTCTGCCAAACATCAATGAGCTTTTGCAATCTGTAGGCAGTGGTAAGTACTTCTCTAAGATAGATCTGAGAAGTGCTTATCATCAGATCAAGTTTAATCCTGATTCCAAACCACTAACCGCCTTCATCACTACTGAGGGTACGTACCAATTCACTCGCATGCCGTTCGGCTTAGCGTCGGCGGCGAGTGTGTTTCAAAGAATGATGGCGAGCATTTTTGAAGGGGTTAGTGGCGTAGTTTATTTTCAGGATGACATATTGGTCTCTGGGAAAACAGTTGAACAGCATAACGCTATTTTGAGACAAGTGTTATGGAAACTGGAGGAGGTGGGTTTGACGGTAAACAAAGACAAATGCAAATTCTTAACTGAACATGTAGAGTATTTGGGGTATACCATTTCCAGTGGAGAATAGCGCCCAAACGAAATTTATTGGAGGCAATAAAATTTGCACCCTGTCCCAAAGATAAAGATCAGCTAAGATCTTTTTTAACCGCTTGCCTGCGGCAGGAATTCCAGCCAGGTGCTGGACATTCCAATCGCGGGCGTGGTCGTAACGGCACCACGCCGTCATGAGCACAGCTCAACCGTGACTCATGACGGCGTGGTGCCGTCATGAGCATCGAAGAGGTTAAGTCTTGTAAAATATTATTCGAAATTTGTAAATGGGTTTGCAGATATGACTGAACCTCTAAGGAAACTGCTACGCAAAGGCAATAAATACATTTGGGAGGAGGAACAACAAAAGTCATTTGAAAAAATCAAAGATGAAATATGTAATGCAGGCATTCTAGCTTCCTTCAATACCACATGCAAATCATTTCTCACAGTTGATGCCAGTATCACAGGGATTGGAGTAGTGTTGTCACAAAATCAAAATGGGACTGAGAGGACTGTAGCTTTTGCTTCCTGGACCCTCACACAAGCCGAAAGGTACTATTCTGTGATTGAACGGGAAGCTCTAGCTGCGGCATGGGGTACAGAATATTTCAGAGTGTATTTGTTGGGCACAAGATTTGTCTTAAGGACAGATCATAAACCATTGGTCAAGATTTTATCTGCGGGGGTGCTGGCAAAGGGTCTGGGTGTTTAGCCAGATTCGCAGCCAGGTTACAAGAATATCTGTATGATGTGGAATTCATTCATGGATGGAAAAATTCTCAAGCGGACTGTTTGTCACGCATGTCATTGAACTAGGACGAAGTTGACAAGAATGTGGTGAAGAGACCAGAGTCAGAGGAAGCTGCAGCACTTGTGTGTGATATGCGGGAATGTAATCTTGGTGCGTTTTCTAGGTTGCAGTGGGAGGGCGAAATGCATTCTGACACCATCTTGAAGGAAGTGATTGCCATGATCAAGAAGGGAGCTCGCAGAGAAAGTATGGTGTCTGTAGCAGCTAGACCTTACTGGAAGATTGTTAATGAACTTTCAGTGAGTGGTTTAGATGTGATTATGAGAGGTGATCGTTTTGTGCCTCCTGTTGGCGTGAGGTTTCACATTTTCAGACTAACTCATGAAAGGCATTTGGGGCAAGGCATGACCATCAGGAGAGGTAAGGAAGAGTTTTGGTGGCCTGGGATGGATGACCAGATCAAAAGGTGGGTGGAAGGTTGTAGTCTCTGCAAGGAGAGTGAAAAAAGATTGAGAGTGGGTAGCCAGAGTGCCATGGGTCAGATTAGCAATCCGGGGGAAGCCTGGAGCACTATTTGTTAAGATCTCATAGGCCCGTTATCTGATTTGTCAGCTGATATGTGTTTTGCCGCGGTAATTGTTGATGTTCATTCCAGATGGTTGATTGTTAAATTCATGAGAGATGTTACGAGCAGATCTACTATTGAAATCTTGGAGAAAGTATTTTATGAGGAGGGTGTGCCTCATAAATTGCTAACTGATAATGCGACGCAGTTGGTTTCTGGTGAAATGCAATGTTTCCTTGAAAAGTGTGGAGTCAAACATTCTTGCACCTCTCTTTATAATTCCATGGGCAATGGAATGGTGGAGAGGGCCAACAGGTTGGTAAAAGGGACAATTCAACTTGCGTTATCTAATGGACAATCTCCTAAACGACTTGTGGAAGAGATGCTGTGGGCATATCGCACCACTACTCACAGTGTCACCCACAAATGTTCTTTTCTACTTATGAGGGGGCGTTTGCCAGGTTCAAAATTGGTCCCTTCTTGGTTGAAGGATTGGATACTTGGGGGAGGTGACCAAGTACATGAGAGTGTCTCTACCAAATTCAAGGTTGGAGATTGGGTCAAATTGAGATCTGGCAGGGTGAAAAGTGGATTGAGCAAATTTAAAGGACCTTTTCGTGCTGTGAAGGTAGAAAATTATTATGTAGTCATTGAAGGGGGAGAAAGGTGGAATGTGCGTAGAGTGGCTTTGTATCAGAGAGGTGGGAAATGTGCTAAGCAAGGAAGTGATGATGAAGGCTGTTTGGGAGCCATGTTCATGCCGGATAATGAAGGTTCTTCCAGTGCATGCTCTAGGGATCTCAACACTGTACCAGACCATCGGTCGGATAGTTGGGGTGGGTGTCCGGAGAATGAGGTTGGGTCCATGGTAAAAGGTGATGTGGGTGTTAGGATCCGTAGGCCACCCTCTTATTTACAAGATTATGTTAGAATGTGATATGCCTCCAAATGGGGGTTGCTATGTTTTCTTTATATTTGCATTATATACTTTAGGTTAGAATGATGTTATGTTATGTTGTTTTGTTTTATTTCTTTGTGTTTTATTGCAAAGGGGAAGGATGTTTTATGATGAAATCTTACCTTTGTGTTCTATTTAGAATGTGTGGTTGACGGCACTCGATGTGAGTCAGTTGCTGCTGGCTTCTCGAGGTGGTTGGACGCCAGGTTGTGTTTCCCAGTAAATACGTTCTTGAAGCTCATCGGGTCTCCTGTGTTTATTGGATATCCCTTCATAACACAACTTCCTTACGCAAATTGGACCGAACACTTTAAAATCTTGTCTTTGTCTCATTCTTTTTAAGAGGACTTATCACTGAAGCTTTAATATGCTTTTAACATATATTTCTTTATTTATTTAGTTTATAGAGCGCTCAATTACCTAAAGGTATCCTGGTGTTGAAACAAATGCATCCCTGCCCTAAGAATTATTGATCGGTTCCAGTGACACAGTGTGCACTAGAAGCACATCTGGGCACACCCTCCCACTTAGGGTGACAAAATAAAGTTTACAAAAAGTGATGGATGGAATGCATGAATTAATCTCAGCGAATGGTAATTACTTGGACCGCATCGCAGTCCATCATTATTTTGCACACCATGCCACCTCAGTTCATACCTGGCTGATGAACCCTTAACTAGTTATAAACCACAAAGGGGGAGATTTGCAAACATTTTGTGCTGGGTTAGCATCATAAAAGTGATGATAACTAGCGCAAAATGTCTTTTTTGCTATTTACTTTCCAGTTCAAAACTTGTTTTGCACTGGAAAGCACCCTCAAAATAGCGCGAAGCACTGCTTTGCGTTACTTAGCGCCGAGGGGGCGTTACATGTGTGGAACATGGCCGTTCCCATGCAGCCACCCATGCCTTTTGATGCAAAACCATATTTACAAAGATTTGTAGACATAGTTATGCGCCAAAAGTTAAGGCCCCTTCAAAGGAGGAGTTAACAGGACAAATGCTTTCATTTGCACTGTGCAGCACGCATAAATAGTGGGAAAAGCTTTCCATCGTGTCTAGGCATAGTATTTTGTACAAGAAGGGTACCCTTCCTGTACAAAACCTATGCTAGACTCGTGCACACACCTTAGTGCTATGTCGCTAGGGTGTGTGCATGGCACACGGCTGCTGATATCAGCGCCAGTGCAAGGGAAAGGGCAGGAGAGAGCCATATCTCTGAAGATATGGTGCTCTCCTGCTCCCTCCCTGTCGTGCAACACTGCACAGCCTTGTGGGGTGCTGTGCTGCTTTGCATGACTTTTTTGTAAATCTCGCCCAAAGAGTTCTTACACAGCTTATTGAAAAAAACTAAAAAGTAAACAAAATTGCTTTACTAGATGTAATGTTTGATATATAACAATGAATATACCAAATTAGAAATTGTCTTTTGTGTCATGACTGTGGTTTTTTCAGTCTTTATGTTCTTCTGTTTTGTCTTCCCCCAAAAAGTTGGAACGCATGTTTTTTCATTTGTGGATAGAGAATGGAAATGAAAAGTTTTGATACAAATAAACTCCCCGTTCTTTTTTCCAAAGGGATCATTTTGTGTTATATTCAACACTGTTCACAATTTTTGTGTAAGCATTGTGCCACCCGACAAAACTCCTTGTAGTTTATAACTGTATACCCAGGTTGTGAGGGACACAGGGCAACCCCATTATACTTAATCAACCCTTAACTAGGGCAAAGTTCAGGGAGGACCAGGCTTGTCCGCTCGGGATGGACTGTTCCAATTGGAGCAGGGTGAAGAGTGATTTGCATATAGCTATGTCCATACAGAGTTGACATACTGTGCAAAAGAACAATGGATTGGGATGCGGTCCCGAGTAATTACCAGTGGCTGAGATTAATTCAAGCATTGCATTCATCACTTTTTTGTATACTTCCGTGTGTTACCCTATGACATTTGGGCACAACAACCAGATTCAAAGAAGCAGAATGTAACAGTCTAGGAGAGCTGTATCTTTTGAACATAGAAGAAATGTAATTAGGGTGATGAGCAACGTCAAAGGACTTGTGGCAGAAACAGAGGGCATTGGCGGGAACATGGCGGCCAGCTAGTCAGCTGGTCGCGAGTCGTCCGCCCTCTAGCCTTTGTTATGGGCTTCAGGAGCTGAATTTCCACGAGTTTGAGCCTACCTTCGGTGCGGGACTGCTGGCCTTTTCTCAGGTGTCGTTCTCGGGCCTTTCCTTCGGATTCTGTGGGATTCTGTGGGTCTCTCTGACTCTCTGAGACCCGGTGAGACATTGAGTGGCGCGTCGAGCCCAGCTGCCTCCCTGCGCGGCATGATTGCTTGGAGCGGAGCAGGAAGCCGTTGCGGTTTCGTCTCACTTCGTCGGTCAGCTGCAGGTGGTGTTTGACGCCTCCGGCTCAACGTAGCCTGGGGAGGCGAGGCACTTTGGACAGAGAGCGACGTGAAAACTTCGAGGTCTCAAAGCAAGGCAAAGTCCTGGAACGCTGTAGCCCCGGTGTGGTCCGGTAAGGGGGAGTGGGGCAAAATTTGGTTTGTCATCTGCCAGTTTCTGGATGTGTGGTGGTTCCACACTTGCGCTATTCAGGGCAGTGGGGGTGCTTGGCGAGTGTCATCGCGCCCGGTGCTTTTCACAAGACCAGTTTTCTGGTTGTTTATCGGACTACTGTAGGGGCAGTCTCCTTGGCATATCTTTTCCTGAAATGAGGTCCCCTACCTTTTTCAGGTACTACTTAGAGCTCAATACAGAGATAGGCACTGTGGTAAAAGGCACCCCAGAAAGGAGTTACTCAGTGGCCAGTCTTGTTACATCCAGTGATCAGTCAAATAAAATAACGAAATTAAGGTATGAGCCTGCCCTTTATCCCATGGAGTTAGCTACACAGCAATCTGGGCAATCTGAGGAAAAAGGGAATCAGGCTATTAAGGGGGGCCTGTTAAAGCCAAATAAACCTGTACTTGGGGCCCCTACCACTAAGGTACCACTGGGCAAGAGATACAAATTAAGATCACGTACCTCTCTGGGTAGATAACCTCTTGCGCAACAGCTTAAACAACCGTGTCAAGCCACTGAAACTTCAGCAAATAGTCACAAGCATAGGCAGCCTCTCAATAAATCTGGGAAATCCACCCCAGCGAAGAGCAGGAAGAAAAATAAGAACCAAGTTCTCTCAAAAGTCACTCCCTCACTTAGGTCTTACTTCATGGCTAATACTCAGGGCAATATGGAATCCGTAAACAGGCTGCGTCAGTAGCAGGGGAATCTCTGGAATTGAATCCTGCCACCTCACTTTCCAACCGATTCGCTCCGTTAAGTGAGACGGTCTCAATGGCAGGGGGGGGCTGTCAAGATGAACGAGATGAGTTAGGGGATATGTCTACAGAGGTAGCAGCACAGAGCCAGGATACACTACACGGGATGTTAAGGCAGCTATCGGTGGAGATTGGAGCTCGCTTTTCTACCTCTGAAACAAATCAAAAGAAGATTCAAGATACCTGCACTAGCTTAGAGGAAAACCTTTCGGCATTGACGCATAGGATGGAGGCCCTTGAAAATAAAGTGGGGGAACTAGGTCTGGAGGTTAAAGATAACACCCAGGAAGTGGTCAGACTGAAAGATAGAGAGCGGGACTTGGCGGAGAGATTGGAGAGGCTCGAAAATATTTCAAGAAGGATTAACATTAGGATTTTAGACTTAAAAGAAGGGTTGGAAGGTGATAATTTAAAATCCTATGTTATAGACATTTTGACTAAAGCCTTTCCCCAGATCGCGGCGGCACCAGTTTGGGAAACTGAGATTCAGCGAGTCTACAGGGACCCCTTTAAGTTGAACTCCGCTCGGAAAAAGTCTAGAAAAATCCTAGTACATATCCAATCCTATCTTCTTAAGGAGCAACTACTGGGGGCGGCCCTTAAACTTAAGAATATACAGGTTCACGATGCCTCCTTCAGAATAGAATACGGTCTCGGGTCCCAGAAGATAGGAGATGGGAATTGGGGAAGCGGATGGATGCGTTAAGGGATCAGGGAGCTCAAGTCCAGTTGCGATTCCCTGCTTTTCTAAAAGTTGTATGGGCTAATAAGATGTACAATTTTAGGTTCCCGGAGGAAGTGGACAGTTTCTTAGCACAAACTAAATCTAGTTTATAGTTTATTGATTAAGGGAATTCAGCTTCTGTCGTTATTTTCGTTTTTCTATATTCTTTTGTAGGAGGCTGGAGGGCACCGACTCGAAAGGCAATACTTATTGCCAATGGGTAGCCAGGGAGGGTTCCCGTGGGAGGTTTGGGGGGGTTGGTGGGGTTCTGGGGGTTTTCACGTTTATTGGTGGGGAGCATTGGGAAAAAATTTAAAAATAGAAGACGTAACAACAATCTCATGTGACATAACAACCTGCAGTAGTTACAGCAGAGGGTGGAGCCAGGACAATGGTGGGGGGTAGACCTGCTAGGAGAGGGAATCGCCATCTTGAATTTTTATGTTGGAATGTTAACGGTTTAAGAGTTAGAGGAAGACAGCGCTTGATCCTTCAATACTTAAAAAATAGCTCAGCGAGGATTCTTATGGTTCAGGAGACCCATCTTTTACAATCAGAATGTAAAGCATTATTTGGTAAACAAAGATGGGTGGATAAGATTATAGCCTCGGACCAGCAATGTTGCTCGAAGGGGGCTGCTATTATAATTAAAGCAAATTCAGGAATAGAGATTATAAAGACCCAGGTAGATGATAGAGGGCGCTGGGTTATTGCGGAAATTAAATGTCAGGACTCTAAATACACTCTAGCTTGCTATATTGGTCCTATTGAGGATGACATCACGCCTCTGAACAATCTTTGTCTTGCCTTGGCCGACTATGAGGCTCCTCTGATACTAGGAGGAGACTTCAATGTTCTTTTAAATAACAAGCTAGACAGGTCCTCCCCTCGCACACAGGTAGCAGTTCCGCGCGTTAAAGCCCATCTTTTGACTATACTTAAAAACTTTAACCTCTGTGATATATGGCGGAAAAAAATGGGTGAGACAAGGGAGTACTCCTTTTATAATAAAAATAATTTGCATTACTCCAGAATTGATTACATATTCATGGAGCACTCAGAACTCGATAAAGTAAGCTTAATTGAATATCTTCCCATACACCTTTCTGATCATGGTGCCATAGCTTTTAATCTGGATCTTCCTCTAGAGCCCCCCTGAGGAGATGGACTTTAAATCGGAGATTTCTTCTGCAATCATCAACTCCAGGCTTTCTGAGGTTTGAAGCAGCTAGCTTCTTCCAAGACAACTTGGGGTTGGCCCCTTTGTATATTGTGTGGGATTCCTTTAAGGCCTGGCTGAGAGGGACACTAAAAGTGGCAGTTGTGAGCTGGGTTAGGGCTGAGAGGAAAGAGCTGACCGACTTAGAACTACAGATAGCAGGAGCAGAAGCAGACTTAAAGTCTAGGTGGCCCCCTGGAACAGAGAATGATAATCTAATAAAGAAAGTAGAAGAGTTGCAGCTGAAATTCAGACTTAAGTCTGAAGAGATTTTACTCCAAAAATGGGAGGCTAGTAAAATGAGGGATTTTGAGCAAGGGGAGAATTGTGGCAAGCTCCTTGCCATGAAGAGTAAAGTTGATAGATCTTATAACTATATCAGCAAGATCAAAGTAGGCACACATATCACAGAGGATAAAGGGGACATAGAACAGGCTTTCGCGCAATTCTTCCAAAAGCTATATCGAGAAGATCTTCAGGTCACGGAGGAATACATTAATAGTTGGCTCATAGAGAAACAGCTACCAAAAATAATCGAGGATAGCCAAAAAATGCTTACATCAGAAATAACAGGGAGTGAGATATTATCTGTTTTAGACAGAGCTAAGAAAGGGAAAGCGGCAGGCCCCGATGCGATCCCGATTGAGGTTTATTCTTTAGTAAGGGAGGAGGTCATCCCGGTCTGGCTGAAACTGTACAATGAGATCTTAGATGGTACCTCCCCTTTGCCTGACTCCTGGAGCGATGCAGTTATTGCATTGATTCAAGCCCGGAAAGGATCCAACGCAGTGCCAGTCATATCGCCCAATTTCATTACTAAATTCTGACTATAAGGTCTTTGCTGGGATTTTAAACAATCGGCTGTGTAAGATCATAGGGCTAATAATCCACGAGAATCAAAAGGGTCAAAATAGTCTAATTGGGGCGGCTGATTTGGCAAAGTCACAGGGTCTCCCTCTCTCAATTATTACTGTTGACACTGCCAAAGCCTTCGATCGTGTGAATTGGCTTTTTCTGGATAGGACCCTGAAGGCTTTCGGCTTCGGAGACAGGTTCAGGGAAGTCCTTAAAAAAATATACAAATCCCCCCGGGCTCAGATTCTGGTCAATGGCAGTCTTTCTCCTGTTGTTAAAATAGGGCGTGGCACCAGGCAGGGTTGCCCATTGTCCCCCATTCTTTTTGATTTATATATCGAGCCTTTTGCCCAGAGTTTAAGACAGAATAAGAAAATCGCTCATTTTGCTGTAAACGGGTTTGTGAGGAAACTAGCGCTATACGCAGATGACTTGATTTTATTATCCTCAAATGTCAATATTACGCTTCCGGAGCTTTACGCTGAAGCTCAGATCTTTGGGAAATTCTCTGGTTATGAAATCAATAATGACAAAACTGAGATCATGGCATGGAACATCGCTGATCAGGAGGGGATTTTCGCCAGGGAGCTCAGATATCTTGGAGTTATAATTACTCAGGATCTCAGAGAAATTCCAAAAACTAATTTAGACAGAGTTTCGAAAGAGGTTGATGTCCTACTAAAAGATGGCAGAATATACCACTCTCCCATTACGGACGGGTCAACTTGATTAAAATGTGCGTGCTTCCGAAATATACTTATCTGTTTAATAACATCCCACTAGAATTCGTAAAAGCTGACCTGCTTAAAATTCAGGGTAAGATATCTTCCTTTATTTGGGCAGGTAAAGGGATCAGGCTGTCCTGGAAAAAATTAAGATGCAAATTAGTGTGGGGGGCATGGGTTTACCAGACCTCCAGCTGTACTGTTGGGCCTACCAATTAAAAAATTGTAGGATGTTATTGCTTACTCTAGATGACTCACTGATTGGCAGCATGTTTAAAGCTATGTTAGGCGGGGTAGAGAAGCCAGTATTCATGTATAAGTTCGGCTCCTCTAATTGTTTTTTAAAAAGTCCGTTTGAAGACGGCGGCCAAGTTATGGTCGGACTGTCGAGACTGCCTGGGACTTTCCTATTATAGCAATTGGGCCCCAGTGTGGGATTCCTCTGGAACACCGGAGTGCCTATTGGATGCTCTAGCTCGGCCATTAAAAAGGGCTGGAGTCTCGCACTGGAAGGATATCGTAGTGGGTAATAATTGTATCCTTGGGACTTTTGGAGTCATACCACGAAAGGTGCTCTATCGAGATTTAAATTTTACCAGATCTCATCCTGGTGTAAGAGTCAACGCTGGTCCCTCTTGGAAGACAATCCCATGGAAAACGATTTACAAGATTTGGCCCGAGGAAAAAAGAAGTGGCTCATTGGTATAACCACCTCTTGGCTGCAGTAGACAGAAAGATGGAAAAGCCATAACGGGTCTGGGAGAACTACTTGCCGAGTGAGGAGCTGAAAGACTTATGGCAAGTATCTTTAGACATTCTTTACCCATTAATTAAATCTGCTGCACTCAGGAGAAACCACTTTTCCACACTCCACAGGATATACTGGTCCCCTCTTAAAATATCTAGAATAAAGGGCGGTGGAGAAGCTAGATGTCTGAGATGTGGTTTCCAGAATGCAGATGACATTCACGTATTCGCCTCTTGTCCCAACCAAGATACAAGAATTTTGGAAAAGTGTGGGTAAGACTATCTCCAGGGTCCTGGGCACCGATGTGGAGGTAAGCCCATCTCTTATTTTATTTGGTATTGTATCTATGTCTGAGGGGGTGCTAGGCCCGATGTGGTTGCAACACAAACTGGTGTTTTATCTGATCCTGCTGGCCAGGAGAGAGATTTGTAAATTGTGGCGTCAGGTGGTACCTCCTACCTGGAATGCCTGGTGGAATTCTGTAAGATATTTTAGAGCTATAGATCAGAGGGCAAATGTATATAGAGAAAGACCAGATATCGGGTCATTTTGGAACTTGTTGGATGATTTATCTTATGATTAGATTAGATTAAATTAAGGTATAGGATAAGTTCCAATGATTAAAACCTCTGGTCAGCTAAGGTTGTGCGCAATGGACGGTCCCCGTAAGAACACCGGCTGAGATTGGAACACCAAGTTATAAGCACCAGAGGTGGATCAGGTCGAGAGGTTGCTATAGCTACGGAGGTCATATGAGGAAAAAAAAAAAAAAGAAACAGAGGGCATTGAAAAAGTCAACCCCCAGTATTGTTGGCAGCAGAAATAAGGTGGCTGAGATAGAAAAATAACATAACATATTGTAGGGTTGTTGACCAATGTCCCCATCCTTGACAGGAGATTGACTGCTAAGAGGTGCCATTTATTCAGACACCTCAGCCACCACCAACTGTCAACATTTCTTATGTGAATTGCTCTGCCACAAACTTAATCTTGACCCAGTGTGACAAGTAATAAGTGATCACAATGGCATGCCTCATGTCTTTTCTACATCAACAATTGAAGAAACCATAATACATTTTACAAATGAAGGGCCCTAATGATAAGATTGCCCATAAGAAAGGCTCATACATATTAACAGCAACTGCCAAATGATGGAATGTAAAAAGTTGAAGCATCCCAATGAATATTCATCTTTCAGTATATTCCATGATGTCAGACAATGACAAACCCACTGAGAGACCACAAACTTGTATTTGTTTTGAAAATCACTCCCATTTGAATTATATTAACCTCGTAATCTGGAAGAATGCAGCTCATTTTTCTTACAGAGTTCTATCTAGCCCGCTCCATCAGTGGGCAAAAGCAAGTACAAAGCAAACCCAATAAGATGATGGATGGAGAACTGAACCTTTTCAGACACTCACCCCCAGTCACTTTTATATCTGGGTTAAATCCATCATCGTTATTTTGCTCACTTGGCCACCACAGTTCAGATCCAGCTATATGCAAATCTGTCTTGACCCTACTCCTCATGGGAACAGTCCAGCCCAAACTGCTTAGCCAGGTCTTCCCTAGAACGGAAGCAAGCATCCCAGGACCGGTTTCGGGGTAACACCCCTTATCAGTCAGGCTAGCTTGAATCCAGTGGCAAAGTGAGCTAGGGACCCACGTCTGTGCATACCCTGACAACTTAGGATGAACAAAGCAAACACAATAAGATGATGGACAGAGCACTGAAACGTTTCAGACACTCATCCCCAGTCACTATTAGATCTGGGTTAATACCATCATCGTTATTTAGCTCACTTTGCCACCCCAGTACAAGTACACTCATCCTTTGATCATCCAAATGTCAATAAATCAAGGGTGTGTGATAACTCAGAATGCTTAGTACTCACCTGCGTTCCTTTCTATTACACATGTAGCAAGTACAAAACCAGTCAGGGCACAATCAACCCTTCATCCTTCCATGGTCTACAAAATTGAGTACAGCATTGAAGTGGGTGATAATTTTGGTGCTCCAACTCAATTAGTAATTAGGGGGGCAATTTGCGGTAATAGGAAAATCCTATTCTCAAATAATCAATGGGCAATTCACGGGAAAGGAAGAATCCTGTCCTCAAATAATCAGCCAACAGCATTAAGAAAAAACATGCACAATTTGGCTTCCTCCAGGTTGTAGATTTATTCAATTATCAAATTAAGAAGTACAGAAAGTAATATGTTAGAATCAGAAGCAGAATTGTATAATAATTGCAATAATACACACACACACAAACATACACACACATAACATGTGTATTTGTAAAGCGCACGTTCACCCAAGGGTATCTTGGCTCTGAATAACAGATGTTTATTGTTACCCAACTCAATGGTACTTATTTATTCAACCTCAGAAGGATGAAAGGCTGAGTGGAATGGCTGGGATTTCAGCCTGTGACCATGAGGTCAAACACTGGCCCCTACAGTGGGCGCATTAGTCCACTAAGCCACCAGACCCCCATGTTCCTTTAAGAAAGAAATTAAATAGCCATAGCACAAATGGCAATAGTCAAACTAATGATAACAAGCAGTAATACTAAAGGACCACAGAGTATCTAACCCTCTCTAAATAACAATCAATTTTCTCTGGTGCAACAGCAGAATATCAAAATGAGACACAATGAATTAACTCCACCCAAATAGCACATCATTTGAAATGTTTCAGACAATATAAAAGCACACAACTTGATACATAACTTTCACTGGCTTTTAACTCACACAATTCAGTTGCACAGCGGAAATAAACAAGAAATGAAACTTAATACAATGGAATGTTCTGTACCGCCATATGGACAGATTGCAATAAAGATTCAGCACATAACCTTGTAATGCTTCAAAACACACTCATTGGCTAAGGAAGCTAGAGAAAAATATTTCTTTACATGTACAAAGACAGGCCATGGCTGCAGCTGAACTTTGATAATTTTCTGAAAAGCAAAAAAAAATAACATTTTTGTACAACATTTAACATTCACTTTCAATACTGTGGACTAGTGCGGACTAGTTATGGCAAGTAAACCAAACCTATGTTAGACATTATTTTTCTAGATAAAATTAATTTTCCACAAATCTCTTTAGCACCATACAAAAAAGATTGGTAGAGGTGTTCAGAGCAGTTCTTAATTTGAGCCGGTGGTTTCCAGTGCTCAGCAACGGCACTTAATTGTCAACACCGGCGCTTGTAAAAGTCTGCCACAAGGTGGCGCTGCCTGGCTAATTTAGAGATGATCACAACAACAGTTAATTATTAATACAAAAAACATAAAAAATTACTATTACCAGCCGCCCAAACCATTTTTATAGCTTTGCAGGCCTGAAATAGTCTGAATTGTCACCCTTGTAGGCGTGTGATGGTTAGTAGTTGCGTTGTTTCTATCATTGGCAGCATTGCAGGGGCAATGTTTGGTGTAAGCTACAGTGGGTTCCTGACAAGAGCACTGGAAGTTATTATTTTTACAAATTAAACACTGGTTCAGAGATAGAGCCAAAGCTTCCTCTGCTTTCAACTAAAGTAGGATTCCGAGCCCCGACTTCTCCACATGTATCATATAGTAGCATTATGAACCAGTGTTTACCCTTTGTTGGAAATTATAATCTTTTGCATGGCATTCCCCCAGATTTTTTCCTTCACTTACTGAACCTCGTTTTGTTGGCCATAGGACTCTGCGCACCTTACTCGTGCTGACCAGCGGTAAAGTGCTTCTGCCCTCCCTTTAAATATGGTAAAATTGATATATTCCTAATTGGAACATTTAATTTACTTATAAGTTCCTAGTATATGGTACTACATGCACCCAGGGCCTGTAAATTAAATGTTACTTGTGAGTTGCAGCACTTTTTGTGCCACACACTAAATTAAGACTATAAAACATGTACATAGGCCTGCCCCAGCAGCCTGTGTGTGCAGTTTTAAACTGCCATTTCAAACTGGCAAAATAAACCTTTTCTCAAGCCTTTACCTTCCTTTTAATACTTATAAGTCACCCCTAGGTTAGGGCCTAGATGTCCATAGTGCCGGCTGCATGGTATTTGAAAAGTAGGACAAGTACATTTAACATTTTACATGTTCTGGCAGTGAAAAACCTTCAAAGTTATTTCCACTGTGCAAGGCTGACTCTCTCATATGAAAACACTCACTTACATTATAACAACTTATAGTGCTTAATTTTGTTTGGGAGATGATAGAAACATGATTCAAGGACTCATTTTAATGGTAATTTAAAATCCAACTTAATGGTCAAGTCTTATTGATAATACTATTTTTGAAGGTTGTCATTTTACTACCCAAGCCAAATGGGAATTTCTGCCAGTGTCCTTTGTCATCTGACTGCTAATGGCTCCCCTGTGGTGAGATATGGTTTCTCCCAGACTGTGGACAAAAGGCTTAGATGTAGTGAGGTATTTTTCCTCCTTTAGCAAAATGGACTTGGGAGCTGTGCACAGCTCCTTCTTGAACTTCATAGGAGGCCTACCAATTCACTGACAGACGTAGGTCACACCTAGGCATGTCTCCCTTTGTCTTCCTAGTCAGCTTGGCTCCAAACCCCAGCCCCAGAGCCGGTTTAGAATGACCACAAAAAAAGGTTTACCAATTTCCATAGCCACACCTCTGGGTGGGTCCAGAGAGCTCTGACCGGGGAAGAAGGGTTCTGCCATGTTGGATTTAGGTAGAGAGGGGCACTGTGGGTTAGTTTACAGTAAAATACACAAGAAGTGCTGCATTTGTGGGTAGAGTCAGTACTGGAACTTTTACCCTATTGGTTAGGGAGTGGATGGCTTAGCTATTGTTAGAGTGTGCTCCTCCTGTCCTGCCTGGTGCTTTGAAACTTTTTGCCAACTTTCTGCTTGGAGAACTGTTGGAGAGGGGACTGTTATCAAAGCTGCAGCCATGGTCAAATCGCAGGTCCATCTCATCTTGTTGGTTTGCCCCGCTGAAGAAGATCTGACTGCCAGAAAAGTTTCTAAGTCCGAATGTAGATATCTTCATCAAGACTGACAACGAGCAGCAACCTGTGGAGGTCTACCTGGGCACAGACTTTGGACTTCACCCACGCAGAACTTTCTCACCTTCTTCGATGAGTGCATCAGGACTCCGTTCTTCAGCAAACTGCAATTGACGAGCCTTGCTTTGGTCTAGCTTGCAGCTTGCCCTGCCGATGACCCATCGATGACTACTTTTTCTTCAGGCCTACATTTCAGTTCAATCTGCAGCAGAAGCTGGTTGAAAATGGGACATGACCATTTAACCCCTTGACCGCGGCACAAATTCCGCCGCGGTGCTTGCGAAATAATGAGTGGGCGGGGTTCGGACGGCCCCTGGCCGTCCTCCGCACACGCCCACTGTGACGTCGGACAGCCGGGGGCCGTCCGACGCATGCAAGGGGTTAAAGGTTCTAAATCCCTTCATCCCTTATTGTAGACCATTGACCTGCTCAACACCAAGCTGCAATAGGCAGATACAGGTTTTCTGTTCTGTACAACCATTACAAGGACTTGCTGTTGAGGATCCAATTCCAAAGAGATTGTTTATCCTCAACACATGCATAATTTATGTAATAGTTGACTATGCTTGGTTCACAAAAGTAAATAAACCATCAGTATATATTTGTGATTGTGTGGTACATTTGTGTAATTCACATACTGCTTGTTTATTACATTGCATTGTTTTGTATTGCAACATTCTTATAGAGCAGTGATTCTTAACCTGTTTCCCCCTGAGGGTCCGCAAAGCCTCCTCAGGGAGTCATCGACTGCTTAGAAAATTAAATAATATTAACAGAATATTAACCCCTTAACTGCTGGGCCTCCCCACCCCCCCTCCCCCCAGTGCTGAGCCATTTTTTGGCTATTGGGGTAGTTTGCGCTTAGGCCCCTGTAACTTTTTGACCACAGAAGGTATCCACGTCAAATTTGCGTCCTTTTCTTCCAACATCATGGGGATTTTAAAGGTACCCAGAGTTTGTTGATTCCCCTGGAGGGGACCCAGAAATTAGCCAAAATACAGCTAAATGTTTTTTTTGGGGGGGGGATTGGGAAAAAAGGGCTACAGATGATAGCGTCTGGTTTTTTCCCTGCAAATGGTATCAACAAAGGGGTTGTGGTGCTGAAATTACCATCTTCCCAGCTTTCAGGGACAAGCAGACTTTTGTCAGAAAACCAAAATGTTCTACACAGTTTTGGCATTTTTCTGGGACATAGCCTATTTTTGCTATTTTTTGTGCTTTCAACCTCCTTCCAGTTAATGGTAAAAATGGGTATGAAAGCAATGATGGATCCTGGAAAGCTATACATTTCTGAAAAGTAGATAACATTTTGAATTCAGCAAGGGGTCATTTGTGTAGATCCTTCAAGGTTTTCATTTAGAAACTAAGGGGCAGATTTACAAGAAAGTGACGCATCTGTAGAGATGCGTCACTTTCCCTGCGCCACCCTGAGAAACCCTTGCGCCACCATGGATGCGCCGTATTTACAATGCGGCGCACTGTGGCGCAAGGATTGACAGATGCGTCAGAAATTCTGACGCATCTGTTGGGGCAAAAGTGATGCATTGCTGGAGTCGTGTCGCAAGCAGGACGCAACTCCAGCAATGCATTTTGAGGCCTATTCCCACTACACTGCATCACTCCTTACGCCTGCTTCAAGCAGGCGTAAGGTTTTGACACAGTAGCGTCCTAGAAGTGATGCAGTGAAATCTTGTAGATTCCACTGAGTCACTTTTATGACGCCTTCCTGCGTGGGGACGCCCACCCTGCATACATTATACCTGATGCAGGTATAATGTGACGCAGGGCTTTACAACGTGACGCATCTCCCTAGATGCGTCACGTTGTAAATAGGCCGCATTGTTTGTGCCGCCGTTCTGTCAAAAAAAGTGATGCAATGGTGGTGCAATGGGCTTGTAAATCTGGTCCACACATTTAAAAATAGAAAAAGTGAGTTAAAAAAAACAGCCATTTGTGCCAACGTTTGCACCTGTAACTTCTACTAAGTATGACAGATGTTTGAAAGCAATATACCGTTACATCCGCTGGACTCTTCTGGTTTTGGGGCTATAGAGGACTTGTAGGTTCACCAAGAACCCGAGGAACCCGGAGCCAATAACTGAGCAGCGTCTTGCAAGGCAGAAATGCATTGACAGTCAATAGGTAATAACAGTTGGTCTACAATTTTGTGTTCCCCTAAGTCTCCCGAGAAAAATGATACCTCACTTGTGTGGGTAGGTGCAGTGCCCGGTTTAGGAAACGGCCCAAAACGCAACGTGGACACATCACATTTTCACAGTGAAAACTGAATCTTTTTTTGCAAAGTGCCTAGCTGTAGATTTTGAACCCTTGCTCTGCCGGCACCTAGGGAAACCTAGCAAACCTATACATTTTTGAAAACTAGACAACCAGGGGAATCCAGGATGGGTGACTTGTCTGGCTCTCACCAGGTTTTGTTACCTAGAATCCCTTGCAAAACTCAAAATTTGTCAATAAAAACACATTTTCATCACATTTCTGTGGTGGAAGGTTCTGGAATCTGCATGGATCCACAAAATTCAACCCACCCCGCATTCCCCAAAGTATTCTGAGAAAAATGGTACCTCACTTGTGTGGGTAGGCCTAGCGCCCGCAACAGGGAACGGCCCAAAACGCAACGTGGACATACCACATTTTCACAGTGAAAACGGACCCTTTTTTTGCAAAGTGCCTAGCTGTAGATTTTGAACCCTAGCTCTGCCGGCACCTAGGGAAACCTAGCAAACCTATACATTTTTTATAACTAGACACCCAGGGGAATCCAGGATGGGGTGACCTGTCTGGCTCTCACCAGGTTCTGTTACCCAGAATCCCTTGCAAACCTCAAAATTTGTCAAAAAAACCACATTTTCCTCACATTTCTGTGGTGGAAAATTCTGGAATCTGCGTGGATTCACCAAATTCCTCCCACCCCGCATTCCCCAAAGTCTTCCAAGAAAAATTGTACCTCACTTGTGTGGGTAGGCCTAGCGTTCGCGACAGGAAACAGCCTAAAACGCAACGTGGACACACCACATTTTCACAGTGAAAACGGACCCTTTTTTTGCAAAGTGCCTAGCTGTAGATTGTGAACCCTAGCTCTGCCGGCACCTAGGGAAACCTAGCAAACCTATACATTTTTGATAACTAGACACCCAGGGGAATTCAGGATGTGGTGACTTTTTGGGCTCTCACCAGGTCTGTTACCCAGAATCCCTTGCAAACCTCAAACTTTATTTTTAAAAAAACCATGTTCCTCCCATTTCTGTGGTGGACAGTTCTGGAATCTGCATGGATCCACAGAATTCCACCGACCCCGCATTCCCCAAAGTCTTACGAGAAAAATGGTACCTCACTTGTGTGGGTAGGCCTAGTGCCCTCGACAGGAAACAGCCCAAAATGCAAAGTGGACACATCACATTTTCACAGTGAAAACGGACCCTTTTTTTGCAAAGTGCCTAGCTGTAGATTTTGAACCCTAGCTCTGCCGGCACCTAGGGAAACCTAGCAAACCTATACATTTTTGAAAACGAGACACCCAGGGGAATCCAGGATGGGGTGACTTGTCTGGCTCTCACCAGGTTCTGATACCCAGAATCCCTTGTAAACCTCAAACTTTGCAAAAATAACTACATTTTCCTCACATTTCTGTGGTGGAAAGTTCTGGAATCTGCCTGGATCCACAAAAATCCACACTCCCCGCATTCCCCAAAGTCTTCCGAGAAAAATGGTACCTCGCTTGTGTGGGTAGGCCTAGCGCCCGCGACAGGAAATGGCCCAAAACGCAACGTGGACACACCACATTTTCACAGTGAAAACGGACCATTTTTTTGCAAAGTGCCTAGCTGTAGATTTTGAACCATAGCTCTGCCGGCTCCTAGGAAACCTATCAAACCTATACATTTTTGAAAACTAGATACCCAGGGGTATCCAGGATGGATTGATTTGTCTGGCTCTCACCAGGTTCTGTTATCCAGAATCCCTTACAAACCTCAAAGTTTGTAAAAAAAAAAAACATTTTCCTCACATTTCTGTGGTGGAAAGTTCTGGAATCTGCCTGGATCCACAAAATTCCACCCACCCCTCATCCCCCAAAGTCTTCCAAGAAAAATGGTACCTCACTTGTGTGGGTAGGCCTAGAACCCGCAACAGGAAATGGCCCAAAACACAACGTGGACACACCACATTTTCACAGTGAAAATGGACCCTTTTTTTGCAAAGTGCCTAGCTGTAGATTTTGAACCCTAGCTCTGCCGGCACCGAGGGGAACCTAGCAAATCTATACATTTTTGAAAACTAGACACCCATGGAAATCCAGGATGGGATGATTTGTCTGGCTCTCACCAGGTTCTGTTACCCAGAATCCCTTGCAAACCTCAAACTTTGGCAAAAAAAACACATTTTCCTCACATTCCTGTGGTGGAAAGTTCTGGAATCTGCATGGATACACCACAAAATTCCACCCACCCCTCATTCCCCAAAGTCTTTTGAGAAAAATGGTACCTCACTTGTGTAGTTAGGCCTAGTGCCCGCGACAGGAAACGGCCCAAAACGCAACGTGGACACATCACATATTCACAGTGAAAACGGACCTTTTTTTTTGCAAAGTGCCTAGCTGTAGATTTTGAACCCTAGCTCTGCCGGCACCTAGGGAAACCTAGCAAACATATACATTTTTGAATACTAGACACCCAGGGGAATCCAGGATGGGGTGACTTGTCTGGCTCTCACCAGGTTCTGTTACCCAGAATCCCTTGCAAACCTCCAACCTTATAAAAAAAACACATTTTTCTCACATTTCTGTGGTGGATAGTTCTGGAATCTGCGTGGATCCACAGAACTCCACCGACCCCGCATTCCCCAAAGTCTTCCGAGAAAAATGGTACCTCACTTGTGTGGGTAGGCCTAGTGCCCGCGACAGGAAATGGCCCAAAACGCAACGTGGACACATCACATTTTCACAGTGAAAACTGACCTTTTTTAAAAAAAAAATGCCTAGCTGTAGATTTTGAACCCTAGCTCTGGCGGCACCTAGGGAAACCTAGCAAACCTATACATTTTTGAAAACTAGACACCCAGGGGAATCCAGGATGGGGTGACTTGTCCTGCTCTCAAAAGGTTTGATACCCAGAATTCCTTGCAAACCTCAAACTTTGCCAAAATAAACCACATTTTCCTCACATTTCTGTGGTGGAAAGTTCTGGAATCTGCGTGGATCCACAAAAATCCACACACCCCGCATTCCCCAAAGTCTTCCGAGAAAAATGGTTTCTCACTTGTGTGGGTATGCCTAGCGCCCGCGACAGGAAACGGCCCAAAATGCAACGTGGACACACCACATTTTCACAGTGAAAACGGACCCTTTTTTTGCAAAGTAACAAGCTGTAGATTTTGAACCATAGCTCTGCCGGCACCTAGGGAAACCTGGCAAACCTATATATTTTTGAAAACTAGACATCCAGGGGACTCCAGGATGGAGTGACTTGTCTGGATCTCACCAGGTTATGTTACCCAGAATCCCTTGCAAACCTCAAACTTTGTCCCAAAAAAACACATTTTCCTCACATTTCTGTGGTGTAAAGTTTTGGAATCTGTGTGGATCCACAAAATTCCACCCACCCCGCATTCCCCAAAGTCTTCCGAGAAAAATGGTACCTCACTTGTGTTGGTAGGCCTAGTGCCCGCGACAGGAAACGGCCCAAAATGCAACGTGGACACATCACATATTCACAGTGAAAACGGACCCTTTTTTTGCAAAGTGCCTAGCTGTTGATTTTGAACCCTAGCTCTGCCGGCACCTAGGGAAACCTAGGAAACCTATACATTTTTAAAACTAGACACCCAGATGATCCAGGATGGGGTGGCTTGTCTGGCTCTCACCAGGTTCTGTTACCTAGAATCGAATCCCTTGCAAACCTCAAACTTTGAAGAAAAAAAACACATTTTCCTCACATTTCTGTAGTGGAAAGTTCTGGAATCTGAGTGGATCCACAAAATTCCACCCACCCCGCATTCCCCAAAGTCTTCCGAGAAAAATGGTACCTCACTTGTGTGGGTAGGCCTAGAACCCGCAACAGGAAACGGCCCAAAACGCAACGTGGACACACCACATTTTCACAGTGAAAACGGACCCTTTTTTTGCAAAGTGCCTAGCTGTAGATTGTGAACCCTAGCTCTGCCGGCACCTAGGGAAACCTAGCAAACCTATACATTTTTGATAACTAGACACCCAGGGGAATTCAGGATGTGGTGACTTTTTGGGCTCTCACCAGGTCTGTTACCCAGAATCCCTTGCAAACCTCAAACTTTATTTTTTTTAAAACCATGTTCCTCACATTTCTGTGGTGGACAGTTCTGGAATCTGCATGGATCCACAGAATTCCACCGACCCCGCATTCCCCAAAGTCTTACGAGAAAAATGGTACCTCACTTGTGTGGGTAGGCCTAGTGCCCTCGACAGGAAACAGCCCAAAATGCAAAGTGGACACATCACATTTTCACAGTGAAAACTGACCCTTTTTTTGCAAAATGCCTAGCTGTAGATTTTGAACCCTAGCTCTGCCGGCACCTAGGGAAACCTAGCAAACCTATACATTTTTGAAAACGAGACACCCAGGGGAAACCAGGATGGGGTGACTTGTCTGGCTCTCACCAGGTTCTGATACCCAGAATCCCTTGTAAACCTCAAACTTTGCCAAAATAACTACATTTTCCTCACATTTCTGTGGTGGAAAGTTCTGGAATCTGCCTGGATCCACAAAAATCCACACACCCCGCATTCCCCAAAGTCTTCCGAGAAAAATGGTACCTCGCTTGTGTGGGTAGGCCTAGCGCCCGCAACAGGAAATGGCCCAAAACACAACGTGGACACACCACATTTTCACAGTGAAAACGGACCATTTTTTTGCAAAGTGCCTAGCTGTAGATTTTGAACCATAGCTCTGTCGGCTCCTAGGGAAACCTATCAAACCTATACATTTTTGAAAACTAGATACCCAGGGGTATCCAGGATGGATTGATTTGTCTGGCTCTCACCAGGTTCTGTTATCCAGAATCCCTTACAAACCTCAAAGTTTGTAAAAAAAAAACACATTTTCCTCACATTTCTGTGGTGGAAAGTTCTGGAATCTGCCTGGATCCACAAAATTCCACCCACCCCTCATCCCCCAATGTCTTCTGAGAAAAATGGTACCTCACTTGTGTGGGTAGGCCTAGAACCCGCAACAGGAAATGGCCCAAACACAACGTGGACACACCACATTTTCACAGTGAAAATGGACCCTTTTTTTGCAAAGTGCCTAGCTGTAGATTTTGAACCCTAGCTCTGCCGGCACCGAGGAGAACCTAGCAAATCTATACATTTTTTAAAACTAGACACCCATGGAAATCCAGGATGGGATGATTTGTCTGGCTCTCACCAGGTTCTGTTACCCAGAATCCCTTGCAAACCTCAAACTTTGGCAAAAAAACCACATTTTCCTCACATTCCTGTGGTGGAAAGTTCTGGAATCTGCATGGATACACCACAAAATTCCACCCACCCCTCATTCCCCAAAGTCTTTTGAGAAAAATGGTACCTCACTTGTGTAGTTAGGCCTAGTGCCCGCGACAGGAAACGGCCCAAAATGCAATGTGGACACATAACATATTCACAGTGAAAACGGACCCTTTTTTTGCAAAGTGCCTAGCTGTAGATTTTGAACCCTAGCTCTGCCGGCACCTAGGGAAACCTAGCAAACATATACATTTTTGAATACTAGACACCCAGGGGAATCCAGGATGGGGTGACTTGTCTGGCTCTCACCAGGTTCTGTTACCCAGAATCCCTTGCAAACCTCAAACCTTATAAAAAAAACCACATTTTTCTCACATTTCTGTGGTGGATAGTTCTGGAATCTGCGTGGATCCACAGAACTCCACCGACACCGCATTCCCCAAAGTCTTCCGAGAAAAATGGTACCTCACTTGTGTGGGTAGGCCTAGTGCCCGCGACAGGAAATGGCCCAAAACGCAACGTGGACACATCACATTTTCACAGTGAAAACTGACCTTTTTTTAAAAAAAAATGCCTAGCTGTAGATTTTGAACCCTAGCTCTGGCGGCACCTAGGGAAACCTAGCAAACCTATACATTTTTGAAAACTCGACACCCAGGGGAATCCAGGATGGCGTGACTTGTCCTGCTCTCACCAGGTTCTGATACCCAGAATTCCTTGCAAACCTCAAACTTTGCCAAAATAAACCACATTTCCCTCACATTTCTATGGTGGAAAGTTCTGGAATCTGCGTGGATCCACAAAAAACCACACACCCCGCATTCCCCAAAGTCTTCCGAGAAAAATGGTTTCTCACTTGTGTGGGTATGCCTAGCGCCCGCGACAGGAAACGGCCCAAAATGCAACGTGGACACACCACATTTTCACAATGAAAACGGACCCGTTTTTTGAAAAGTAACAAGCTGTAGATTTTGAACCATAGCTCTGCCGGCACCTAGGGAAACCTGGCAAACCTATATATTTTTGAGAACTAGGCATCCAGGGGAATCCAGGATGGAGTGACTTGTCTGGATCTCACCAGGTTATGTTACCCAGAATCCCTTGCAAACCTCAAACTTTGTCCAAAAAAAACACATTTTCCTCACATTTCTGTGGTGTAAAGTTTTGGAATCTGTGTGGATCCCAAAATTCCACCCACCCCGCATTCCCCAAAGTCTTCCGAGAAAAATGGTACCTCACTTGTGTTGGTAGGCCTAGTGCCCGCGACAGGAAACGGCCCAAAATGCAACGTGGACACATCACATATTCACAGTGAAAACGGACCCTTTTTTTGCAAAGTGCCTAGCTGTTGATTTTGAACCCTAGCTCTGCCAGCACCTAGGGAAACCTAGGAAACCTATACATTTTTTAAAACTAGACACCCAGATGATCCAGGATGGGGTGGCTTGTCTGGCTCTCACCAGGTTCTGTTACCTAGAATCGAATCCCTTGCAAACCTCAAACTTTGAAAAAAAAAACACATTTTCCTCACATTTCTGTGGTGGAAAGTTCTGGAATCTGAGTGGATCCACAAAATTCCACCCACCCCGCATTCCCCAAAGTCTTCCGAGAAAAATGGTACCTCACTTGTGTGGGTAGGCCTAGAACCCGCAACAGGAAACGGCCCAAAACGCAACGTGGACACACCACATTTTCACTGTGAAAATGGACCCTTTTTTTGCCAAGTGCCTAGCTGTAGATTTTGAACCCTAGCTCTGCCGGCACCAAGGGAAACCTAGCAAACCTATTAATTTTTGAAAACTAGACATCCAGGGGAATCCAGGATGGGATGATTTGTCTGGCTCTCACCAGGTTCTGTTACCCAGAATCCCTTGCAAACCTCAAACATTGTCAAAAAAACCACATTTTCCTCACATTTCTGTGGTGGAAAGTTCTGGAATCTGCGTGGATACACAAAATTCCACCCACCCCTCATTCCCCAAAGTCTTCCGAGAAAAATGGTACCTCACTTGTGTAGGTAGGCCTAGTGCCGGCGACAGGAAACGTCCCAAAACGCAACGTGGACAGATCACATTTTCACAGTAAAAACTGACCCTTTTTTTGCAAAGTGCCTAGCTGTAGATTTTGAACCCTAGCTCTGCCGGCACCTAGGTAAACCTAGCAAACCTATACATTTTTGAAAACCAGACACCCAGGGGAATCCAGGATGGGGTGACTTGCTTATGTGTGTATTAATGCGGATAACAATGAAGACGGACTAATACCGCTTTAAGCGGGGAAACTGTTGTGCGCATGCGTCAACTGCATCTACGCAGTATGACGAGGTAATGCTTGGAGGGAAACTCTAGCGCATGAGCAGAAGTCACTAAAATGGAGTCTTGAAGACTTGCGTGCCTGGCATCTGCTTAGCTGAAACTTAAACAAGCTATTTTACTAATGCTAATGCGGGAGAAGTATTAATAAGAAAAGGGGAATAGAGTAGAGGTGGGAGGTATACAGTGTGACCATTTATTTGTGAAATTAATATTTTTCTTTCTGACTTTATTATTAGTGCGTATTTGGGCCTCTCACACATAACTGAATTAAGCAGAGTAATGAAACGACTGCGCATGTCCACTGAAAGTTAACCCGGAATGATGACATGGAGGTTGAACGGGAGCCAAGGTCGCAAATGACATACCCTGAGAACGGATGGTGAAAAGTTCAATGATGAAGACTCTTATTCATGATGTTATAATAATGTTGCAAGTAAATTGTGAAAACCGTATGGGAACCCAATACATGAATAAAGATTAAGGGGATGGGTTTGCGAACAATAGTGGACTAATTTTAATGACATGTAAGCATGGTGTGATGGAGCTTCCCCCTTGCCTGACCAATCATATTTCGTATTTTTACGATATTGAAACTTTAGTGGGTGGAACATGAAGAAACGAAGGTATAACTTAGGTAGCTTTAGTTAGTGAGAGTGGAGACGTCTGCTGAGAAGAAGGTCCAGATGCTGTGAGTCGGAGATGCTGTTGCTGGGAGAGATGCTGTGAGATGCTGATGAAGAACCGAATGCAGATCTTAACTTAATTAGGTTAGATCAGAAGATCGCGGAAGAATCTCGAGGAGGAAGAGAGTGTCAGAGAGGGGTGCGGCGCAATCGTCGGTATTCTAGAGAGGTCAACTATCCTGTCCTGAATCCTGTCCTGAAGTCTTTGTCTCCTGACCTATCCTGGGGGGACCCTTCACAGCCCTTTGGCCAGGGGGTTGGTCTTTCACACCATTCTTGGTAACTATAATTTCACGTTATTTGTAGATGTTCTTTTCTCTCTGTCCTCTCCCTTTCTGAGCATTAATTATTGTATGAGTCAGAAGTATATGCTTGATGTTTAATCAATTGAATTTTCTCTCCTAAAAATGATGGTGACTGCACTGTATTTTTTAAATGGTTCACATGCATTTAATTTAGATAAAGATTTCAAACCTTCCTGAGTCTGTGATCACAAAGAAAAGTTAAGGGTTAAGTTAATTATCACCATCAACTAGTTCAACTAATAGTCTATCGACCAGAGGAAAGAACTTTTTGATCAGTGAAAGGTTAGTTAGGAAAATTAAATAACTAATCCCGAATATTATGACAAATATATATATGATAAAAAATTGACGCTCCAGTGGTTTACTCAATTGTGTGTTTTATGGGCCCAGGTGAGTAGATGGTAGTGTAGTATCAGCTGTTGGAATACCGCTGGATCAGTTTTTCTGGTAGCAGAGTTATGGTTATTATTGACTAGTTTGGTGATAAATATTGATTATTGGTTTATGTTTAACAAAAGAGTTAGCGTCTTGTTTTATGTTGTCTAGAATCCCGGGAAAATGAATAGCGGGTGGTGACAGAAGCCATACTGCAGTGAGGTTACTTGTCTGTTGGAATAATACTGAGAAGCTACGTAGAGCTGGCAGTATTAAACTAGGGACTATTTCATATAAAAGTAGAGTGCGAATGATAGCAATAGGGGTTCGCTGGGGAAACTTTGGTCTCATTTCCCAATACGGGTGACACTGAAGAAGTAACAGGTCCTCCCGAGCTGGAATGAAGAGTAAACAGGGGTTTTACTCGCAGTAGAAGAAGAGTAATTCTGAAACTCAAGAATAAATTGAAATCTATCCTTTTGTTTAGTGGAACAGACAGAGTAGCGAATGTTTTTATGTTGTTATTAACGAAGAATTTAATGAAAAGTATTAAGAAATAAGTTTTGTATTACCTTGTAAAGGGAGGGTCAGTCGCCGGAGTTATACTGACTTCACAGAGAGCCGCGCTGGGATTGGTTGAAACAGCGGGCGTGAGACAGAAGCAGATTGTAAAGGAGGGGTCAGTAGTGAGGAGTAATATTGACGTCACAAAAGGCCGCGCTGGCATTGGTCAGAACACGAGCGTGAGCCTGAGTCTGATTAGTTGATAGATAAAAGCAGCGCTAGGATTGATCGAAAAAGAATTGTATGTTGAGTCCTGATTTGACTGCGGGTGTGAGTTGTACTGACATAGGACGAGACGTAGGTAATAGAGCTAGAAGATATACGGAAGACTCTTTCCTATATCGACCATCTGAAATGTTCGGAAGACAAAGAAAATTACATTAATGAAGAAAATGAAAAAATGTATTTAAAAAAGACAAACCTGTAATGACTAGAGAGGGAATTCCTATTCCGCCACCCAAAACACCTGCTTCCTTTATGATGATGGAGAAAGGATATCACACGTGTGTATGGTTGGAGAATTGGGTGGAGTATACTAAAGGTGATGGTGATACCATATTGCTTAAAATAGAGACTTAATAATATTACAAGAGTGTATTGCCCATAATAAGACAATATCTTGTGAGCAATGTCTATCAAATTAACATCAAGAAATCAGGGAAAAAATAAAATAGAAAGAAGGTATGAAAAAGATGTAGAATAGACAAGAACTAATAACCAAAACAAAATATAAACCTAGATAATCAAAAAAGACCAATTAAATGCCTGGGGTCGATATGCCTCCCCTGGCTAGAGAACATCATTTTCTGGGGGAGGTATATTGATGATGTCATTGTTATTTGGAATGGCACCATGGAACAACTAGAAGCATACCATTCCTTTTTGAATGATAATCCACATAACGTGACATTGACAATGACCATTGGACAGGATAAGATCGATTTTTTAGATATTACATTCTACGCCAAGGAGGGGCACATTCAGAGCTCCCTGTACCGTAAACCCACTGCTAGTAACAGTACCTTACAAGCTACCAGTGCACATCCTAAAGTTACAATTAACAGCATCCCGTATGGGGAGATGATCCGGGTTCGTAGGACCTGTAGTGAAAATGAAGTCTATCAGACCAATCTAGAGGTAACTAAAGATCGTTTTAGGAAGAGGGGCTATAAGGAGAGAGTCTTGTTACAAGCGCAACGTAAGGTTAACCAACAAACAAGGGCTGATACTCTAAAGCAGAATAAAACCTCTCCTATTACACAATCTAAGGCTTCCATTATTCAGTTCATCACTCGGTATACTCAGGACAGTCAGAACATCTACAAGATTCTTGCCAAACATTGGCCCATATTATTGGAAGTCCCAGGTCTTACAGATACCATCACGGTAAAACCTAAGATAACATACCGGCGTGGCAATACACTTAGGGACAAATTATGTCCCAGTTATATTGCACCTAATAAATCAGGGATGAGTTGGCTCACCAATAAGACACCAGGCTTTTTTGTCTGTATGGAGTGCAACATTTGCCAATATGGCAAGAATAAATTAAAAACCTTTCAGTATAATACGAAACGAACATACACCATCCGCCATACCATCACCTGCAAATCAACATTCGTAACATATGTCATTGGCTGTGGGTGCAATATTATATATGTTGGTAGCACTATAAGGGCGCTTAAATTGAGAAACCAAGAGCACGTACGCGCCATTAAGACTCATGATACCAGATATCCGATGACAGCCCATATGACAGAACATCACGGAGGAAAAGCGGACATTTGGTTCCATGCAATTGACCATGTCCCACCACGGGCTAGGGGAGGTAACAGAGAACTGGTTCTCAGAAGAAATGAGGCGGGTTGGATTTGTCGCTTACGATGTGTAACTTTGGGTCACAATACAGATGATGAACTACATTACTTTTTATAGGGAAAAAGCATCTGTAATGAATTATTTTTCACATGTGGTTCTCTTTGTTTATTTACCTCATCTGTTATTGTTACCCATTTATTAGGTTTGGAATTGCTAATTGCCCTTAGTACTCTTGCATCCCTTTCTGCATATTAATCAATCCTTTGGTACCAACTATATCCCCTTGGATGCTGGATCTAAATTATTGTTACACCACTTGATTTGATTTTAATGGCCCCAATTGCTAATATGAAGATTATATGTATCAATCTCCTCATATGTAAAGACCATCTTCTGGACGTTATGATGACCAAGAAGTCCAGTGTTAAGGCCAATATGGCTTTGAATTTTTGCTGTTCCTTTGTCCCCTCTTTTTGATATTTTTAGTTTTCTATTTCCTTCTCTTTCTCTTCTTATTTTTTATAATTCTTATGTTTTTATCTTATTTCATTTTTATTTTATTTTCTAATTATTTTAGATACCCATCTTTGATTGAGTTTTTTGCCATCTTGGGAATTGTATTATTTTTATGGCCAACAGATGCCCATGTGGTCTGCAGTACACAATTTGGGGCAATCGAATAAGCACCACCGTTTTTGAAAAATCTATAAGGCACTGATATTAATGCCTTGATTAGGAATCTACGTTCCTGGGGCATGTGTAATCTTTACTGCCCACGATTGTTTTTGTTTTTTGCTGTATGTAGTTTATTAATACGGTATTTTTACTTTTGTGGTTTGCTTTAGATCAAACTATACGGCACTTTAGTTTTTATTTTTTTATATTTTGGCCCTGTTTGAAAAAAATATTATTTGGTGACAATCCCTTCTTGGTATATTCCGTTTCTACGGAGTTCTTTTTTCTTCCAGATACTCCCTTACTAGACACGCGGTTATTCTCGCATGATTACGCTCGTGTGATTTAAACCGGGCTCGTTTGGTGCTCGTCTTCTCAGTTTGCATTTGTTCGCTGAACACTGCGGGGGTCTTGGATATCGGCGGCCCAGGTAGGAATCTTGATCTACGTGATCATTAATCATTACGCTACTATTTTCGGTTACAGCTCCATGCCGTGTTTTTTAAATGCCTTTACTTCTATTAAGTATTGATTTACGGCTGGATTTGGAACTCTTGACTTGGGTTCCTTTTGTACTTTTCTTGTTTTGTTTTATTTATATTCTGGAAACGCGAAATTGGCGTTTTTCTATGTTTTTGTTATATTAGTATTTTTTTGCCGTATATAGTGGATTTTTGGCCATCTACATTGTTTATGTTTTCCGTGATTCTGTTACTTTGATTTGAGGCATCTGTCATCTGGGCATTATGCGGGTAACGGGAGATCTTCTTATTTACTTGCTTCTATATAACTATTTATTATTATTTTATGAGTTGTTTATCTGCTTACTGTCCCTCAGTATAAGAGGGTAATCATACTTTTTTCAATACTAACAAGGGTGGGCCGTATTTGGGCCATTGCCCCACGTTTTAATTTGTTTTTGTTTGTATTATTTATTGCAGGCACACAGGCCTCTTACTTACTGATTGACCCTGGATATATGAGGGTCCTTTGGGAATTTTACGTATTCTTCATTGTTATCTCAATTTATAATCTATATTACTACCTTATTGGACAGAAAATTCATTATTTGGAAGGTAGGCATTTTTTGATTTCCATAATAACGTAGGGCCTGATGGCGCTCATGCTCTTTAAGATGGCATTTAATTGGTCTTTTTTGATTATCTAGGTTTATATTTTGTTTTGGTTATTAGTTCTTGTCTATTCTACATCTTTTTCATACCTTCTTTCTATTTTATTTTTTCCCTGATTTCTTGATGTTAATTTGATAGACATTGCTCACAAGATATTGTCTTATTATGGGCAATAAACTCTTGTAATATTATTAAGTCTCTATTTTAAGCAATATGGTATCACAATATGCCATTTAATATAGATGTTATGCATCTTGTTTTTTCTGATATTGCAAATGAATTAATAATACTACTGTGTCCTAGAAATGTGGCGGGTATACCGCTCAAAGTCTTATGACTGACTTATGTTAGTGAGATAATTTTTAAATGTATTGTTTATTGTTTGATATGTATTGTCTTGGTCTTTGTCCATTCGTGTTTTTCTATGTTGTATTATACACTTTATGTTTTTGTATACATTGCAGCCCTGATGAAGTCCATGATTTGGACGAAACGCGTCGGCTGTCTGGCTGCTGTCTTTTAACCATAAACAAGAAGAATAAAGAAAATACTTGTTTTGATATTCCTTGGATGGACATAATTTTTTTCCCCCATTTAATTGGTGGTGCACTCCACATAGGTGTTACATTTGACTTTGGTCTTGTTAGACCGCTCCTTGGAAACAGCAGGAGTGGTAGATGTGCACACTTTCTGAGTGATTGGACTCAGAACATTGGACTCTCTGTTTGGGTATAAATTTTGGGGGAGGTGCGTCACATGCACACTTGGTGTATGGTTTAGGTTTGTTGTTTCAACTTTGGATGTACTAAAGGTGATGGTGTTTTGGCTTTTCCGGAGCATGGTACTTTTAATTTAAAAAGACTTCAGAATTTGAGAGATAGAATGAATATGTTAGAACCAAATCCTAGAATGACACAGTATGAAACTTTGGAAGAATGGGAAATTGAGGCATTTGATCGTGAAAAATACAGAAGTGGTCGAAGATTTAGATGATTTTTGCCTAGATATCCGTATGAATCAAATGGTGATCAAATGAAGCGTTGGAGAAGAGCTGTGTTGACCGAGGGTTTATATCCAGTATTAATGGCTGAGGAACAGTTAGGAGGAAAGTGTAAAGAAAAAACAAAACACATGAATACGACAGGTTATGGCGAATCAGATGATGAGCTATTAGAGGATATTTTGATTAAAAACCCTCCACCGTACCAAGAAGCACCTAGTAAGGTTACCCCAAGTGCACCAGTGATAGGAATGCCTTTAACCCCACGAATCTTACATGATGTGTCATTTAATAGGGTGTTGCAGGATAATGAGAGAGAAACTTTGAATAAAATTAGAGAAGAATTAGTTCAGAAAGTAAGCCAATTGAATTTAAATGCTGAAGCTTTGACAGTACCAGTGACTATTGGTCCTGTAATTCCATTATATGGAGATAAAAAGACTTGCCAGAAACCTCAAACTGTGACAATTCCATTAACGAGTCCCAGAAGAGAAGTAATAATTACAGATGATCAGGCCAGTGAAAGTGAATCAGTTCTTTCATTAATGGATCTCCCGAATGTAGAACTTTTAACTGAAACTCCGAAGAGAATTATACCTGCAAATTTGAGAGAAAAGAGATCTTTGGTTCCTGTAGGAACTTGAGGTTCAACAGTAGTTACCCCTGAAGATATAGAGAGATAGGCACAGGAAATAGAAAATCAAAACCCACAACCAAAGATTCTAGATATCAGGAGATTGAAAGTAGATTTGGAAGAAATGATAACTGGCAATGTGAGCATAGAAAGATTGAATGTTTATAATGATGAGGAGTTATTATTCTTATGTAAAAGTATAACCAGAAGAGCAAGAGTATTTCATGAGAAATTAACAGAAGTTGCCTCAGAGATTGGAATAGATATAGGGAAGTCAAAACTATTGCAGAAACCATATCGAGTGGAGTTTACTGATAGGGATTTAGAAAATGTAAATGCTTCTGGTAAGAGACTACAGATCAACGAGTTGATGAATATTTTACGAAAATGGGGAGACATTGACAAATGGAGAATCAGGTGGATAAGAAAGAAAGAGGAAGTACAAGCGAGAAAAGCATCATCTGCATTTCCAGTGAGAGAATCAGATAAGGTTGAGAAAATGTGTCCAATGAGAGAAGTTCCTGGTGGTGGATATGTTCATGTCCCTTGGAGTAGACAGGATATTTTGTCATTTACGAATGATTTTCCCAGATTGAGAGAAAAACCAGTTGAATGGTATAAACAGGTGGAAAGATTTGTGAAGGTTTCAAAGGTTTTGTTGAAGGATCTGGATGGTTTATTTGATATTGTAGTGCCAGCTGATTTATGGACAGAATGTAAGATTACAATTGACTGGCCAAATGAGGAATATCCAAGGGATTCCAAAACAGGAGCGCCATCAGAAGAGGTGATGAAGAAGTATCACCAGGTGATTACTTTCTTGAAATGGAAAATTCCTCCTAAAGAGACTGATTGGATGAAAATAGATAGAACCACTCAAGAGCCAAATGAGTCCGTACATGCATATTATGAGCGGTTACTACATGTGTTCAAGCAGTATAGTGGTTTTGAGAACATTGGTGATAAGGATATGGGACATTTTGTGTATCGGTTTGTGTATGGTCTGAAACCGGAGACAGATGATTCAGCAGCACGTGTTGTGCTGGCAAAGTAAGACGATCGATGAAATTTTGAAGTATGCCAAGTATTGTGGAGATGACATTGAGGCAAGGCGTAGGAAGCTAAAAGAGAAAATGATGTGGGCACAAGTAAAATTGGCAGAACAGCAGGAGAATAAAGTAAATACCCAGACTGATAATCAGATAAAAGAGCAGAGTCAGAATGATTAAGCGGCAAATGGTGGTAAAGTAAGAGGACGAATAAATAGAGAGGAAGCGAAGAAGAAGTTTCCTTGTCATGCGTGCGGAAAGCTTGGACATTGGAAGAACGAGTGTAAGAATGTTCAGAATGATAATGGGCCAAACCAAAATTTAATTCCACAGATGCAGAATGAAGTACTTATGAATCAGCCGCAGCAGGTAGTTACTCCACAGTATCAGGTGCCACCAGCTCCTATGCCAAACTTTGTAAACTCTCAAAAGTACAGTGCGAACACCGGATTTCATGGAGAAAGTGGTAAGAATAACAGAGTGGTTACACAGTATTTTTTGCAGAATGATGAAGAAAATTCAGACTACATGCAATGACGGTGCCTGAGGGGGGAGGAAAAGGAGTGCGTGCTTGGTGCATCCTTGCCGGTAGATCAGACAGGTCCATTTATTGATGGGAAAGTGGAAGGTAATGATGTCACTTTTCTATTGGATACTGATGCTACCCGGTCTACTGTAAGAACAGCAGACATCCCAAACCTACCCCTCTCGGGAGAATCTATCCAAGTTGTAGGAGTGTCAAATCAACAGATTAGAACCCCAATCACAAAACCAATGGAGGTACATATCGGAAATTTTAAAGATATGCATCGGTTTTTAGTTTGCGATTCCAGTCCAGTAAATCTGTTGGGAAGAGATCTATTGTGCAAAATGAAATGCACAATCTATTAAACACCTGATGGTGTTGCTTTCCAAACCCCTGATGAAGATGTTATATATAAAATGATGCTAGCTAAGCAAGGTACAGAGGTAGACAAGATGTTTTCATTGATAACTGAAAGTGAATTGCCAGAAGAGTTGAGAACCACAGTGAATCCAGAAGTGTGGGATTTTACAGGAAAAGATATTGGGCTGATGTCAAATGTAGATCCAGTTAAAGTGACGGTGAAAGAAGGTGCAGTTTATCCAAACATACAACAGTACAAAATGAGTCCATAAGTGAAAGCAGGAGTTGCTCCAGAAATTGACCGAATGATTAAACAAGGCATTTTAAAAGAGATAATGGGTAGTCCTTGTAATTCGCCAATCATGGGACTCAAAAAGCCTAGTGGTAAATACAGGATAGTGCAGGACTTGCAAAAAATAAATAAAATTGTAGTGCCTTGTTGCCCAGTAGTGCCAAATCCAGCAGTGATCCTTTATCAGATACCCTGGAATGCAGGTTGGTTTACAGTAATTGATTTGTGCCAAGCGTTCTTTTCTATTCCTTTGCACCCAGACAGCCAGTATCTCTTCGCCTTCCGGTTTGAGGATCATATTTTGGCATGGTGCCAAGTTCCTCAAGGGTACACAGAGAGTCCCTCAATTTTCAATCAGATACTGAAAAAGTGTCTGGAGTCATTGGTTATGCCCGGGAAATCAGTTCTGGTTCAGTACATTGATAACCTACTGGTGGCATCAAAAACACGAGAAGATTGTGTCACTGACACAATTGCATTACTGAACCATTTGGCCGAAGGCGGACACAAGGTGTCTCCAGAAAAATTGCAGTTTTGTCAACAAGAAGTTAGATATTTAGAGCATAAAATAGAAAGAGGAGTTAGAAAAGTGACATCGGAAAGAATAAAAATAATCAAAGAAATGCAGCTACCTCAGAGATGAGAATGTTTCTGGGAGTGGTTGGATACTGTAGGCAGTGGATAAATAGCTTCTCCATGCTAGCAAAACCATTGATACAATTAACTCGGAAAAGAGCGAAAGATCCAATTGATTGGAATGATGAATGTTTGGAAGCCTTTGTGAAATTACAAAACTGTTTATGTGAGGCCCCTGCTTTGGGCATGCCTGATTATTCAAAAGAATTTGCGCTGTTTTGTTGTGAGAGAGAAAATTGTGCACTTTCAGTTTTAACACAGAGACATGGACTGAGCCGACGTATAGTGGCGTATTTCTCTGCCACCTTGGATCCAGTGGCCTCAGCCTTACCTGGCTGCTTAAAAGCAGTAGCTGCTACCTGTATGAGTCTGGAGCAAAGTGAGTCAATTGTGATGGGACATTCTGTAAAGGTCTACATTCCACACTCAGTTGAGATTCTTTTGACAAGAACGCGAACACAACATCTCACTCTTAGTCGGCTGACTAAGTATGAGAGAGTGATTTTAGGAGCAGAAAATGTGACAGTGATAAGATGTACAATAATGAATCCTGCCACATTACTACCAGACCCATGTTGTGAAGAAGTGAAAGAAGAGATTGATCATGATTGTCTAGATGTGACTGAATTGTGTACTAAGCCCCGCCCAGACATAAAGGAAACACCATTGAAGGAATCTGATCATGAATTGTTCGTGGATGGGTCATGTCTAAGAACAGAAGGAGGAGAGTTAAGTGCTGCATATGCTGTATGCAAGATAGCAGGGGTAGTTGAAGCATCCTGTTTACCAGGAGTCAAGTCTGCACAAGTAGCCAAATTGGTGGCCTTAACAAAGGCATGCAAAAAAGGGAAACATTGGAGAATAACCATATTTACGGACAGTCAATATGGTTTTGGGGTTGTGCATGACTTTGGCCAACTCTGGATGCAGAGGGGATTTCTGACTTCTTCAGGGTCTCCTATCAGAAATTGTAAAAATGTAAAGGATTTGTTGGAAGCATTACAATTGCCAAAAGAAGTAGCAGTTGTCAAAGGTGTTACACATCAGTCAGGAAATGACTATGTGGCGGCCGGTAATAGATATGCTGACCAAATTGCTCGATACTGTGCAAGAAATATAATGTCAATTAACAGAAAAATTGAAACGGGTGAAACCAGCTGCCAACTTATGTTTTTCTCAGTTCCAAAAACATGGGATGAGGTCAGACAGTTACAGGAAGAAGTTGAGGAAAAAGAAAAGGAGATTTGGAAAAAATCAAGTTGTACAAAAAGGACAGAAGATGAAGTGTGGGTGTACTTAGATGGCAGACCAGTCATGCCAGATTGTCTACTCTCTCAAATGGCAAGAGTATACCATGGGACAACACACATTGGCAGGGATTCAATGAGCAGATTATTCAGACAGAGTTGGTACAATCAGAAGTTTAGGGTAGTCGCAGAGAGCCTTTGCCAAAGATGCTTAATCTGTCAGCAGCAGAACCCAGGCAGGAAGACAGTGGTTAGTTGGGGAAAGATTGGAAAGGCAGAAGGACCCTTCACCAGACTGCATTTAGACTTCATTGAGTTGCCTCCTTGCAATGGATTGAAGTATGTACTTGTCATAGTGTGCCTGTTCTCAAGATGGGTAGAGGCATACCCCACTAGAAGAAATGACAGTCTCACAGTTGCTAAACTACTATTGAGGGAATTGATACCTCATTTCGGTTTTCCAGTCACTTTGGAATCAGATAGAGGACCTCATTTTAATAATGAGATAATTCGATTAATCTGTGCTGCATTTAACATTGAACAAAAACTGCACTGTGCTTATCGTCCAGAGGCTTCTGGATAGTTGAACAATTTAATGGCACAATAAAATCAAGATTAGGGAAGGTGTGCACATCCACAATGTTGAAATGGCCAGATGCATTGCCTCTTGTACTGATGGGTCTCAGAAGTATTCCTGACAGAAAAACGGGATTGAGTCCACATGAGGTACTCATGGGAAGGACAATGAGACAAGCATTTATTCCTGGACATAAATTGATGAATATAACTGATGATCTGGTATTGGACTATTGCAAAGGATTGGCTGAAATGGTGCGTTCTGTCTCTCATCAGGTTGGAGAAGACGCAGTTGAAAGACAACCAGACCAATCGCATGATTTGAATCCTGGAGACTGGGTGTTAGTGAAGAAACACGCAAGGAAGTCGTGTCTAGCACCCAGGTGGGATAAACCACGTCAACTCATACTAGTCACTACCACCGCAGTGAAGTGTGCAGGTTTACCTAATTGGATTCATGCTAGTCATACCAGAAGAGTTCCGAGCCCGTCTGAACAACAAGAACAGCCACTGACTGAACAAGTTGAGACGTCAGAAGTTGAAAGTTGTGAAGCAGAAGAATCTAGAGTAATAGATTCTGAAAGACAACTATATGACGAACAGCCAAGTACAAGTCAGAAAGAATGGATACCAGTAATTGAAATATCTGATGCTGTTGTGAAAACAAGAAGAACAACTGAATTAAAGAGACAGGAAGGTAGAGAGGAAAAGACAGGGAAAGAAGAACACACTTAGGTAGAAATAAACAAAGCTATTCAGAAACCTGAGCAGGGAAAGATAGATCTAGAAGAACAAGTTCAGGCAGAAGAAGAACAAGTTGAACTAAGACCTGAACAGGATCAGATAGATCTAGAAGAAGAAGTTCAGGCTGAAGAAGAGCAAACTATGATAAGACCTGAACAGGTGCAAGTAGAGGAAGATCCAAATACAGAAAATACAGAACAAAGACAATCAGAAAGGGAAGAAGAACAAGAACAGATTGTGCCCAGATTAAGTGAAAATAAAAGAACTTTAGAAGGAGACGGAGAAGGTGAAAGTGCAGTCCAGGTCAAAAGAGTTAGAAAAGGAGACAGTTGGCCTGCAGGAGTGAAGAGACTAAAATATTACCTAAGAAAACCAGAAAAGAAACCAGAGCAAGTAAATGAGGTTACGAGTCAGACACAATCTAAACAAACCTTAGTAAAACTTACACGAAGAAGCCCAAGATTGAGAATTCTGAACAGAAAATACAAGGCCCCTGAGTGGACCTATGTTATACTTGAAGAATTTGAAAACTTAGATTTATGTGAAGAATCAGAAAGAGTTCATGTTGCACAGATTGATGAAAGCAAATTAAGACCTCCTTAAAATAAAAGACTGGATTTTAAGAAAATTTAGACAAAGAAAGAAAAAGAGAAAATAAATTTTCTCTGATTAAAATGGCAGAAATTGAAAACACTGAAAGACAGAAACGAAGTTTAAAAAGAAAATGTTTAAGATTTAGTTTATGTAGTATTATATTAGTAGTATTAGTATGGTTATTCCTAACAATAGGAGTACCTTTGTTAATGGAAACAAGTAACAAGAATAGTACAATTAATAATGAGAAAGTAGATAGAATAAAGGGAACTAAAATAGAAATAGGGGTAGAAGATGAGATAAACTATCATAATGAATCAGACATTGATTTGTCTTTGAATGTATTTACGAAATTGCTATTTCAGTATGTTAATACGATGGAGATTAGTAATTGTTATGTTTGTATGAAGTTACCCTCATCAGTGTCAGAAGGGGTGATTTATCACCATATACCTTTAACATATGGTGTATCATGTAGTGTTTTATCAAGTTTATTTTACGTAACAGGGAAACTTCAGTATTTTTATTCAAACTTAGATGAAGTGTTTTCAGAATTGCCTATTAGAAAGAATATGAATCCAGTATTTAGTAGTAAAAATGCACAGTTCATGGGTGAATTTTTCTTAACCCCTTCGCTGCGCGCGTCGGCCAACGGCCGTCGCGAGCACTACCTTGGTAGTGCTTAACCGCCCACTCGTTTAAACCGCCGTACCGCGGCGGAATTGGCGCCACGGTTAACAATGAGTTCAATAGATATAGCACAGGCACACAAAGATAATCTAACATGTATATTACGTGAAGAAGAAAAAGAGTTTTTGAATTTAGTAGAAGAAAGGAGACAGGAATTAACAAAGAAAGCTGCTGAACAGAAATCTCATGTACCTCCATGGGCTGAGAAAGAGGGAATTTATGCAAAGGGCGAAGCTCATGCACCGATGTCCCTAGACTTTGTGAAAAGGGGAAAATTCTGCCTCCATAGGTTAAAGACAGATTGTAATAACAATTTCATTGGTTCCAGTGATTGTGAACACAACTTCCTAATTTTAGGAGGGTGGGGACTAAAAGGGGGAACATCCTGTGTTTCCAGGAGTTTATTATGTATGTGGAATAATGCTTATTATAGGTTACCTGCAAGATGGTATGGGAGCTGTTATTTTGGAATAGTTTTTCCAAAGATCTACCATGTAGACAGAATCAATGGAATCAATGGAAATTCTAATGGACTAACACGGAGAAGAAGAGCTAGTTTTTATGAAATAGTAGGTGATATATTTAGTGCATTGATACACTCAGTTGGAATCATTCTAAATTCACGTAAAATTTGCAAATTGTTAACCATAGTTGATAGTCTTTCTACAGATACTGCCGGAGGATTCTTAATGATCAATACAGAGATGGTTGCAATAAGGTCTATGGTTTTACAAAATCGTCTTGCTCTTGATATTTTATTGGCAAAAGAGGGCGGAGTCTGTGGTATGTTGAAAATTCAACATTGCTGCACTTATATTCCGGACAAAAGTAAGGAAATTAAAGGGTATATTAGAAATATTACAAGAATGCATAATGACTTGACCCAACTGGATGTTGACAGTGTATGGGGAAGATTAACAAAAAGTATAACATCAATAGGGAATTGGTTTACTAATTTTGGAAAAGGTTTTCTAGGTCAAATAATATTACCAGTAGTTGTGATAATGACCATAGTAATGACAGTAATGATCACATGTAAATGTTGCAGAAGCAAGGGAAAGAGAGGAATACATTTAGAAAGAGAAGGGAGAGGAAAGAAACAAAAGAGGGAATATGAAGAAATTCAGTTAGAGGAAATGAAAGGAAAGTTGTACAAAAAGATGAAAGATTTAGAAGGAAAAGAAGTAACTGACGACATGAGGAGAGGAGAAGGAGAAAACTGAGATGTGCTAAAGTTGGCATCTGGGAAGGGATGGGTAATTTTGTGATGCCTCAAAATGCCATCAGAGAGGGGATTGATGGAGCAAGGTCTCGGAAGAATGAGACTTGCTCGGAGGCAATCCGCTCGTTTAACTCATTAACAAGATTATAATTATGTTTGGTGAATAATTAATACACACCACATGAACACACGGGTTAGTGAAACTTGCTTATGTGTGTATTAATGCGGATAACAATGAAGACGGACTAATACCGCTTTAAACGGGGAAACTGTTGTGCGCATGCGTCAACTGCATCTACGCAGTTTGACGAGGTAACGCTTGGAGGGAAATTCTAGCGCATGAGCAGAAGTCACTAAAATGGAGTCTTGAAGACTCGCGTGCCTGGCATCTGCTTAGCTGAAACTAAAACAAGCTATTTTACTAATGCTAATGCGGGAGAAGTATTAATAAGAAAAGGGGAATAGAGTAGAGGCGGGAGGTAAACAGTGTGACCATTTATTTGTGAAATTAATATTTTTCTTTCTGACTTTATTATTAGTGCGTATTTTGGCCTCTCACACATAACTGAATTAAGCAGAGTGATGAAACGACTGCGCATGTCCACCGAAAGTTAACCCGGAATGATGACATGGAGGTTGGATGGGAGCCAAGGTCGCAAATGACATACCCTGAGAACGGATAGTGAAAAGTTCAACGATGAAGACTCTTGTTCATGATGTTATAATAATGTTGCAAGTAAATTGTGAAAACCGTATGGGAACCCAATACATGAATAAAAATTAAGGGATGGGTTTGCGAACAATAGTTGGACTAATTTTAATGACATGTAAGCATGATGTGATGGAGCTTCCCCCTTGCCTGACCAATCATATTTCGTATTTTTACAATATTAAAACTTTAGTGGGTGGAACATGAAGAAACGAAGGTATAACTAAGGTAGCTTTAGTTAGTGAGAGTGGAGAAGTCTGCTGAGAAGAAGGTCCAGATGCTGTGAGTCGGAGATGCTGTTGCTGGGAGAGATGCTGTGAGATGCTGATGAAGAACCGAATGCAGATCTTAACTTAATTAGGTTAGATCAGAAGATCGCGGAAGAATCTCGAGGAGGAAGAGAGTGTCAGAGAGGGGTGCGGCGCAATCGTCGGTATTCTAGAGAGGTCAACTATCCTGTTCTGAAGTCTTTGTCTCCTGACATATCCTGGGGGGACCCTTCCAAGCCATTTGGCCAGGGGGTTGGTCTTTCACACCATTCTTGGTAAATATAATTTCACGTTATTTGTAGATGTTCTTTTCTCTCTGTCCTCTCCCTTTCTGAGAATTATTTATTGTATGAGTCCGAAGTATATGGTTGATGTTTAATCAATTGAATTTTCTCTCCTAAAAATGATGGTGACTGCACGTATTTTTGAAATGGTTCACATGCATTTAATTTAGATAAAGATTTTAAACCTTTCTGAGTCTGTGATCATTTACTTCAAACAAAGAATAGTTAAGGGTTAAGTTAATTATCACGATCGACCAGAGGAAAGAACTTTTTGATCAGTGAAAGGTTAGTTAGGAAAATTAAATAACTAATCCCGAATATTATGACAAATATATATATGATAAAAAATTGACGCTCCAGTGGTTTACTCAATTGTGCGTTTTATGGGCCCAGGTGAGTATATGGTAGTGGAGTATCAGTTGTTGGTATACCGCTGGATCACTAGCTCTGCCGGTACCTAGGGAAACCTAGCAAACCTATACATTTTTGAAAACTAGACACCCAGAGGAATCCAGGATGGGGTGACTTGTCTGGCTCTCACCAGGTTCCGTTACCCAGAATCCCTTGCAAACCTCAAACTTTGTAAAAAAAAAAAAACATTTTCCTCACATTTCTGTGGTGGAAAGTTCTGGAATCTATGTGGATCCACAAAATTCCACCCACCCCGCATTCCCCAAAGTCTTCCGAGAAAAATGGTACCTCACTTGTGTTGGTAGGCCTAGTGCACACGACAGGAAACGGCCCAAAACGCAACGTGGACACATCACATATTCACAGTGAAAACTGACCCTATTATTGCAAAGTGCCTAGCTGTAGATTTTGAACCCTAGCTCTGCTGGCACCTAGGGAAACCTATCAAACCTATACATTTATGAAAACTAGACACCCAGGGGAATCCAGGATGGATTGACTTGTCTGGCTCCCACCAGGTTCTGTTAGCCAGAATCCCTTACAAAACTCAAAGTTTGTAAAAAAAAACACATTTTCCTCACATTTCTGTGGTGGAAAGTTCTGGAATATGCCTGGATCCACAAAATTCCACCCACCCCGCATTCCCCGAAGTCTTCCAAGAAAAATGGTACCTCACTTGTGTGGGTAGGCCTAGCGCCCGCGACAGGAAATGGCCCAAAAACGCAACGTGGACACACCACATTTTTACAGTAAAAACTGAACCTTTTTTTGCAAAGTGCTTAGCTGTAGATTTTGAACCCTAGCTCTGCCGCCACCTAGGGAAACCTAGCAAAGCTATACATTTTTGAAAACTACACACCCATGGGAATCTAGGATGGGATGACTTGTCTGGCTCTCACCAGGTTCTGTTACCCAGAATCCCTTGCAAACCTGAAACTTTGTCAAAAAAACCACATTTTCCTCACATTTCTGTGGTAGAAAGTTCTGGAATCTGCGTGGATCCACAAAATTCTACCCACCCCGCATTTCCCAAAGTCTTCCGAGAAAAATGGTACCTCACTTGTGTGGGTAGGCCTAGTGCCCGCCACAGGAAACGGCCCAAAACGCAACGTGGACACATCACATTTTCACAGTGAAAACTGACCCTTTTTTTGCAAAGTGCCTAGCTGTAGATTTTGAACCCTAGCTCTGCCGGCACCAAGGGAAACCTAGCAAACCTATACATTTTTGAAAACTAGACACCCAGGGGAATCCAGGATGGGGTGACTTGTCTGGCTCTCACCAGGTTCTGTTACCCAGAATCCCTTGCAAACCTCAAACTTTGTAAAAAAAAAAAACACATTTTCCTCACATTTCTGTGGTGGAAAGTTCTGGAATCTGTGTGGATCCTCAAAATTCCACCCATTCCACATTCCCCAAAGTCTTCCGAGAAAAATGGTACCTCACTTGTGTTGGTAGGTCTAGTGCCCGCGACAGGAAACGGCCCAAAACGCAACGTGGACACATCACATATTCACAGTGAAAACGGACCCTTTTTTGCAAAGTGCCTAGCTGTAGATGTTTAACCCTAGCTCTGCCGGCACCTAGGGAAACCTATCAAACCTATACATTTTTGAAAACTAGACACCCAGGGGAATCCAGGATGGATTGAATTGTCTGGCTCTCACCAGGTTCTGTTATCCATAATCCCTTGCAAACCTCAAAATTTGTAAAAAAACACATTTTCCTCACATTTCTGTGGTGGAAAGTTCTAGAATCTGCGTGGATCCACAAAATTCCACCCACCCCGCATTCCCCAAAGTCTTCCAAGAAAAATGGTACCTCACTTTTGTGGGTAGGCTTAGCGCCCGCATCAGGAAACAGCCCAAAACGCTACGTAGACACACCACATTTTCACAGTGAAAACAGACCCTTTTTTTGCAAAGTGCTTAGCTGTAGATTTTGAACCCTAGCTCTTCCGGCACCTAGGTAAACCTAGCAAACCTATACATTTTTGAAAACTAGACCCCCAGGGGAATCCAGGATGGGGTGACTTGTCTGGCTCTCAGCAGGTTCTGTTACCCAGAATCCCTTGCAAACCTCAAACTTTTTTAAAAAAAACACATTTTCCTCACATTTCTGTGGTGGAAAGTTCTGGAATCTGTGTGGATCCACAAAATTCCACCCACCCAACATTCCCCAAAGTCTTCCGAGAAAAATGGTACCTCACTTGTGTTGGTAGGCCTAGTGCCCGCAACAGGAAACGGCCCAAAACGCAACGTGGACACATCACATATTCACAGTCAAAACGGACCCTTTTTTTGCAAAGTGCCTAGCTGTAGATTTTGAATGCTAGCTCTGCCGGCACCTAGGGAAACCTATCAAACCTATACATTTTTGAAAACTAGACACCCAGGGGAATCCAGGATGGATTGACTTGTCTGGCGCTTACCAGGTTCTGTTATCCAGAATCCCTTACAAACCTCAAAGTTTGTAAAGAAAAACACATTTTCCTCACATTTCTGTGGTGGAAAGTTCTGGAATCTGCCTGGATCCACAAAATTCCACCCACCCCGCATTCCCCGAAGCCTTAGGTACCTCACTTGTGTGGGTAGGCCTAGTGCCCGCAACAGGAAATGGCCCAAAACACAACGTGTACACTTCACATTTTCACAGTGAAAACTGACCCTTTTTTTGCAAAGTGCCTAGCTGTAGATTTTGAACCCTAGCTCTGCCGGCACCAAGGTAAACCTAGCAAACCTATACATTTTTTAAAACTAGACACCCAGGGGATTCCAGGATGGGGTGGCTTGTCTGGCTCTCACCAGGTTCTGTTACCCAGAATCCCTTGCAAACCTCAAACTTTGTAAAATAAAACACATTTTCCTCACATTTCTGTGGTGGAAAGTTCTGGAATCTGCGTGGTTCCACAAAGTTCCACCCACCCCGCATTTCCCAAAGTCTTCCGAGAAAAATGGTACCTCACTTGTGTGGGTAGGCCTAGCGCCCGCGATGGGAAATCGCCCAAAATGCAACGTAGAGACACCACATTTTCACAGTGAAAACGGACCCTTTTTTTGCAAAGTGCCTAGCTGTAGATTTTGAACGCTAGCTCTGCCGGCACCTAGGGAAACCTAGCAAACCTATACATTTTTGAAAACTAGACACCCAGATGAAAACAGGATGGGGTGACTTGTCTGGCTCTCACCACGTTCTGTTACCCAGAATCCCTTGCAAACCTCAAAATTTGTAAAAAAAAACACATTTTCCTCACATTTCTGTGGTGGAAAGTTGTGGAATCAGCGTGGATCCGCAAAATTCCACCCACCCCGCATTCCCGAAGTCTTCAGAGAAAAATGGTACCTCACTTCTGTGGGTAGGCCTAGCGCGTGCGACAGGAAATGGCCCAAAACGCAACGTGGCCACACCACATTTTCACAGTAAAAACGGAACCTTTTTTTGCAAAGTGCTTAGCTGTAGATTTTGAACCCTAGCTCTGCCGGCACCTAGGGAAACCTAGCAAACCTATACATTTTTGAAAACTAGACACCCATGGGAATCCAGGATGGGATGACTTGTCTGGCTCTCCCCAGGTTCTGTTACCCAGAATCCCTTGCAAACCTCAAACTTTGTAAAAAAAAACACATTTTCCTCACATTTCTGTGGTGGAAACTTCTGAAATCTGAGTGGATCCACAAAATTCCACCCTCCCCTCATTCCCCAAAGTTTTCCGAGAAAAATGGTACCTCACTTCTGTGGGTAGGCCTATCGCCTGCGACAGGAAACGGCCCAAAACGCGACGTGGACACATCACATTTTCACAGTGAAAACTGACCCTTTTTGCAAAGTGCCTGGCTGTAGATTTTGAACCCTAGCTCTGCCGGCACCCAGGGAAACCTAGCAAACCTATACATTTTTGAAACTAGACACCCAGCGGAATCCAGGATGGGGTGACTTGTCTGGCTCTCACCAGGTTCTGTTACCCAGAATCCCTTGCAAATCTCAAACTTTGTAAAAAAACAAACACATTTTCCTCATATTTCTGTGGTGGAAAGTTCTGGAATCTGTGTGGATCCACAAAATTCCACCCACCCCGCATTCCCCAAAGTCTTCCGAAAAAATGTTACCTCACTTGTGTTGGTAGGCCTAGTGCCCGCCACAGGAAACGGCCCAAAACGCAACGTGGACACATCACATTTTCACAGTGAAAACTGACCCTTTTTTTGCAAAGTGCCTAGCTGTACATTTTGAACCCTAGCTCTTCCGGCACCGAGGGAAACCTAGCAAACCTATACATTTTTGAAAACTAGACACCCAGGGGAATCCAGGGATGGGGTGACTTGACTGGCTCTCACCAGGTTCTGTTACCCAGAATCCCTTGCAAACCTCAAACTTTGTAAAAAAAAAACACATTTTCCTCACATTTCTGTGGTGGAAAGTTCTGGAATCTGTGTGGATCCTCAAAATTCCACCCATTCCACATTCCCCAAAGTCTTCCGAGAAAAATGGTACCTCACTTGTGTTGGTAGGTCTAGTGCCCGCGACAGGAAACGGCCCAAAACGCAACGTGGACACATCACATATTCACAGTGAAAACGGACCCTTTTTTGCAAAGTGCCTAGCTGTAGATGTTTAACCCTAGCTCTGCCGGCACCTAGGGAAACCTATCAAACCTATACATTTTTGAAAACTAGACACCCAGGGGAATCCAGGATGGATTGAATTGTCTGGCTCTCACCAGGTTCTGTTATCCATAATCCCTTGCAAACCTCAAAATTTGTAAAAAAAAAACACATTTTCCTCACATTTCTGTGGTGGAAAGTTCTAGAATCTGCGTGGATCCACAAAATTCCACCCACCCCGCATTCCCCAAAGTCTTCCAAGAAAAATGGTACCTCACTTTTGTGGGTAGGCTTAGCGCCCGCATCAGGAAACAGCCCAAAACGCTACGTAGACACACCACATTTTCACAGTGAAAACAGACCCTTTTTTTGCAAAGTGCTTAGCTGTAGATTTTGAACCCTAGCTCTTCCGGCACCTAGGTAAACCTAGCAAACCTATACATTTTTGAAAACTAGACCCCCAGGGGAATCCAGGATGGGGTGACTTGTCTGGCTCTCAGCAGGTTCTGTTACCCAGAATCCCTTGCAAACCTCAAACTTTATTAAAAAAAACACATTTTCCTCACATTTCTGTGGTGGAAAGTTCTGGAATCTGTGTGGATCCACAAAATTCCACCCACCCAACATTCCCCAAAGTCTTCCGAGAAAAATGGTACCTCACTTGTGTTGGTAGGCCTAGTGCCCGCAACAGGAAACGGCCCAAAACGCAACGTGGACACATCACATATTCACAGTCAAAACGGACCCTTTTTTTTGCAAAGTGCCTAGCTGTAGATTTTGAATGCTAGCTCTGCCGGCACCTAGGGAAACCTATCAAACCTATACATTTTTGAAAACTAGACACCCAGGGGAATCCAGGATGGATTGACTTGTCTGGCGCTTACCAGGTTCTGTTATCCAGAATCCCTTACAAACCTCAAAGTTTGTAAAGAAAAACACATTTTCCTCACATTTCTGTGGTGGAAAGTTCTGGAATCTGCCTGGATCCACAAAATTCCACCCACCCCGCATTCCCCGAAGCCTTAGGTACCTCACTTGTGTGGGTAGGCCTAGTGCCCGCAACAGGAAATGGCCCAAAACACAACGTGTACACTTCACATTTTCACAGTGAAAACTGACCCTTTTTTTGCAAAGTGCCTAGCTGTAGATTTTGAACCCTAGCTCTGCCGGCACCAAGGTAAACCTAGCAAACCTATACATTTTTTAAAACTAGACACCCAGGGGATTCCAGGATGGGGTGGCTTGTCTGGCTCTCACCAGGTTCTGTTACCCAGAATCCCTTGCAAACCTCAAACTTTGTAAAATAAAACACATTTTCCTCACATTTCTGTGGTGGAAAGTTCTGGAATCTGCGTGGTTCCACAAAGTTCCACCCACCCCGCATTTCCCAAAGTCTTCCGAGAAAAATGGTACCTCACTTGTGTGGGTAGGCCTAGCGCCCGCGATGGGAAATCGCCCAAAATGCAACGTAGAGACACCACATTTTCACAGTGAAAACGGACCCTTTTTTGCAAAGTGCCTAGCTGTAGATTTTGAACGCTAGCTCTGCCGGCACCTAGGGAAACCTAGCAAACCTATACATTTTTGAAAACTAGACACCCAGGTGAAAACAGGATGGGGTGACTTGTCTGGCTCTCACCACGTTCTGTTACCCAGAATCCCTTGCAAACCTCAAAATTTGTAAAAAAAAAACACATTTTCCTCACATTTCTGTGGTGGAAAGTTGTGGAATCAGCGTGGATCCGCAAAATTCCACCCACCCCGCATTCCCCGAAGTCTTCAGAGAAAAATGGTACCTCACTTCTGTGGGTAGGCCTAGCGCGTGCGACAGGAAATGGCCCAAAACGCAACGTGGCCACACCACATTTTCACAGTAAAAACGGAACCTTTTTTTGCAAAGTGCTTAGCTGTAGATTTTGAACCCTAGCTCTGCCGGCACCTAGGGAAACCTAGCAAACCTATACATTTTTGAAAACTAGACACCCATGGGAATCCAGGATGGGATGACTTGTCTGGCTCTCCCCAGGTTCTGTTACCCAGAATCCCTTGCAAACCTCAAACTTTGTAAAAAAAAACACATTTTCCTCACATTTCTGTGGTGGAAACTTCTGAAATCTGAGTGGATCCACAAAATTCCACCCTCCCCTCATTCCCCAAAGTTTTCCGAGAAAAATGGTACCTCACTTCTGTGGGTAGGCCTATCGCCTGCGACAGGAAACGGCCCAAAACGCGACGTGGACACATCACATTTTCACAGTGAAAACTGACCCTTTTTTTGCAAAGTGCCTGGCTGTAGATTTTGAACCCTAGCTCTGCCGGCACCCAGGGAAACCTAGCAAACCTATACATTTTTGAAACTAGACACCCAGCGGAATCCAGGATGGGGTGACTTGTCTGGCTCTCACCAGGTTCTGTTACCCAGAATCCCTTGCAAATCTCAAACTTTGTAAAAAAACAAACACATTTTCCTCATATTTCTGTGGTGGAAAGTTCTGGAATCTGTGTGGATCCACAAAATTCCACCCACCCCGCATTCCCCAAAGTCTTCCGAAAAAATGTTACCTCACTTGTGTTGGTAGGCCTAGTGCCCGCGACAGGAAACGGCCCAAAACGCAACGTGGACACATCACATATTCACAGTGAAAACGGACCCTTTTTTTGCAAAGTGCCTAGCTGTAGATTTTGAACCCTAGCTCTGCCGGCACCTAGGGAAACCTAGCAAACCTATACATTTTTTAAAACTAGACACCCAGGGGAATCCAGGATAGATTTACTTGTCTGGCTCTCACCAGGTTCTGTTATCAAGAATCCCTTACAAACCTCAAAGTTTGTAAAATAAAAACACATTTTCCTCACATTTCTATGGTGGAAAGTTCTGGAATCTGCCTGGAACCACAAAATTCCACCCACCCCGCATTCCCCGAAGTCTTCCAAGAAAAATGGTACCTCACTTGTGTGGGTAGGCCTAGTGCCCGCGACAGGAAACGGCCCAAAACACAACGTGTACACATCACATTTTCACAGTGAAAATGGACCCTTTTTTTGCAAAGTGCCTAGCTGTAGATTTTGAACCCTAGCTCTGCCGGCACCTAGGGAAACCTAGCAAACCTATAAATTTTTGAAAACTAGACACCCAGGGGAATCCAGGATGGGGTGACTTGTCTGGCTCTCACCAGGTTCTGTTACCCAGAATCCCTTGCAAACCGCAAAATTTGTCAAAAAAACTCATTTCACTCACATTTCTGTGGTGGAAAGTTCTGGAATCTGTGTGGATCCACAAAATTCCACCCACCCCACATTCCCCAAAGTCTTTCGAGAAAAATGGTACCTCATTTGTGTTGGTAGGTCTAGTGCCCGCAACAGGAAACGGCCCAAAACGCAACGTGGACACATCACATATTCACATTGAAAACGGACCCTTTTTTTGCAAAGTGCCTAGCTGTAGATTTTGAACCCTAGCTCTGCCGGCACCTAGGGAAACCTAGCAAACCTATACATTTTTTTAAACTAGACACCCAGGGGAATCCAGGATAGATTTACTTGTCTGGCTCTCACCAGGTTCTGTTATCCAGAATCCCTTACAAACCTCAAAGTTTGTAAAATAAAAACACATTTTCCTCACATTTCTATGGTGGAAAGTTCTGGAATCTGCCTGGAACCACAAAATTCCACCCACCCCGCATTCCCCGAAGTCTTCCAAGAAAAATGGTACCTCACTTGTGTGGGTAGGCCTAGTGCCCGTGACAGGAAACGGCCCAAAACACAACGTGTACACATCACATTTTCACAGTGAAAATGGACCCTTTTTTTGCAAAGTGCCTAGCTGTAGATTTTGAACCCTAGCTCTGCCGGCACCTAGGGAAACCTAGCAAACCTATACATTTTTGAAAACTAGATACCCAGGGGAATTGAGGATGGGGTGACTTGTCTGGCTCTCACCAGGTTCTGTTACCCAGAATCCCTTGCAAACCGCAAAATTTGTCAAAAAAACTCATTTCACTCACATTTCTGTGGTGGAAAGTTCTGGAATCTGTGTGGATCCACAAAATTCCACCCACCCCACATTCCCCAAAGTCTTTCGAGAAAAATGGTACCTCATTTGTGTTGGTAGGTCTAGTGCCCGCAACAGGAAACGGCCCAAAACGCAACGTGGACACATCACATATTCACAGTGAAAACGGACCCTTTTTTTGCAAAGTGCCTAGCTGTAGATTTTGCACCCTAGCTCTGCCGGCACCTAGGGAAACCTATCAAACCTATACATTTTTGAAAACTAGACACCCAGGGGAATCCAGGATGGATTGACTTGTCTGGCTCTCACCAGGTTCTGTTATCCAGAATCCCTTACAAACCTCAAAGTTTGTCCAAAAAAACACATTTTCCTCACATTTCTGTGGTGGAAAGTTCTGGAATCTGCCTGGATCCACAAAATTCCACCCACCCCATATTCCCCGAAGTTTTCCAAGAAAAATGGTACCTCACTTGTGTGGGTAGGCCTAGTGCCCAAGACAGGAAACGGCCCAAAACACAACGTGTACACATCACATTTTCACAGTGAAAACTGACCCTTTTTAGCAAAGTGCCTAGCTGTAGATTTTGCACCCTAGCTCTTCCGGCACCTAGGGAAACCTAACAACCTATACATTTTTGAACACTAGACACCCAGGGGAACCCAGGATGGGGTGACTTGTCTGGCTTTCACCAGGTTCTGTTACCCAAACCTCTCTGGGGATTCGGAAACATGGCGCCCGCTAGCTGAGCGGTAGCGCACGTCCCAATCAGCGCTCTCCCCCTCCCGGTTTGGCGGTGCTTCTGATGTGTGTCTGAGCCTCGCAGTGCTGCGTTACCTTCGTTCTTCTGCGCGGATCCCTTTTTTGGAGCCTTTTCTCTCCCCATGTGTGTTGGAAGCTCCGTGGAGCTACTGGGTTCCTCGCGCCTCCTTCTCCTGCCGCGCTGGTCCGTAGCCACCCTGGAGCTGAGATGCGGTCGCAGAGTTGCGGCCCGCGGTCTCCTCCGGGGGAATAGCGGCAGTGTCAGATCAAGCGCTGCCGCGGAAATCAGTACTTTTTTTCCTCGTGTGGCTGGCAGGAAGGGTTGCAGCCCCACAGGCAGAGCTGACATCGAATCGGAGGTTGAAAACAACGAGGAGGTTGATGGTGGCGGCAGCAGTGGCAAAGGTGGCAAAGGTGGTAAGAACGAGTCGTCCTCTTTACAAGAGGCGTCTCGTATAGTTGTGCAGGAGCAGGAGCAGGTGTTAAAGGCAGACTCCCCCCTATTAAATTTCAGCACGAGTAAGAAAGGGGGTAGGGGGTAGGAGGAAGGGGAAGCGTGTGAAATACACACCCATACAAACTTTACAGATAGGCACTCTTGAGGGTCAGGACAAAGAGCAGGGCACCCCGAAAGCTGTAGCAGCCATAACAGATACATCAGAGTCATTAATACCAGGAGAGCTACAACAGGAGGTATCTCAGGTCGGCCTCAACACTGCTTTTCAGGACTACCAGGTAAAGGGGAGGAGCATAAAGGGGCTTAGAAGTAAAGGTTCTATTAAAGTACCCTCTAAACTTAGCACTGTTAAAGTTACTCCATCTTTACGTTCATTCTTTAGGGTTCAGCCTCAGATCCTTACCATCTCAAAACAGGAGGGATCCCACCGAGCCCCCCGACCGCACGGCCTAGCTACTCCGCTCAATTCCTCTCCCAATATGGAATCTAAAGAGCCCCTTGAAAATGTCAATAGTAAGATTAACCTCACACATACCAACGCTAACACTAGCGTAAATACTAGCGCCACCACTCCTGAGATTCCTAGCCCCCCCTCTGTACTACCCTTAGTACCCAGGTCCTTTGAAGTCCTTGGGATAACAACGGAACAGCAGATTAGGCAACAGGGCCAGACTGAAAGTGGGGGAGAAGAGACTTCAGTTAACAATTCAATAGAAGGCCTCTTCGCTTCTTTAAAAGAAGACATAAAACAAGGTTTCGCAGTGTCAGCAGATAATCAGACTGAGATCAGAGCGGCCTGTGAAACTCTGGAAAAAAAGGTTGACCTATTGAATTCAAGGACTGAATCCTTGGAGAATTCGGTTGAGGAGCTTATGGCAAATCTGGGGTCTGCAGAGAAAAAATTCAAACTCTACGTAGAGATGGGGACGCCATACGGGACAGAATGGAGACACTCGAGAACAATTCCCGAAGAAACAATCTTCGTCTCTTGAAGATTCCAGAGGGCAAGGAAGGGGCAGACATTAAGACCTTCGTTGTTGCATTGCTTAGGGACTCTTTAAATCTTGAGGAATCGGTGGGCTTTCTGGAGAAGGATATTTAGAGGATACACAGAGACCCTTTTCGCCTTAATCCTAGTAGATCTAAACCTAGGAAGATCCTCATTAACTTTCTAACTTATGCAGTCAAGGAGAAGATCTTGAATTTGGCTTTGAAGGCTAAATCTTTAAAAGGCCCTGACTTCTCCTTTGAGGTGCGTACGGATCTATCGAAAGTTACACTGGAGCGCCAGTGGGAATTGGGCCAACGGATGGACAAATTTAGGAAGGTGGGTGCTACAGTGCAACTGAAATTTCCCGCTTTTTTAAAAATTATGTTCAATAATAAGATGTATAACATCAGATCTCCATATGAGGCAGACGAGCTATTGGAATCCCTAAGTAATATACCTCCCGGGAAGGAATGAGTTTGACTGGGTAGGGTTGATCCGAGATGAGCGGAGGCCTGACCTTGTGGAGATTGAGGCTTGTTGAATCCTTCCACCTAATCCCTCTCTACCCCCTAATTTGTTACTTTGTCTTTATATGTGTGATGGTTGATGCTCTATGAGGGTAGTATTCAGCCAAATGAAGGGTAGAAAGGAGGTAAGCGAAATATGAGAAGAGAAAAAATATTTAAAAAAGAAAGAAAGAAGAGGAAAAGTACATTTGAATATATAATACACAATACACATTAAGGTGGGATGTTTTTTTTAAATATTTTCTTTAACACATCGGCACAGACACAACACAACATAGAGGTAAGGGATGGGTAGAGCAGCTGTAGGACGTAAACCTGGTCATCCATCAGGCCAGAGTAATTAGGGATGGGTTTCCCAAAGGGTGGCTGGGGTTAGGAGGGGGGGGGGGCACAGGGGGCTTAAAGGCAAAAATTCCTCATTCACCAATACCCTATCAGTACTACTTATGCCAAAAGTTTAGTAGGGTGGTTAGAGAAGGAGTTTTGGAGGGCGTGTGGGTTCAGAGAGGGCTAGAACTAGGTAGCGGGTGTCGGATGATCAGCAGCTCAGTTGTGGAAGTGAAGGAAGAACCATCATGACCTCACTCCAGCTTCTGTCCTGGAATGTCAATGGCCTGCGCACAAAGGGTAGAAGAGCTAGAATTTTACAATATTTACAAGACTCTCCGGCGCAGGTCATCGCCATCCAGGAAACTCATCTTCTGAAATCAGAGACTAAAGAAATTTAAAAAAATCAGAAATGGGTAGATCTTTTTATCTGTACTGATCAGACGGCAAATATTAGTGCTGTTTCTATTAAAAAAACAAGCCAAAGCCCAACTATTGGATTATAGGGAAGATCAAAGTGGTAGATGGCTTATTTTGAGGATATCTTTAGGAGGTATATTTCTTTGTCTAGTGGGTTACTACGGTCCGAATCAGGACGATCCCTCTTGTCTAAATACCATTCGACGCCACCTCATTGATTTCCCAGATCCTGTTATTTGGATGGGCGATTTTAACATAGTGTTGAATTCTAAGCTTGACAAATCGCCAAATTCCAGGGCAGTAGTCCCTTCTAAATCTCGGCAGCTGCTTTTGACAATAATGGACCAGATTGGTCTTTCTGATATATGGAGGGAACGGGCGGGGGGTCAATTGGGAGTTTCTTTCAGAAACTTGAAATATAAACATAAGTCTAGAATCGACTATGCCTTGATCAGTTTCAATCTTAAGGATCTAGTGAAAGATATTGAATACTTGCCGTCACATCTTTCGGACCATTTGGCAATCCTTTTAAGCTTAAATTTCACACAGCAACAGCAGTTTACTTCTTGGTCTTTCGATCGAACCATTTTGTTGGAGGAAGACGAAGTTAACTTTCTCCTCTTTGAGACTAGATATTTTGTGGAAGTGAATTTAGACTCTTCCAGTATTTCTGTTGTCTGGGACTCTCTGAAAGCTTACTGGAGAGGCTGCATTATCAACAGAGCTACCTTCAGAAAACGGAAATTTAGAGAAACTACTATGGGCCTAGAGGCAGAAATGAAGGAAATAGAGAATAAATTGAACACTCAAATAGGAATCGATCCAAAAGAACAGCTGGAAAAAATAGACTTGCTTAAAAAACAGTTGGAGGGTATCCTCCAAGAGAGAATTTCTCGTAGATGGGAGGCAAGTAAGATCTCACATTTCGAATTTGGCGAAGGGGCTGGAAAATTACTTGCCTGGAAAGTAAAATCAGACCAGATCCGTAATCACATAAAAGAGATTAAGGTAGGAGACGAGTTATCATCTCGCTCCTCCAGCCTAGATATTGGGATGGCTTTTCGCGATTTCTTTCAAGACATATATAATGAACCAATCACTGATGATAGCGATAAAAGGAAAAGGTGGTTGGAGAAGGTCATTCTACCGACCATCTCGGATGTTCAAAAACTAGATCTAGAAATAACAGAAGAGGAAGTGAAAAGGGTAATTGACCAGTCAAAAAGAGGGAAGGCGGCCGGCCCAGATGGGCTTCCGGGGGAGTTATATCGTTCCCTTAAAGAGATCATTATTCCAGTACTCGTCAAAATTTATAACAGCATACTTTTGAAGGGAGAAAATCCACCTAGCTCGTGGAGTGAGGTTACGGTTGTACTGATCTTGAAACCTGGTAAAGACCCAACTAACTGTGGGTCTTATCGCCCAATTTCACTCCTCAATAATGATTATAAATTTTTCGCGGCTATATTGTCAAACAGGCTGGGGGGTGGTTGATAATATTATTCATCTAGATCAAAAGGGCTTTGTCAAAGGGCGCCAATTAGCAGATCTTACTTATGACTTAGTAGGCGCAATAGATATTGCCTCTACTTTTACACTCCCTCTGGCCGTTTTAACCCTCGACGCAACTAAAGCCTTCGACAGGGTAAATTGGGCATACCTGTCTGAGGTAATGAAAAAATTAAATCTGGGGGATAAATTCTGCCGTGCCATAAGACTGTTATATAAGGCCCCAACAGCTAGACTACTAGTTAATGGAATGTTGACTGATATAGTTAAAATCACCAGGGGGACGAGACAGGGCTGCCCGCTCTCTCCGCTGCTTTTTAACCTGTATATTGAACCATTCGCACAGATACTCAGGGAAGATAATAACATCACTTCTTTTAAATTTGGAGAGTGGGAGAGGCGGGTGGCCCTGTATGCAGATGATATTCTTATCCTAACAGCTGACCTGGATTCAGCCTTTTCTACAGTCATTAAACGTGCAGAGGAATTTGGCCAAGTCTCGGGCTATGAAATTAATGCCAGTAAAACTGAAATCATGGCATGGAATGTAAAAGATACACAACTTCAAATTGGTTCTACTATGCGTTATTTGGGGATTACAATTTTACAGGAGGTTGACAAAATTCCAGAATACAATCTTGATCGCGCCTTTAAGGACTGTCAAAAGCAGATGAAATCGTGGGCTCACCTCCCCTTATCAATCTTGCCTAAGATCACTTTTCTTTTCAACACCATCCCGCTGTCTTTTGATAAACAACAGATAGAGAAATGCCAACGAGAGATAAACTCTTTTATTTGGCAGTGTAGATCAACTAGGCTGGCTTGGAAGAAGCTTAGGCGGAAGAGGGATAAAGGGGGATTGGCGTTACCCGACTTGCAATACTATGCTTGGGCATTTCAGCTTTCACATTCAAGGATGTTGCTGAAAATGCCCACCAGTACAGCGGGAGGTGAGTTGTTCAGGGCTATGTTAAGGGGGGCAGGGTTACCGGAGGGAGGGTTCATGTTTAAATTTGGTGACCCAAATTTTTTTAAAAAAGTTAAATTAAAGGTTCTCCATTCGATGGTAAAAAACTGGACCACAATAAGAAGAAAAATGGGGCTCAGTTATTTTTCCAGATTAGCACCACTGTGGGACTCCCCAGGCACACCCGCATGTTTTCAGGACAGTTTGATTAAACCAGTGAGAGATTCTGGGATCACAACGTGGGGGGATTTGATGAATGGGGGTTCCCTACTCCCTTGGGAAGATCTACGAGAGAGAGTGGGGTCTGGCCTTTCCAGATTTACGTACATTCAGATTAAAAGCTGGGCCCAGGCCCAGCTTAGCCATAATATAGTTTTTGGGAAGACCAGTAAATTGGAAGAACAACTAGTGGTGAGGCCGGTGGGTAAAAAGGAGGTCTCAGTGTGGTATTGGGCAATAGAGGAGGAAATCGATGGCGTTTTTAAACTACCAGAAGAGCTATGGGGAGAGTTGATGGAGGTTCAGTGTGATTCGGTCTGGATGGATTCATTTAGTATCCTGCACAGAATAGTTAAACCTGCCTGGTTGAAGCGAAACCATCTGTTCACGGCCCATAGAGCGTACCTTTCCCCACTTAAGCTATCGAAATTTCAGATAGGGAAAGTCTGTAACAAATGCGGGTAGCCTGAAGCATCAGATGTGCATATGTTTATGGATTGCCCCGCTAGTTGCCCCTTCTGGGAAAATGTGAAGAAGACTCTTGAGTCCATCCTGAAGATATCATTGGATATCAGTCTGCCGCTAATCATCTTTGGCCTCAATGACTATATTACGGGCCCTGCTAGATCTCTATTGTTTTATGCAATTCTAATGGCTAGGAGACAAATATGCAAGTATTGGGTGGATTCAGTAGCACCATCTCACTCAGAATGGTTGACCTCGTTATATGAAGTATCCAAGATGGACATGGCTAGATCCTGCAGGAAGAATAAGATCGCTTTCTGGGATTTATTGATACAGTGGAGATAGTGAGCCCGGGTTTTTTTTTTTTTTTTTTCCGGGTCCTATGATTATGCCTTTCTTGGTTACTCCTTGGACCTTTGTTTGGGTTCCCCAGGTCACCGATATGGTCCGTCAGGTCTATAAAGACCGAGGTGGAGTAAAAAACCTATCCTCACCCCTTGACATTCCTCCCGTCTACTGAGCGTATCCTGGTCTGACTTTTTGACCTATCAAAGTCTCCTGAACTTGTTCAGTAGGGATACGAAAGGCGGTTGGCTTCTTTTCAAGAGGGTTAAAGGTGAATGAGGACAAAAAAAAAAAAATCCCCCCAAAAAATCAAAGTTTGTAAAAAAAAAAAACACATTTTCCTCACATTTCTGTGGTGGAAAGTTCTGGAATCTGCCTGGATCCACAAAATTCCACCCACCCCGCATTCCCCGAAGTCTTCCAAGAAAAATGGTAACTCACTTGTGTGGGTAGGCCTAGTGCCCGCGACAGGAAACGGCCCAAAACACAATGTGTACACATCACATTTTCACAGTGAAAACTGACCCTTTTTTTGCAAAGTGCCTAGCTGTAGATTTTGAACCCTAGCTCTGCGGGACCTAGGGGAACCTAGCAAACCTATATATTTTTTAAAACTAGACACCCAGGGGAATCCAAGATGGGGTGGCTTCTCTGGCTCTCACCAGGTTCTGTTACCCAGAATCCCTTGCAAACCTCACAATTTGTCAAAAAAACACATTTTCCTCAAATTTCTGTGGTGGAAGGTTCTGGAATCTACGTGGATCCACAAAATTCTACCCACCCAACATTCCCCTAAGTCTTCCGAGAAAAATGGTACCTCACTTGTGTGGATAGGCCTAGAACCCGCAACAGGAAACAGCCCAAAACGCAACGTGGACACACCACATTTCCACAGTGAAAATGGACCCTTTTTTTGCAAAGTGCCTAGCTGTAGATTTTGAACCCTAGATCTGCCGGCACCTAGGAAAACCTAGCAAACCTATACATTTTTGAAAACTAGACACCTAGGGGAATCCAGGATGGGGTGACTTGTCTGGCTCTCACCAGGTTCTGTTATCCAGAATCCCTTACAAACCTCAAAGTTTGTAAAATAAAAACACATTTTCCTCCCATTTCTGTGGTGGAAAGTTCTGGAATCTGCCTGGATCCACAAAATTCCACCCACCCCGCATTCCCGAAGTCTTCCAAGAAAAATGGTACCTCACTTGTGTGGGTAGGCCTAGTGCCCGCGACAGGAAACGGCCCAAAACACAACGTGTAAACATCACAGTTTCACAGTGAAAACTGACCCTTTTTTTGCAAAGTGCCTAGCTGTAGATTTTGAACCCTAGCTCTGCGGGACCTAGGGAAACCTAGCAAACCTATACATTTTTTAAAACTAGACACCCAGGGGAATCCAGGATGGGGTGGCTTGTCTGGCTCTCACCAGGTTCTGTTACCCAGAATCCCTTGCAAACCTCAAACTTTGTCAAAAGAAGCACATTTTCCTCACATTTCTGTGGTGGAAAGTTCTGGAATCTGCGTGGATCCACAAAATTCCACCCACCCCGCATTCCCCAAAGTCTTCCGAGAAAAATGGTACCTCACTTGTGTGGGTAGGCCTAGCGCCCGCAACAGGAAATGGCCCAAAAAGCAACGTGGACACACCACTTTTTCACAGTGAAAAAGGACCCTTTTTTTGCAAAGTGCCTAGCGGTAGATTTTGAACCCTAGCTCTGCCGGCACCTAGGGAAGCCTAGAAAACCTATACATTTTTGCAAAACTAGACTCCTAGGGGAATCCAGGATGGGTGACTTGTCTGGCTCTCACCAGGTTCTGTTACCCAGAATCCCTTGCAAACCTCACAATTTGTCAAAAATACACATTTTCCTCACATTTCTGTGGTGGAAGGTTCTGGAATCTACGTGGATCCACAAAATTCCACCCACCCAACATTCCCCTAAGTCTTCCGAGAAAAATGGTACCTCACTTGTGTGGATAGGCCTAGAACCCGCAACAGGAAACCGCCCAAAACGCAACGTGGACACACCACATTTTCACAGTGAAAATTGACCCTTTTTTTGCAAAGTGCCTAGCTGTAGATTTTGAACCCTAGCTCTGCGGCACCTAGGGAAACCTAGCAAACCTATACATTTTTGAAAGCTAGACACCTAGGGAAATCCAGGATGGGGTGACTTGTCTGGCTCTCACCAGGTTCTGTTACCCAGAATTCCTTGCAAACCTCAAAATTTGTCAAAAAACACATTTTCCTCACATTTCTGTGGTGAAAAGTTCTGGAATCAGCGTGGATCCACAAAATTCCACACACCCCGCATTCCCCAAAGTCTTCCGAGAAAAATAGTACCTCACTTCTGTGGCCGCGACAGGAAATGGCACAAAACGCAACGTGGACACAGCACATTTTCACAGTAAAAACTGAACCTTTTTTTGCAAAGTGCCTAGCTGTAGATTTTGAACCCTAGCTCTGCCGGCACCTAGGGAAACCTAGCAAACCTTTACATTTTTGAAAACTAGACACCCATGAGAATCCAGGATGGGATGACTTGTCTGGCTCTCACCATGTTCTGTAACCCAGAATCCCTTGCAAACCTCAAACATTGTAAAAAAAAAACACATTTTCCTCACATTTCTGTGGTGGAAAGTTCTGTAATCTGTGTGGATCCACAAAATTCCACTCACCCCTCATTCCCCAAAGTCTTCTGAGAAAAATGGTACCTCACTTGTGTGTGTAGGCCTAGCGCCCGCGTCAGGAAATGGCCCAAAACGCAACGTGGACACATCACATATTCACAGTGAAAACGGACCCTTATTTTGCAAAGTGCCTAGCTGTAGATTTTAAACCCTAGCTCTGCCGGCACCAAGGGAAACCTATCAAACCTATACATTTTTTAAAACTAGACACCCAGGGGAATCCATGATAGATTTACTTGTCTGGCTCTCACCAGGTTCTGTTATCCAGAATCCCTTACAAACCTCAAAGTTTGTAAAAAAAAAAAAAAAAAAAATTCTTCACATTTCTGTGGTGGAAAGTTCTGGAATTTGCCCGGATCCACAAAATTCCACCCACCCCGCATTCCCCGAAGTCTTCCAAGAAAAATGGTACCTCACTTGTGTGGGTAGGCCTAGTGCCCGCGACAGGAAACGGCCCAAAACACAACGTGTACACATCACATTTTCACAGTGAAAACTGACCCTTTTTTTGCAAAGTGCCTAGCTGTAGATTTTGAACCCTAGCTCTGCGGGACCTAGGGAAACCTAGCAAACCTATATATTTTTTAAAACTAGACACCCAGGGGAATCCAGGATGGGGTGACTTGTCTGGCTCTCACCAGGTTCTGTTATCCAGAATCCCTTACAAACCTCAAAGTTTGTAAAATAAAAACACATTTTCCTCACATTTCTGTGGTGGAAAGTTCTGGAATCTGCCTGGATCCACAAAATTCCACCCACCCCGCATTTCCTGAAGTCTTCCAAGAAAAATGGTACCTCACTTGTGTGGGTAGGCCTAGTGCCCGCGACAGGAAACGGCCCAAAACACAACGTGTACACATCACATTTTCACAGTGAAAACTGACCCTTTTTTTGCAAAGTGCCTAGCTGTTGATTTTGAACCCTAGCTCTGCCGGCACCTAGGGAAACCTAGCAAACCTATACATTTTTGAAAACTAGACACCTAGGGGAATCCAGGATGGGGTGACTTGTCTGGCTCTCACCAGGTTCTGTTACCCAGAATCCCTTGCAAACCTCAAAATGTGTCAAAAAAACACATTTTCCTCACATTTCTGTGGTGAAAAGTTCTGGAATCAGCGTGGATCCACAAAATTCCACCCACCCCGCATTCCCCAAAGTCTTCCGAGAAAAATAGTACCTCACTTCTGTGGCCGCGACATGAAATGGCACAAAACGCAACGTGGACACAGCACATTTTCACAGTAAAAACTGAACCTTTTTTTGCAAAGTGCCTAGCTGTAGATTTTGAACCCTAGCTCTGCCGGCACCTAGGGAAACCTAGCAAACCTTTACATTTTTGAAAACTAGACACCCATGAGAATCCAGGATGGGATGACTTGTCTGGCTCTCACCATGTTCTGTTACCCAGAATCCCTTGCAAACCTCAAACATTGTCAAAAAAACCACATTTTCCTCACATTTCTGTGGTGGAAAGTTCTGGAATCTGCGTGGATCCACAAAACTCCACTCACCCCTCATTCCCCAAAGTCTTCTGAGAAAAATGGTACGTCACTTGTGTGTGTGTAGGCCTAGCGCCCGCGTCAGGAAATGGCCCAAAACGCAACGTGGACACATCACATATTCACAGTGAAAACGGACCCTTTTTTTGCAAAGTGCCTAGCTGTAGATTTTAAACCCTAGCTCTGCCGGCACCAAGGGAAACCTAGCAAACCTATACATTGTTGAAAACTAGACACCCAGGGGAATCCATGATAGATTTACTTGTCTGGCTCTCACCAGGTTCTGTTATCCAGAATCCCTTACAAACCTCAAAGTTTGTAAAAAAAAAAAAACACATTTTCCTCACATTTCTGTGGTGGAAAGTTCTGGAATCTGCCCGGATCCACAAAATTCCACCCACCCCACATTCCCCGAAGTCTTCCAAGAAGAATGGTACCTCACTTGTGTAGGTAGGCCTAGTGCCCGCGACAGGAAACGGCCCAAAACACAACGTGTACACATCACATTTTCACAGTGAAAACTGACCCTTTTTTTGCAAAGTGCCTAGCTGTAGATTTTGAACCCTAGCTCTGCGGGACCTAGGGAAACCTAGCAAACCTATATATTTTTTAAAACTAGACACCCAGGGGAATCCAGGATGGGGTGGCTTGTCTGGCTCTCACCAGGTTCTGTTACCCAGAATCCCTTGCAAACCTCAAAATTTGTAAAACAAAACACATTTTACTCACATTTCTGTGGTGGAAAGTTCTGGAATCAGCGTGGATCCACAAAATTCCACCCAACCCGCATTCCCCAAAGTCTTCCGAGAAAAATAGTACCTCACTTCTGTGGCCGCGACAAGAAATGGCACAAAACGCAACGTGGACACAGCACATTTTCACAGTAAAAACTGAACCTTTTTTTGCAAAGTGCCTAGCTGTAGATTTTGAACCCTAGCTCTGCCGGCACCTAGGGAAACCTAGCAAACCTTTACATTTTTGAAAACTAGACACCCATGAGAATCCAGGATGGGATGACTTGTCTGGCTCTCACCATGTTCTGTTACCCAGAATCCCTTGCAAACCTCAAACATTGTCAAAAAAACCACATTTTCCTCACATTTCTGTGGTGGAAAGTTCTGGAATCTGCGTGGATCCACAAAACTCCACTCACCCCTCATTCCCCAAAGTCTTCTGAGAAAAATGGTACGTCACTTGTGTGTGTGTAGGCCTAGCGCCCGCGTCAGGAAATGGCCCAAAACGCAACGTGGACACATCACATATTCACAGTGAAAACGGACCCTTTTTTTGCAAAGTGCCTAGCTGTAGATTTTAAACCCTAGCTCTGCCGGCACCAAGGGAAACCTAGCAAACCTATACATTGTTGAAAACTAGACACCCAGGGGAACCCATGATAGATTTACCTGTCTGGCTCTCACCAGGTTCTGTTATCCAGAATCCCTTACAAACCTCAAAGTTTGTAAAAAAAAAAAAACACATTTTCCTCACATTTCTGTGGTGGAAAGTTCTGGAATCTGCCCGGATCCACAAAATTCCACCCACCCCACATTCCCCGAAGTCTTCCAAGAAAAATGGTACCTCACTTGTGTGGGTAGGCCTAGTGCCCGCGACAGGAAACGGCCCAAAACACAACGTGTACACATCACATTTTCACAGTGAAAACTGACCCTTTTTTTGCAAAGTGCCTAGCTGTAGATTTTGAACCCTAGCTCTGCGGGACCTAGGGAAACCTAGCAAACCTATATATTTTTTAAAACTAGACACCCAGGGGAATCCAGGATGGGGTGGCTTGTCTGGCTCTCACCAGGTTCTGTTACCCAGAATCCCTTGCAAACCTCAAAATTTGTAAAACAAAACACATTTTACTCACATTTCTGTGGTGGAAAGTTCTAGAATCTGCGTGGATCCACAAAATTCCACCCACCCCGCATTCCCCAAAGTCTTCCGAGAAAAATAGTACCTCACTTCTGTGGCCGCGACAAGAAATGGCACAAAACGCAACGTGGACATCACATTTTCACAGTAAAAACTGAACCTTTTTTTGCAAAGTGCCTAGCTGTAGATTTTGAACCCTAGCTCTGCCGGCACCTAGGAAACCTAGCAAACCTTTACATTTTTGAAAACTAGACACCCATGAGAATCCAGGATGGGATGACTTGTCTGGCTCTCACCATGTTCTGTTACCCAGAATCCCTTGCAAACCTCAAACATTGTCAAAAAAAACACATTTTCCTCACATTTCTGTGGTGGAAAGTTCTGAAATCTGCGTGGATCCTCAAAATTCCACTCACCAATCATTCCCCAAAGTCTTCTGAGAAAAATGGTACCTCACTTGTGTGTTTAGGCCTAGCGCCCGCGTCGGGAAATGGCCCAAAACGCAACATGGACACATCACATATTCACAGTGAAAACGGACCCTTTTTTTGCAAAGTGCCTAGCTGTAGATTTTAAACCCTAGCTCTGCCGGCACCAAGGGAAACCTATCAAACCTATACATTTTTGAAAACTAGACACCCAGGGGAATCCATGATAGATTTACTTGTCTGGCTCTCACCAGGTTCTGTTATCCAGAATCCCTTACAAACCTCAAAGTTTGTAAAAAAAAAAAACACATTTTCCTCACATTTCTGTGGTGGAAAGTTCTGGAATCTGCCCGGATCCACAAAATTCCACCCACCCCACATTCCCCGAAGTCTTCCAAGAAAAATGGTACCTCACTTGTGTGGGTAGGCCTAGTGCCCGCGACAGGAAACGGCCCAAAACACAACGTGTACACATCACATTTTCACAGTGAAAACTGACCCTTTTTTGCAAAGTGCCTAGCTGTAGATTTTGAACCCTAGCTCTGCGGGACCTAGGGAAACCTAGCAAACCTATATATTTTTTAAAACTAGACACCCAGGGGAATCCAGGATGGGGTGGCTTGTCTGGCTCTCACCAGGTTCTGTTACCCAGAATCCCTTGCATCCCTCAAAATTTGTAAAACAAAACACATTTTACTCACATTTCTGTGCTGGAAAGTTCTGGAATCTGCCTGGATCCACAAAATTCCACCCACCCCGCATTTCCCGAAGTCTTCCAAGAAAAATGGTACCTCACTTGTGTGGGTAGGCCTAGTGCCCGCGACAGGAAACGGCCCAAAACACAACGTGTACACATCACATTTTCACAGTGAAAACTGACCCTTTTTTGCAAAGTGCCTAGCTGTTGATTTTGAACCCTAGCTCTGCGGGACCTAGGGAAACCTAGCAAACCTATACATTTTTAAAACTAGACACCCAGGGGAATCCAGGATGAGGTGGCTTGTCTGGCTCTCACCAGGTTCTGTTACCCAGAATCCCTTGCAAACCTCAAACTTTGTCAAAAGAAACACATTTTCCTCACATTTCTGTGGTGGAAGGTTCTGGAATCTACGTGAATCCACAAAATTGCACCCACCCAACATTCCCCTAAGTCTTCCGAGAAAAATGGTACCTCACTTGTGTGGATAGGCCTAGAACCCGCAACAGGAAACCGCCCAAAACGCAACGTGGACACACCACATTTTCACAGTGAAAATGGACCCTTTTTTTGCAAAGTGCCTAGCTGTAGATTTTGAACCCTAGCTCTGCCGGCAACTAGGGAAAGCTAGCAAACCTATACATTTTTGAAAACTAGACACCTAGGGGAATCCAGGATGGGGTGACTTGTCTGGCTCTCACCAGGTTCTGTTACCCAGAATCCCTTGCAAACCTCAAAATGTGTCAAAAAAACACATTTTCCTCACATTTCTGTGGTGGAAAGTTCTGGAATCAGCGTGGATCCACAAAATTCCACCCACCCCGCATTCCCCAAAGTCTTCCGAGAAAAATAGTACCTCACTTCTGTGGCCGCGACGGGAAATGGCACAAAACACAACGTGGACACAGCACATTTTCACAGTAAAAACTGAACCTTTTTTTGCAAAGTGCCTAGCTGTAGATTTTGAACCCTAGCTCTGCCGGCACCTAGGGAAACCTAGCAAACCTTTACATTTTTGAAAACTAGACACCCATGAGAATCCAGGATGGGATGACTTGTCTGGCTCTCACCATGTTCTGTTACCCAGAATCCCTTGCAAACCTCAAACATTGTCAAAAGAAACACATTTTCCTCACATTTCTGTGGTGGAAAGTTCTGGAATCTGCATGGATCCACAAAATTCCACCCACCCCGCATTCCCCAAAGTGTTCCGAGAAAAATGGTACCTCACTTGTGTGGGTAGGCCTAGCGCCCGCGACAGGAAATGGCCCAAAACGCAACATGGACACACCACATTTTCACAGTGCAAACGGACCCTTTTTTTGCAAAGTGCCTAGCGGTAGATTTTGAACCCAAGCTCTGCCGGCACCTAGGGAAGCCTAGAAAACCTATACATTTTTGAAAACTAGACACCTAGGGGAATCCAGGATGGGTAACTTGTCTGGCTCTCACCAGGTTCTGTTACCCAGAATCCCTTGCAAACCTCACAATTTGTCCAAAAAACACATTTTCCTCACATTTCTGTGGTGGAAGGTTCTGGAATCTACGTGAATCCACAAAATTCCACCCACCCCACATTCCCCTAAGTCTTCCGAGAAAAATGGTACCTCACTTGTGTGGATAGGCCTAGAACCCGCAACAGGAAACCGCCCAAAACGCAACGTGGACACACCACATTTTCACAGTGAAAATGGACCCTTTATTTGCAAAGTGCCTAGCTGTAGATTTTGAACCCTAGCTCTGCCGGCACCTAGGGAAAACTAGCAAACCTATACATTTTTGAAAACTAGACACCTAGGGGAATCCAGGACGGGGTGACTTGTCTGGCTCTCACCAGGTTCTGTTACCCAGAATCCCTTGCAAACCTCAAACTTTGTCAAAAAAACACATTTTCCTCACATTTCTGTGGTGGAAAGTTCTGGAATCAGCGTGGATCCACAAAATTCCACCCACCCCGCATTCCCCAAAGTCTTCCGAGAAAAATAGTACCTCACTTCTGTGGCCGCGACAGGAAATGGCACAAAACGCAACGTGGACACAGCACATTTTCACAGTAAAAACTGAACCTTTTTTTGCAAAGTGCCTAGCTGTAGATTTTGAACCCTAGCTTTGCCGGCACCTAGGGAAACCTAGCAAACCTTTACATTTTTGAAAACTAGACACCCATGAGAATCCAGGATGGGATGACTTGTCTGGCTCTCACCATGTTCTGTTACCCAGAATCCCTTGCAAACCTCAAACATTGTAAAAAAAAACACATTTTCCTCACATTTCTGTGGTGGAAAGTTCTGGAATCTGCGTGGATCCACAAAATTCCACTCACCCCTCATTCCCCAAAGTCTTCTGAGAAAAATGGTACCTCACTTGTGTGTGTAGGCCTAGCTCCCGCATCAGGAAATGGCCCAAAACGCAACGTGGACACATCACATATTCACAGTGAAAACGGACCCTTTTTTGCAAAGTGCCTAGCTGTAGATTTTAAACCCTAGCTCTGCCGGCACCAAGGGAAACCTATCAAACCTATAGATTTTTGAAAACTAGACACCCAGGGGAATCCATGATAGATTTACTTGTCTGGCTCTCACCAGGTTCTGTTATCCAGAATCCCTTACAAACCTCAAAGTTTGTAAAAAAAAAAAAAAAAAATTCCTCACATTTCTGTGGTGGAAAGTTCTGGAATCTGCCTGGATCCACAAAATTCCACCCACCCCGCATTCCCCGAAGTCTTCCAAGAAAAATGGTACCTCACTTGTGTGGGTAGGCCTAGTGCCCGCGACAGGAAACGGCCCAAACACAACGTGTACACATCACATTTTCACAGTGAAAACTGACCCTTTTTTTGCAAAGTGCCTAGCTGTAGATTTTGAACTCTAGCTCTGCGGGACCTAGGGAAAACTAGCAAACCTATATATTTTTTAAAACTAGACACCCAGGGGAATCCAGGATGGGGTGGCTTGTCTGGCTCTCACCAGGTTCTGTTACCCAGAATCCCTTGCAAACCTCAAACTTTGTCAAAAAACCCACATTTTCCTCACATTTCTGTGGTGGAAAGTTCTGGAATCTGCGTGGATCCACTAAATTCCACCCACCCCGCATTCCCCGAAGTCTTCCAAGAAAAATGGTACCTCACTTGTGTGGGTAGGCATAGCACCCGCGACAGGAAATGGCCCAAAACGCAATGTGGACACACCACATTTTCACAGTGAAAACGGACCCTTTTTTTGCAAAGTGCCTAGCGGTAGATTTTGAACCCTAGCTCTGCCGGCACCTAGGGAAGCCTAGAAAACCTATAATTTTTTGAAAACTAGACACCAAGGGGAATCCAGGATGGGTGACTTGCCTGGCTCTCACCAGGTTCTGTTACCCAGAATCCCTTGCAAACCTCACAATTTGTCAAAAAAACACATTTTCCTCACATTTCTGTGGTGGAAGGTTCTGGAATCTACGTGGATCCACAAAATTCCACCCACCCAACATTCCCCTAAGTCTTCCGAGAAAAATGGTACCTCACTTGTGTGGATAGGCCTAGAACCCGCAAGAGGAAACAGCACAAAACGCAACGTGGACACACCACATTTTCACAGTGAAAATGGACACCTTTTTTGCAAAGTGCCTAGCTGTAGATTTTGAACCCTAGCTCTACCGGCACCTAGGGAAACCTAGCAAACCTATACATTTTTGAAAACTAGACACCTAGGGGAATCCAGGATGGGGTGACTTGTCTGGCTCTCACCAGGTTCTGTTATCCATAATCCCTTACAAACCTTAAAGTTTGTAAAATAAAAACACATTTTCCTCACATTTCTGTGGTGGAAAGTTTTGGAATCTGCCTGGACCCACAAAATTCCACCCACCCCACATTTCCCGAAGTCTTCCAAGAAAAATGGTACGTCACTTGTGTGGGTAGGCCTAGTGCCCGCGACAGGAAACGGCCCAAAACACAACGTGTACACATCACATTTTCACAGTGAAAACTGACCCTTTTTTTGCAAAGTGCCTAGCTGTTGATTTTGAACCCTAGCTCTGCGGGACCTAGGGAAACCTAGCAAACCTATACATATTTTAAAACTAGACACCCAGGGTAATCCAGGATGGGGTGGCTTGTCTGGCTCTCACCAGGTTCTGTTACCCAGAATCCCTTGCAAACCTCAAACTTTGTCAAAAGAAACACATTTTCCACATATTTCTGTGGTGGAAAGTTCTGGAATCTGCGTGGATCCACAAAATTCCTCCCACCCCGCATTCCCCAAAGTCTTCTGAGAAAAATGGTACCTCACTTGTGTGGGTAGGCCTAGCGCCCGCGACAGGAAATGGCCCAAAACGCAACGTGGACACACCACATTTTCACAGTGAAAACGGACCCTTTTTTTGCAAAGTGCCTAGCGGTAGATTTTGAACCCTAGCTCTGCCGGCACCTAGGGAAGCCGAGAAAACCTATACATTTTTGAAAACTAGACACCTAGGGGAATCCAGGATGGGTGACTTGTCTGGCTCTCACCAGGTTCTGTTACCCAGAATCCCTTGCAAACCTCACAATTTGTCAAAAAAACACATTTTCCTCACATTTCTGTGGTGGAAGGTTCTGGAATCTACGTGAATCCACAAAATTCCACCCACCTAACATTCCCCTAAGTCTTCCGAGAAAAATGGTACCTCACTTGTGTGAATAGGCCTAGAACCCGCAACAGGAAACCGCCCAAAACGCAACGTGGACACACCACATTTTCACAGTGAAAATGGACCCTTTTTTGCAAAGTGCCTAGCTGTAGATTTTGAACCCTAGCTCTGCCGGCACCTAGGGAAAACTAGCAAACCTATACATTTTTGAAAACTAGACACCTAGGGGAATCCAGGATGGGGTGACTTGTCTGGCTCTCACCAGGTTCTGTTACCCAGAATCCCTTGCAAACCTCAAATTTTGTCAAAAAACACATTTTCCTCACATTTCTGTGGTGGAAAGTTCTGGAATCAGCATGGATCCACAAAATTCCACCCACCCCGCATTCCCCAAAGTCTTCCGAGAAAAATAGTACCTCACTTCTGTGGCCGCGACAGGAAATGGCACAAAACGCAACGTGGACACAGCACATTTTCACAGTAAAAACTGAACCTTTTTTTGCAAAGTGCTTAGCTGTAGATTTTGAACCCTAGCTCTGCCGGCACCTAGGGAAACCTAGCAAACCTTTACATTTTTTAAAACTAGACACCCATGAGAATCCAGGATGGGATGACTTGTCTGGCTCTCACCATGTTCTGTTACCCAGAATCCCTTGCAAACCTCAAACATTGTCAAAAAAAACAAATTTTCCTCACATTTCTGTGGTGGAAAGTTCTAGAATCTGCGTGGATCCACAAAATTCCACCCACCCCTCATTCCCCAAAGTCTTCTGAGAACAATGGTACCTCACTTGTGTGGGTAGGCCTAGTGCCCGCGACAGGAAACGGCCCAAAACGCAACGTGGACACATCACATTTTCACAGTGAAAACTGACCCTTTTTTTGCAAAGTGCCTAGCTGTAGATTTTGAACCCTAGCTCTGCCGGCACCTAGGGAAACCTAGCAAACCTATACATTTTTTAAAACTAGACACCCAGGGGAATCCAGGATGGGGTGACTTGTCTGGCTCTCGCCAGGTTCTGTTACCCAGAATCCCTTGCAAACCTAAAAATTTGTAAATAAAAACACATTTTCCTCACATTTCTGTGGTGGAAAGCTCTAGAATCTGCGTGGATCCACAAAATTCCACCCACCCTGAATTCCCCAAAGTCTTCAGAGAAAAATGGTACCTCACTTTTGTGGGTAGGCCTAGCGCCCGCATCAGGAAACGGCCCAAAACGCAATGTGGACACACCACATTTTCACAGTGAAAACGGACCCTTTTTTTGCAAAGTGCCTAGCTGTAGATTTTGAACCCTAGCTCTGCCGGCACCTAGGGAAACCTAGCAAACCTATACATTTTTTAAAACTAGGCACCCAGGGGAATCCAGGATCTGGTGACTTGTCTGGCTCTCACCAGGTTCTGTTACCCAGAATCCCTTGCAAACCTCAAACTTTGTAAAAAAAGAAATTTTCCTCACATTTCTGTGGTGGAAAATTCTGGAATCTGTGTGGATCCACAAAATTCCACCCACCCCGCATTCCCTAAAGTCTTCCGAGAAAAATGGTACCGCACTTGTGTGGATGGGTCAAGTACCCGCAACAGGCAAGGACCCAAAACATATTGAGGAGACTTCAAAATTACCTATCACAAAAACAACCTGGTTTTGCGAGGGGGGGTCCCATGAGTTTTTGGCCCCAGGCTCAGCGGCCATCTTGGGAAACCTACCAAACTCACACATTTCTGAAAACTAGACACAAGGGGGAGTCCAGCGAGGTATGGCTTGTGTGGAACCCCCAACGTTTTCCTACCCAGAATCCCCTGCAAACCTCAAATTTAGCTGGAAAAAAAAATCAAATTTTTCTCAAATTTCTGTGTGGGAAAGTTCAGGAATCTGCATGGATCCACAAATTTCCTACCACCCAGCGTTCCCCCAGGTCTCCCGATAAAAATGGTATCTCACTCGTGTGGGTGGATCAAGTACCCGCAACATGCAAGGGCCCAAAACGTATTGTGCAGACATCAAAATTACCTATCACAAAACTATCTGCTTTTGCATGTGGGGTCACATGATTTTTTGGTCCCGGGGTCGGCACCCATCTAGGGAAACCTACCAAACCCACACATTTCTGAAAACTAGGTACCCGGGGGAGTCCAATGAGGTATGGGTTGCATGGATCCCCCAACGTTTCCCTACCTAGAATCCCCAGCAAACCTCAAATTTTGCTGAAAAAATCAATTTCTTTGCAAATTTCCTTGTGGGAAAGTTGTAGGATCATCGGGCTGACACAAATTTCCTACCGCCCAGCGTTCCCCCAGGTCTCACGATAAAAATGGTACCCCATTTGTGTGGGTAGGCAAAGTGGTTGCAACAGGAAATGGCCCAAATCGTACTGTGGAGACTTCAAAATTACCTATCACAAAATGACCTGGTTTTGCAGGGGGGGCACCTGGTTTTTTGGCCCCGGGCTCGCGGACATCTAGGGAAACCTACAAAACCCACACATTTCTGAAAACTAGACACCCTGGGGAGTCCGATGAGGTATGGCTTGCGTGGATACCCCAACGTTTCCCTACCCAGAATCCCCTGTAAGCCTCAAAATTAGCTGGAAAAAACACATTTTCCACATATTGTTTTGTGGAATCACTGTGCCGGCACAAATGTCCTACCCCACAGCATTCCCCTCAGTCTTCCGAGTAAAATGATACCTCATTTGTGTGGGTGTCCAATGCAAAATTGGCTAAAAACGTATTTTAAAATAAATTTAGTGCTTAGAATTCTCAGTGCTATACCCTTAATCCCTATGTTTTGGGCTGTTCCCAGTCACAGGCCCTTGCCTCACCCACACAAGTGAGGTATCATTTTACTCGGGAGAACAAGGGGAACACTGGGTGGTAGAACATTTGTGCCGGCATGGTGATCCAACGCAAAAATGTGTGGAAAAAGCTAAATTTGAGGTTTGCAGGGGATTCTGGGTAGGGAAACGTTGGGGGATCCACGCAAGCCATACCTCATCGGACTCCCCAGGGTGTCTAGTTTTCAGAAATGTGTGGGTTTTGTAGGTTTCCCTAGGTGGCCGCCGAGCAAGGGGCCAAAAACCCATGTGACCCCCCTTGCAAAACCAGGTCGTTATGTGATAGGCAATTTTGATGTCTCCTCAATACGTTTTGCGCCCTTGCCTGTCGCGGCTACTTGGGCCACCCACACGAGTGAGGCGCCATTTTTATCGGGAGACCTGGGGGAATGCTGGGTGGCAGGAAATTTGTGTCAGACCGGTGATCCCACGACTTTCCTACACAGAAATTTGCGAAAAAATTGATTTTTTCATCAAAATTTAAGGTTTTCTGGGGATTCTGGGTAGGGAAGCGTTGGGGGATCCACGCAAGCCATACCTCATTCGACTCCCCCGGGTCTCTAGTTTTCAGAAATGTGTGGGTTTGGTAGGTTTCCCAAGATGGCCGCTGAGCACGGGGCCAAAAACCCAGGTGACCCCCCTTGCAAAACCAGGTCGTTTTGTGATAGGCAATTTTGATGTCTCCTCAATATGTTTTGGGCCCTTGCCTGTCGCGGGTACTTGGGCCAGCCACACGAGTGAGGCACCATTTTTATCGGGAGACCTGTGGGAACGCTAGGTGGAAGGAAATTTGTGACAGCCCAGTGATCCCACAACTTTCCCACACAAAAACATGTGGAAAAGGTTATTTTTTTGAGCTAAATTTGAGGTTTGCAGGGGATTCTGGGTAAGAAAACATTGGGGGATCCACGCAAGCCATAACGCCCTGGAATCCCCCAGGTATCTAGTTTTCAGAAATGTCTGGGTTTGGTAGGTTTCCCTAGATGGCCGCTGAGCACAGGGCCAAAAACCCAGATGACCCTCCTTGCAAAACCAGGTCATTTTGTGATTGGCAATTTTGATGTCTCCTCAATACGTTTTGGGCCCTTGCCTGTTGCAGGTACTTGGGCCACCCACACGAGTGAGGCACCATTTTTATCGGGAGACCTGGGGGAATGCTGGGTGGTAGGAAATTTGTGTCAGCCCGGTGATCCCACAACTTTCCCACACAAAAATGTGTGGAAAAAGTGATTTTTTTCAGCTAAATTTGAGGTTTGCAGGGGATTCTGGGTAAGAAAATGTTGGGAGATCCACGCAAGCGATACCTCCCTTGAATCCACCGGGTGTCTCGTTTTCAGAAATGTATGGGTTTGGTAGGTTTCCCTAGATGGCCGCCGAGCACGGGGCCAAAACCCCAGGTGACCACCCTTGCAAAACCAGGTCGTTTTGTGATAGGCAATTTTGATGTCTCCTCAATACATTTTGGGCCCTTGCCTGTCGCGGGTACTTGGGCCACCCACACGAATGAGGCACCATTTTTATCGGGAGACCTGGGGGAATGCTGGGTGGTAGGAAATTTGTGTCAGCCCAGTGATCCCACATCTTTCCCACACAAAAATGTGTGGAAAAAGTGTTTTTTCCAGCTAAATTTGAGGTTTGCAGGAGATGTTGGGTAAAAAAACACCAGTGAGAGCCACGCAAGTCATTCACCCTTGTACTTCCCTCCTTGTCTACTACTCAAAAATGTGAAGGTTTGCCTAGGTGACGACTGAGCTAGGGCACAAAGTCCCCTGCTACCCATATTAACAAAAAAAAAGTCTTACAAAAGGCCATTAAACCGCCATAAATATAAATCTAACACTAATTTGATAAAGCTAATCCACCACCTACACTGGTTGGTTTTAGCACCTCCAGAAACGCTGGCTGCTCCGCTAGCGAAGATTACGCATTCCGTGAAAAACACGGAAGCGGAGTCAGCTACTAAACTGCACCCACAAATGCTGTGATAAAGCAACTTTACATGCTAAAAAGCATATAACCATTTCACAAAAGTGAACTTTGAAAATGAAAAATATCAGGCAATGAGAGAGGTGATGATTTTGGGGTCCCCCCTAACCTAGGGGGAGGACCAAGCAGATGCCTTGAACACAAAGAGCATATCATGCTGAACGATTCAGTGGTGGTCCCATCCTCTTAGGACCACCCCAAGCACAGTTATGGGCAAAAATACAATCCCAATCAAAGGCCCTGCAAAGCATTATGGGACGAGATTAGCAGTGGGCAGTGAATATTATAGTATCCAATATAAAAATAATTCTACAAAGAGCTGCAGTTCAACTAGTCGTTACTAGGTGTCCCTCACGAGTCAAATGCAAAAGCATTGAAATTATTACATCAAGCTGCAGTTCCACTAGTCGTTGCTAGGTGTCCCTCAAGTCAAATGCTTTTGCATTTGACTCATGAGGGACACCTAGTAACGACTAGTGGAACTGCAGCTTCATGAAAGGGTTTCAATGCTTTTGCATTTGACTCGTGAGGGACACCTAGTAACGACTAGTGGAACTGCAGCTTGATGTCTCCCCCTCCTTCTTCCTGAACGTTACCGAACGCATGTCAAGTGAACATTTACTAATGGCTCCCATGACAGCCACATGAGGCTCAGGAAGACATGTCTTTCATGCGCCTTTAGCGCACTCACTGTGCTAAATCCAACTCCTTCCAGTTTGTGGATGCAAGTTGGGGGGTGCCCGAGTATGCCGCAAAGCCATTCCTCGAGCTGAGCAAGCATATCTACCTTTGAAACTAAGGCAAACATGCTGGAAATTTTCAAAAGCTTTCTAAAGATAACATCATAAACTATGAGGAACGGTTGAATATGAAACACGGGTAGTCTGTGACAACGTAGCATATGTCCAATCCACCGTTATGTGCAGTGACTGTAATGCACTTATCATACAGCAAACTGACCATCTACTAAGTTCTAACGGAGGATGAACATGGCAAGCAGCATTGACCCATAAGTACTATAGTAAATTCAGTGTGAGTGTGGCAGCAATGGATTTGAATCCATGGGTGAAGATGAAGTCATGATGTGTATCTATACTACTTTTACTATCTTCCTTCTACCTTTGCAATATTCCTCGGAAAGCGCACCTACCGTAAGCTGTTCTAACCCATTTGTGTGTCTGTCCTCATCAGAGTCCTGACTAATCCTGTCTAGTTGTCAAGAGACCCTAAACTAATGCCTTCCATCTCTAGCTACTTGAAGCTTGAGAAAACATTTCTGTCACGTGCTATCAATGCTCTCACTGTGCTAAATCCAACTCCTTCCAGTTTGTGGATGCAAGTTGGGGGGTGTCCGAGTATCCCAGTAGGCCATATCTCGAACTGAGCGAGCATATCTACCTTTGAAAATAAGGCAAACATGCTGGATATTCTAAAGCTTTCTAAAGAGAACATCATAAACTATGAAGAACGGTTGAATGTGAAACACGGGTACTCCGTGACAACGTGGCGTATGTTCTGTCCACCAGTATGTGCAGCGTGGGGACTATAATGCACTTGTCAATTGGCGAACAGAACAACTACCACGTTCCGAAAGCAGATAAAGGTGTTGAGAAGTCCATGATTTCCTGAAGTAGAGGAACAAATATTCTGCAGCTGCTTGCGTAGTGAAGGAGTGGCCCACAGACAGTAGGTATCCATTCACACCAATTGAAAGGTTTACCTATTGGGAGCTTCACCTCAGTCAATTATCCAGTATTTTTCTTTAGTATGATACAACATAAAGCAAGTAGGAAAACAGAAGGCAGGCTTACTTGGGCACTGGGGACAGTAAACACGAGTCTCCTGCCTCTTTCCCTGCATTGAGCACACTTTACAACGATGACATGGTCGCTCCTTTTTGGGTGTTGCAGGAATTTTATCAGGAAAGTGTCGCTCCTGCAGCCTTGCGACGTCCTCCAGAACACATGAAGTGGAGGTTGCTGCTTCTGTACCAGTGAGACTTTTGATCACAGACAACTGAAAGTCAAGGAAAGACGTGAGTCTTCCTGTGGTGGTCTGACGATAAACAACATACCATGTTGCCATCTGGATCAGGTGAGTAAACAGTTTCTTATACCAAGTGCGAGTTTTACGACTCGCATTGTATGGCTGAAGAACCTGGTCGTTCTTGTCCACTCCGCCCATGTACTTGTTGTAATCAAGTATACAGGTGGGCTTGTGGACTTCGGCCATCTGACCCCAAACCGTGACAGGGGAAGTGCTCTCAGCATGAATTGTAGTGAGCATGTACATGTCACGCCTATCTGAGAACTTGACTGTGAGCAGTTCGTTGGAACGCAACGCAGTGCTCTGGGATTTCTGGAGCTTCTTGCAAACAAGCTCCTGCGGGAATCCTTTGCGGCAACAACGAATTGTACCGCAAGCCAAGGTGCCAGCTTTGTAGAGCTCACTGAACAGCTCTACTCCTGTATAGAAATTGTCCACATAAAGGTTATAACCTTTGTGAAAAAGTGGCTGCACAAGCTCCCATACGATCGGTCCTGTGACCCCTAGCATGGGAGGGCAACCTACAGGGTTAAGAGTTGTGTCCTTCCCTGTATACACTCTCAAGCTGTACACATAGCCAGTCGAGCTCTCACACAGCATGTACAGTTTGATGCCATAGCGAGTGCATTTGCTCGGAATGTACTGCCTAAACAGCAGCCGCCCTTTATACAAGATCAAGGACTCATCAATGGCTATATTCTTTCCAGGAGTATAAACCTCTGGAAACCTGGCAGACAAATGTTCCACGACAGGCTGAATTTGAACAACCTGTCATGGATGGTCCCGGGGCAATGCAGCAGAGTTGTCATTGAAATGCAGCATGCGTTGCAATTGCAAAAAACGATCTCTGCTCATGTATGGTGCGAAGATGGGGGTTAACCAAACCTTGCGAGTAGACCAGTAGGATAGCAAGGTTGGTTTATGTACTACCCCCATTTTAAGCGTGAGGCCCAAAAATATCTTCAACTCCGCTAAAGAAGTGGGGGTCCACTTGTGTGCCCTAGAATTAGGCCCAAGAGTGCCTCCATGCTCCCTCAGAAATTGTTCGGCACGCAAATTTGCTTGCTGCACAATTTCGTCAAGGAAGTCAACATCCAAAAAGAGATGGACGTAGTCAATTGGCAAAAAATTTGCCGTATCGACTTTACATCCAGCATCACCAGTGAAAGGCAGAATTTGGGGCTGAACTAAATTGGGAGGATGCCAAGACAGGGCTCCATCTGTTCTTGCGGCCGCACATGCCTGCTCTCTGGGTTGCTCTAACATGCTACTGGTGTCCCGCTGCACAGACTGTGCTGGCAAAGGGACAGCACGACTGACATCATCTCCTTCAGAATCGCTGGAAGATGAATCGTCGGATGGAACTGCGCGGACTGAAAAATCACTCCCAGATTCTGCTCCATTGTCCTCTCCCTCAGATGCTGTCTCAGTATCTGCTGTCTCAGTCTCTGATCCTGCCTCAGAGCTGGACTCCAGAACCAGACTTAGGGCCTGGACAGCATTTATCCAAAGATACGCCATCTCTGCTAGTGCCTAAAACTATCCTTTTAAAACACTATCCTACGTAGAAGGCAGATAGGTTGTTGGTTTCAAAGTGTAGGTGGGTGTGTGCATGAGTGAAGTGTTTAACAGTCAGTAATGACGAAGTCACCTTACCTTTCCTTTGAGAAATCCGTACGCTCTCCAAAAACACCAAGAAAGAGAGAAAAAAGACACAGTATTACTTTACCTTGCCACATACCCATCATCGCAGCCTTTAGCGCTGGTGGAAGCCAGTGAGACAATCATTTTGGCACCCTCCCATGACTTTCAATAAATATCTGTTATTCAGCGCCAAGATGCCTACGGGTGTACGTGTGCTTTACAATTCCACACTATGACCTCCTTTGATTCCCTCACTACCATCCTTGCAAACGTGCCCCTCATCTCTCCATAGTCCCTCTCTCACATATCTCTCACATACATTTCATCTGTTTCAAAGTGTTTCTAATGCATGGCTTTACAAATCCACTTAGCTATCCACATAATACAGATCTGTTCCTTCCAGCATGCCCTCTGCATTACTTTGTGGCGTCAAAACTGCCACTAGACAAAAGTCAGATATCTCTATCTAGCAGGAAAAACTTTTTGTACTCTGCAGCAGTACCAAACTTTACTGCCTTTCATGTAACTTCAAAGAGACTCATTATAGTTCTTTCACAGTCTCATATTTTCAGCACTGAGAAATCTCTCTGTAAATATATATATATATATTATTATTTTTTTGTTCAAACAAATGCTCTGGAGCAAAAATTACCACAGGAAAAGCTCTCTTTTATGTTTATTTCCACATGTCTCATCATTTGTTTTCCTTAATAGGCTTTGCATAGTGCAATTTAGTGGCATGTTGGGACAAGTAATTCCATGACGAGCAAAAGTCTCCCCTAAGTGGGCTCCTGTCGGTAATTAATATTAAAATGCATGTCTTTTCCTTAGTAGGACTTTGAATGCAGAGAAAAGTTTCTTTGTTTTTCGGATCGCTGCGCTGCACAGTCAAGGAATGGTTTCCCATCACAGCCTCTCTGTTGCCTTTACTTGAGATGGTGCACCTCCCCACGACCGGACCGCCGTGTGGATAATTTTGTTCAAACAAATGCCCTGGAGCTTCGGGAGGGCACTCGGCAGCAATCCAGCCATCCGGCTTTCATTCTTGACTCTCCTCTGCAAAACAAAAAAGAAAATTTGTAGCCTGACGCGTTTCGATGCAGAAAGCATCTTCCTCATAGGCCTGCAAAAATTACCACAGGAAAAGCTCTCTTTTATGTTTATTTCCGCATGTCTTATCATTTGTTTTCTTTAATAGGCTTTGCATAGTGCAATTTAGTGGCATGCTGGGACAAGTAGTTCCATGACGAGCAAAAGTCTCCCCTAAGTGGGCTCCTGTCGGTAATTAATATTAAAATGCATGTCTTTTCCTTAGTAGGACTTTGAATGCAGAGAAAAGTTTCTTTGTTTTTCGGATCGCTGCGCTGCACAGTCAAGGAATGGTTTCCCATCACAGCCTCTCTGTTGCCTTTACTTGAGATGGTGCACCTCCCCACGACCGGACCGCCGTGTGGATAATTTTGTTCAAACAAATGCCCTGGAGCTTCGGGAGGGCACTCAGCAGCAATCCAGCCATCCGGCTTTCATTCTTGACTCTCCTCTGCAAAACAAAAAAGAAAATTTGTAGCCTGACCCGTTTCGATGCAGAAAGCATCTTCCTCATAGGCTTGCAAAAATTACCACAGGAAAAGCTCTCTTTTATGTTTATTTCCGCATGTCTCATCATTTGTTTTCCTTAAATAGGCTTTGCATAGTGCAATTTAGTGGCATGCTGGGACTAGTAGTTCCATGATGAGCAAAAGTCTCCATTAAGTGGGCTCCTGTCGGTAATTAATATTAAAATGCATGTCTTATATATATATTTTACAACCAATTGATTCCCAATGTCAGCGCGCTCAATACCTGGTGCAGGCAGCAACGGGTAGAATCCTTATCCGATATTTAAATTCAGAAACACAAAGGATGCCGCAATCCAGAGATAGGTTTCAGAGTTGCTTTATTTTCACCACCACTACCACCAGTCGTGGTGAAAATAAAGCAACTCTGAAACCAATCTCTGGAGTGCGGCATCCTTTGTGTTTCTGAATATATATATATATATATATATATATATATATATATATATATATATATATATATATATATATATATATATATATATATATATATATATATATATATATATATCCAAAACACAAAGTGCCTGCTATAGAGGTGAGCCCACAACAGGTCAGTATTTGCCAGATTAGTTTTATTGTAGGAAGCAATGCGGGAACAGTCACACCAGCTCACACAGTCACCAGTCCAGCCCGGCGCGTTTCGTGATCAAACACTTCTTCTGGGGCTATGGGCAGAAAGTCAATTGCTCGGCAATTTTGGCGGCATCTATAAATCTTCAGAACCCCGCCTCAGTGGGCGTGGCCACAACTGTGGCCTGTTGGTGATTGTAGTCCCGCCGGATTTCTTCAGTGAGCTGCCTTGCAAAGGACTTTAAATTAAAACAGTTCAACATCCAAGTCGATTGTGAGGCCAGGTTCCGTTGCCTCGTCACTGCTTATATTCCTCAAGAAACGGCACCTGTTCCAAATGCAGACTCGCCTGTTGACGAGCCTGCTGGGCCGCTGAAACAGCAGCGAGGCTCTCCTCCGCGACTCAGACGGGGCCGCCAAAGATCCAAAACACAAGGTGCCTGTTATAGAGGTGAGCCCACAACAGGTCAGTATTTGCCAGATTAGTTTTATTGTAGGAAGCAATGCGGGAACAGTCACACCAGCTCATACGGTCACCAGTCCAGCCCGACGCGTTTCGTGATCAAACACTTCTTCTGGGGCTATGGGCAGAAAGTCAATTGCTCGGCAATTTTGGCGGCATCTATAAATCTTCAGAACTCCGCCTCAGTGGGCGTGGCCACAACTGTGGCCTGTTGGTGATTGTAGTCCTGCCGGATTTCTTCAGTGAGCTGCCTTGCAAAGGACTTTAAATTAAAACAGTTCAACATCCAAGTGGATTGTGAGGCCAGGTTCCGTTGCCTTGTCACTGCTTATATTCCTCAAGAAACGGCACCTGTTCCAAATGCAGACTCGCCGGTTGACAAGCCTGCTGGGCTGCTGAAACTGCAGCGGGGCTCTCCTCCGCGACTCAGATGGGGCCGCCCAAGATCCAAAACACAAGGTGCCTGCTATAGAGGTGAGCACACAACAGGTCAGTATTTGCCAGATTAGTTTTATTTTAGGAAGCAATGCGGGAACAGTCACACCAGCTCACACGGTCACCAGTCCAGCCCGACGCGTTTCGTGATCAAACACTTCTTCTGGGGCTATGGGCAGAAAGTCAATTGCTCAGCAATTTTGGCAGCATCTATAAATCTTCAGAACCCCGCCTCATTGGGCGTGGCCACAACTGTGGCCTGTTGGTAAATGTAGTCCCGCCGGATTTCTTCAGTGAGCTGCCTTGCAAAGGACTTTATATATATATATCTATATACACACACATATATATATATATATATATGATTTTATCTCTACATATATGTATATATATGTATCTATATACATATATATATATATATATATATATTCACTGAAAAAACCATAGGTTTCAGGCACGTTATAGTTAGAAATTAGCATTTAAAAAACCTTTGAAATTCACTGAAAAAACCATAGGTTTTAGGGACAGTTATAGTTACTTGGACATTGCACTCGTACAAAACCCGTGAAATTCCCCGTTATAGTTAGTTCAGCTAACTATAACTCGCGCCCCGCAATGCACTGCTGATGACGTCACATATTACATCACTCATGACATGGTCAGTGACATCACTGATGACATCACTGATGACATCTCAAATGACATCACTGATGACATCACTGATGACATCATCCAGTGACTGTGTGTTTCTGTAAAGTTTAAATATGTTTAATATATATAGGGAAAGGCGTATTGAAGAGTGAGTGGGTGTATAAGTGTCTGAATGGATGATTTAGTAGGTGCGTGACTAACTGTATAAGTGAGTGATTAAACTTATCTTACTGAATGCATGGGTTAGTGACTAAACTGGGTGAATGTCTGTATCCGTCTGTCTGTTGCTGTGTAAGTGGCTGCATGGGTTTGTGAATAGCTACATGAGTGTCTATATGAGTTATTGATTGGTTGTCTGAGTATCTGTATGGGTGCCTGAGTGTTTGTGTGGGTGGGGTGTGTGCGACTCTGTACATAGATGTGTGAGTGGGTGATTCACTGGGTGCATGATTTGAAGAGTGCGTCTGTGATGGACTGCTTGGGTGGGTGAGTGTGTGTATGGGTGTGTTAGTGAGTGAATGTATATCTCAGTGGTACATGTGCGAGTAACTACATATGTAAAAGGAAGTATATATATGTGTTAGAGTATTTAAAAGGCTATACGTGAGAGTGTGTGATTGTGAGAGTGGCTGTATGGATGCGTGTGTGCTTGTATCAGTTATTGTATAAGAGCGTAAGAATGTGCTAGTATTTGTATGAGTAAGTGAGCTGGTGTGTGTATAACTGTATAGGTGAGTAAATGGGTGTGTGATTAAATTTTTGCATGACTGACTAGGTGTGTGAGTACCTCGCTGGATGAGTGGCGGTGTGTCAGTGTTTATATAGGTGTATGAGTGCATATGATAGTCCTGTACTGAGTGACCGTAAGTATGAGTGACTGTACGGGTGAGTGAGTGGATGTGTGTGTAGACCTAAGAATCAGTGAGTGGGTATGTAGTTATTGGTGTTGGAGTGTCTTTGTTTTTGAGAATGGCAGTCTGTAATTTAGAGTGGGTGTATCAAAAGTTATATTAGGGTGTGAGAAGATGCATGAAATTATCACATGGTTGATGTCATCAGTGATGTCATTTGAGATGTCATCAGTGATGTCATCAGTGATGTCACTGACCATGTCATGAGTGATGTAATATGTGACGTCATCAGCAGTGCATTGCGGGGGCGCGAGTTATAGTTAGCTGAACTAACTATAACGGGGGAATTTCACGGGTTTTGTACGAGTGCAATGTCCAAGTAACTATAACTGTCCCTAAAACCTATGGTTTTTTCAGTGAATATATATATATATATATATATATATATATGTAGAAAGAGAGATCTCTCTTTCTCTATTTTGTTTTATAGTTATGGCTTCCCTGGGGGCCGATTGTGGCCCCCACGGAATGCACATGGCTATAAAAAAAAATTGCCCCCACAGGGGTTCAGCCACTGAGCAGGAGGACCAACCCCCTGCCAACTTCGCCTCCATTTAAAAAAAAAAAATATCCTTGTTTTTTTACATTTTGGGGGGGCGATTGCACCCCCCCAGTGAAAGCCAAAGTTCTGTAATAAGAAAATATGCCCCCGGGAGGGGGGTCACCCATTCCCACAAGGGGCGACCCCCCAAAGACATCCCTGGTGTCTAGTGGGGTTTCCTGGCCATGGATCGCAGAGCTGCTGAGATCCACGGCCAGGAAACCCTTTCAGGAAGGCCTCGTTTGAAAGGGGAGACTCTCCCCTTTCAAACGAGGCCTCCCTGAAAGCTGGGGAGGCCGTTTTCGGCCTGATTTCCCCATCGGAGTCGAGCGCGGCCTTACCTGCGGCTCTCCTCGACTCCGGTGGGGAAATCAGTGACATCAGAGCGCGGCGCAGACGTCACAGATGGGCGGGAGGGGGGCCGGGGGGAGACGCGGAAAGCCTTCAGCGTCTCCCCCAGGGGAAAGAAAAAAGCCAATCTCTGGTGCTTTGTACTGGAGTTTTAAAGGGGGCCCTCCCTGGTGACGGCCAATGGCCATGCGTCGCACCAGAGAGGTAGTGCTTGCGTAGGCCATTGGCCGACGCAAGCACCAAAAGGGTTAAGGTATATATAAATAAACAAGCAAAATGTAAAATTTTAAATTGGAAAACATTCTGTAAATGTGAAGGAATTTGAAATTAGAGGCTAAAAATTAAGTTAGTATCCTAAGGTTGATATGTGGGAGCGGTGCAAGTGCATCAACCAGACTATAATATAGATGAGTGGCCTCAATTGAATCTAGAAAAGCTCCACCCTTCCCATTAAATTGAAATTATTTTTTATATTTGTTTATGAATTCAATGAAATATTTCATCATTTGTTTATTTGTCAATTTATTATTATTTAGAAAGTTTTTAATAGCACGAACATGACCATTTTTCCACTACCTGGGTTTACTACTGGACACCAAACTGAATTGGCATTTGTTCTCAATGCCCAGGTGCAGTCCTTGAATAGAGTGTCATACAGCCTTGAGGAGTTCTGTAGGCAGCTTGGCCAGCCCCATATCCGGGAGTTACAAGGACTGCCAACCAATTCAGGTGGGGGAAAATAAATCTTTAAGAAAGGTCTTGAGGTTTCTGCAAAGTGTGCCGATGGAGATTGTGCATGAGGAATTGGGGGTTGGTTATATTACAGATTGTATTCAAGTTCACCTCTTAATTTTATGGCTGTCAATTTGGATCATGAAGGAATTAGAATTTAACAGGAGGATTTTAAGTGATTGCCTTGTCTTGGACCGTGGGCTATATATACCTTGGTTAAATTATGTAAAAGGTTCATTCAGTACTCTAGGTAAAGCTGAGTTATTCTTTGATCCATATATAATTACCAAGAAAGATATTGCCTGGGTTTAGAAAGCATTTTTTCATCATGCCCAGGAAAAAGGACAATGAAGAGCTTGCTTAAAAAGTCTTTACCTCATTACACTATGGCAAAATCTCCAAATCCTATTGAATTATATTTGTTGCTTGACATGCAAGTTCGCCATAGGCGACTCGATCTATTTCGGTTTGAACCTTTTTCCTCAGTTGTTAATGGGCTGGTACAAGCCTTCTGAGTCTCCATCTTGTCCTTGCGACCTTGCGACCCTGCTGCTATATTCAATACCTTGCATGTTGTATTTATATGTCCTACTTTTTTTAACCTACGTTGAAAGTATATTCGACCATTGTTTTTAACATATTTGACCATTGTTTTTAACACAGAACTTAAGCCAAGTTCGCCCTACCTTATTGTACCGTCAATTTTTAAGTATACCTATGGTTTGGTTTAATGCCTCCTGGTTTTTATCAGGGGTTTTTCATTCATGTGTATGAGATGCTATATGGTTTCATCTTTGTATTGAGGGCAACTGTTGTTCTGACTCTGTTGTACTTGTGTTTTGACGAACTTTTTTGATTTGTATTATTCAAATTGAATAAAGATTATTGATTGATTGATGACCCTTGTGGGTATCAGAGTGCTTTACAAGTGAACAGAGGGTAGAGACGAAGTAAAGCAGATCTGCCCAGATACAAATGGATACAAAAGTACCTGCATAAAAACAGTAAATACAACAAACATCAAAAACAGAGACGGCCAACAGCCGTCATGAGAGTAACGGACACAATCAGATGAGTATGCTCATGAGTAAAGACTTAACTTCTTTCTTGAAGGAAGCAGTTGAGGGGTTTAGTCTGGTTTCTGGGGGCAGTGAGTTTCAGATCCTCAGACGATCCCAGAGAAGGCTTAGTTGTATATTTTCTTTTTGGAAAATCTTTGTGGTTTCAGCAGTGGAGTGCTGGAGCTCCTGGATGATCTATCACCGCCAGAGAGCACCAACGTCTGAGCCAGATATCTCGAGGTATTGTGGTGAAGGGCTTTGTGAGTCATGCAAGCGATTTTTAATTGAATTCTTGCTTCATAGGGGAGACAATTGAGAGTTTTAAGGTCAGGGGAGATGTGCAGTTTCTTTTAGATCCCGTGATAAGCCTAGCAGCCAAACTAATGGAGGCTCTTAGAGGAGCTGTTGTAGACCTGAGGAGGCAGCAAAGGGTTGCACTCACATAATCTAGCCTGGGGATTACTAGGCCTTGTACTGTCAATTTGAAGCCATTAGGGGGGAGGAGGGGTTTTAATTTCCTCAGGATGCTCATTTTTAGGTTTGCCTCTTTGGTTGCTGCACTGATATGCTTCAGCATGTTAAGGTTACTGTCAAGTGTTATTTCCAGAGATCTCGCTGAGTCAATAACTTGGGTCTGGCAGTTAAGAGCTGTCAGTTTTTTCAGTCATTCCTCAATAATGGGTGTTTGGTTGGAAGGAGCGATGAGTAGGAATTCAGTCTTGGGGGTTTTTAGTTTGAGGTGGTTTTCTGCAAGCCAGGACTACGTTTTTTGTAGAATTGAGTTAAGAGATCAGATGTTATCAGGGGAGGAGACTTTTAGGTACAGTTGTGTATCGTCCACGTATATATGCTAATGAATGTTGGATGAGCTCAGAATTTCAGTAAGAGGTTCCATGAATAGGTTAAAGAGAGTGGGTGAGAGGCAGGAACCCTACGGGACTCCTAGAGTGACAGGAATGGACTTAGATAGCAACTGATTGATCTTGAATCTTCGAGATCTATTTGGAGAAATGAGGTGTACCAGTTTAGGATGGATCCTGAAATTCCCATTCTATGTCTCAGGAGATCTAATAGATTGTCCTTTTAACCATATCAAATGCCAAAGATAGGTCAAGAAGGATCAGGAGGCAAGATTCATTTTGGTCCAGAACTTTTAGCGTGTCATCCACTTTGTGAGTCAGAGCAGATTCGGTACTGTGCCCCTGGCTGAAGCCAGATTGGAAATGGTCCAGAATGCAGAACTGTTCATTGTGGTTGTAAAGTTGGATGTGCACACAATTTTCCAGGAGCTTCGCCATTGTTGGAATTTTAGAGATTGGGCAGAAATTGTATAGGTCTGTGTGGTCCGAAGATAGTTTTTTTAGGATGGGGGACACATGCCCCAACTTTAAGCAATCTGGGATAATGCTTTGAAGTAGAGAGGCATTAACAATCTTGGTCATTGTGGCAGTATCGAAGATTTGGTCTCATTGAAGTTCTAATCATCGAAAATGCTTAGGCCATGGTCCCCAGCTTCCAGTAAAGACTTAGTGGGGTCCCCAGATACCACTATTGAGTCAGTGGGGGTCCTTGGGTTCCAGTAATGATTAAGTGGGGGTCCACAGAAGTCAAAAGGTTAAGAACCACTATCCCACTTGTTATGTATGGTTGGGAGAGTTAATGTTTATCGCGTGACATATTCATGAAATGCCAGCAGTTGTGTGAGATTTGAAGAGATGCTACAGTCATGTTGCTGCAGACTTGGTCATGAGCCACAGTGCCTCGGTGACCAAAAGGGTAAAAGATCGGCAGGTATGTGCTTGACATTCCATATCATCTCTCGTTGCTCGGACTGTTCTCGTTCAGCTTATAGAAAGTGCTTGTGTTAAGAGCAATATTAGTTTTGCTGGATTAGGTGAGTGAGAGTAGTCGGGTATTTACAGCAGTCATGAAGCATTCTTATTTTCAATATGTAAATAATACGGAGCTTGAATTTGCTTATCACATAATAGTTCCCAGGGATATGGGACTTTTTGAATTCTTTAATAGCTGAAGTGAGTTAAATATAGTTTTGAGGATCCTTCCTGTGTGGTAGGTGCAGAGTACATAGTTGGGGCTGTAAGAATTTCATTGAATTCATAGTGTGCGGTATTAATAGCATTTTATATAATATTGATATGGTTTCACTCTATATTACTTTTCTTTTATAGTATATGTAATGGTAATCACTGGGTGCCACATTCCAATCCGTGGTGCCACATTCCAATCCGTGGTGCCACACTAAAAAGAGACCAGCCATATGCAAATCTGTCTTGGTCCTGATCCAGTTATAACATTCCCACCCAAACTGCCAAAATAAGTCGCTTCGAACAGGGAACACAAGGAACTTCAGGCTAGTTTTGGCCTAGTTGGGCTGTATCCAAATAGTGAAGACAATACAGAAAATAACACCGAAAAGGTACATAATACAATAAAAAATTACTCAAATACCAAATATAAAGGTACCAGTATATACCGCTTGCATTTATCCAGAAGAGGGAGGAGTCTGATCCATCCCAGACTGATTTGTTGGGGGCTGGTAAAATAATTTATTGTGTTAAAAAAAAATAGTCACATTTTTCGTTTCAAAGCAGCTATTTCTACATATATTTGAGTAAAAAGCATTATATGTTATACACCAATCTGATTAGAAACTCGTCAGAGCAGCATTATGCCTCCACAGCAACACATTATGAAGTGGAAGTTGGAAAATAGTGTGCCACTGCCTCAGAGTAATTTATGGCTCGTTTGGATAAGGATTCCGGCGCCACCCCCATTTAATCCCAAACCCTGCCACCTCCACCCCCCCAAACCCACTCGCAGCTGACTGCTGGATTACCAGATGCGTCATTGTCAAATGAAGCCATGTAAACCACAGCAAAAAAAGCAAGTGATGTATCTAAGAAAGTGTCTGTTTCCTTTCAAAACTGCCAATGGCAGGTTTCAATAAGACAAAAACCCCACAAGCGACAGCCTAAAATTTACCACTATACTTTAAGGTATTCACAGCCAGCTTTCATGGCATTATTTTCCTTCATTTTCTTGCTCAGTCTCTCATTTCCATGGGCTTCCAGCCCACATGGTAAGTGTCTGACAATATCCATTTGCGCTGATGTGTCTGATGCGAAGGGGCGTTGATGCAACACTGCAAAGCTAAGAGCGCAGACACTTACAGCAATTTGTGTGCAATGTGTCGGCGCACCTTTTCTGCAGAATGTTATTAGCTTCTGGTGAGATGTGGTTCAGCAGGGAAGAACATCTGACAGAAAAGGGAAAATCGGTCTTGAAAGGAAAGAGTGGGTTCATTATGGCATTATGCTTTTATAGTTCTCTAGTCAAGCATATTACCTGGTCTGCCTCGTGTCTACATTTTTAGCCTTAACGACCAGAAGACTGTAATCAAATGTTCCTGTTTCAATGCATATCCATGTTCACAATTTCATCAACAGACAATTCAGTTGCCAGCTGGAAACTAAATGAGCCATCTGCAGGCCCTGCTTTCACCAGAATGGCCAGTGGTATATCTATGCTTGAGCACTGGCATTACTTGTGACACAAAGACAACAGGATGAAAGGACTGTCAGGTAGGAAGAGGAAGATGGATGCGTGTAATTAAAAGGCACCTTTCCAATATTTTGGCAAAATACTCAGATTGCCTTCCATGGTGCCAAGTGACTCTTTTTTTTTTATATAATCCATTTTTTGTATTTCCATATTTTTGGAGGTTCATCTATTCATCGTCATACATGATTAAGAATTGTAAACCCTCCATCCGTTTAGAAGAATGGGTACAGTTAAAGATTATTACTTAGTCCAAGTAGAATGTTAACTTATATATAGTTTTATGATTTCATTTACACAATATAATACGCATAAAAACATCCATATTTAAAAATATAGAACACCGCATCAGCAGTTTTCCATTCTTGTAAAAGGTGCACTGCACAAATTATTTAACTTTCTGAGGATGTAAAGCCAAAACGCAAAACACTGTGGGGCATATTTACAAGGAAACTGCCGGAGCGCGGTGTTAAGCCAAAATTGCTAACCCCCGCTCCGATAGTTTCATAACGCAGGGATGCGCCGTATTTACAAGAATGCGACGCACACCTGCGTTTCCCCTAGCGATGGCGCTAAATTCAGCTGCCTAGCGCCAACGCAGGCACCCTTGCACTATAGTGCAAGGGTGCCTGCGTTGCAGGGAATAATTGTTCATATGCAGGAACGTGTCCCTTCCTGCACATAATCAATCAATAATGGCAATTTGTAACTTCTATGTGTGCTGCAGAAGGCAGCACATATAGAAGTTGCAAAAAGTAATTTTTTTATTGATTGTTTATGTGTAGGAAGGGACACCTTTCTGCACATGTACAGTCATTAATGGTGATTTGCTCTTTCTATGTGTGCTGTAGAATGCATCACACATAGAAACAGCAAAAACAACGAGAAATTATTCATGTCTCCTCATTACACTAGTTTAAGACCAGATTTTACTTTGTCTTATTTTTGGTACTGCCCCATATTTACGCTACTCTTGTAAATAGGGGGTTGTGTAAAAAAGTAATGGGTGTCGCAGTGGAACGCCCACAGCAACATCCATTGCCTGCACCTTTGCTGCAGTGGACTGCTGCAGAAAGGGGCATATTTACAAGGTGGTGTTAAGCCACGTTAAGTGGTTTAACGCCAACTTGTAAATATGGAGCAGGGCGTTGCGCCACAGGAATGTCATTAAAACTGACCTGTGGTGCAATGTCCTAGTAAATATGCCCCTGTGAGTCTCTATTCCATTTGTGACTCAGAAAGGCAACACAGCTAGTTCTTTGAATTGCAAAGATAAATTGTGGGCATCAGGAAGAGCAAAAAGAGGTCCTATCATCAATTGCATGCTCCTCTACTCCGATGTCCAATTCGAAATGTACCGCTTTTTGCATCTGGTAGCTCAGATTCACAGAAACTCAGGAATGTTGCTGAAGCAACATTTCTGTAAATGATTGCAACACTTTTGTATGCACTGTGCTGCTACATCTGGCACCGAGCAAAGAAGCAACCATACAGCCATTCTCATGGGAGGAGATGTATTCTAGTGGCTAAGCTGCACCTTTGGAACCAGGGGACTGACCTTCACACCTGCAGGCCACGGTTATTGTTAGAAAATGTTTTGATTTTGGGCAAACCACTTAAACATCCTGCGCCTAGAATTTAAAAAATGGGAAGGTTAATGTAGTTGTAAATATATTAAATACTATTGTTTAATTCTAAAAAGATGTAAATTCCCACTTGATCTTGTATCGTCTCCCTACTCACCCACAATATAGAGTGCTCCTTACTACCCAGCTAGGTTTGCACCAAATGAATACATACAGTTTGAATCACATATGCTGTGGAAACATAGAGGCCTATGGTAAAACACCCAGCACTACTTGAGACACTTAAGATCCGCTCTGGTATCAATGGCATAGTCCTAAGATGGCAAACACAAGGAGATGATGGACGGAGTGCTGAAACTTTTCAAACACTCATCACCAGTCTCAGATCTGGGTTGAATCCATCATCGTTCTTTAGCTCACTTTGCCACCCCAGTTCAGACACAGCTATATGCAAATCATTCTTGACCCTGTGCCTCATGGGAACAGTCTAGCCCGAACTGCCAAGCCATGTCTTCCCTGGACCGGACACAAACTTCCTGGGACCGGTTTCGGGGTAACACCCCTCATCAGCCAGGCTAGCTTGAATCCAGAGGCAAAGTGAGCAAGGGACCCACGTCTGGGCATACCCTGCCAACTTAGGGCAAACAAAGCAAACACAAGGAGATGATGGTCAGAGTGCTGAAACTTTTCAAACACTCACCCCCAGTCACAGATCTGGGTTGAATCCATCATCGTTCTTTAGCTCAGTTTGCCACCCCAGTTCGGACACAGCTATATGCAAATCAGTCTTGACCCTGTGCCTCATGGGAACAGTCCAGCCCAAACTGCTTAGCCAGGTCTTCCCTAGAACGGAAGCAAGCATCCCAGGACCGGTTTTGGGGTAACACCCCTTATCAGTCAGGCTAGCTTGAATCCAGTGGCAAAGTGAGCTAGGGACCCACGTCTGTGCATACCCTGCCAACTTAGGGCAAACAAATGGTTCACATCTTACCTTAAACTCTGATCGCAACAAATCAAAATCAACTCCTGTCTTTCCAAACCCACACTAGCTACTCTTGGTGTTCCCCAAGGCGTAATTCTCTCCCCTTCACTCTTTAGTCTCTTCATGGAACCCCTTACACTCATCCTGAAGCAATCAGGGGTCAAATATCACCTATATGTGGATAACACTCAACTCTACTACAAAATCAAATCACCCAGTGGCGTCCTACATCTCAAAACTACACTAATCAAGATACAAACTTGTTTTTATTCCAACCACTTAAAGTTGAGCCGAACAAAACTCAACTAATTCTGTTGTTCCCCTAAAAGTAACCCTCTACCAATCCAAGACTGGCTGAAGTACCTGGATGCCCTAAATTACTCCCTCTTTTGTCCAACTCTGTAAAGTCCCTAGGCATCACCCTGGATAAAAAACATGTCCATGAAGGATCACATCAAAAACTCAGCCAAAGGAACACTTTACACACTAAAACACCTCAAGAAAATTAAACCATTCATACCCCCCAAGGATTTCAAGACGCTAGTCCTCTCTAAACTGGACTATGGGAATGCCATCTTCATTGGGGTGCTGAAAATTCACCTCACCTCCCTAAGATCAGTTCTAAATGTGGCAGCACAGGCTCATAACAGGGGTTAAGTGGCTAGAACACTTCACAGTGGCCCTCAAGATCCTCAATAGGCTTCCCATCGAAGAAAGATGTATTTACAAGACTGCTTGCATCACCCAAAAGGCCCTTCTCACACATACCCACAACTATCTAGACACCAAACTTATGAAAGCAGGAAGAAGGAGAACTATGGGAAGCTCAAACTCACTTCTTCTCATACCTCCCAAACTGAAAAGGAAATCTACCATGACTCGCTCTTTTTCTGGAAATGCACCTAGGATATGGCACTCACTCCCCAGAGATCTCTGATGCAACCCCTCCTTCTCCTGCTTCAAAGGGACCTGAAACTCCTTCTCCTCAACAAATACTTTAACACGCACAACAACTGAACTGTGTTCCAGTAGCTCAGTCTCCCTATGACTAGACCCTTTGTGACAGTCGGTTGTTTGATTGTTTAAGCTGTCTAATATGTAATTTACTCCTTTAACTCATGCTGTTTTAATTGTCTACATACTGTAACCCCCAAAATTGCCTAACGATTCTCTTTGTCTCTATTGATGCTTGTACTTGAAGGTAAGTGCCTCGCATTGTATGTAAACCTATTTTATTTCATTTTAATTTTATGTAAAGCGCTCTGATACCTTCGGGTCTAGCAGGCGCTAAATAAAACCTATAAATAATATACCTATAAATAAATTAACTAAGGTATTTTCAGCTGCCGGTATTTTAGAAAGTGTTGCCTGGCAGGCGTAAGTGCATTTACTACTGCAGAAAGCTCCACCAGGACTGCAGAAAAAAAGTGTAGTTAAAATGACCCCTTAGGGGGTGAGAAGTAGGCCTCCAAGTTATGGTGTACCTTTAAGGTTTGGAAATGCCAACAAACATGCATGTGTGTGTTTGTTACCATATTCTGATCTATTCTCAACCTGTGACAAAGTCATCATTTTTGCCCTGATCACCCCCATTGTTTGACTGATACTGGTGGTTACTGACTCTGATTGTGCCCTGAACTCTGCTAACCAGGCACAGGGCCAGTGCTCTGTTTAAAAGGTACATAGTAATTTGGTCTAATTACAATTGGTACAGACAACCTACCTGTAAGTCCCTAGTATATGGCAGGACATTTAGGTTTCGAGGCCCAGTAGATTCAATGCACTTAAGTATGCACTTTAAAAGCCAGTCCTGTCTTGCAGTCTGTTTTAAAATAAAGCTATGTCCAAATTCGGCTTTGGAACTAAAGGTACTTCCAAACTCTTAAACTACCTCAGTTTTACATATAAGTCACCCCTAAGGTGTGCCCTTGATGCCCCAAAGGTAGGGTGCCATGGTAAAATAAGCAGGGACATTATAAAAGATGTTTTATATGCCCCAGTGAGCGAAAAACCTGCCAATTTCGTTTTTGCTCATTGTAGTACATTAGCTCTGTAGGCTAACATGATAAGGCTTTATTTAACATTAATAAAGTCTATCTTTTGACAGGAGTAAGCTAAAATAATAATTCAACGTGTCAAATTAATAGTCGGAATTAATCCAACAACTTGCCAAGGTTGGATTTATTATAACTATTGTAGGATATAAGTTATAGCACAGCTTTCCTAAAGTTACCCAATTCAGCTCTGTAGCAGCCTCTTCTGATTGGCCAGTCTTTGACGGGCTGAGACAAGCTGCCTTAATGAGGTGTGAAGTGGCCTGGGCTAAGACAAAGGAGACATCTGGGCAGAAGAGATCTGCTGCCTGTCAGCCATGACAGGGAGAGGGCTGGGTAGCCAAACTGATCTTCAAAGGGAGAAAGACAGTGAGGACAGGAACCAGCCCCACCCCCACTTCCTGCACCCCCAGCCAGATGGGAGCCCCTGTAATTGAGTTAGGAGAGGGGCTGGAAGGGGAGTGTAGGGGAAAGTTAGCAGTATCTTTGGATGGGCTTAGCCAGATCTAATGCCCCATGAGAATTTTTCTCCATTTTGATTTTTGTGGAACAGTGCTTTCTGGGATAAGAAAATACCACACTTCAGGGGAAGTGGTCATCACAGAGGGTGACACCCTACACCCTATTGGTCAGAGATACACCCCATCTTGCCAGCCCAGCAACTGGAAAATATGAGAGAGCTGACCAGCAACTCAGATCCCTGCCTGGAAACAAGAAGAAGAACTGCCCTGCTGAACCACTGGTTTGCACCAAGAATACTGCACTCATAAGGACTACACCTGCTGCACACTCTTGGCTTTACAAAAGAGGACTTTGCCTTGCTTTAAAAGTTTAAGGAGTGGACTCCCTGACAGCAACAGGCACAAAAGAGCTTCAAGATGTCACTTGCATCAACTCCACCAAGAAGAGCCCATTAACCAGCGTCCAGCGGGTTTTTAAGGATTTGACCAGGTGCATTGTGGGAATTGTAGTCCCAACTCTCCAAGGAGCAACTCAGAGCTTCTGGAACCTTGGATCATGTTGTGGACACTTCAAGACCCCAAAAGGGCCTTCTGGAAAAATATCCAGAAGTTTGGAATCATTTGGAAAATTCTTGTGAAAAAGCACCATAAGTTGACCGACCCGTCATCGACAGTCAAGCCAGCAATGTCGAACCACGACCTGGCTTGAAATTCAAGTTCGTCCTGCTGAGGCTCCAGAGCTCTTCGTCATCCACGCCGATAATCAAGACCTCTAGGATTTCACCAAGGCCTCGTGCTGAAGCATGCTACCGTCGTCGAACCACAACCTGGCCTGCTGAGGAGACCTAACTAACATCGAGAGAAAAAGAATTTAAAAAGTGACTAAGTGTGAAGGTAAATTTTTGACCGGCCCCTATCACCCCATCGTATCCAACCCGTGCTCCATCGCGGTTGGCCTGAAACTTTGACTTGGTCATGGTGAAGAGCGGCCAGATTTCAGCAGTTGGGGCTTTATGCTTTTAAGAACTAGAAGATTCATTTTTACATTTAATCTTTAAAAATTAATATCTCCGGTTCCTTACATTGGATTTTTGTTGTTTTGGTGTCCTTTTAATCATAAAAATATTTCCTATTTTTATAAATTGGTGTCGGATTTTTATTGTGTGTTGAGTCTTAGTTATTTTTGTTATTGGTGTCAAGCCTGACTTCTCGTGAGCCAAGCTACCAAGGGTTGAGCAAGGACTAATTTATTGAGTTTTTCCTGGACCTTATTTGTGACTGTGGTGCTGTTACTAGCCATAAGTACCTACCTGCACCTACTAACAAACCACCTTCCAACACAACCCTACCTGCAAATGGTGTGGAATGACTCCACTTCTAGGAAAAGATGCGGAATGGATTATCCCCATATTTAGTGGTGGTATACAAGAAGAGCTTCATTCACAGAGAAAATGTTTCCCTAAGGAGAACAAAATCTGCATTTGAACAGGAGACCCTATTTCTGTCATGTAGAAATCTGCACAGAGGAACTGGAGCCCTTGAGAAATTCCACATGGCACTCCTAGTAGTACACTTGGAAACCTGTTCCTGACCATGTGTACTGTTAGGAATAGGGGCAAACATGAAAAAGACGTAAAGTGCATTCAGACTGAGATGTAAATCTTTGCCGGTACTTTTACATTTTTCTATATGAATAGCGTCCATAGAGCCCCTACCAAACATGGCCCATCATAAATTTAATTAACTATTTATAACAGATAAAGTGCAGCATTAATATAACTAATTCATTGATTAAATTGATGTCATCTTTGAAAGGAAACCTTAAAGGTATATCACAGGATGAACAGAATGATTCAATCATTGTCATTAAAATATTTAGTTTTGTTATTCACATAAACTCATGTACAACTACATTGTCCTCAAAGCATCACTCAAAAGGGTACTGATGAGTTGAGAGGATTACCAAACATGTTGCCGCTCTTTCCTACATGTGATCTCTTACTAGTGTAAAATTATTGTTTTCAAGGTAAGCCATAACAATGAACATTTAAACTAATGAGTGTACACATTGTGGAATAAAAATGACAGAATTCCTGCAATAAATGCTCATGCCACATAAAGAAGTCCAAAAAAACTCTAAAATACATGACAAACGCCTATTAACCAATTAAATGAAACTTTCAGTGGTACAGTTCATCCTGCATAAAGTTATTGTAGTGGCCTCAGTCGGTGGCATTTCCTTTAGCCCCTTTTCGAGAGAAGCCATGCAGACCAAATGTAACCAGCTACAGAGGAATATATTATAGGATCGTCTGTTCAATTACAAAGGGTTCATGCATCAATGCATGACAAATGGTGCATACATGATGAATAAAAAGATTAAATAACGAGACAAGCTATTTACCACGAGCGACCAGTGTTTTTCTGCAAAAAAGCGTGAAAAAGCATCGTCTCGACCTCACACATCAGACAAGTTGTTGCACGCGGGGGTCTTCCCCATCTTCTGAATACTAACATCCTCTTGTTGAGACAGCCATAAACAATAAGAAATGTTCTGTATTATTCATCAGGTCTATGTTCAAAAAACAGGGTAAAACCAAAACTGAAAACAATTTTTTTAAAACACAACTGGGATGTGCAAAGCGAATGTGAAGCATCTATTATTACAAGAGGCAAGTTCTTTTGTTGTCTTCAGGGTGCAATTTTGCATATGCTTCGTGTGATTTGTTTTACTTAGCGAGACCTAAAAATCAATTTAATAAAATAACCTGCCTGTCCTTGCACGGGAAAATCGTTAATATTTTGGAGAATAACATTTTGAATAGGATATGCTGAAAGTGCACAGTTACCTGAACGTTTAGTTATAGCCTTGTCGTCGCTTTTTTACGAATGTGCTTTAAAATGTCAAATAGTTCCATTTTAATAATACTGCTGAATATGTCCCACAATTTGCCTTCAATCACATAATATTCCAGATAACTTGTATTTCCTTCCTGCATAGTCTGTCTTTCCTTTCCACACAATATGCTGTGCAGCATAATTTGTTATTCTATGGCAGTATGTTTCAAATTGCCCTTCCTATGCCTGTTAAAACCAGATATCGACCCCGGCTTTCGTACCTGGCCACACCTGGGTATAGTAAAAAAAAAAAAGAAAATGCCTTGTTCTTTCAGGAGTGAATCCATTAGAAAAATGTGTTTGAAAACTAATGCCATTTAATACCTCTGTGCAATGTTTTTTTCTTTGTCGGATTTTTTTTTTGCAAAGATTTCAATTTGAGATCTTCTCAAAGTGTAGAAAATGTGGGGTTTTACTTTGCCTTCACCCATGCAAAGACTTCATGTGCAGTGAGATAAAGTTCACTTTTGCAATGTTTTTACTGCTGCAAATGTATGCCGACATTTTATCTGCAAGGTTTTCTTTTATAAGGCAAATTTATGCAAGAGACCCACTTATCTTGAAGAAATGGGAAAGCATAACACTTTGCATTCTTCACAAAGTGTCACAATTTTCCATACAATTTCGCAAAGGTTATAACACACATTATTGCATTCACTTTACATGTTAATTCTGCCAATTTTACGTTTTTCAGCCTAGGAACACGTGACACGTATCATCTTGTGTAATTAGGATTTAAATGACCAAACTAATTTATCTTCCGTGTAATACCAGCTTACGGAAAGAGTGTGTCTCTATCCCAGATGCGTAGATGAATTCAGTGACAGTGTGAGTACGCACCCCAGGACGTGCACTCCGGGATGTTTATAATTGGTGTGCCAGCCAGAGATCCTCCCAAAGAGCTGTCAGGTCTGAAAATGAAGCTGCTATCAACATTCGGCACTTGTCCAGATGCGTTGCACCCCAATCCCTGTAGTTTATGGTCTTTATACAGACATTGACAAAAGCAAAGAGCAGACCAACCCTGCCTGTCTGTGTCCCGATTGGGAGGTGTGGAGTAAAAGGTATGACCCTATTAGCTCATTGGATGGTGAGAGATATTTTTGGTTTCCAAGCACTGAGCTTTTAAAATAGTGTCTCTTTCTTGTCAGTAATGACAGCATGGGGTCCCCCTGGCTTTGCTTTGGAAAGGCCAATTTGGGAACAAGTGGGGGATGGGTAAGGCTTGCAGGAATAGACCCAAAGTTTATGGCCACAGAGAGTGTTAGACTCCCGAACCCACCCAAATGCTCTACTGTACTGTCTGTTGATCAGCCCTGCAATGTTTTTTCTTCCAGAGAGATACACCATGTGTGACTTGTGCAGTGTAGGTAATGCTGTAGTGTTATCCTACGACATTCTGGATCCAAAGCCTAGGTAAGGCGGAGTGTCAGTCAGGACATACTTAGGTTTAGTATAGAGCAAAGGGAGTCTGGGGGGAACTCATGGAAACTGTACCAATCTCAAACCTTTAAGAGAAAGATGATACTTCTTACCTACTCTTTCCAGATCAAACCTGAGAAGGATGGAATTCAGGTACCTAACAAATGCTTTGGACCGAATTTTCATTCAAGAAGAAAGGCGAGGGAGAATTTTCATCTTGATGATGGCCAATCTCCACATAACTGATAAAGGCAGACTTCCAAAACTCTGCCATAGATTTAAGAGTGGAACAAGTATTGTAAAAAGGAAGATTTTTTTGTTAAAAGTAAAGCTAATCTATTTTTTCACAATTATTGCAAATTACATAATCAAATAACTGATTTTTACTCAAGCAAAGCACTATTTTTCACATTTGAAAGGTGGAGAAATTTATTTTTGCTGTTTCCTATTATATAGGCAGAGTACATGTAGCAGAGATATCTTTCTGCTCTATCCTTAAAGTTCTATAAGAAACATCACGGTGGCAGATTGTTCTGAGGCAGTTTGATTGAATCTGCCTCAGAACGACTGACCATTCAGACAGTTCAAATCTCCCATTGTATTTCTCATGACAAATCATTTGCTCAAATGCTTTCTTCATTTCATTGGACAGCATACCCTCCAAAACCCAGAGAGAAAATTCCTGTCGAGCAAACAAGAAGTGGTTTGTACCTGTTCTATTTGCTGCCATATCGTTTTTGAAATTATGGTCAACTTGTGGACAACATGCCAATTTTCTCAGGTTGCATCTTAAAAACAGGTGTTGTAGTCTTAAAGTGTAAACTTTGTTATTTAGAACTACTAAGAGTTTGCACCATCACAAAGTGATGCAAAGTCACACAAAGTGACACATTTGGTCATGCCAAGAATTTGGGTCACATGGTCCCAATTGTAACAATTTGGGTCTTTCGTATGTGGTGTCCTAAGGCCCCTGTACTGTGGGTGCCTTTACAACTAACACTTGACTCTCAGTGCAGCAAGGGATGGCTGTGCAAGGCTTACTCATTGGAGGTGTGATTGGCTAGAGACTCAGCACCAAGAAAGACTGCAAACCACACATAATTGTTGTCAAGTCAGTGCTTTTTTTATAAAAAGGAAAGGCAATTTATTACACACCCTAATAATTGCTATACACACATTTACAAATATATTCAGAGTGACAGATTAAAATGCCTATGGTAACACCATCTACAGTGCTCCACAACCAAAATGTGTGCCACTAAAGACAGGTCCCACAGTCTGGTGACCCTCTAAATGTACTCTGTCCCCCTATGCTGGAGATACTTCTAACAGCGTTTGCACTAGCAAGCCCTGAAGCCTAATACAATACCACCCATGTACTTAACATAATATAGTGGGTGCAATCGATTGACATCATGCTTACTGGCTTTGTCAGCATGCCACAATAATAACTAAAGTAGAAAATGCCCTCCACCATATTGACCTAACACTAAAGGTTCCAGCTCCCAAAGTACTTAAATACAGGCAAAATGTCATGAATACCTATTCCTGGGAGACGTAAGATGGCAACCTAGAAATAAAATGAGGGGGGTGTTCTCTCAGGCGTCTGACATTTCGAGACCTGAGCCAATTTACATAGTTGGTCATGCCCCTGCCCTTCGTTGGCCATCACTTTTGAAACTATGCAAATTTTTGAAAGGTCTGTTAAGCCTTAAGGGGGGTCCTAATTTCATAGCTCTATTTGATGTAGCTGTAATCTTTTGATTTTTTAGGCAAAGCACTCTCAAACTTTGCCCTTTCCTTTTTCAACTCAGGTGGCCTTGCCCCAGCCAGACACCCACAACAGGTATATTGAGAGTCCAACAGCCACTATCTCCTCACACCAGGTCGACGCAACTTGGTGAGCGGGGACGGGAGTGGTTGTTGATACTCTGTCTCCCACCTGAGGTCAGCAGAGGTATGAACTGTGGTGCTGGCTGCTTCCTCCTCCCCACAGACATGAGAACAAGGAATAGGAGAGACACCCATTGATACTTCTTGAGCTCTGGCTCTACCTGGGGGATTTTAGACTCAGGGTGCGGTGGTGCTCCACATTTCATTAGGTCACTGGCATTCAAAGGTGGGTGAAGAACTGGAAAGGGGGAGAACTCCACAACCCCTTCCTCTGAGCAGTCATCTCACCAGAGCACTGATCCTCTATGGGTAGCATAAACCTGGAAAGGTGAGTACCACACACGCCTCCCCAGCAGCAATTACCTTAAGATGCTGGCTTTCTTTGGGGGGGGGGCTAGGTTATGTCTGCAAAATGTTGAAAAGGATTTGCAGGCTCAGAGGCACGGGGTCCTGCTGTGTAGCTTCCCCCATAAGGAAAAGCAACAAAATCAGTTTTCTTTGACTGCGTTGATCCAATTGGCATAGGGTTTGAAGCTCCTGGTAGTGGGCACAGTTTAGGACACTTGGACTACTTGAGGCCTCTTCTCTATCACCAGCACCAAGCTGTCTCTCTCCAGCAGCAGTGGCTTTCCAGGACCCACTCGTTTGTATGCTCCTGGTACTTCTCATTGCTCTGGGGTCTTTCTTAGCAGCACCACAAGGCACTCAAGGCAGGTTACCCTCTCAATCTGCTTTTCTCAGCATCCACTGCCTCCTGACCTCTTGGAGTGGTCCCCCTTTAGGAGTTGCCTCAAACAGGAACAGTCCACAGAAGTTCAAGAGGAAACTTTTCCTTGAGTGGTCCCTACAATTCTGCCCCTTTTCTGTCCCCAAAGGGAGTGGAGAAGCCAGTGCCACAGCCTCTAGAGATTTATACTAGTCCTTGAGTGCCAGTTGAAGTCAGACATCATGAGTCTCTCTCTTTAGCATGAGTCAAGAGTCCTTGTGTCCTTTTATTCAAATGAAGCCCAGAGTCTTTTCTCTTCCAGCTGAGTCTCATTCTTCAGATGTAGTTTACCCAGGTCCATGAATGTTTTTAAAAGTGTCTAATTTGTGGAGGGGTTTGTACTTGGGGCGGGAAATTCCAAAAACTAGTAAACTCTGGCCAATTCAGAGATCACACATCATTCTTCCCACTTGTGTCCCAATCCACCTGCAGCACCATTTTGAGAGTTTTAAAAATGGCGACTTGAAATGGTGGAATGCTTACACCTCTCTGGTAGCTTTAAATGCTGCACCGAATTGCCACTTCCAGACTGGTTCCTTTCAATCAAAGCTTCAACTGGGCCTCTAGGAGAAAATGGAGAGAGAGGGCTGGCTGTCCACTATTGTTTATCTGGGAAGGGCATGACCAGACTTGTGTGACAGTATGAAAGCAATTACCCTGTGCAGATTCTGCTCCCACTCTTTTCCTTTCCCAGAAACGGGTATACTCCACTCCTGATAGGCATATTGTGTGGGAAAGTCTTTGATCTATGATAGTTAAAAGTCTGACTTTATTTAAGGATTAAGGGTTAAATGTTAATTACGGGTTGACTTGGTGGAATATGACCAAACTCAAAGAACATAAAGGGGTGTAAATAAGTAAACAAAATAAAAATTGCAATTAGGGTGTTTGTTTACCTGGGGAAGCACACATTTGACTCCTCTCTAGGTCGAGCCTATATGAAATTGTCATTTTCATTCACCTGTTGCCTACAGGGTAAATACAGTAAAGTGTACAGACATTGGGGCCGATTACGATTGCGGAAAGCCGTCACCGCCAGCCATGCGGTGGCGGTCCTTCCGCAATCGGACCGCAAAATTCCCTATGCCACATTACGATGGCGGAGGGAATCGCCCATGGACCGTAGCGGACGCAAAGACCGTCCGCCACGGGACCGCCAAAAGCAATCACACAGATTGCCTGGCGGACGGACCACAGAGCCTAAAATGGTGGCAGTGCCTAGCAGGCACATCCACCAAATTAGGATGCTGGCTATTGCAGGCATTTCCATGGCGGCGATGCCACCATGGAAAGGCTGGTGGGGATTAGTGACGGGGGCCCGTTGCGGGCTCCCCTTGTATTGGGGGAAGGTGAGTCCGTCCGCCATCCTAATGACCCCCATAGTTTGAAACACTACAGACTCACACAGTGATAAAAAAAATGGAATATTTCTTTTTGAATGCCTAATTAAATTGCTATGGCCTACTGGCCATTAACAAGCAACGGTCCTGTCTGCGGCAGGTTATCCAGCTAGGAAAGACAGTATACCCATTTGCACATCCCACAGATATATGCATGTGTGTGCACACATGTGATCACATGCAACCAACCCAGTGTCTCTTACCCAAGCTGCACAGCAATGGACCTTATTTTAAAAAGCAGGCACTGGTGGATAGCATTCAAATCCATTTTACGTAAGCTTATAGCGATTGAGGCTTACTTAGTGAGATTCACTTACAGCAGAGATCTAAAAATTAGGTGGTACAAAAGCACAAACAGTAGGGGGGCTAAAGCAAAAAAAATGTATCGGGGCTAAATGGGTCAGAAGCTGATTCTTAACAGGTCAACTGAAACTTGGACTGGGGAAATTCCACAAATGTTGATGCCGGGTTGTGCAAGCAGGTGATTTTGTGTGAGACTGTCAGTGGGTAAGAGGAAGTAAGTAGCAAGGAGGGTTTTACATACAACATCGCCCCATGCATGACACCTGGAGCTATTATTTGCGTTTATCCATCAGCTCTTCGAAACCTTGGCCATTTAAGCCCATGATTATAATAAATCTAACTTTACATAAAAAAAATCAATATTGCCCCAAAAAGTCTGGTCTATAGGAAGATGTCACACATTACACTGGTCTGTTTGTTAACTATTTATCTGTGTCTCTGAAATGGTACCATTGTTAGACTTTGTCTGACATCCCTCTAAAAGAGATATGTCAGTTTATTTTAGCAGTTTGCAAAACCGCGGGGCTTTTAAGAATAATCCTTGGATCTCAAGGGTCATCTACGGTGTCCAAAAGGAAAAAAAAATGCATCACTGAACTTATGGGTCCCTGATTGCCTCCAGAAATTGATTACACTATACTCAGGGCCACAAATAAGGGCTGAGAAATTTAGGGATGCCAACAATAGGTGTTACGTGGAAAGGTGAAGTGCCAGCACTGGAAGTGGAATTTATGATGAAAAGCTTCCACTGAAACAATGCTGTGAAAATTATTGTTGGTTAAGGGGTCAGATGGACTTAAACAATGTGGACGAACCCACTATGTGTCTGTAATTTTATCACTGTATGTGGTATGAACATGGACCCATTAGGTGTGTTTAAAAGACCCCTCACACACCAACCTAGTTGGTGTCATGCTTCATCATTGGGGTCCCAACCGGGCGGCCGAGTGCTGCCCGGTTGTGCTACAACGCCTGATTACAGCGGAGCTGGTGTAGTGCGAATATGTGATGTGAAGTGAAATACTACAGTTAAAAATATCTCTAAAAATCCTTGCAAAACTAGCCAACCCTCCCCTTATGGCAGACTTCAACGTGGCAACATCGATTGCCCAAACGGCCGACTGGGAAAGCTTAAACGAGAAAAAACGTAACTGCATTAGAACTATACTCCACGGGGTCATTCTAACCGAATACCTGAGAAACTACACAGCCCCGAGAGGACTCATAGTTACGAATGCCCCCTGCATTTTTCTGGATGACGAGACATTCCGCAAGGATTGGGCACAAATAGCGTGGCGATGCACACGCGACTGGATCATTCTAATTATCCAAACAGCTAAACGCCTCTCCGATGCCATCCTCATTGAAATTCAATCCACTGAAACACACTTCAAAGCTACTCTCACCTTTTCAAAAAAAGATTAGATGAGACCAATAAAGACATCGATGAATACAAAGAAAGCTTAACACAAAGTAAGATTAACAAATTTCAAAAAGATCTTAAAAAATTCTCTTATTTCAAAACATACCCCTACGCAGATACTGACTACAAAGTACCCAAGAAGAGTGATACTTCAGGAGGATCTTCAGATGATGACTCATCAGGGAGCAGTAACTCTAGCGCAAACAGCTATAGAAGAAAGCAGCAAGGAAGGGATAGAAACGCCGCTTGGCAACAACCATGGACACCAGGGCCATTGGGACCAAACACACACTATCCAGTCCCATACCCTCAGATGCATCCACAATATGGATACGGCTGGAACATGCCTTTCGGACCCCCACCGCCACCTCCTTATATGAACCAGAACCAACGATTCCCTTTTTTAGGAGGAGGCCCACGAGGACGAGGGAGAAGACGACGAGGGAACCAAGTCCACTGGGTAGACGACCAATACGAAGGAGCACTAACGAGGAGCAAAGCCAAAGACCAGCAACCAGGCCCCAGCACGAGATGAGCCTAGTGACCAACCTCTCGTCTCATACCCTGACACCAACTGAACTGACAGTCCTAGAGAAGGGACTCGGATTTGTACCTACGGCAAGACTAGATAAATTTCAGCTACATTGCGAGCTAGCGGCTTTCTTTCGGAAACTCAGATTAAAAGCCTTTTTTGACCACACTCCTTCCCAACCAACCATAGAAAAAGAAGGAGACACTCTGTTCAGAGTCAAATCCACCTTTATGCCTCCTCCTAATGCCATCCCTCCCGAGGTGGCAGTCTATGAACAAGCTGTTTTCAAATATATTGAAGCACTAAAAGAGGACCACACCTTCCAGAACATCAGCGCAGCAGAACGCACAGCCATACAATCGCTGAGATCCAACCAATCCATTATCATAAAACCCGCAGACAAAGGCGGAGGAACAGTCATCATGAACAAAGAGGACTACCGACTAGAATGTGTAAGACTCCTCAGTGACACAAAGAACTATGGAAAACTTAATCACGACCCGAGTGAGAGCCTGAGATCACGTATCCACACACTGGTGGAAGAAGCAGAAACAACAGGACAAGTTACGCCCAGTGAAGCAAAGTTTCTAACCTCTACAATAGGCAAAATACCATACTTTTATATAGTGCCTAAAATACACAAAAACAAATCACCCCCACCGGGTCGCCCCATTGTATCGGGCATAGGTTCTCTACTAGAGCCTCTGTCCCGATACTGCGACTTCTTTCTCCAACCCATGGTCGAGTCCACTAATACCTATCTTCAAGACACTAAGGATCTCCTCAGACTACTTAACAACATGAACTACAACCCAGAGACCTCTTTCCTAGTAAGTCTTGACGTGGAGAGTCTCTACACTAGTCTCCCACAAGACGATACCCTAGGAGTTCTAGAGACGGCCATGGAAAAAACAGACTGGCAATACCAGACCCCCAAAAGGTTCATCTGGGAATGCGCAAAACTTGCGCTTAAAGAAAACTTTTTCGAATTTGAAGGCCAGCTGTACATTCAGAAATATGGCACATCTATGGGGAGCGTTTTCGCCCCGAGTGTAGCAGGCCTTTATGTACACGATTTTGAGACCAAGTACATTTTTTCCAACAACGTGTCACGAATTCCAGAAATCAAATTCTATAAAAGATACATAGATGACATCCTACTCATCTGGGAGGGTGATACGGAGTCACTTAACACATTCTGCCGTTGGCTCAATACCTGTGACCAGAATCTCAAATTTACACACAGCTTTGATCACCTTAAAACCACCTTTTTAGACCTGGACATAGAAGCTGAGGATGGCCATCTCAGAAGCAAAACGCATTTTAAACCAACGGCCCGAAACTCACTTCTACACTTCTCCAGCTTTCATCCCAGGTCCTTACGGGAGAATCTCCCATACGGGCAGTACCTGCGGCTCCGAAGAAACTGCAGCAACGTGACAGACTTCAAAGACCAAGCTAAGGACCTGAGCATCAAACTCCGGAATCGTGGGTACCCCAAACACATCACTGAAAAAGCCAGAAAAAGAGCCCAAAATCAAAACCGCGAAGGACTTATTGAGAAACACCCACGAGAAGCCACACCAGTACCGCTAACATGTGTCACAACCTTCAATACGGTTTCCCACAAGGTCTCGAACATCGTGAAAAAACATTGGAAAATCCTCATGACAGGAAACCTCAATTGGGACCCTCCCTTACTGTCTCACAAAAAAGCAAAATCCCTAAAAGATGCACTCGTATCTACCAGACCGGTCCAACAGCAAAAACCAGGGAACACTGTCCTAAATGCATGGGGGCTCCCCAAAATCACTGGACATTTTGCGTGTGACAATTGCAGTGTATGCCACCTAACTGAAACCACCAAGAATCTCCACCTGGAACCAGGTAAGACGTGGGAATTACGACAACACACCAACTGCAACACGGCACATGCCATATACCGCATTGTGTGCCCTTGCAATCTCACCTATATAGGGATGACAAACAGAAAGGTGAAGACCAGAATTTGCGAACATCGGAGCACCATAAGATGCAAGAGAAACACCACAAAAATGACAAATCATTTCCTTGAGGTAGGACATACGATAAACGACATGCGCTGGGTCATCATAGAGGCACTGGATCCTAACATGCCTAACATCCAGCGCCAATTACTACAGAAAGAACAGAGGTGGATCTATCGTCTATCCAGCCACAAGACAGGCCTCAATGATAATATTCCTTGGAATAGCCTCAACAGACAGTAACCAGTAGCTCCTCCGAACACCCCAGCTAGATCAGCACACATGCTCACCAACTAGAGGCCGTGAGAACAAGCTCACCACTGCAAAACACCAGGATATTGAACACAAGAACTATCCATAGCAGCCATATATCTATACATACGGTGCCCACAGGCAGCCCATAGGTGACTCTATCCGTGAGTGAACTACCATGGCATACTGATATGTGACTCTACTCATCCAAGTAAGAATCAAATGAACAGAATGTTTTCCAATACCGCTAATAACTTTGTTTCAATAAAACAAACACACTAGAATGACTGTTACTCATATCTCTGTTTGACCAATATCACGTTGAGATTATTCTACTATCCCCCCTGAACACACCACACTTCAAGATGGCCGCCAAACAGGATGCCCTTAGTTGGACATCGTTTTTCAGCATTTGCTCTCGCATTTGACACATTGGAAAACTTTTTTCAACCTTTTTCATAAAACTATCATGTCAACAGTATTATTCAAACATTAATTTGAAAGCATCGTTCTATCCCCTCGAATACAGCGTACTTCAAGATGGCCGCCAAATTAGACATCCTTTACAACGACCGAACTTGCCCTTAGTTGGACATCGGCTTGTAACGTTTGATCTCGCTTTTTGACAAAACTTTTTTTCCCCATTTTTTCCATAAAACTATCATGCCAATAATATTATTCAAACATTAAATTCCAATTTATCGATTTATTCCCTTGAATACACCGTACTTCAAGATGGCTGCCAAATAAGACATCCTTTACGACGACCGCGCATGCTCAAGCATACGCGTCTGCCAGATTCTCTAGTCATTGCTGAACCCGGACATGCACTCCGGCACGTAACGGGTCTGGCTCTCGCTCTATTTAAACCCCTTCACCCATGGTACCCAGCACCAGCCGGGACTACGGGAGACCGATTCAGGTTTGCAGCGGATGACTCTCCATGACCAAGTAAGACTATGCGTGCTCCTATGGCGCCACCCTCGAGAGCCTGCATAGACGATGGTGCTCATTATGGCGCTCTTTTGGTTTTTAATTTACAGATTGGTATCTTGGATGAATACCCTACCCTCCCGAGCCTCGATAATATGCCCAATTTCTATCAATATTGTAACTATGATTTAAACAACATTTGTGCATGCGTTTTAACGTTTTTTAATGCAATTCACAATTGCCCCTTGATCACATGCATATATCTGTACATCGTTGTGTGCAGTGCGACAAGGACCACTTGGCAATGCCTCTAGTGGCCGACACCGTGCAACATTAAGCACAGCATACGAACTCCACTGGGTGCCAGCATCATCTCCCATGGGTTCGGCGGGCCACACACCATTGTTGTCGTAGCCACTTAACAGCGCGCCGCCGCTATTATGAACGCGCGCTCTCTATTCAACCGCCCATGCACATGCTTCTACTAGTACGGCATGCACAGAATCTCCTGCATGTCACCACAAGCATGGGCTACACCCCAATCACTGTAGTGGTTTTATAGACAATGACAACAGCACATCCATAGTGCCACTAAGATTGCATTTTATGTTGCGATGTATTACATGTTTTGTCATGTCTTCTTCCTTCCCTACACAGGTATTTTTTCAAGTGTCAGTAAGTACGCCAACACTTACACCACACACCTTAGCGCGTGTGTAGGTATCACTCAGGTTTCACGTGGCATTTTTCACCTTTGCCACTCACTTTTCACTCACTTGGTCCTGAAGAAAGCCTTCTCACTTGTTTTACGGGCTGAAACATGTAGACCGCCACACGTAGTCAACTTATGGTAATAAGTCCAAAATAGTTGCACTATACATATTATTTTTAACCATATCCTGAACCGCCAAGATTAAAACTAAGGGCAAGGATTTTTAGAGATATTTTTAACTGTAGTATTTCACTTCACATCACATATTCGCACTATACCAGCTCCGCTGTAATCAGGTGTTGTAGCACAACCGGGCAGCACTCGGCCGCCCGGTTGGGACCCCAATGATGAAGCATGACACCAACTAGGTTGGTGTGTGAGGGGTCTTTTAAACACACCTAATGGGTCCATGTTCATACCACATACAGTGATAAAATTACAGACACATAGTGGGTTCATCCACATTGTTTAAGTCCAATATCCTTTTGGGGAACGGGATGCACCTCCTGCCTCATCCCTTGCTCTCTCATTGATTTTTTTCTAAGGGGTCAGATGACCAACTACTCTGAGATTTGATACTGGGCATTGCCTACCTGAAAACTCAAGCACATGTGCCTCACTTACCAGGGGAATGACATCATAACTCAGGACACTGAACATTGCATCGGCAATTCTAGAGCCCCACACTATGGGCCCCATTACAATCTCATTAGGAAAGCCCTCCGAACGACTCGGTTCCAGAGAGCTTTCCGTGAGTCCGAACGACAGATTTCGATGTGTCTGTTAGGAGTCCTAACTTTACTACTCCTAAATTCAGAAAAATCCTAACTTTAAGACTTTCGGTATTCACAGAAGGCATTTAGGAGTCCTAAAGTTAGGAGTCCTAACTTTACTACTCCTAAACTGAGAAAAATCCTAACTTTAAGACTTTCGGTATTCACAGAAGGCATTTAGGAGTCCTAAAGTTAGGAGTCCTAACTTTACTACTCCTAAACTGAGAAAAATCCTAACTTTAAGACTTTCGGTATTCACAGAAGGCATTTAGGAGTCCTAAAGTTAGGACTACTAACTTCTGTGAATACCGAAATCAGTAAGTTCATTCTGTGAATACCAAAATGAGTAAGTGTATTCTGTGAATACCAAAAAGTACTAACTTTACGTTTTTGACGTAAGTTAGTTCTGTGAATCAGGCCCCGCCTGTTTATTAATTCTTTTTTATTACTGCCCTGTACATGGGAAGAATATTTGAGTCTCTTCACACACAGGGCCTGATTACGGTGGTGGTGAAACCGCCACCGACATCGTAACCAGGTTTTACGCCCGCCACATTACAATGGCAGGCGTGTCTTTGGCGGTCGGAAAGACTGACCACCATGGTTCCGACAGGCTCAAGGAACCCGTCAGGCCGTGGGAGGGGAATCATATCCCTACAATGGTGGCGGTGCATGCCAGGCACTGCCATAGGGATTATGATGTCCCTTTACGCCTGCCTTTTTCATGGCGGGTAACCTGTCATGAAAAGGCAGGCAGAAAGGGACTTTGGGGGCCCGTCGCGGGCCCCCCCTTCCCCCTGCACCCCAGATGTGGTCACTGGGGGGACCCTATGGTGCCCCCTACATATCCCTGCACCATTTGGCAGGCACCGCACGGTGCCTGCCACGTAGTGCAGGGATATGTAACATGTCCCGTTTTTACATTGCAGCGAGAGCTTCAGCCAGCAGCACCCACCACAATGTAAAATATAGGAAGTGCGACCGCCGTGGTGGCGGTCACATTGTAATTACCCCTGTGGGACCGCTGCCTTGTAGGCGGGCGGTCCCACTCCCCTATACAATGGCGGACGGACTTCAGTCCCACAGTTCTTTCTCTGGTTGAGTCCCTGAAAGGGCTACTGCATCATTTTTGCAATCATAATGGATGTGCTGCAGCCTTCAAAAGCCCCTACGCCATCTGCTTCCAATACTAGGGGTCACAACGAATTGGATGGAAACACTAACAAGAGAGTCAAAAAGACCCATGCTCCCCCTCTAAATCACCTCTACCTTTAACATTGGATGACATAAAGAATGATTAAACAAATTAAACCGTTTGTGGTTGAAACAAATGCGACTCTACAAAGAATTGAAGAGAAATGGTCTCCCCTCGACTCCAGTCTCACCGAGGTGGAACAGCACGTTAGTGACACCCAGGACATTATAGCCAAGGTCGAAACCTTAACCAGAGAAGATAGTGTGCTAAAAAACAAATTGAGGATTTAGAAAATCGAAACATATGGAATAACCTCTACATTTATGGTATTGCGGAAGGTTCTAAAGGGCACAATATGAATACATTTTTAAAAAGTCATATTCCCAAAATTGTTGGCTCGCCTGTTTTATCTGACCTCAAAATCCAAAGGGCACAAAAGGGATTATTGTCCTTTTCCTACAATTCTCCAACTTAATGAAAGCTTTGTCAGCTGCTAAACAACGTAATCAAATGCTTCGGTCTGGTCACAAGATCTTCTTCAGTCAGGATGGTTCTAAAGCAACTGCCACTTGAAGGAAAGAATTTTTGGACTTGAGACCAACGTTAAGATCTATGAACGCCCGATACAGTCTTATTCATCCATGTATTTTTAAGGTCAACTATAAAGACAAAACAACTACAGTTGACAATCCATCGGACCTGAAGCAGTTCATATATACCCACAAAGGCAAAGCTATGGAACTCAGTAAAACTTCACTTTATCTGGTCTTTCCGGATTCCTTAATCCGTGGATTCCTTCTTATTTTTTGCAGGTTTCAAACTCTCCTTGATATACTGGATTCTGGTTTTATATCTACCAGTGTCTTCATGTTCTCGTGTTTGAGTTTTGTCAACATTTCGGTGTTTATTTTCTCGTTGGTAAGTGCAAATGTTAGTTCTTAATTGTTTATATTCATTATGTCGAGCCTATAGCGGCAGCGCACATGCGCTGCTCGCTTTGCGAGGCATGCAGTATTCAGTACGGAGTGGAAGCTTCATGGAAGCTCCGCCCACTCTCCGCCCTTTGGCTTGTGTCTTTGTCCTCCGTAAATGCTGTCTTCTGATTCATTTTGAGGCTTATGACGCCTATGTCGTCATTTGTCACCTCCCATGGCTACTGGCCCCTTTACTTTGAGTGTTACACCGTACGTGGACTGTGAGCACTCCTTTGTGCCCCTTTCTCCCCCTGCCGGCACTCCCGTTGTCTGTGCCCGTGCCCCCACCCTCCCACCCATTGTCCATGATGCAATATGCAATAGGTCTCGCATGCGAGTCCTATTGCATTGCAAATGCTTGTTTAGTACCGCACTGCTCCGTTTTACAGTATCAAACTGGTTGTTATTACAAATGATTACTCTCTTGAAAAGAATGTTTTCTTTCTTCCTGCTCTTTCCTGGTTTATGTTACCATAAAGGATTATTCAGCGCCATTGTGTGGCTAAACTGATTATTACAAGTCAGAGTATTACAACAATGCACATCTTATAACGCTGATACATAATTAGCTTTTTCTCTAAGCACATCGGTTGTGGTTTTATTGTCAATGTGTGTGTTTAGATGTCTATACTTGGAGAGGGTAGCTTTGTGGGATGGGCGTGACTCCATTTATTCATTTCAACGTTATATTTATGAATAAAGGAAATCTAATTTATTAATTTGAGATGACTTTTATAACACCATGCTTGTCGCATCAGCTCCACCTTGGGGCGGATATGTTGGTGAACACTGTTACGTGATACATCGAGGTGAGATAAACAGTGCATTAAGGAGTATTAGAATATTTGCAGAGACAACATTCAGAGTCCTGCCGTTGTGGGAATATATCAGCACTGGGTGCTCTGAAAGTGACAGTTTTTTGTGTGGGGTTGGGGTCGGGTTTGCCAAGAGTTAGCTATTAATAAGAAGAGTACCACACCAAAGGGCCCTTTTACAGTATGGGGGTAGTTCCCAGGCCACCAAGTCGGCAGAAACCTTTGCCTCTTCCTTCCCGGTAGAAGACCCCTGCCATACTTAGAGGTCATCGCCACACAAGTTGGGGTCTTTCTGCCACCAGAGGAGCAGTTGCTGTGAAGAGTCCATTGAAGGAGGTGAAGCTTTGCTGAGCAGGTATCCATGTTTAATTAGCGCCGCTTGGCAACGTTATTTTCTTCTTCAAGAATGAGTCCCTTGAGCATGAGTTAATTTTTGGAAAACAAAAAAATCTGTGCCTTTGTTGTGCAGACAGTTTTCACCCCGTGTACAATGCCAATTAGGTGATTTTTCACCCGAAAGTACCATGCCACACCTGAAGGTTACCAGCAGGCAAATCTACGTGCCCCAGCCTCCACCTTCATAAGATGGGACGACTGTCACTAGGACTCTGGCATACGGGACTTCTGCTCACAGGTTCCCATAGGTAGAAGCAGCAGAAGCTCCAACATGGAAAACCCAGCGCATCACCTAACTCTAAGTAGAGTGGGGGAGCATGGATTTTTGCAGGAACAGTGCAAATTTACAGTGGTGCTGCTATTCTGCAAAGCTCTAAATTACACTTTTAGGGCCTGATTACGAATTTAGCCGTTATACATCACCCCTGATAAATATCAATACCATGGGGTACGTTATTTATCGATGCGCACCAAAATCTGCACAATATGGTAAATACTCCATGTTTTCCCCATGTTAAATTTCGACAGGTTTGACTTGATGACATTTTACGAAGGTTGAGTTGTTTAATGCATTCGATAATTATCGGGTCTGCTAAATACCTTCAAACATGTAATTCCGACACATGCGTAAACAGACGTTTACGCATGGGTCAGAATATAACTAGCAACTTGTAATCAGGGCCTCAGTGTCTCATTCTGAATCTCAAGGTATTTGTGGTCAGAAAAACTGCATAAGTGAACTATTATTACTGAGTGGCCTAGGGCAAAATACTATTCAACCATGTTGTGTTTTCACCTACGTGACTTTACCACACAATTCAGAATTTTGATGATTTTTGGGAGTAGGAATAGGAATAATGTGCGGTTGTGATTTCCCCACACATTAAAACACAATGTTTAGTCCAAACACTGAGGAATTTGAGCAAGTAAAAACTCCAGGGCTGAGCGCAAATTGGGTTCAACATTAAATTGTCAAACTGGCACAAACACATGTGGGCATGTCCTTCCCTGGGACGGAAATACTCCAAGCCCTGAAACACTCCTAGCTCGTACCTGAGCTCACAGCCAGGCGATATTCTTTTCAGAAAGGAGTTAATAAACAGAAAGAACACGTCAAAAAAGCACTTGCCTGACCTGGGTGTGTTCATATGCACTGAATGTGCAACACTGCATCTAAGATCATGATGGACTTTTCCGGCACAGCACAGAGCCGAGCGCCTATTTTACGCACCTTTAGTACGTAAAGTGGATACTTTAACCCAATACTCCTCTGAGTTATTGCTTGATTTTCAGACAGTCCAGGGGGCTGTACTGTCTCATGTATCCTGTATCTCATTTTCAGAATTACGATCTACATTAAACATATAGCTCCAAGTCATGTATGCTATGTTGTTAGATGCCTTAATTTGTGCTAAGCTTTGTCACTCAAATAGTCCTCTTGATGCCATGCTACGAGGGTGTTTGCCTTGGTCTTCGTACGGTTGCAGAAAGTAAAGAAAGTTCAATTTATCTTTATCCTCAAAAAGTACTTTTATTAAATATTCAGAATGTTGCTTATAAATCAGGATGACAAAAGCGGTCATACAGTATTGGTCGTAAGATCAGCAAACATATTTTCTCCCTGGATGCTTGGTGCGGCTTTCTCAAAGCTTACAAATACACAGAACCACATGTTAAAAAAAAAGTGAGTGGATTCAGTGAGTGGTACCAAATGCTGAGTGCAGCAACTGGAACTGAGAGTGAAGCATTCCGCTTTCTTGTGAGTGGAACTCTTAGAAGAACTGTGGGTGTTGCTGTAAGTGGAACTATAAGTTGGATGAGTGAAATCAAAAGTTCTCATACATCTTAGGAGCTCTGCTTTTCATGACATTGTGAAGTTTGTCAACTTAACAAAACATTGCTTGCAGATGAAATTTTCTGTAATAAGAAGTTTTTGCTGTTTTTTTAGCAAACCTTTTTCGGGAAGAATCTTGCTTAAAGCGCATAGTTTTCCACCATTTCCCTCGCAAATGCTACTTTTTGTATGGTTTTTCACCAGATGCATTTAGAGAAAACTTTGTGATCAAAAGAAAAGCTGCTGAGCATTTTAAAAATATTCACAAAGCTGACAAAGAGCTAACTTAAAAAACCTTTGCACACTACGAATAGTAAGTTGAGTTAGTGAAACTATGTATTTCATTTTATTTTGGGTATTTTTATAGAGGAACCCTGCACCTGGCCTGTGCACCTGGTAGTTTTCGCTTCGCCACCTGAATGTAAGGTATATATACAAGCCATGCAGAGTGGTTATATATAAGATAAAAAAATGTTTATAACACTTTTTATTTTAACTTTTCAGCATGCTGTACAGCAGCCACACTGCCTTACAACATAGCTTAAAGACATTGGCAAAATCAATAGCTCTGGCTAAACACTTATTAGGTCCCAAAGGTGAGACCTATTGGCTATGCCAATGCTTGTTTTTCAATGTATTTCCTCCCTTAACTTTTGTATTATCTTTTTCATCCTTGAGGGTTTTGTTTCTGGCTGCCTTCTATTTCTCACTTCACCCCCTCCCTCATCAAGATTTACTTATGTTTTTTACTGCCATTATGACTAAAGTATTTTGGATTTTTGTCATATTTATTTTTCTTTATATCAACAGTGAGCCCTCTTATCTCCTCACTCACTTCACTTCCCTTCCCTTTCCTCTCATTTCTCTTCTTTCTTCATCCTTTCCTCATTCTTTTTATTTTTTCTTTACTCTAATGCAGGCTATTTTTCAATATGCAACTGTGTCTTGTTATATTTCCATCAAATCTCATTCTATCAATTCATTCAAATTTTATATAGTCTATGTTATAGATATATTTGTCTTTTTGTTGTCTAGTTGTTACCTATGCCTCCTCAATGAAAAGTTTATGTCAAGTCTCTTGGAACGCAAAAGGACTATGTAATCCTGTTAAAAAGCAGAGGGTGCTTACTCATCTTTCACAATTAAACTGCCAAATTGCTCTTTTGCAGCAAACACACCTTAAAGATCCAGATATTGACTGTTTACGTCGTCATTGGGTAGGACAAGTTTTTTGTTCTTTAGCAGGTAAATAACAAAAATGGTGTAATAATATTTTTTCATAAATGTTTCCAAATTTAAATTTTAAGTGAAGTTAAGAATGAATCGCGTAGAGGGATTGCACTGACCATAAAGATTAATGGTACTCAGCTCTCGTAGGCTCCCTTGCATAGAGGCACTAGGCAGGGTTGCCCATTATCCCCTCGATTCTTTATATTATCCTTAGAACCTTTTTTAGAAACAAATCCATCGATTTCCTCTTTTTTCTGGCTTTAAACATATGGACGTAGAGATTACATTAAGGGCATATGCAGATGATATTTTGCTTTTTGTTTCTGACCCTCAAAATACAACCACCAAATTCTTCCACTTATTAAATGAATATTCAACTGTATCAAGTTATAAACTCAACATAGATAAATCAGAAGTTCTGCTCCTGAACAAGTACTGCTTTCCTGAGTTATTTACAGACTTTGGTTTCACCTGAAATCCAAATAGCATTAAATGTCTAGGAATTCTTTACTCTGACCCCATTAAAGATACAATTAAAAGAATCTTAATGAGGTAAAATCTAAACTTTCCAATATGTCTTAAAATGTATCTCCCTTACGGTTGTCTTGGTGGGAAAGAGTAGCCACAATCAAGATGATGATGTTGCCTATCATACATTTTATTTGTCTATCTTACCACTTACACTCCCTCTTACTTTCTTTAAATGTATCAATAGTCTGCTTACACAGTTTAGATTGAATAAAGGAAAATCACATATTTCCTTAGCTAATTTACAGCAATCTAGAGATAAAGAGGGATCAATTTTCTAAACTTTAGGAAATACCATTCTGCCTTTACTCTCAAACAAATCTGGACTTGTCTCTCTTCCTCCACTCCCAATCAACCTACTCTATGGGTTCAATGGGAACATTTGTAAATCCCACCTTTTTCACTCCATGAGGCAGTTTATATTTCACAACCTCCAAAATCTTCCTGTTCACCAATACTTACTCATTCTATCTCTGTTGCTACACATTTACTCTCCCAATCGATTTCTCCAACAGAACGTCTTGCCTGCACCCCTAGTTTGTACAATAAAAACATAAAATTGAACACTTTTAATATAGCACTTTATTTGTCATTTCTAGGCACTGAAAATACCTGGTGTCATTATCAAAAAATGTAGATGTATTAACCTCTGAATAATGGATCGCTAAGTTGCCCTTGTTGGGGTATGGAAAACAAAAGAGATGCAAGCACTCACTGAGCCATCTAGTTGCAATGGAATGCAGTGTCTCTGATTGCCTGATGTCATGATGATTAGGCGCTGAAGTCATGTCCTTCCTTCAACTAACACAATAGGAGATCTTCAAAAGAGGTGTGTTTTAAGAAGCTTCCTAAATCTGATTACTTCCTTGGTCAATCTTAGTGATAGAGGCAGGGCGTTCCAAAGTTTAGCTGCCAAATAGGCAAAAGAACGTCCACCACTTCTGGCTTTCTTAACTGTAGGAACTAAGAAAAGCTTCTGATCCATCAAATGCAGAGGACTTTTGGGAATGTAAGGAGTTAGCAACTTCTGGATTAAGGGATTGCTTTTGTTGTACATCATTTTATGGGCCAGACAGAGGGTCTTGACTTTAATTCTTTGCATACCGGTAACCAGTGAAGGGTTACAAAAGCGAAGGAAATCGAATGGTGTTTTGAAATTTTCAACAATGTGCGCTGCAGCATTCAGGGCTAACTGTAGATGCTTAACCACATACTGAGGACTCCCTAAATAGACTGAATTACCGTAGTCAAGATGTGACAAGATGAGACCTTGGACCACAGTTCTTCAAATAGCAAGGGGAAGCCAACTCAACATTTTTCTCAGGGCACAGAGAAGGCCAAAACAAGAGGCGGCAAGTTTCTTAACTTGGACCTCCATGGTAAGCTTACTATCAAGCCAAAAGGCCAAACTTTTAATTTTGGTTTGAGGAGGAGGGCGTTCTTCTAGGTAGTTGGGCCAATGCAGTTCTGACCAAAGTTTAGCAGCATTTCCTAATGCCAATACCTCTGTTTTGTCTCCATTGAGTTTCAAATTGCTTCTTGGCATCCAGTGAGTAAAGTTTAGTTTAGTCAGATGTTAAGGAAATGACAATTTGAGTGTCATCAGTGTAGGAAACTGTGGAAAAACCATGCCCCATTAAAATGTCTGCCAAAGGCTGCACATAGACATTAAACAGAGTTGGACTTAACGAGGATCCCTGAGGAACCCCGTGTTCCAGTGATAAGGAATCAAAAAAAAAGTTTCCTCACTCACTTGGAAACTTCTACTCATTAGAAATTAAGTTAGCCACTTAAGGGCTGTGTCATTGATTCCTCCAATCTTTTAATAAGGACTTGGTGGGACAATATATAAAACATGATGCTTAGGTCTAAGAAGATGAACACCATGGTACCATTGGAGTCTAAGACTCCTTTGAGCTTCTTGGTCACGGCTAACACAGCCTTTTCCGTGCTATTGCCTCCTCGAAAACCTGTTTGGGTAGGATGTAGGAATCCCTGATCTCCCAAAACAGTGATTTATTAACAAACATTTCTAGAATTTTACTAATACATAGAAGAAGTGAGATTGACCTAGAACGATCGGGTAGTGAAGGATCCAGAGTCGATTTTTAAAAAGTGGATTCAGCATGGCATATTCCCATGCCTGGGGCACTTCACCTGTCTCCAAAGAGTCATTAAGTATTTTAGCCATGAAGGGACAGATAAAATTGATACCTTTAAAAAGCAGGTTCGGAGGTGCAGCGTCAAGGGGTGACCCGGATTTGATTGTAGTAAGAAGACTAGTGATGTCCTCTATTGTGATTTCAGTGAAGGATGAAAGATTTCTCTTTGTCTGTGTATGGAAGGTTAAAACAGCATTAGAGTTTAAGGGCCCAGCCTTAGGCATGAAAGCCCAGTTGTAATTAACTTTCTCTTGAAAATAACTTGCAAACATATTATAAGTGGCTTAGGAGGTGAGCGAACCTATTTGAGGTGAAGGTGGCTTCATGTAAGTTTTTACCACGTTGAAAAGTTCTTTTGTTGAGTTAGCTGCATTTTCAATCTTGGCACTTATAAAAGAGACCCTTGCCTTCCTTCTGGCATAATGATAATTTTTGTGCTATCTGCTTATGTATTTTGTTTTACTATAAGTATCATAGTGTTTCCTACAACTTAAAAAGGCAATTCAGCTTTGATTAGGCTTCTGTCAGTCCAATGTTATGCAGGACATTGCCAAGTTGTAATGCCTTAGTTCACTCTGTAATGATATAACATTACATAAGAAAACACTTCTGCACCTGCAATGTTGAGTCTTATCTTAATGTGATTTCCACCTTCATTTGATTTTTGAAAAGAGTATCCTCTTCATGATCCAAAATCAAATCTATATAAGGGTTGCACATTTTGCTGAGAGTAACCATATTCTCCAAGTGCCAATAAACAATCCATGGATTACAAATTCCTACAGAGCATGACAGCATTGGCTGGAGCACATTGGAAAAATGATTGTGGGTGCTTCCACCAGCTTCAGGTTCGCAAAATATAGTTTGTGTTATCTGCTTTCACAGGTGTACCATCTATTCAAATAAGTATAATCCACACTACCAAATCAGATTCCAATGTGTCCTTGACTTTGGGCACTTGTTGAGTAGGACTGTTTATGCTTAGTAACATACAGGAGAGCTTGACAGCACAGGGTAGTATTTGCTTTATCATTATTGGTGAAGCAACATATTATTGAACTCAGCGACACCAGGTGAGAACTGCACGATGAGAAACCTTGCTTTGTGCATTTATGTGTGTCACGCAATTGTGGCAGAGAATTGTGCTTTGTTTCCCTGTCATTGGTCTAAATCATGACAGTCACCCCTACTCTTGCAATTCAGACACATATGTTCAGGAGAAAATGTGGCAACTTGTTATATTCCAATATGGAATGATTTATGACAACAGCTTCCAGCTCTTCAGTTTTTTCCCAAATAGGTAATGCATCGGTTCAACATTGCTTTGTCTCAAGAAGGATTGCCATCTGCCTCCTTCTGCATGAAACTTCACTGCTACTGGGACAGTCATCCTGTTCTATGTGATATTTTTCTTTGCAATGCCATTATTCAGTGCCAAGATACCCTTGGGTGAATGTGCACTTTGTAATTACACATTATGTTATGTTATAAATTGATTGAATTGTGTTCTATTAACATGGCCCATATACCAATACATCAGACACATTGTACCACGGTCTGGAATCCTTCCAAATGCACTGTATTTCTTCTGGACTCACTATGGTTTTCAATTTTTGTAAACCTAAATAATGTCAGGTGCTGAAATAAAGCAAAAACTAATGTTTAAAACCAAAAATAAAACTCTGGAATATACCAGTTATAATCTACTGGCCTAACTGTAACTTGCTCCCCAGGCACGCATTGCCTATGATCTCACATATTACATCACTCATGGCATGGTAAAGGACATCATTGAAGAAATCCTTGATGAAATTACTTATGACATCTCAAATGACCACGGTTAATGAAAGAGAGAGAGATAAAGCATGTCTTCTTCAAGTGGAATCCAAGCAGCGTTATTTAATTGAACCCCTTAACCACAATGATACCTTGTAAAACAGATCTTGGAGCATGCCCCTGTCTAAATGTATGCTAGTTTCTTACCAAATGCTAGGAGCCTTCTTTTATCCTCAAAGAAGATGGAAATCTTGGCTGAGAGATACACCTTGGAATTATATTGTGTTCTCATTTGGCTGCTTGTGAAGCACTGCCATTTCTCATTTTTGATTTATGTTTAAAGCTCCATTCTAATTGTTTCCACTTTTGGTCAATTATCATTATTATTTCATGATCTTTCTGCTTTGTGACCATTCAAGTTATGTTTTCTTTAACAGTATTTTATGGTTGGTTTGTTTAACAGAATACTTCACACATTTTCCTCTGAGTATTATCTTGGTGCCTGAGGAAGGTATCCAATATGAGCCAAGGTTACCCATTCTAAAACATGTTTGTGTTGCCTTTGTGAATTCTTCAGTTTTGTTCGTAATTGCATTTTGCCCATGCCTTAGGTTCAAGCTGTCGTCTCCTCCACAGTATAGCCCACCAATTGAGGACTGTTTTAGGACATTCTGTCTTCATTTGATACCTCTACCACCAGCTAATGCTCACCTGACTTCAGCATTTAGAAAATAGGTGAGCAGGTGACTATGTGGATGCTCCTTCTCACATCCTTGCATTCTGCTTGAAATCTGTCAATGTGTGCTCCTACTCATAGCATAGTTTTGATCCTCAAGGAATCATGATTGAAAGTGACCATGAGGCTAGAGATGAGATAACCCTTTTAAAGAACATTGCTTCACACTAAGAAGGTCTAAAATACCTTTTTTTCAGAATAGCCAAACACTTCCGCTTCCTTGGTAGGCCTGGCCCAGGTGCTAATATTTTTAAAGCGTTATCCACTCAAGAATTCTGTCCTTGTACTGATGCTGGCCAGTCTCATCCCTTTGACAAACATCCAAACACATAATATGAAGGCAATTACAAATGAAGATAGCAGTGTATTGTTTTTTTAAAATATTTTACTGCCATAGAACATATAGCCCCCTGTAGTAAACCAACCTTACTATTTGTAATATTAGTGCAATTTTATCTTTAGTATTTTTGAACACACGCAGTCTATTAAGTGTTATGATTTCCTTAGTCTATGCATTTTGGCCAGATTTGCAAATTCTCACATAATGTTTTAAGGAGAATTAATGAATGCATAAACATGAGATCTATATAACTCTTCATCTTATGGCACATGTTCTGCAAACCTAAATTTACACTTGTATGGAAAAAGTCACCGCTATTAGGTATATATGAATCAAATACTAAACATGGTAGTGTCAAAAAAGTTGCTAAGGAGACACCTTAGTATAATTAAAAACAATTTTGGTTTGGACTAAGCTACAGAGTCCACTCAACCACTTTTTAAAAATGTATTAAAAATGCAGTTCAATGGAGAAGTTGGATGTTTGAGAAGCATAACAGAAAAGTAACTTTTAAGACGTTAGCCTTTGCCTGCCTGGAGCTCCAGGATGCTAATTAGAGTTATCAGGCCTACAGCTGCCCTCCGTGTCAGTATGTTCCCCTTTATGAGGTGCGAAGTCTGCTCCCAGAGCAGAAACAATGGCTTGAGCCTTTTGGTAGGAAGACCAGGGTGTAGGTGTGACCTCATCCTCTCTCAGGAAAGGCAGTGTGGGAGGGTTCTGGGACTCCATTTTATGATAGGGACCAAGTTGATATCTGCCCATTCATAGTTAAACCTTAAGTGAGTCCTGAAGAAAGGGGTCCTTTGATTCCAGGGCCAGCCTGACACTATTCCAGTGAGAGGGAGAGCTGGTCCCAGAATCAGTTGAGAAAGAGAGGGCTGCTCATTTACCTAAACTCACCCCTGGGCAGGCCAACACCCTCCTCCAGGGGCAGGAAGGTTCTGCCATCTTGATTTTCACTGAGATTGGTGCACTGTGGGATAGTTTACCATAAGGAAAACAGGATTTGTTGCAAAAAGGGAGGAAATTATGCCCTTGAGAACATAGGTTCTGGAGCCTCCTGTATGTACCCCACCCACTTGCCAGTGAATTGTAGAAAAGTGGCTCCTAACCCTTTGCTATTCAGTACCCATCTGGACAAGTTTAAGAACAAAAGAGGACTGGACTTGCTGTATGTGATGTGTGAAGACCACCCGAATACTTGTACCTAAAGCAGAGACATGAACACCAAGGGTCAGTTGGCTGACCTCCAGTGTGGCAATAGGGACACTACAAAGTGCAAGAGGCTTTTTCATGGAGTGACCTGCTGACAGGTTACAAATGGACCTTACGCGTAGCCTCTGCTGAAGTGAGTCCTTGCCCCTGTGTGCTGTCCCTGAGATCCTAGGAGCCTTAAATGAGACCAAGAGAAAATGCTTGTAAAAAAAGCAAAAAAAAGTTGGGACTTTGAAAACAATCAACCCCCGAGGACTGGTGCTAACCAACCAGGGTATAAGCCTAAGACGCGACCTCATCAGGCAAGAAAATCAGGTTTGTCCCTCTTGGAGTATATGACCATCCAAAAGATGGCTTCGGTGGACCCCTGCAGCTAACGTACCCAGCTTCAGTGTGGGTAACCAGCTTCAGTTTCCAAGATTGTCATGCTGGTGGTTTGCATGGTCCAAAAAAGAGCCCCAAAGTAGAAATATTATCTGGGAGAAGATGAAAAAAAGTATCTAGCTGACATGAGGACTTAAGTGGACATGAGATTTGTATTTTACCTCTCTTAACTTTTCTGCCAAACCAATGGCTTATACATGACCTCCTCCAACGGCTATCCAAATTCGAGAGGACTTTGCCTGATATAGCCTTCAAACTTGCCCCGCTGGTGGATTTAAGGTCAAAAGATAACAACTTTGACGAGACACTGCATTTGGTGATAAATCTTTATTGTGTGATTAATTAATATCATTGCAATCAAAACATCTTAACATTACACAATATCTAAAAACTGTACCACAAGTATTATTTAAAAATACCAATACAATCATAATTATGTCACAAAACCAGACCAATTCACCATACGTTGTGCATATGAAGATAGGATATAAAATCAATCAAACATGGGCTTCAATCATGCATAGCTAATTACATTGGTAGCACATATAAAAATAGATCAATAATTACTATAACAGGATATTGCACATATTGTATTTTAAAGTGCCAACGTGCCATAATTAATAATTCCATTGTATAAAAACAATAATAAAGTGCATCAATAATTACTGTAATAGGGCTTATATTGTAACAATTCTAATTATCGCCTAGCAGCAAACAAATAACAAAATATATATAAAATAGCCCATAGGTTCCAGGGACATAAATACGATACATCTCAAACTTGTTATAGCAAACATTTTTTGGCTGCATTTAAAAATGTTATCAGTTGGCATAACAACGGGATCGATTCACCAGATAGTGACTTAATTAGTGCCTGGTGAGCTGATCTAACCCCGATCCTCAAGAATAGAGGTTTTTAAAAGGTAAGTTGAATGTTAATCAATTTAGGACACAGGCACACTATATGTACCAATGACTCTTGTGGCCAACCGCATAGTCTACAATTAGAATCTGTCCACTGCTGAATCCATGTCTGCATGCCCTCTTTTGTAGGATTTATTCCCATTCGTAATTTAAAAAAAGTATTTTTTATTTTTGCTGAAAAATAAGCAGTCAAATATGGCTGGGTGCGTTAAAGTTGGTATGAATTCATCACGTACCATGCATATTCTTTCCCTGCTAGTGCATTTTTATCCAACTTGAGGATTCAGCTTTGATCAGTTTTATTAAAATTAACTTAGAGTTGGGCATTATCAAGTCTTGGAGACCTACTTGCAGATCAATATCCCTTAGGGAGGTTAAGATATGGGATCTCCATTTGACAGCATAAGCAGACTTATCTATTTCTAGCCAGCAAATGTTCCCTAGGGATGCAGGGGCTGATGAAAACATAGGGGCATATTCTCAAGGACTCATCGCCGATTTATCGGCACTTTAGCGCCGCAAAAGTGGTGATAGATTTATCGCCCTATTCCCAAGCTGGTGCAAACTGCCGATTTCGACAGTTTTCCAGCGATAGCTGCCGCAAAAAACATCGCCACGGATGAGAGCGACAACTAACGCTAATGATATGCAGAGTAGGCGTTCCCGTGCAAAAACACACGAAAACACCACTTCGCGATATTCTCAACGACCAGCCAGATCGGCGAAGCGAACCAAAAACAGGCGATAAGGCGCGTTAGCAGCAGGGATTTAACACCTGCCTTTTACTGGTGTTAAGCAGGACGACAACCTGCAATATGAAAGGGAGCCCAGCCCAGAGCCACATCTGAAGCCCAACAGATGCCATGGAGCCAATGATCATGCAGCTCGGAGACCCAAGAGGGCCACAACACCCACAGCCACCACCCCCAGGCCCCCCCCGGATCCCCCCCGGACTACCACCTAGGCAGCGCAGAAGAAGACAGTGGACGTTCCTAAAACGCACCAGCCTCAGACACTCAACGCCAGAGGATGCCATTGCCCACTACAGGCTCAAAAGGACAACCATCCTCCGCATCCTGACCCACATTGCCCACAGGCTGACGGTACCAACACAGTGGACAACCAACATCCCTCCGCAGACAAAGCTGCTGGCTGTGCTGCACCTGTTGGCCTCTGGTACCTTCCAACCAACAACAGCCAGAGTCGGAGGAGTCTCACAGCCAGCCCTATCAAACTTCCTCACACATGTCTTGGATGCATGTCCACAAAAGCAACGGCGGGCCCCTGTATCCGCACCACAGGCTAGTTCCAATTCGTAGTGTACCTGCGCAACCAACCCCAACGCCAGCCGTTGCCAGACGCCTCTGTGCTCCAGATCCAAGATTGTAGTTACTGAAATGGGCGTGCGCCAGGTCATGAAGTCCAGTAGTCAACAGTAGTGTAAAAACAGTTCTTTATTACAAATACATAAATCAACAATACGAAAAGCTCAGCCAACGCGTTCCATTCCCAACGGGGAACTTCATCAGGGCAACGTGTGGATTTAATTAACTGCATATGCTGCGGGAACTCCCCAATACAATTCCATATTCCGAAAGTCAATATTCAGAATCCTGTTGGATAAATGGTGACAATGGTCAAGCGTCCGTATAGTCATAAACGTAATCTGGTACAGTGTATTGCACTTGGACAAACCGGAATGCTAACAGGTATGATAAATCCTGCATAAAAAGACCGTAACAGAAGTTCGTGTGGGCGTAACCTTCGTAGGAAAGAAAAGGAAGGTTACGACCATACGAACTTCTGTTAAGGTCTTATTATGCAGGAGTTATCATACCTGTAAGCATCACGGTTTGTATCAGCTTGTTACCCCTGCACCTTCATTTCCCCCACACTGCGCAGGAACAGCTGGAGACCAAGCAAGGGAACTTCGCCATAGCTGGCTTCCCGCACGTGTTGGGGCAATTGACTGCACACATGTACTACTTGTGCCCCCTGCCGACACTGCACACAATAACCGCAACAGAAACCACCCGCATTCCATCAATGTGCAGGCAAAAGTGGACCACCGGGGCCTGTTCATGAATGTCGTCGCAAACTTCCCAGGCAGTGTGCATGATTCCTACATCTTCCGCAAGTCCATCACCAACCACCGCTTTGAGGGTGGCACCTATGGAAATGCACTGCTCGTCGGTAAGTACCAACTGAACACACCACACACCTCAACTCCACAATCATACAACTCACAACTGTGGGAATGCACACGTTACAAAATCACATACAACATGCCAATCAACAGGCCCAACTACCAGACACGACAACACAAGTAACTGTGGTAACCGTGGCCAGCCATGTAGACAAACCATCCACGGCATGGCACCTCTGCCACACAATTGCAGAGGTGGGAACAAAGTATGTGCGAAGGAGGCAAGTGACCCATCAATAAGAATGTACACAATGCCAAGTGTGGCGGTGATGTGCTGGACAGACTTCAGTATGCAGAGCACAGACATATCCATGTGGGCATATACTGCTGGTGTTTGTAGTGTTGTGGACAGTGGACGCAAACAGGTTACCTCAGGCAGTGTGGAAGACCGTGGACATGTAGCTTTGTCGTCCCCCCCTGTAAGCGCAAGCGGAGTGACCTTGGCCGGCGTATGTCATGAATAAATAGCCCAGGGCTCTGGGCGTGGTTCAGTTCCGGGATGGCCACCAAAGTAACTACTGTGTGTGTCTCTGTGTCCGCCATATCCTGTCCATAAGCCTACACACATGTGGCCGACCACCTTCAACGGCCAGATTTACACTGGAGACGAGGTGGCTATGTCCCAAGCCAACCCGCGCACATCTCGTCATCGCATGCAGGGTCGTGTCTGCCAGGGCGGCGCCCCCCACCCAGCCACAAGGCCGCCGCCGTGATCGGTGGTGCCTGCGAGATCCTGTGCGCCTGCGGCACCCCAGCTCTGGTCCCCTGACCGGTCCGCCGCCCAGCGATGACTGGCCGCCCCTGCGCACCCAGGCCTCAATGCTCACCTGCCACCACCGGCGTGTCTCCAAGAGGGCCCACCACGTGCGGGTGCAACCTCCTCAGCTGATCGCTGGATTCCGTGCCACAGGCCCCCAGAGCACCCTGCGGCACCGCACCTCGGAGTCATGTGTGTGCTGACTGCTGCCTTCGGCGTACACTGCACTTCAGCAGGGCCCTCAATTCGAATCTTGATTGGCAGGACAGCGTATCGAGGTCTACGCATCATCGCAGGCTGCACACCCGCTCAGCTCTTCAGGTGCCCCTACCTCAGTGCACCGCAAGTCACCGTCCCGTGGTGGTGGGCCTGTGCCGGCCGCAGTGCATCGGGTGCCACTAACCCAGTGCGCCACAGGTCATGGACCCTGTATGATTGAGTCGCGTGGTGCATACGCCATCATGTCACCTCCGGCAGTGGGCAATGTGATGTGGTAGGCCCCTTTTATTGGCAGGGTCACATGTCCTGTGACGCCTGTGCTTGATGGGTGTGGTGTGGGTATAAACCAGCCCTCAGGGAGTGGCTGTGGCATGCTGACAACTAGACCAGTGATCAGCAGATCACTACAGGGAAGATCTGGGACATGTAGCTTTGTCGTCCCCCCCTGTAAGCGTAAGCGGAGTGGGCTGGGCTGGCGTATGCCAGTCCAACGTAGGGGTGTGAACAATGAGCCCGGGGCTCCGGGTGTGGTTCAGTTCTGGGCTGGACAAGGAAGTAACTAATGCGTGTGTCTCTGTTGTAGTGTCGGCGCCACCTGGACCGCAATTGGCAATGTTGCACCCTGTGACTCAAGTCCCACAACATGAGCAACATGGACATAAGGGGGAATCACTGACCCTACATTCATCCATACTTTCATACTTGAATGATCATAGACATGACACATCTGTGTGAATCTGAATGTTTTATTCACATTCAGTGGAGTGTTGAAGCTGGAGCAGTACAGGGCCATGCAAACCCCACTTTACATTGTTGCCCCGTGGAGGGCCAGCCAGAGTCCTTTAGGGAATGACAAGTTCATCAGAAGAGGAAGAGTTCAGTCCGCCGTCTGATTGCTGTGTCATTGGTAACCAAACAGAATATGGCAGTCCATGTCGAGGTCCAAGGTGAGTGTCGCAGAGTGTATCGGGGGACAGTGGAAGGTGATGATGCAGAGGGCAGAACCAAGCAGAAACAGGGCATATGGCGGAGATGAATGCTACCGCTTCCTTCTTACCACTAAGGCAGAATCATCCGCATCTTCGTCCTCTGATGTTTCATGTGCCTCACATGTGGGTGGTGGTGTTTTGTCAGCAGCACTGTGTGGCACTGACACATCAGGGGCCGGAGGTGGAATGTCTGCCGCACTGTGTGGCACTGACACATCAGGGGCCGGAGGTGGAATGTCTGCCGCACTGTGAGGCACTGACACATCAGGGGGCAGAGATGTGGATGTAGAAGCAGCAGCAGCATTCATTCGCGCCAGGCCTTGTGGCAGCAATGCCATGATGAGGATCTGCAGGGCATGGAAGATCCCAGCTACATCTCGCTGGTGTGCAGCCGTGGCAGCCATTCTTTCCGCCTCCATCCGCTCCCTGTTCTCCATGATCCTCCACATGTGTCCCAACTCCCGGCTGACATCGCTGGAGCCACTCTGACTAGACAGTTGTCCTTGTCTCAGAGTCAGGACTCCAGCGATGTCAGCCATGGATCGTTGGAGAGCATGGAGCAGACTGTGGGTGTCCTTTAGGGTCTGTAAGTGGTCCCTGATGGGACTTAGACACCCAAGTATGGCATCTAGTTTGGCTGCCATGAGGTCGAACCCCACCCACACCTGATCAGCCATCTTCTCCTGGCACCCTAACACACGGCATTGGAAGGCCATGTGTTGTTCGTGGGGGTCCTGGGAGACAGCCGGGGTGGTGGGTGCTTCCTGCTGTGTGGTCTGTGCAGGGGGTGAGGTCTCCTCGATGCAGCTGGGCTGCCCTGCTCCTGGAGGTGAGGTGTCGAAGCTGTCCATGAGCTCTTGGAGGGCGTCGGTGTCGAAGGTGTGAAGGTCCTCTTCGTCATCAGTGAAGAGATGTTGGGTCTGCTCTGTAGGAGGTGTTGATTCTCCCTCTGCAATGTGAAGGGGAGATGCAGTTTAACATTGTGTTCACATGTATGTTGTCGCAATGTACAAGTTTACATACAGACTGCATGACAATGTACATTGTGACTGTTTGGGAGGAGCTGCCTATTTGATGCGGGACAGTGGACATTTCGACAACATCACGGATGTGTGTTTGTACTTGTACATTATCATCTCACATTTTCCTGCTAAGCCAAATGTGATTGGCCAGTTTCTACACACAAGCGGCACCAGTTGTGTCCTCTGTACTGTTGTGAACGTGTTGCAGTTTGTACCACATTGTTGTCAATGATGATGTGCTCTGGATGTTATGTGTGTGTGCTGCATTTTGGGAGAGTCGCCCCTGCAGCTCTGATTTTGCTGCCCCTTATCCCTTTCAGGCGGTGTGCCTTTGACTTCTGTGCTTATACAGTGCTGAGATGTTGCATACTTGGGTAAATTGGGCTCTTGGTGAGAGTTGGGACTCTGGGGCATGGTTTGTCCGCAGATGTATTGTTGAGGTCAGGGGTTGTTTGTGCACATGGATGTGTCAGAGTGTGACCTGCTCCTTTACGTATGTGGTCCACACTCAGCCACCTCAGTGTCTTGGCGTGCAACATGCCATGATATATTGACTGCAGCCATGCTATTCGTCATGCAGTGTCACTTGCATTGTCAGTGTGGCTCACAGACACGCCCCTTTGCTGGGTTTGGCACATGTGCATGGGTTGGTTGTGAGATTGGTGATGTGTGGGAAGGGCCCCTCTGGGCACATAGTCGAGGGGGCCTACTTGCTGTTTCTAGGTGTGCTGCAGTGTGCCAAGGGGATCAGGGACATGATCCAGAGTCATTGTGGGTGTGCACTGTGCTATACTTAATTGTGCATGTGTGCCATTGTGCCCATCTCCCCCGTCCCCCAGTCCCTGGTCATTACTCACCCTGTTGCTGTTGTGTCAGGTCATGTTGAGCAGTGTCCGGTCCCACAACTCCTGCCACCGTCTCCCCACTGATGACTGTGGACACCATTTCCTCCATCTCATCCAGCTCCTCCTGTGGCGCTGGACTCCCACCTCCAGTCTGCATTGCTGCCTTCTGGTTGTTGCCGCGTTTCTGCTTGGTTTTGCGCTTCACATCATTCCAGCGCCTCTTGAGCTCTTCCATTGTCCTCCTCAGCACTCCGACTGCATTCACCTTGTCCAGGATGGACTGCCATATTCCATTTTTTATTGCCAATGACACAGTGGAGGTGACGAACAGTTGTTGATGGTGTTCTACCACCTCCGTTATCAGGATCCTGTTTTCCTCCGGACTGAAACGCGTCTTCCTCTTCTTCTTCTCCTTGCCCTTCCCTGACCCCGAGGTCCCAGGCTGGTCCTCCGTGGGGCTTGTGGGGTTCTGGTTGTCCTCTGTACTTGCTCCAGCTACCTCCATTGTGCTTCGCAGTTGTTTTGGTTTTGTTTGTGGGTTTTTTTTCTGCTTTTATAGTGATTTTTCCCGCCTGACGTGTGTGAATTGCAGGCCTGGCGCAGCTTATCACTGATTTTTTTATCGCGGTTGGGCCCATCGCCACTTTTTTCACGTTCGGCTTTAGATTTTTATCGCAGTCCCAGTAATTTTATCGCGAACATTTGACGCGTTGTCGGGAAACTATCGCATGTTACCGCCGTGTTGGGAATGCGGCGTTAACACTGAGTTATTTTCCCGCGATAGACGGCGATATGAAACATTGCGTTAACCTATTTTGGCGATGATTATCGCACGTTCTTGAGATTATCCCCCATAGAGTACATACATTTAAAAAATGCTCCTTCTGATACCAAGCACTGTCTTTGGAGACCAAACTCTAATCTTAGTCCTGCTTGGCCGACTGATCTGGGAATCCCAAAGGTTGCTTTGAAGGCCTTAACTCTGGTAAGGCCTTCCCTCTGGTAATGGGTGAGCCTTATTGGAGGGTTGGCTGTAACTTGGCTTTCATAACTTTAAGAATATAGTCATATGATTGACAATTCAACAACTTTTTTAAGCATTTAAAAGCATGAATTAAAATCATTGTTTTTGCCCTTAGGTCTTTAAATTAAAGTGGTATTTAAAAGAAACTCTATCATCAAACACCACCCCTAAATATCTATAAGTTTTAACAACTTCAATTGGGCCTACTCTGGCCCTCCATATATCGAACTTCAGCTTTACAGAACCAATTTTTATAATTTTATTTTTTTAACATTCAGTTCAAGACCGTTTATTTGTATGTAATCTTCAAAGGCATTTATGAGTCTTTGGAGGCCAATTGGAGTGTGGCTCAGGAGGATAGTATGATCAGCATATTGAAGGTAGCTGATTTGCACTCCTCCCAACCTTGGAGCATGAGCATTAATAGAATCAAGATGCTGAGCAAGATCTGATAAAAATAAATTAAAAAGGCAAGGGCAAGAAGACAACCTTGCTTTAGGCCATTATATGTTCTGATTTTCCTTGTTAAGGAACTACCATCACCCAATCTGACTTGAACCCGGGTATCTGTATACAAATGAATGCCCCAACCAAGCAATTTTTTCCATAGCAGATTTCGAGGCACTGAGTTAAAGGCTGCCTTTAAATCAATAAAACCAATGTATAGATTTTGTGTTTTCAAGACAGCCCGCTCAGCAAGTAAAGTGAGTGCAAGCAGGTTGGTGGTAGTGGACTGGCCCTTCCGAAAACCAGATTGGTTAAGTGGAATGATGCTCTCCTGCGTTGCCCACTTTTCCAATTCTTTCAACAAAATGGAGGCAAAGACTTTTGCATCAACATCAGACAATGAAATCAGACAATAATTAGCGGGATTATCTACTGAACCACTTTTATAAATAGGCTGCAAAATGCTACCTTTCCATGATGCTTGCACAATTTCCAATGTCAATACTTCAATGAACAATTTATACAAAATTCCAGCCCACATATCAACGTCGGCACGGAACAGTTACACTGCATTTGGTGTAACTGACCACTGCTCCATCGGGGTCGGACTGCAGTCGCACCTAAGTCCTGGTCAACTGCGAACTGGTGCTTTAGTTTCTCTTAGCAATTGTTGCCTTAAAGCATTAAAAATACATATCTATGATCCCCCTTATTGGATTTTAATCATTTAGGTGTCATATTTCTTATTATTCTCTTTTTTCTGTGGTAGTTGTATTGTATTGTGTTTTGACTCCTTAATTGTTTTAATTGTGGTGTTGGATGTTGGTACTTATTTCTTTAGAAGGACTTACATTATACCACACTAATAACCCATTTTCTAATGTATGCCATGCCATAACATTATACCAATTTCCTATGTCTGTTTGCTTTGGAATTCCCACCACTGGCATGATACTTTGTGTCACAATATTTTACATCACATTCCTCACTCTATGATGGAATGGCCCTTTGAAAAATTAGGGAATGCTCTTTCTTCAGAACATATTATAAATTGATTGCTCCTGCATACTGCATAGTACTATGAATGAATATGATTCATAGGAGTATCATAATGTAATGCTGGGGTAGGGAGGATGTAGAACTCTGACAAGCATGAAATGGAGTTGGAGTAAGGAACATTACCGATACAAAGATTGTAGAATTACCACCTTGTCCATCGTACTCACCGTAGGTCTTACTCTGTGAGGATTTTTTCAAGTGCTCTGGTCCTCCAATATGCATAAATTGCTAGGATGGATGTGCATCTGTCATATTGAGGTGAGTCAAACAGCATTTGTAAACGGAATCTATTTAAATAATAGATTTAAATAAGGGGCAGAGATAAAATGCCTGCACGGTTATCTCCCTCTCCCACTATTATCTATATCATTCATTAGAACCACTGAAAATCTTCCTATATTAGAATTCTTTATACAAGACTTGCACTTTAGGGGCGTTATTGTTTTGACAGCTGGATGTAGCCAACGAAAACAGGATTTGGGCAGAGCACATGTCCTTCTTATAGTCAAAGAGCCTTTAGCAAAATCGAATATCCTAGTTTATTTTAGGCATTAGGGGTACAACCATTTTTGCTCTGGCTAGTGGGGGGCAAAAGGGCTTTCTGACTCCAGGTAAAGACTCACTCTCAGTAAGGTCTGCAATGAGTTGACTGAGGGGTTATAATATTATATTCATTCTAATTGTGCATGAAAGTCTTGTACAGTGTCAGTAACAGTTAGTAGACAGTTTTGTGTGAACAGTGGAACATATAGGTCAAAGACTTTCTAAAGATTATATAGCCTTTATTTATTTATTTAGAAAGTTTTATAAAGCGTGAACATAACCCTTGCGGGTATCAGAGCGCTGTACACACGGCGAAAACATGAATAAACTCCATACAATAGAAGTCAGTATAGTGACACCATAAGGAGTACACAAACAAGATCAGGGAACTGGTAGTGGGCCACACTAGATCCATTTCTCCTAGGGTGTAAAATATTTCCTGTAACATTTAGTAAAACAAGCAAAGTGAACTTGACACAACATAATACAATAATTGACAAACCTGAAGGGTGAGGGCCCTCGGGTAAAATAACAATTAACAACCAAACCTAAAATAAATGAAGAACAATAAGTTGGGAGAAATGTCAGGTCTGTCAGCAAGGGGACATGTAAAAGAGAACACGATGATGCAGTTAATGAACACTCAGGAAAATCGATTTGGCCTTTTTCTTGAAAAAGGCAGTGGAAGTATTGGCTCTCAACTCCAAAGGAAGAGCGTTCCAAATTCTAGGTGCCAGTCCGGAGAAAGCACGTTTGTACGTACTTTTCTTCTTGAATTTGGGTGGTTTCAAGAGAAGTGTGGACATACTTCTTAAGTTCCAATTGGAGCCAGAAAGAACGAGCTTGTTCGCAAGATAGGCCGGAGTGTTGAAATCCAAGGCTTTATGCGTGAGGCAACGTATTTTTAAGCGAATCCTCGCTTCAATAGACAGCCAATTAAGCTACACAAGGTCAGGTGTATTGTGATCGTGTTTTTTGGAGCCTGTGATGAGCCTGGGCGACGCGTTGAGAGTGGCTCTGAGAGGGGCTAAGCTCGTTTTAGGAAGCCCCGCAAGGGTCACCAGACTATATTCAAGACGTGAGATCACCAGGGATTGTACTGCAGGTTGTAAGTCTTCGGTCGGAAGGAAAGGTTTGATTTTCTTGCGGGTGTTAAGATGAAAGTTGGCACCCCTAATAGTGGCACTGATGTGAACTTGCATGTTAAGTAGTTTGTCTAAGGTAATGCCTAACGATTTCGCGGAATCAACCACGAGAGGGGTGCAGTTAAGGGCTGTGAGTTGCTTTAGCCAGTCCAGGGTAGGTGCAGAGTGATTGTGGGGGGCAACAAGCAGGAATTCAGTTTTGAGGGTGTTCAACAACAGATGGTTCTGGGCTAACCATTGTTGAGTTTGCGAAAGAGCTTCATTTAGAATTTTAATGTCATCTAGAGAGGAGATCTTCAAGTAAAGTTGCGTGTCATCCGCATACATGTGGTAAAGAATGTTAGACTGGTTCAGAATGACAGTGAGAGGTTCCATAAAGAGGTTGAAGAGCGTGGGCGAGAGTGCGGATCCTTGCGGAACTCCAATCCTGACCTGGATACTGGAAGCAAGGGACTGGTTGAGTTTAATCCTTTGAGTGCGGTTGTGTAAGAAAGAGGTAACCCACATTAGGACCGGTCCCGCTAAACCCATCCTCCGTTGTAGAAGATTAATCAAGGTTTCGTGTTTGATGGTGTCGAAAGCAGAAGATAGGTCCAGAAGGATTAGAAGACAAGAGACATTCTGATCCAGGGATTTCAGTGCGTCATCCACAATGTGTGTTAGAGCAGTTTCAGTACTATGCCCTGCTCTGAAATCGAATTGATAGAGGTCGAGTAGTTGAACTTTCTCTATATGGTTGCAGAGCTGCTTGTTGACACATTTCTCCATAAGTTTGGCTAACGTCATGATGTTAGTGATAGGTCTGAAGTTGTTGGGATCAGATAAATCTGAGTTGGGCTTCTTGGGGATGGGAGTGAATTGTCCAATTTTGAGGCAATCAGGGATGCTCCACTGCAGAAGGGATTCATGAATAATCCGCGACCAAAGAGGTAGAATGGCCAAGTTAAGATCTTTAAACAATTTAGCAGGAAGTGGATCATTGAAGTGATTGCCGGTTTTAGAGTTGCCATCTCGTGGAGTAATTCTGTGTGATCTGGCAGGATAAAGTAATTCCAAGAGGCGTCATTTTTGGGAGAACATCCGAGAGAAAGGGAGACCGTCGAGGGGACCACCAGCTCCTCTGGAGATGAGGTGAGGATTAGGGGCGGCACCATAGGAATGCCAGGTTGGAGCTCCAGTTCGATTTTCCTAGTTTTTTCTGAGAAGTGCACTGTGAATTCCTCCCCGCTAGGAAGTGGAGTCGCGGAGGACAGGTTTGGGTTGGAAATGTGGTTTGCTTGCTGTTTGATGATTTCAAAAAGCATCTTGGATCTGTTTGTGGCGCCGTCCAGTTGCGCTCTGAAATGGTCAGTTTTGGCAATGCGGATTTTTTTATTGTATGCACTTCTCATTTTCCTTAGCTGAGAGAGGCTGGTGGTGGAAGGCTCATTTCTCCAGGACCTCTCTAAAAGCCTAAGTTTGCGGCGTTCGTCATTTAGGGAACCATTAAACCAAGGTTTGGATTGTTTAAGGGGAATCCTTTTAAGTTGTTTCGGCGCAATAGAGTCAAAGATATTAGTCATAGTGCTAATGTAATGGTCAGAAAGATCGTCCAGGTTAGTCATGTTAAGTGGAGGCTGAAATCTATTAATGGTGATGGAAGTAAGAGCATTAATGTTTACGTCTCTCATGTTGTGAGTCCATTGTTTCGCTTTAAGAGGTTGTCCCTTTCTGCTAGTCGACTTTTCCAGTATAGCTAAGTTGTGTAGGGTTTTTCGTACAACAGGGAGTAGGCGCTCAGACTCGTACGCGTTTATGTAACAATAGCCGGAGTATGTGAACGGTGCTGCCAGGTCGGGGAAATACCCAATAACCCCCGTAATTTGTGTGAGTCAACAACCCACACTAGTAATATGGACACAATCCTGTGCACACGTAATTGGGATAATAGATCAAAGCAAAGTCTCAAAGGTTGCCCAATGTAAGATCGACATCAGTAGAGTATATCAGGAATATTTAATGATGCAACAAAGAAAAAATGACCAGCCGACACGTGTTTCGTCACATAGGGAATGTTCCCGTGACTCTTCAGGGCCGAGCGGGTGGTGAAAACCTGGACGTAAGGAAAGTAATGGACGTCTAGAGAGAAGGATTGGAGTCTGGGAAACTGTCCAGACGCGTATGACCAGGGAAAGGATCCCGGTGCTGCCAGGGGGCAGGACCCGTAAAAGAAAGCTAGAAGAACGCTAGGGTATCCGGCAGTCATGCGAGAGACGGACGTCTTTCATCCTCCAAGTTCCAGGCGCACCCGCCTGTCACTTTGCCTTCCGGCTTTGCCGTTTTCCCTAGCGTTCTTCTAGCTTTCTTTTACGGGTCCTGCCCCCTGGCAGCACCGGGATCCTTTTCCCTGGTCATACGCGTCTGGACAGTTTCCCCAGACTCCAATCCTTCTCTCTAGACGTCCATTACTTTCCATACGTCCAGGTTTTCACCACCCGCTCGGCCCTGAAGAGTCACGGGAACATTCCCTATGTGACGAAACACGTGTCGGCTGGTCATTTTTTTCTTTGTTGCATCATTAAATATTCCTGATATACTCTACTGATGTCGATCTTACATTGGGCAACCTTTGAGACTTTGCTTTGATCTATTATCCCAATTACGTGTGCACAGGATTGTGTCCAGACTTTTCCAGTATGTGGAAGGCAATTTGAGGATGGTCCGACCAGTCGCAAGGTAGGATGTTCTTCAATTGAATGAGATTGTCTCTAGCAATAATGAGGTCCAGGGTGGCGCCTTTGATGTGGGTGGGACCCTTACAGATCTGAGAGAAGTTGAGATCGGAGAGGAAAGTCTTAAAGGAGCTGACTGAAAGATCATTGGTGTCATTCCAGTGGAGGTTAAAGTCTCCAAGGAAGATATGGTATGGTTGATCAGAGCATGAGCTAATGAACTCCATGATTTGCTCTATGAAGATCAAATTGTCACCAGGAGGATGGTAAATCGTGTGGAGCACACAGACAATCTTGCCCTTATTCCAAATTTCTGTCATAAGTAGTTCACAGGAAGATGGCGGAGCCTTCTGAGATTGCTTTACGGTTAGGCTGGAGTGATGAATGCAGGCAATGCCCCCCCCCCCCCCAATTTCCCTGGGTGATCACCTCGGATAATGACATAGTCAGGCGGTACTAAAATGTCCAGAACCGGGGAGGAGGTATCGTTGAGCCAAGTTTCAGTGAGAATCAATAAGTCCAAATCTTGTGCTAAGATGAGTGCCGAAATGTCAGCAGCATGTTTCACCGCAGATCTGCAGTTGAGCAGCATAGCATTAATCTGGGGGGAGGTGTTAATCTCTTCAATATGAGTAGTATTTATTTGGAGTAGATTTTCTTTATTAACCGATCTGGAGTTAACCCTGGGTTCCCTGTCAGGGTCAGGGGAGGTAGCGGGGATGTTAATAACGGAGTTAGAGGAGGTGACAGACCTCGAACTACTATACGAGAATACAAGAGCGTGGATGTCTTCCTCCGACAGCTAAGGATGAAACCTACGAGGTCTGTAGTGATGGTTGGGCAGAGGCCTAGAGATCCACCTGGAACTAATTGGTGATCGGGAAAAGGATTCTTCGTCCCCAACCCCGCATAGTCCAGGTGTGTTGCAATGCACATTCGCAAGTGAACGGTGTAGATTCCATATCTTCTCCATCTTCATGGAGAACTGTAGAACGGACTGCATGATCTCTTTGACAATCAGGAGATCCTGCTTGAGGTCAGCGAACTTCTCCTCCAGGTAAGGCCCTTTTAAGTACTCCTCCGCAGCCCCAGTAAAAGACGAAGGGTGGGAACCTGAAGTTTGTAGGGAACTGGACGATAAAGTAGTACCTTTACCGCAGTTACAAGGCGGGCTAGAGTTCCGCTCGAGCGTGGATTTGTCAGCAACCAAGGATAGATTATCAGCAAGAGATGATGCCAGAGGGAGCTGCGCCAAACCAGGGTAGGGCTTTGTAGCCGGCATGTTGGTTTCAAGACAGGCAATAGGAGAAGCACAGGAGGCAGACACAGGTGTCAAAGGGTCACGTGGAGACGGACCAGCAGCTAGGTCCAACGCCCTGTAGGTGGGAGTCCCTGAAACTGGGGGAAGAGAGATAGGGTTATCATGGTTAGATGTGTAGGGGGCGTGCTGCACAACCTATATCTTGTTGGAGCTAACGGGTCGACCAGAGTGTAAGGCCGGTGGCGCACCATTAGACGTCAGGTGGGGGAGAAGAGGAGAATTCCTAGGAGAAACACATGGGTGGACGGCACTCGGATCGGTGCTCCCAGAGCCAAGTGGAGGAATAATCGGAATGTCAGTGCTAGAAGTGTGCGTACTAAGAGTGTCCTCTGAGTTGTTAGTAGCGGTGTATGATGCAGAAAGTGAAGATATAGCGGTGAAGTTATTGTGCTGAATAGAGGTAGCAGTCAAGTTGTTAAGAGTGTTTTTAATCCTCATAAAGATATTGTCAAAGCGTTTGAGGTTTCTGTCCGTGGCTTGAATAAGGATGTTCCCATTATTATATAAGGAGATGGTTAACTCAGCCTTAAGGGCAGGGGAGGGTAAAGTGGTTAAGCGGAAACCGTGCGGAGTTTTGGCCAGTAGCTTGGTATTCAGCATAAAAGTTAGAGCCTTTCTCCACTGGGCTCTTCTATTAGTGTAGAAAATGAGGTCAGTCACCACAGTGCCCTTAGAAGTAATAAAAGTGTCCGAAATGAGAGTTTCCGGCCAGCGTTTGAGCAGATTGTGTTTGTAGGTCTTTTTCAATTTCAATGATAAGTTGAGGGGGTAGATGATCTTACAAGCATTCAGGCCAAGCTGAGCAAGCAGGTCAGAGGTGCTAGCGGTGCGTTGCGACATGCTGAGATTAGGTCATAGATAGTGGAGGAGAGATGGTTCAAGTAGGAGTGTGCACTCTACATCGAGGGGGTAAAGTAGTAGTAGTCAGGGAATAAATAGCAGGCATAGGTACCCTGCAAAACCATAAAAGTCAGGAGTAGGACTGACTACCTCCCGTATAGAGATGGGTTGGACGGGGTGCACTCCTTAGCCTTTACAGCGTTGCAAGATGGCCTTCCCTATATCTATGAGAGTGTTAGATGGCCTTTGTCTCTTATATCTGAAAAATGTATTAGCACAATATGAAAACATTTGGAAACATTTGACACCTATTAGGTTTTTCAAGAGTTTAAATGATAATGCATGCAACTGTGAATAAAACCAGCCTCTTTGACTCTTGAGGGTATATGAAATGTAAAATTAAGGTTTCAATACAGGCAGCTGTAGCTGTCTAGGGTGAGAGCTCTTGTCATCAATCCATCAAAAAGAAATATAGAAAAGTATATAGAAAGAGTGGGATTTTTGTCAGCCCTCTTCAGTCATTGGCTTTAATTTTTTTTTGTTTGTTTGCCATTGGTTAAATGGGCTGGTCGTCAAGGCCAGGGCATATTAGGGATGGTTATATTGTTGCATGTGTGCCCCTGGATTGCCTGTGGCTCTGGCCCATAACTACAGGGAAGGTAATTAACAGCAGTTATTACCCACAAATGTTAATAATAATAATAATAATAATACTAATATTAATATTAATAGTTTTTTGTTAGTTTATTATTATCACTATTATTATTATAATTATTATCACTATTATTATTATTATTATTGTTATTACTATAATTATTACCATTGTTATTGGTGTTATTATTAATATTATTATTAATACGTTTTATTTTTATTAATAATAATTGTTATAATCGTAGTAATATAAAAATACCTACGTCCTTACATGCAATTTTATGACTAAACCATAGTAAGCACTCAAGAATAACCAACTCACATCATCAGATATCACAAACTACTCACTTATAAGTGACAATGTGTTTGTCAATAGTAACAGTACATGTTCGCGCATCTCTATAGCAAAGAAGCCAGAAGTCTGGAAAATGATTAGTACCCCAGTCCTGAGAACATTAGACAAAAATGGTATGTCTTATCATACATAACAATATCTACCTACAATACGCAACTTACTATATACCCACTTGGGCACCATAACAAACATACCAGAAAATCCTGCCATACTCACCTACAATACTGGAACTACCATACCTAACCTACCATAACGTTCATATCTAACCTATCATACATAACCGTGACTTTATATACCTTAGCTATTACGTCTACTCTGCGTACCAAAGTTACTTACCTACTGCACCTATTTATTGTAGTTATCCTACCATATCTGCCTACCATAGCTATCATATCTACCCCCACTTCACCTATTTATCACACCTAACCTAACTGCCATGCCTAGTTGACCATACCTACCATAGTTAATCTACCACACCTAACCCCTGCAGTGCATATCTTGTGCCTGTCATGAGGGGAGAATTTGTGATAAAGGTGCAAGCTATGCACAGAACGGGCTTAAGGTATGCACCCTGCTACCGAAGGCACTTGTGTCTAATTTGAGGGACCTCTAGTAACGACCCAAGTTATCACAGTCTGCATTGGGAAACGGCCAATTACAGCTTTTAAAATACATGTAAATGTGAATACCATTGCTTTTTTCTTACAAATAACAAGGCCTTTTGGCTTTGCCAGTTCTTGTTGGTATGTGGTGTAGTTTTCACTTTGATGTGGAGCTCGTCTCATCCCAGGCTTTAGCAAGTGCAGAGTTACTGCACAAGAGCTAATGCTTTTGGACTATACACTTCTATATTATTTTACCAGATTCCAAGGCATCGCAGATGCATTCCGTTTGCACCGATGTGCTCCTGTTTTTTATGATGCTAGCACATTGTCGCTGTATAAAGCTAAACTTAGCAATACTTTTTTGCAGTTGTTTCTTTAGTGCATCCTGCAATTATATAGATGACTCAACCAGTCACTGTTTCATAAAAGCAACACCTCTTTTGCTTTATTGAGCTTCAGCTGTGTACAGGTCATTGTGGACTTCACTTACAGCACTTAATTTAGTTGCCAAGGTGACAAGATGGAAGCTAGCAATCTCGGGTTCTTTGTCCGACTCTTCTATTGACCCAGATGCCTGTGAGTTGGAGATTCTAGACACACCATATTTAAAAAGCTTTGCACAGAATTTTTTCATATTATTATTGACCTGGTGTTACCGTGGGAGAAAACTAAAGAACAGCAAAAATGGCTGTCGTCTCTTTAGCAGGCCGGGGAACTCGAGTATCATGAAGCCATGCCACATTTTAACTATCTTACAACATCGGCAACTTGCCTTTGGCTTGGTCGTTCCTTGGAATGCTTATGATTGCTCGGTGCATGACGTTTCTCGTGCCCATTTGAAAATCAGAAAAATGTTGAAATAGTTCTCGGAATGTGAAGGTGCTAAGAACTATGATCAGAATATATGCCAAGATCTGGGCTTTCATGCCTGGTGGAGGGCCAAGCTTCACTTTCATCAAAAGGGGCGTTTTTAGCAAAACGCAAAATACTATAATTAAATCTCATGTGCAAAATTAACGTGCTGACTAAAATGAACCTAAAATGTGTAAAGTTGTGGTAGGTAGAAATAGTTACTCTTAATAGGCGTCAAAAATGTTTAGAGCAGCATTGCTTAACAAATAGTTTGACAAGATGTGGTGAAACATGCATAAAATGTCAAATTTCTGACCTTTAAATGATTATGTTTTCTTATTAAATAAACAGTTTTCACATAACTCTACATTTTTGTTTCTACCTATACAAAGAAGGCTTGCAATCCTTGATTAGAAATTGTCATTTTATAGAATTAAGAAGGATAACTGCACATATAATGCAGCACATAAAGTGAACTTGATCTCTTTTAACATACTTGTTTTACTTCCAGGGTGTAGGAAGCTGGCTCTTTATATGTTATACCAAAAAGAGGTATATCGTGCGAAACGGCCTGAGGTTCCCTTACTAGTGGACAGTGGCTTGCTCTAGCAATCTCAAAGTGCTCTTCTAGGGCGTAGTGTATTCAAGCAGCCATAGGCTTATCAGAGAGGAGTGTTAGACATCAGCAAATACACAATAATCAATAAATAATGCACGACTCAATTTATAAAAACAACATGTGTCTTTAAATATGTTTAAACTGAGAGCAAGAAGTGTCCTAGCCCTCACCTTTCAAATGCTGCTACATTAATTTAACAGACTATGAACCAACAATTCAATTGATATTGGCTTGAGGCATTTATTTGCTGCTCATTTCTATGTACTTTACTCCACATTTGAATCATGGGTCAGAGAAGTTAGATACGTTTCTGCCACAGATCAAACAAAAACATACAAACTTCGTGGTGAAGTAGTGTGATGTAAAACACAATACATGAACAAGTGTTACAAAACAACAAATTATACAAACATTATGTCACCAGTCTTAATTCACAAACAAAGCAGCTACTTGGATATCCTTTAACATCCACATTGTATAACTGAGTTAAGTAGCTGCTATCACGGGGAACAAAACAATCAAACCCAGTAGTGAGACAATTCAAAAAGCATTTCCACTGGGCGGAAAAATTTAATCAAATACAACAGTCCCCGTGTTGTGTAATGGCGACGCGTTTTGATTCGCAGGGTGGCTTATGGGATTCTCTTCAGGGCGTGGACTGGTTTATCTAAAAAACAAAGGGGGCATAAGTTGAACCTGTGAAGGGGCTCTACACTTCCAATTTACTCAAACTACAAAATGTTTTTTAAGTACCTGATCGATTTGAGTAAGCAATTCGTGTGTTGCAGGCGAAAAGATGCAAGTTAAAATGTAACTATCACGACCTAAAATAAGAAGGGTTCTACCATCAGTCACATGTTGGGTTTTAGTGGTTTGCATTATTTTATGGCTGGAAGGAAAAAAGAAGGGGCACTTACTTGCGCCAATCGGGCGATACTTCTACCAATGCAATAGTTCTGGTTGTTGGCGGTAAATTGAAGCTTAGTTGAGCTTTCATAGGGCAATCTATGAATGGAAATGAGCACCACGTCATTGAATTGCATATAAGGTGAGAGTCAGAGTGCCCAGCAAGATGGTGCCTGCATAATTCCCGGCCGCACCGCCGGCCGCGCCACGAGTGAACTCGGCCATCTGTTATGCTTCCTAACTCGAGGACACTGCTGTGCTGGGCTCCTTGTGCGCTGGACAGAAGCCGCTGCTGCTGCCGTCTCCCGCCAAAAACGAGTGCTGGCTCTTGGAACAACAGGGCACAAATCACTGGTGCGCTGACATCAGCCTTGACAGCCTTGACATTAGCCTTGGATTGTCTGGGTTGCTTCCCGTGCCGATCAGCCGTTCTTCACTGGGCTTTGGCATCTCCCGCGGCATTACAGGCTTGTAAGGAGGCTTCACGCCAGATCAGGCGGAGCATGGTGTCCCGCGGTGTCAGGGGGTTAAAAGCCAAAATTGCCTCCAGCAGCAGTACGGGATCCTCCACTACAGCGCCCCCGATCCCTGAACTGGACCTGATGCCCAAACGGGAAGCAAGGGGCAATAAAAAGACTATGAACAAACCTACCGGGGGAGGCCTCCCAAGGAAGGGGGGAGTTTCCAGTCCTCAGTTGCCAAAATGTTCCCTGTATCTGGCTCGCAGGCTAGTTCATCGGCCTCTAAAGGGGAAAAAGCCACTATTAGCCCTGAGGGAGGCAACGACAATGGGTTGGCAGACTCTGCTACTGACAATCAGGGGCAATTTAACACAGTACAGTCCGCCTTGCAGCAACCAGGAAATCCTGGGCTGGAGCAAGCATTGGAATCCCACAGGCCAGAGACTTTAGCGGTAGACACGGCTTGCCCTACGGAAAATCCTGAAACCATAACTATGCCTTTGATAGTCTCTGGGGAGAATAACCAGACTCCGGCTGGGCCTTACCCAAGGAAAAGGAGCAAGAAACTCGTGATCTCTTTTCCATTAATCAAAATGCTGCCGGCACACAATGGTCCCAGGCTGCGGTGTCCCCCGAACCACCAGGCAAATACTTTTTCTCGGTGTCAGATGGTTCCGACTCCACGGCAGAAGAAAGCTCTTCTACATCCAGCGATGGTGACCTCTCCGACGCTAACTGCAGTAACTTCTCCAAAGGAACCGGCACGGTCCAACGACAAAAAACTGCATCTGGCAAGCAGAGGGGGAAACGATCAGAAAAGCACAGCCAGCTAAAATGGGACTATTCGGGGTCTCAACTTACATTTCCCTACGGCGACGAGCCTGACAAGATCTCGGGAGTAGGGAGCTCCAGAGCCACACTGGATCAAGCAGAGGAACCCTCTTTGACAGCCATATTATCTTCAATCAAACAATTCCAGGAAGAAGTACACATCGATAATCGACAAGTCAAGGGTGCCACGAAAAAACTGCAAGGGGGACTCAGAAAACTAAACAAAATTTGTTCAGACATCGGGGAGCGGGTTACTATGATTGAGGGCCACACCGAAAACCTGGAAACTGAAGTCACCACCCTTAAAAATCAGTGCTCCACCCAAAGCGCCTGCATGACAGACGTCATGTGGAAGATGGAGGAACAGTAGAACAGACCGCGCCGAAACAACCTCCGCCTACTAGGGATTCCCGAAGGGGTGGAGCGGGAAGACCCTCGGCGCTACATTGTGAAACTCCTGAGGGGGGTTTTCCAGAGCACACAGAGTGGAATTGGGAGCACGAGATCCAACGGGCCCACCGCTTTCCTTTTACAATGAAGAAACAACACGCCAATGCCAACGAGGGAGAGAAACCCCAAGCCTTCTTGGTGTTTTTCGGGAACTTTCTACTTAGGCAGTTGGTTTTTGATCAGGCCCGGCAGAACTCCCAGAAGTGCTTCGAGGGGGTGATCTTTTTCGCAAAGCCCGATTTTTGCCATACAACGGTGGAACGAAGATGGCGTCTCCGCCAGCTATTTACCCCCTTTCAGCAACTAGGAGCACAAGTTTTTCTTATGAACCCTGCCATACTGAAAGTCATTGTGAACGGCTCCTCACGTAATTTTTTCTCTGAGATTCAAGCCCAAGAATATCTCTCTGAAGTTAAGGCCAGAAAGGGGCAAAGTCAGTCAATGATTATTATAGACAATAGCTCTAAAAATGTTGCATGCTAGTCACCCTTCTTTTCTTTATGTTTTTTGAAGGGGTAGCAGACAGGGGTGGGGTAGGCATTGGATAGGCACTTCAAAGGGCCGGTGTGGTTGAAATGAAGTATGGGCAATCTGTGGGAATCTTGAGCCTAGTCCAAGCAAGGGTCCAGTGTTAGAAACTTAAGATAAGGGCCACTCCATTTCTTACTCTTCTTCTTTTTTTTCTTCTTCTTTTCTTTCTTTTTTTTCTCCTTCTAAACTGTTTTAGGCTAGTATTTTGCTTCCTTTTACGTATTGGCCTATTAAGTTTTTATACACTGTTTTATAACACGGCGGGGTTTTACTATAGGTATCCATCATTCAGGTGTTACCTGATTGCTCACTTTTGGGGGGGGGTGGGGGGTGGTCCAGGGGGTTGGGGCTGAGGTAGGCCAAGGGGAGGTGGGGGGATGAGCCTTTAAGAGCTTTATTTGTTTTTTGCTCATGTGCCAATTTGATTATGTATTTGTGCTGGAATTTCTCTTTTGAAACTATAGAATGCGCAACAATCTGGGATCGGTCACTCGATTTCATCATGATGGGCAGATTTTCTAATTATGTTTATAATATTGGGCCTCCTGGGCCATTGATTTCTGTCCTTATGTTTGTAACTAACTCAGCAACACTGTAACAGTCTGACATGACACATACCACGCATTTTAAAATTGTCTCCTTGAATATCTGCGGGTTGAACGATACTCGAAAAAGACAGAAGGTAGCCCAGGGACTGCGCTTGATGGGGGCTGACATAGTCTGCCTCCAGGAAACACATATAGAAGGCTCCCAGACACATCTCCTAAAATCTATGAGATACAGCCTCAACGGGGGAACGTCGCAGGGCGCACGCACAAGGGGGGTCGCCATTTTAGCACAACAGAAGCGCTTGCTACAACCTATTCGGGCTAAGTGTGATCCTCAAGGAAGATGGGCTCTAGCAGGATGTCGGTTAACTCCTGCATATTCTTTCACCCTATGCTCCATACACGGGAGCATAGTGGACGACCCCGGAGTGATCAACTGGGTTTCCGGGGAGCTAGCACACTGGCCTCTTCCAGTTATCGTATGCGGGGACCTTAATATTAATCTGCCCAGCAACTGGGGAATGAATGATCAACGGGGGTATATAAGTCGGAAACCTAAGGTCCTGCAAGCCTTAAAAAACCTTCTACATATACATGGGCTTGTGGATGTCTAGTCCTGTCTGAAACCAAAACAGTCAGGGTACACATTTTATTCTGCACCTCATCATTCCTTTGCACAATTAGATTATTTTTTGGCCTCACCCTCTCTGATCCATAATAGCAGTATTGATATTCTTCCTCGATTTTTATCGGTCCTCAATCCTCTAATCTTTAATATACGGGGCCTAGCTACTCGTAAAGAAGTCTCGTCCTGGAGTTTTGAGAGAGCACTACTACTTGATGTAGGATACCAAAATCACATGAAAAGCTGGATCAAAGATTTCCTAGACACTAACATCGGCTCTGCCCCAATTATGGTGGTGTGGGACACGCTAAAAGCTTGTATTCGAGGGGATACCTTGCAATTCTCACTTAGAAAAAACAAGCAGGAGAAAGCTCAGATTATAGAATTACAGAAAAAATTAGCAAAGACTGAGGAAAATCTTATTGGTGCAGTCCAGACTGGGGCAGAGTTAGAGTCAGCACAACTCGCTATAGCTGCCATTAAATCAGAAATAAGCTCTATACTGGCCGAGAAAGCTGCTGCCAAGTGGGCTGTCACCTGCGAAAAAATGTATAAGTGTAGCGAGCAGATTGGCCACCAGCTGGCCGTGAGAACCAGGCAACAGCTCACCATTAACGGGATACACTCTATTAGGACTTCTGCAGGTGCAATTACCAACGATCCAGATGAAATACGAACAGCTTTCTGCGAATTCTACCAAGGCCTATATTCTGAAGAGTGTATTGGCTCACAAGACGATAGGCAGCTAGAGATCAACAATTTTCTCGACCCTATCTCGCTGTCACCCCTGGGCAGGGAGGATCGGGATCAGCTGGAGAATCCTCCCTCTTGGGATGAGATTGCTATGGCTCTGGCAAACCTACCAGACGGCAAGGCGGCAGGCACCGATTGTATACCAGTCGAATTTTATAAAATCTTCTCCTCTCAAATTAAAGATATTTTTAAATCCTTGGTGACCCAAATTTTTAATGGCGCAACCCCACCCCAATCGTGGGCAACAGCCAAGATTATCATCTTTCCTAAAAAAGACAAGTCTCCATTAGAAATGGGCTTGTATCGCCCAACTACGCTCATCAATGGAGACTCAAAAATTTACTCTAAAATATTTGCGTCCCGACTCTCAGCTAAAATTGAAAGTCTTGTGTCTAGGTGGCAGCATGGGTTTATCCCCAATAAGGGTACCACAGAGCACATCCAGAGGACCAATACTCTGTTCGACGCAGCACAGACTACAGGAGACCCGATGGCTCTAATACTCCTCGACGCTGAAAAAGCATTTGATCGGGTCTCCTGGTTGTTTCTTTGGTGCGTCATGCAGAGAATGAACTTTGGACCTAGAGCTATCCAGGCCATTAAGGCGTTATATCTTAATCCCACAGCCAAGGTGTCTATTAACGGGCTACTAACGGAGCAAATTAAAATCACACGTGGGACCTGCCAGGGCTGCCCCTGCTCCCCGTTGCTCTTCGCAATGTACATCGACCCCTTTATTAAAAAGCTGGAGAAAAGCCAGGAAATCCCGGCTATTTATAGACACGGCCTAGAAACTAAAATCATGGCATATGCGGATGATTTTGCCTTTGTGACCCCGATCCAGAGAAAGCTATAATAGCAATAGAGCAAGAGGCCCAGCACTTCGGGGCAGTATCGGGATACGCACTAAATAAAGGGAAAACCCAAATTATAGCAAACAAAAAGATCACCTGGACAGATAAAAGAGTTGTACCTAAAGCAAAATATCTAGGGGTAAGTATCTTGGCCGAGACCAATTTGATAGTCAGGGAAAACTTAGACCCCCTCGCTCTAAAAACCAAGAAGGCTCTGAGCCGCCTCAACAACTTACATTTATCTATTGTGGGCCGATGCAACGTCCTTAAAATGATTTTCTTCCCCAAAATTCTGTATTTCTTTAGAACTATCCCCTTGGAATTTACCAATACAATGCTCTTAAAATGTGATCGTTTATTTTCTCAGTTTATATGGGCATACTCCCAACCAAGGAGAGCGTTCAAACTTTTATCTCTTCCCCGGTAAAGAGGGGGCTGGGCACTGCCAAATCTAAGACTATACTAATGGACTACTGTTTTACAGACATGCCCAATATTGATGCAAGACCAACCGGCAACACCAGCTACAGGACTCCCGTCATCTTTTGAACTCTTACTTGGTTCAGATGCTTGGGGGTGCTTGTGGCGCCAACTCGAATTCGGGTACTGCAAGTAGGTTAAATTCAAGACCCTTATGGGAACATTTAAGGTATTCTCCGCTGTGCGTAAACTCTTAGGAATCGGCAGATTGAACTACTACACTCCTACTAACAAGAACACTAACCTACCAGACATCTTTGGGGGATCATACTTTCAAAATTGGTTTAACTCAGGTGTAGACAAACTAGGGGTCTTATATTCGACCGAAGGGGTCCTGGCCTTTGAGGAACTTAAAACCCAATTCAACTTGAGTAATAGGGAAGCATTTAAATATTATGCAATCAGGGCCTTCCTATCACGCAAGGCCGGTGGGCCCACGGGATTCATTAAATGAGAATTAATCGAGAAACTACGTGCACCCACCGCCCCTCGAATTGGATTAATCTATGACTCCCTAAATAGCCTTATGCCCGACGACCTGGCAAAAATTTCAAACAAATGGCAGCAAAAATTGAACACTACCAACAATGTCTTTTGCCTAGCGCTTAAATTTGCACAAAGCGATTTATTATCCGCCAGTTTGCAGGCGCAATTCTATAAAACGTGCTTCTTTCTATATCGTACACCAAGCAGATTCGCAAAATGGGCGACTGGCAAAGGTATGCACTGTCCGCGATGCGCTGAATATAGCGCAGATTCATTCCACATGTTTGGAACTTGCGCAGAGCTTGGGCCGCTTTTAACCAAGATACAAGACTTTCTCGAAGAGGTTTTATCTCGAAACATCTTGCTAACCCCTATGGCAATTCTGCTGGGAGTACAAGACACGGTCGACAGAAAGAATGGTGGGGCCCTAATATTCGTCGCTATGGCAATTTATAGGTTATGCATAACCTCAGCTTGGATAGATCCCAATCCTCCCTTATTTTCACAGTGGTTGGCCAGGCTATACTCAATACTCACCCTTGAAAAAGCTATCTACTCTAAAAAGGGCATCCGGGCCAAAAAGAAAGGGTTAGTTATTTGGGGACCCCTATCTTGCTGGCTTCACCGAACAAATTCTCAATAAAGTTAGGCAAAGAAGGAAATCTTCCTTGGTTTTCAGACATGGGCAGTACAAAAATGAGTGGGTAAACCTGGCCATAACTTCGGCACCGTCGAGATGGGAGCGGTTTGGTACAGTAGCTATGCATACCTTATGCCCTAATGAAAACAAGTGCCAAAGATTGGGCCTACAAACTTCAACCAATCGCTATTTTTACAGATCTAGCTAGGGGGATCAGTCCAGCTTGGCGCATTAACTATTTATATATTTTGCACAAAATTTTAGCAATGTTTTATGACGAACTGTTGCACAGGCCACTTTACCTCCTAGGGAATTATTTCTATGCAAATTGCTGACATTTTATGCTTTATTGCAGAGCACTTTACGCTGATTTTTAGATTCTGACCCCTATGTTTTTTTTTTTTTTTCTGTTGCCCTACATAATGAATTTAGCTTAAGAGTTAATTGCGAGTATTTGTTTCTTAGTATTGGCATATGTTGTATTTTCCGGCTCGGGTTGGGGGGGGGCTGCTACGCTATGTTGCTTTGTTTTCTCGTTTTTTTCTGTTAATGGCATACATAAAATTCAATAAAAACTTTTTTTTTTAAAAAGAATTGCATATAAGGTAATATGGCACATTGTTGCTTTATAAAAGTTACAGGGAAAACTTACTTTCGCCATGCCGGCGATGTCGGATATTTTGTTGGAGGCCATTCCGCAGCTTGTTTTGTCAGCGGTGGCTCAGATTGCTTTAAAGTTCACAAAAAAAATGGACCGCATCGCGTCTCTCTGTGCACAACAAAAAACGAGATATCTGCTTGTGTCTTGTTCTATGTTTGAGTTTTTAAATGTCCCTAAGTTTAAAAAATATACGTGGACTTACTTGTATTCAGCTAAGCGAGTTTTCTAGTGGTGCCTCATTCCCAGTTTCAATCACTAAAATCCCTTCCTGGTCACTGAATGTGGCGCGGTGGAGAAGGAGACAGGGAGACAGGGATAGAGTTTTCAAACACTGCTTTATTTTCGGTGCACACTTGTGAGGGTTTCCTAAGAACAACACGCAAAGTCCCAGGTTGGTGCCTCTTCTTCACTCTCTTACTTCAGGGAGCAAGGAACCTCTAAGGCGTCCGGCTTTTCCAGGACAGGAGGACTTGATCTCGCCGTACCGCCACACCAATCATAAGGAAAATAAAGGGAAAAGAAAGTAGCGGTAAGGGGGTTGTTCCGCTGGCTTAAGTAGTGATCAGGGAAAAAGGAGTGAAGGAGGGTACACCCAACCGCCACCAGTGGTTCGCGCTCTTACTTGCAGTAGGGATTTACGCGCCCCGTGACTACAGCTATGTATCAGCATGTTTAGACTGCACTTGTGTGCCGCTTGGTCATCCCTTCACTTTCCCGCTTCCCCTTCCCCACACAGCCCCTAGCTGGCCCCGTACCTTGTGGAGCCACGACCCTCCTGGGCCGAGGCCGCTTTCTGCACGTTGCTGGAGAAGGTCCGTCTCCCTCTTTTCGTCTTCTTCGGTCGGCGTCTCTCTTCGTCCGGCTTCCGGGATATCCTCTTCCGTGTCGACGGAGATCGTCAGCTTCCCGAGTCCAGGGCCAATAAAGAAAGTCTCGACGTCCCGTTTTTCTCCAGACAGCTCCGGTGTCCTTATCGACGATCCTCCAAGAGAACACACCGGATGTTCCGTCTCTTCCACTTTGTAGGGGATAAGGTCAGCTGACCACCTCACATGATCGGCAGAGGGAGCTGAAGGCGGTAGAGTCTTAAAGTGATAGTACCGATCTGGTCCAAAAGACGGGGTCTGTAAATAGAGGAGTGGACAGGGAGAAAGGTAAGGAGGCAATCGGTCCTGCAGCAAGTCCGATGAGGCGGGTCCACAACCCCGCTCCTCATCACACACCCCCACCCCAGCCTGTTCACGATCGGGGAACAGGGAGACACGTGAAAGGAAGTCCGCGTTCCCATTCTCAGAACCCCTCCGATGGCGGACCTCAAAGGAGAATTGTTGGAGGGCAAGGAACCAACGCAATATACGCGGGTTTTTCCCTTTGTTCCGGCTCATCCACAGAAGCAGGGCATGATCTGTATACAGGAGGAAATGGGAACCCTCAAGATAATACCTCAACTTGTCCACCGCCCACTTGATTGCAAGGCACTCCTTTTCTATTATGGGATATCTAAGTTCCCGGGGGAAAAGTTTACGGCTTAGAAAGAGGATAGACACCTGTGATAGCACAGCCCCCAGCCCATTCTCAGAAGCGTCGGTCTGTAGAAGGAAAGGTTTGGAGAAAACTGGGGACCGCAGTATCGGACCGGATGTGATGGCCCTTTTGAGCTCAAGGAAGGCTTGGTTGGCTTCGGGAGGTGGGTGAAGGAGGTCCCTTGGTTTTATATCCTTTTTTAGGAGGTTGGTAAGAGGGGTGGCTAATTCAGAATATTGTGGTATAAAACGGCGATAATACCCGAGGAGGCCCAGGAAAGCCCTCCCTTCCTATTTTGTGGTAGGGAAAGGGGCCTTGGTTATCGCTTTAACTTTCTCCTGTTGTGGTTCTATGTGTCCGTTTCCCAGAAGGAATCCTAAGTACTTGACCTTCTGGAAGCCTGCTCTTGATTTCTTTGCATTAATATGTAAGCCAGCCGACTGGAGGGCCTGAAGGACTAGACGACAATGTTGGAGGTGTGAATCCCATGTAGGGCTATAGATGACAATATCATCTAGATAGGCTGAGGAGTATGCCTGGTGCTCGGACAGTACCCTATTCATGAGACGCTGAAACGTGGCAGGTGCCCCGTGTAAACCGAAAGGTAACACAGTGAATTCGTACAAGCCAGAAGGTGTTGAGAAGGCCGTTTTTTCTTAGTCTTGCGGGTTCAGAGGCACCTGCCAGTACCCCTTTGTGAGGTCAAGGGTTGTGATGTACTGTGCCTCACCAAGTTTTTCTATCAATTCGTCTACCCTTGGAAGGGGGTACGAATCGCATTTGGAAATTGCGTTAATGGCTCTAAAATCTATGCAAAACCGGACGGACCCGTCCGGTTTGGGCACTAACACAATCGGCGAAGACCATTCACTTTGGGAAGGCCGTATCACTCCCAGGGCGAGCATGCTTTCGACTTCTTGTTCTATTGCTTCTCTCCGGGCAGCAGGGATACGATAAGGCTTTTGTTTGATGACCCTTCCGGGTTGAGTGTGGATGGAGTGTTCCGCTAGAGAAGTGTGGCCGGGAAGGTCAGAAAACAAGGGGGCAAACGGACATAATGTCTCCTGTAGTGACTCTTTCTGTTCAACTGATAGCTCCTGATTAACCACCAGCAGGTTTAGAGTGGTGTCAAGTTCTGTTACAGGGTCAACCACATGTAGATCCTTGGGGAGTGGTCCTAGCCACTTCTTTAGGAGGTTGATGTGATATAGTTGGGTTCGTCTGGGAGTGACCTGGATTTGGTAGGATGTTAACCCAACCTTCTGCACAACCTTATAAGGGCCCTGCCACCCCGACCTTGCTTTCGTGATGGCGGACGGCATAAGGACCAACACCCAGTCGCCCACCTTTAGATGTCTCCATTTCTTTCCCTTATTGTATAGTATCTGTTGCTTGGTTTGTGACTTTTCCAGATTAGCATCAGCAAATTCCCTCAACTTTTGCAAGCGGGTACGTAAACCTTGTGTATAATCAATTAACGACTTGGTTTCTTCTTCTTTTTCCTGCTCCTACACCTCTTTAGTGATTTCCAATAGGCTACGAGGTTCTCGGCCATAGAGCAGTTGGAACAGGGAGCAACCTAAACTAGTCTGGGTCTGGCTTCTGATCACATATAACGCTAAAGGGAGTAGCATGTCCCATTCCTTCCCTTCCACACTCAAGAGTTTCTTTAAAGTTAGTTTCAGGGTGGCGTTATAGCTCTCACATAAACATCAGTCTGGGGGTGGTACACTGATGTCTTTATATGTGAGATATCAAGGGACTTGCATACCTGGGCCATTACTTTGGACACAAAAGGGGTCCCTTGATCCGTGAGGATCTCACGGGGAAAGCCAACCCCGGAAAACAATTCCAGGAGCCTGTCACTAATGTTCTGACTGGTGGGTGTACGTAAAGGAAAAGCCTCGGGATACCGTGTGGCATAATCCACGACAACCAAGGCATAGAGATTGCCCTTCTTGGTTCGTGGCAACGGACCGATGAGGTCCATGCCTATTCTTTTGAAGGGAGTACCAATGATGGGACGAGGTTGCAGTGGAACAGCGGGTGGTTTGTACGGGTTTTTCTTTTGGCAGATTTCACACTCCTGACAGAATTTTGTGACATGGGAAAAAATACCTGGCCAGTAAAAGTGTCGCAAAAGCATCTCTATGGTTTTCTGTGCCCCCCTATGACCTGCTAGTAGGTGTGAATGTGCGAAAAAAAGAACCTGCTCCCGAAAGGCTTGGGGTACCACAAGTTGGGGGGTATCTCCTGCTTTCCTACCCTATAAAGGAGCTCATTTTGTAGCCGGAAAAGAGGATAAACTGGATTGTGAGTCAGGATGGGTTGTCGTGCATGATCCCAAGCGGTTTGAAGAGTTGGATCATTCAGCTGGCTATACCTAAAGCTCTTATCTGAAAGCCATGGGGCCTGAGTGAGGAGAGAAGAACGTGGTGATGGGTGGGCCTGTCTGAACTGGAGGTTGTCCCTTAAGAGTGCCAGGAAGGTTGGGTTGTCTTGACCTAGGATCAACTGTTCGGGAAGAGAGGGTAGAATCCCAAGTTTAGCTTCTAGGGTCCCTCCGTTTGGGAGGGAGATAGGTAGGTAAACCAAGGGATAGCTTCGAACGTCCCCATGCACACACCTTATAGGCACTATCTCCCCACTTGCAGGGGAGGAGGGGTCTACCAACGACTGAAGGATAACCGACTGTCGACAGCCGGAATCTAATAGGGCTCGTGCCCTTACCCCCCCCCCCACAAGAACACTCACGTAAAAACTGGGTCCCATTTCTTCGGTATACATTATGGCACGGGGAATGCAGCTTATGTCCATTGGTTCTTCTGGGGGGTTTTTCCAGGGACAATTTCTAACTATATGTCCCCATTCGAAGCATTCGAAGCATTGGGGACCCCTGACAGCAACTGGTTCAGGCCGATATTGACGAGACTTTATGGGTTCGGGGTTGGGTTTGACTGGCTTTCTGTCCTGTTTTCCAATGGGAGGAGAGGGACGTACGGGTTTCTCAGTGTCCCATGACAAGGTACGGGGTTGAGCCCTATAGAATGAGGTAGTCATTTCAACTGCCTGTTCTGCTGTCAAGCGTGTATGCTGCTTAAGCCAGCGTTGAATAGGATAGGGTAGGGCTTCTATATACTGCTCTAAGTAGATAAGGGACATGATTTCTTCCTTCGTATTAGTTTGGGGTTTTAAACACTTATCCGCTGCTATTTTTAGTTTGTAGTATAAAGTTTTTGGGTTATCCGTAGGTGTTCCTCGTTCTTTTCTGAATCGGACTCTGTACGCTTCGGCGTCCATTCCGAGGTGGTCTAGGATGATCCCTTTTATCTCTTGATAGGGGGTGTGACCGTTTGCATTTGCCACCTGATAAGCGGCCTGCGCCTCCCCCGTAAGAAGATGGGCCAAAAAGAACGGCCATTTGGCCTCCGGCCAGCCTGACGCCCTGGCCGCTCTTTCAAAGTTCAATAAAAAAGCGTCAGGATCTTCGCCTGATATGTATTTTTGAAGGGATACATTGGGGCCGGTGCCAGCGCGGTTCTGCAGCTGGGCCGTCAATTGTACGTGGTCATCAGCAACTCTTTGTAACCGCTCTGCTTGGTCGGTCATTGTGTCCTTAAATAGCTCCCGGTCTGCATGGGCTGATGACATCTGTTTTTCCACAGCCCATTCCAGCTTCTCCTGTCCACGTATAAGCTGCTGGATTAGATTCTCCATCGTGCTAGACTTAGTAGGTGTACGATCCCACTTCTGACATCACGTGTGGCGCGGTGGAGAAGGAGACAGGGATAGAGTTTTCAAACACTGCTTTATTTTCGGTGCACACTTGTGAGGGTTTCACAAGAACAACACGCAAAGTCCCAGGTTGGTGCCTCTTCTTCACTCTCTTACTTCAGGGAGCAAGGAACCTCTAAGGCGTCCGGCTTTTCCAGGACAGGAGGACTTGATCTCGCCGTACCGCCACACCAATCATAAGGAAAATAAAGGGAAAAGAAAGTCTCGGTAAGGGGGTTGTTCCGCTGGCTTAAGTAGTGATCAGGGAAAAAGGAGTGAAGGAGGGTACACCCAACCGCCACCAGTGGTTGGCGCTCTTACTTGCAGTAGGGATTTACGCGCTCCGTGACTACAGCTATGTATCAGCATGTTTAGACTGCACTTGTGTGCCGCTTGGTCCTCCCTTCACTTCCCCGCTTCCCCTTCCCCACACAGCCCCTAGCTGGCCCCGTACCTTGTGGAGCCACAACCCTCCTGGGCCGTGGCCGCTTTCTGCGCGTTGCCAGAGAAGGTCCGTCTCCCTCTTTTCGTCTTCTTCGGTCGGCGTCTCTCTTCGTCCGGCTTCCGGGATATCCTCTTCCGTGTCGACTGAGATCGTCAGCTTCCCGAGTCCAGGGCCAATAAAGAAAGTCTTGACGTCCCGTTTTTCTCCAGACAGCTCCGGCGTCCTTGTCAACGATCCTCCAAGAGAACACACCGGATGTTCCGTCTCTTCCGCTTTGGTCTTAAAGGGATAGTACCGATCTGGTCCAAAAGACGGGGTCTGTAAATAGAGGAGTGGACAGGGAGAAAGGTAAGGAGGCAATCGGTCCTGCAGCAAGTCCGATGACGCGGGTCCACAACCCGGCTCCTCGTCACACTGAACTTTAAAAAAAAAAAAAGGGGGTGACATACTCACATTGCATTATGGTTAAGTGAGTTTATAATGTATAAGGGAGGTACAACATGTAAACGGAGGGGAGAAACCCTACCAGTCTCTATCCGAATTTTATGTATGCATTGACATTAAGATCTATCTTTTTTTTGTGAACTTTAAAGCAATCTGAGCCACCGCTGACAAAACAAACTGCGGAACGGCCTCAAACAAAATATCCGACATCGCCGGCATGGCAAAAGTAAGTGTTGCCTGATCAAGGATGGCCGCGGAGAAGATCAAGGATGGCCGCGGAGAATCACGCCTCCGCGTAGCCACAGGTGACCGCAGTTTCCTCCCCCGGCAATGGCGTCTCGGCGTCTCTGAGCAGCACGGCTCGGCACGGAGCTGAGATCTCTGGCGGCAGGCAGCGGGCGCATTGAAGTTCCCGATGCGTTTTTTGGTGTGTTCGGTGTGCTGAATGATCGAGGAGGCATCGCGAGTATTACCGGCAGTATCACTGGCAGGAGCTGAGAGGCGCCTCATGGTAGTGGATGACTGAGCAGGACAAGGCTGGGATTTTCGGATTGGAACCGGACTGGAACCGAGCTGGTTGGAGCAGGAGTGGGAGCCGCTTTGCTGGGAGAGACGCTGCTTTCGAGGAGGTGAGGTGAACTGGCCCTGAGAACTATGGTTTTTTTTCTTCCTTCAGAGCTGAATTAACAAACTGAGGGGCAGAACGTTTTTTAAATTTTTTTTATCCTCTTTCAATTTACCCTCCAAATCTTTAAGTATGAAACTGATTTCATAAAGGAAAGGAGAAAGGAAGGGGAAAGGAAAGGAGAGAGAAATCTTTAAGAGGACTGTGAAATATCTGGTGTATGGATTTAAAGGGAAAGGTAAAGATGGGAAAGAATAACAAACAGAATAATCTTGTCACCAAAGTTGATTCTGTGGCAGGACTAAAAGCCAAAACTCGTTTGGCACAGGCAAAAGCACTTTCTTCATCGGTTAGAGCTGGACATACGGTTAACCGCCCTGGCCTCAACTCAAGCTTTGAGAGCTCGGAAGAGGAGCCTGCTGAGTCGCTCTTGGAAGCTGGGGCCCTTGCAGTCCAGCTGCAGATGGAGGATCCCGGCACTACTGAGAAAATCTGGCTGGCAACCCTATAGCAGGGTCTAGTAAGGAGGAGTCAAAAAACACAAAAGACTTTCCACTATTTTCGAAAAAGGCGTCCCAGGTGGCCCCCCTCAATCCCATTGCCCAACCATCACGGCTGTCTGAGGAAGGGGCAGTTGGGATAGAAGACATCCTCAACAGCCCGGGACAGACCTCATCCTCATCTACATCTATAGATGTATTTTTAACAGATCAGGCTGCTCTCCCACCCAACTTTACAGCACAAGAATCTAGCCAAAGTTGCGTGGTCCAGGTAACATCTCCCTCTTCTGGGGTCACTCCACTACTCCATACCCAGCTCATTCAGATTCCGGCAGTAGAATCAACAGCACTGCGATCAGGGGCCCAGGTACAGCAACAGACCCCGCTTCAGCTGCCCGATGACAATAATGCGGGACCACCGGGCCAGCTCCCGGGGAGTCAGAAGGGGCAAAGAATGGACAACTGCTGGTTTCAGAATCTGCAGAAGCCTCAATGGATGCCTCGTCGGATGCAGCCCTTACTAAACAGATGGATATTAAGATCTTGCTAAACATAATCCTTGAGGAGATAAGAGAAATGAAGAGGTCTCAAGAAAATGAAATAGCCTCTCTCCACCAGCGCCTCTGGAAAATAGAAGAAGCAGTGGCTTGCCTCCCAGTTAAAATTCAAGAAGCTGAGTCAAGGATCGCCCAGCTAGAGGACCAAATGAGTTGCATGCTCTCGAAAGTAAACAAAGCCACCAAGGATAAGAATATCTTAGAGAATAAACTTGAGGAACTTGAAAACCACTCGCGGCGTTCGAACTTGCGAATTGTGGGGTTTCCCGAGGAGAGTGAGGGCTCCCAGGTGTTGCAATGGGTAGAATCCTTTATTAAGCAGAGGGTATTGACTGAGCATAATGGGGACCTTACAATCACAAGGGCCACAGAGTCCCATTTCATCCGCTGCCTTACTCTAACAGTCCACGTACCATCCTAGTTAACTTCGCTGACTATCGAATTAAAAGGAGAGGATCTTGACAAAGGCCATACAACAAAGACAATTCTTGATTAATGAAACTTCGAATTGCCGTATTTTTTCCGACATGTCAGCGGCAGCTGCACGTAGGCGCAAAGAGTTTGTTAAACTGCTCTTCCTCTTTAAAGCTCAAGGCGCTCAGGCATCTATAGCCCAACAATCTAAGTTACGTGTTCTCGTGAGGGGGAAATTCCATATGTTCTCTAATTTAGAAGATGCCCAGGGTCTTCTCAAGGAGAACTCTGCTTCAAAGTGAAATGATATGCTAGACAATGTTTACATGGATGTATCAAAGTTCACTATTGCCAGGGGGAGGAGGGTCACCCAGGGTGTAGGTCCATGACACCCAAAAGAGAAGTTGGGGGGGAGAGATGTGGTTAGTGTGGTGGTCCATATTTCTCGAGGGGGTGTTGTAGAGGGGGTGGCTTCAACGAAGGGTATAGCAGTAAAAAGAGCAGCAGCAGGGGCAATTGGGGAAAGGTCATCAGGATTGTGGGAGTTTTCTTTTGCTATTTGAAACTCTATAGAAATGATAGATAAGGGCTGTATTATTTCAGTCAATGTTAATGGGATACTAAACAAACAAAAGTATGGTGGACTTATTAGGTGGCTAGCTTCCTTTTCGCCCCACGTATTATTTCTTCAAGAAACTCACTTAAAAACTAATTCCCCAAAGCTTTTTCTCCCTAGAGCATTTTCTCACGCTTTTTATGCATCAGCTGGGATGGCCAAAAGACAGGTAGCTATCTATTTTTGTAGAGGTCTTCCGTGGGAATTTGGTCAAGTCCAGCGAGACCCCTTTGTAAGGTGGATCTGGATCGAGGCCAAATTAAGCGGTACGATATTAAACTTTGTAAATTACTATGGCCCAGTGGTGGATGATACCGCAGCACTTTTGAAAATCAGTGAGTTACTTAGGGGGTTACCGGGAAAGATAATTTTGGGTGGGGATTTTAATTTCATTCAAGATTTAAAGAAAGACACCTCCAATAAGAACAAGAAACAGTTAAAGCCTAAAACCAAAAAAGTCCTAGATGCTTTAAAACAGGAGCATCTCTTGCTAGATCCCTGGCGCCTAACTAATCCGACTGATTGTAAATATACATGCTATTCTCGCCAATTTCATACGGCTTCCCGTATTGATTTTTTTTTAATATCGCGATCCCAGAAACATACAGGTACTGAAATAGGGGCAAATTCATTCTCTGACCACTCCCTTGTAAAGCTTGAGTTGGAAATTGAGGAGGGAAGGAGGATAAGATCCAGGTGGCAGATGGATCGTCTCCTCCTTCAGGATCTCCAATGGGTAGCCAACATAAAAGAATGGATACTAGAATAATTTAGGATTAATGAGAACACGGCAGAAGCTTTTTCTGTTTGGGGGGGTTTAAAGCTGCCTTACGTGGGCAGATGATTGCTTTTTAAACCGCACAGTCTAAACAACGGCGTGATAAAATAGCCAAACTTCAGCAGGCTGCAGACAGTGCTTTACGCCTGAGAAATACCCCGTCACAGGGGGCGAGGAAAGCTGGAAGTCAGCTTGAAAGGGCGAAACAGGCATTGAGGGAATTTTTTTTAATTGAAGAAATAAATAGTTCTAGAACATACCAACAACGAGTGTACGAGGACAGCCAAATGGTTGGTAAATTGCTAGCCGGGGCAATAAAAACCAAACAAGAAGCAACTTTGATTTCCGAAATTATTGATCCAAAGACCAGGGACACGATAATGGATAAAGACGGCATAGCTTAAGTCTTTATGGAACGCTATTCGCAGTTATATGCCACCAGATATGAGGCAAGATTGGACCAAATCCAGGAATATTTTGAGGGGGTAGATCTTCCCAGTATGTCAGAGTTGCTAGTGGAACAAATCCATCTCGACATATCAGAAACCGAAGTTCTTAATGTTTTGAAATCTATTGCAGGGGCAAAGGCCTGTGGAACTGATGGGCTGCCGATTGAATTTTTATAAAACTTTTTCTAAGGAATTGACTCCCTTCTTGGTGAAGCTGTTTGATAATATTAAATCGGGAGGCTGTGTTCCCTTAAGTTTCAAAGAATCTATAATTGTTAGCTTTGTGAAGAAGGGAAAAAATCATAAGGACGTCAATTCATACAGACCGATCAGTCTTCTCAATGCTGATTATAAAATTCTAATGAAAGTCTGGGCCCAACGCTTCACCCCCATAGCCCAGAAACTGATTCATAGTGATCAGTCCGGGTTTGTTGCGGAGAGGTCCATGTCCTCCAATACTGGGTTCCTAATTCAGGCTCTCGATTATTTTACGAACAACAAAACTCCAACGCTCATTATGATGGTGGACGCCGAAAAGGCGTTTAACCTGGTTAATTGGGACGCACTTTTCTTTGGACTGGATAAATTTGGTGTCCCTGCCCAAATCATAAATATGCTGAGGAACATCTATCAGGGTGCCCAGGCTCAGGTGGTGATAAATGCCAATCAAATAGGGACAGTCAATATCAATCGTGGGACCAGACAAGGTTGCCCGTTGTCCCCCCTACTGTTCACCTTTTTTATCGAGCCCCTGGCCATAAGAATCCAGAAATTAAAGCTCTGATAACGGGGATGGCGAAATTAAAACTCTTCGCAGATGATATTGTTCTATATTTGAGCCCCGAGAGCCTGAACCTGGATCAGGCATTAAAAGAATTCAGCCAATTTGAATTAATAGGGGGGGGTATAAAATTAATCAAAATAAAACTGAGATCCTAACATTGAATGTCGATTGTAATTCTTTACCCTCCAACTTCAAATCTCAGGCTTTAAAAACAGAACCAATACGATATCTGGGTATATATGTCTCTAATCACTATGAACAGTTGTTCAGCTTAAACTACTTAGCAACGCGGAATAAAATTAAAATATTGCTTGATAAGTGGTTTTTCTTACCCCTAACACTAATAGGCCGTGTAGCTCTTATAAAAATGTCCATTCTCCCCCTACTAGTATTCCTTTTTATAAACGTACCTTTGAAAATCAATTCCAACTATTTTAAAGAGCTGGAGTCAATGTTCAGGGAATTTGTTTGGAGTAGGAAGGCTTCTAGGGTTAAGTTAGCTATACTGCAGTTAGAAACTAATCAGGGTGGTCTAGCATTACCAAAAATTCGAACCTACTATGAGGCAGCGATTTTGGATCTTACAGCACGCTTATTGGAATCAAATGGTTTACTAGACAATTTTCTCTTTGACAGAATGGTTCAGGAGTCTGGCTCGCAAAGTCCGATATTTTTAAAAACATCTAAATTGACGAAAAGACCAGATACAAGACAGTACGAGACTTTTCCTCTAGACTGCAATCCTTTTTTAAACAAGCTGGCTCCTCAGGATTTTATTAATTAAAGCTAGTGGAATGTAAAACTCTTGGACTCCAAATACACTCTAGTCGTCTCAAAAGATGGAAGGACTGTGGTCTTGAGGAAATGGGACATTTTTTTATTAATAATAAAGTAATCTCCTGGCAAGAGGTACAAAACAGATATGGCGACTGTAATAAGCTTGGTTTCTTGGAGCATCTGCAGATTGTAAATTTTATAAATAGGTATAATCTATCATTAAGTGGTGCTCCAACAAAGCAGGTAAGCGCTCTATACAGAGCCAAATTAAAGGGGGTTGGAAACTGGTACTCTCAGTTGAGAAAATGTAATGAGCCCCCCCGGTGGAAGAATTCCTGGGAAGAGTAATACGGGAAACTAATTGCTCTTTCTCTCGCCAGGAATGGCAGTCTATAGCCAGTTAGGGAGTAAGGCATTAAGAGCAGCCAACTTTAAAAGGATGGCTTTTCTATCTCGGTGGTTGGCATATTATACTCCTAAAACTCTAAGTAAAAGACATCCGGAAGTGGAAAATAGATGTTTCCGATGTCAGGCAGAAGGCGAAGGGGATTGGCTCCACACATTCGTCACGTGCCCAAAACTTGAGTCATTCTGGGTTAAGATCTTCTCGGCTATAAGTCAGGCAATTCAGAAGAGGCTTGACCCTGAGGCAGAGGTAGCTCTCTTTGGCATCTCTAGAGTAAGGTCTGATTTGACAAAAGCAGAAGAGACCTAAACGGCGATTAACTCTTTAGTTGCTCGTTCTCTAATTCTCCAAAATTGGAGGTCTGAAGATTTACCTTCCTACTCTAAATGGTTAAACAAAATTAAACGAACCATGAGGTTTGAAGAAGCTTATGCTAAGAGGGTAGGCGCAACAAGAAAATTTAACGCTGTTTGGAAGTTTTTTGAAAATTCTGAAACTATGGTGGAAATATACATTTTATAGACATTGCACTTTAGCGTTGGGGAGAACTATAGCACATTGCACTTTTTTTGGCGCGTTCGAGATGCACTTTAGAAAAGGCACGATTGCACTTTTATAATGCAGCATCTCTGCAGGTAAAATGTTTGCATATTTTTGATTGGGTAGAATATGGTTTTTAGTAGTGCTCTATAAACCAGGTTATAGGTTTAACTATTTCTGCTTTTACAATGATTTTAAGTAAACGTAAAGGCCTCTGAATAATGTCAGTATATTTATCTTCTGTCACTTTAGCACTCAAGCACTTTAGAAAATTAATGAGTAAGATCGGTTTACTTTCAAATAATGTAAGACTCAGCCAGACTTCTGTTGCTTATTATCTTCTGTTCTTGTCTTGGTTTTCAATTCATGTTGGTTCCATTTGAAAAATGAATAAGATTTATTGATCGTAAAATGTCAGTTTTAATTCCTGATGATTACTGTGACCAATTTGTATTTTATGCCCTTATGCTCTGCTCAATAAAAATAAAAAAAAGTAAGTGTTGCCTGTAACTTATAAAGCAACAATGTGCCATATTACCTTATATGCAATTCAGTGACGTGGTGCTCATTTCCATTCATAGATTGCCCTATGAAAACTCAACTAAGCTTCCATTTACCGCCAACAACCAGAACTACTGCATTGGTAGAAGTATCGCCCGATTGGCGCAAGTAAGTGCCCCTTCTTTTTTCCTTTCAGCCATAAAATAATGAAAACCACTAAAACCCAACATGTGACTGATGGTTGATCCCTTCTTATTTTAGGTCGTGATACTTACATTTTAACTTGCATCTTTTCGCCTGCAACACGCGAATTGCTTACTCAAATCGATCAGGTACTTAAAAAACATTTTGTAGTTTGAGTAAATTGGAAGTGTAGAGCCCCTTCACAGGTTCAACTTATGCCCCCTTTGTTTTTTAGATAAATCAGTCCACGCCCTGAAGAGAATCCCATAAGCCACCCTGGGAATCAAAACGCGTCGCCATTACACAACACGGGGACTGTTGTATTTGATTAAATAATGAGTGTAATTTGTTCTAGACTGAAACGTATCTAACTTCTCTGACCCATGATTCAAATGTGGAGTAAAGTACATAGAAATGAACAGCAAATAAATGCCTCAAGCCAATATCAATTAAATTGTTGGTTCATAGTCTGTTAAATTAATGTAGCAGCATTTGAAAGGTGACGGCTAGGACACTTCTTGCTCCTAGTTTAATACGGCCCCGTCCAGCCACCTAGGGCCAAACCCCTTGTTGCTATTACGTTTAAATATGATTAGGCACCAAAATCAATACGATCAGGTACGTACGTTTTACAAGAGAAATACTTTTAAGTTTAAAAAGTCAACACAGTTCATTTTTCAGAAGCTGCAATGTTATCCTATGAAAGGAAAAACAAGTACGGCATTCAGGTACAGTACAGCGACTTACGAGACCAATCTCAAGGACTTAAAGTGAGTATTGGGCAAGGTCCAAAACAACACCAGCAGGTCACCTCCAACGGCACTAAGGTGGCAGGGTGCAGTGGTGCAATAAAGCGTCGGTCGTCCAATGTTAGTCTATAGGGATCGGTCTTCGTGGAAAGAAGCTGCAGGTTTTGACTGGGAGGCAAGTCAGTTTGAACCATCCAAAGTGCCCAATTCTTGTGATGCTAGAGTACGTGGGGACACCGGTGGTCATCTTCTCCTTAGGCCGGGTGCAAAGGGTCTTTGAGGTGTTAGTTTTTTTTATCTGGGAGCACTTGCGGTTAAGGGGGCATGCAAACAGAGGCTGCAGGTGATGTTGGAGACGACTCGGGCTAGGGGGCTTGGGTGCAGTGGTAATTTGCGGCGTCGGGTTGTGACGGTTCCAGAGTCCTCATGGTTCTTCTTGGGATGCCTGAAGGATGCAGGAGAGCTGCTCCACGGGTGTTTTTGAGTCCTAATTGAAGACAGGCAGTCCTCCCAAGCTTTGGAGGCACGACAGCTTGCAGGACAAGAAATCTTTGGCGCAGTTCGACTCAGAACAGCAGACAGACTGGCAGGGCTGGTGCCAAGTCAGTTGCTCTTCTTGAGTCTTTGCTTTTGCGGACCTTCAGTGTCCTTCTTCTTTGTAGGTCATCAGGATCTGATTTTCTGGTTCCTGGTGCTCCCCTAAATACTGAATTTCAGGGTGTTGGGGGAGTGTAGTGTAGTATCAAATGGGCTACCTACCCCTGGGGTCACTACGCCCCCTATATGGCCACTTCCTGTGGGAAGTGGGGATAACCCTGCCCCAGAGTTCCTAAGTTTGCCATCGCCAAGATGGCTAACTCTGAAAAGTCACCTCCACTTACGATAGCCCACGTTAGGGGTGGTACTGGCCTGAGGGTCGACACATCTAACTGATTAGCTAATTGTGCCACCTGTCCAGGTGCTAAAGGGCTCTGGACAAAGGGAGTCTGCTTCCTCTCCTTTGAGAGAATCCAGATTCGAATACTGAAGGTGATGGGCTCTTTGAAGCTCCCCTGCCTTGGAAAGCTAATCTGCAGGTCATCCTGTGGGAGTTGGTGTAAACACCCTCTGCCAGAGCAGGATATGTTTCTGGCCTCCTAAGAGCAAAGACTCTCACCAGAAACTTGTCTCTGGTGGCAGGCTGTTGAAAACCAGTCAGTCAGCACACTAGTAGCTGGTAGATTTTTCAGGGGGCACCTGTAGGGTGCCCTCTGTGTGCATGAATTACTAAATCCAACACTGGCATCAATGTGGGTTTATTAATACGATATGTTTGATACTAAACATCCCTATTTTCAGTGAAGCCATCATGAGCTAGGGAACTCGTTTTTACCAGTGTCCAGCACATGGACTTTAAATGGCTTCCCTGTTCCCTTGTACTGGCAGCAATAGAGCTGACCAGCACAGGGGCATATCTGCTCATGCAGATATGTCCTCACATGTAGTATAGTGCACCCTGCCTTCGGGCTTTAAGGCCTGCTGTAGTGGTGACTTACCTATACTGCATGCAGTGTCTGTGGGCATGGCACACAGGGATGTGTGCATAGTCGTGTTTTCACTTTGTCTGCATCAAGACACGCAGCCTGCAGTGGCACTCTGTACATGTTTGGTGAGGGGTCCTTTAGGGTGGCACAATTCATGCTGCAGCCCTGACGGACCCTGCTTAGCCTCCTTGCCCTAGGTACCTGGGGTACCACTTACTAGGTACTTACAGGGAGTCCTAAAGGTATAGTCAATTGGGGTACAATTGCAAAGTTTTTGGGAAAGATCTGGCATTGGGGACCTGGTTAGCAGGAGCCCAGTGCACTTCCAGTCGAAATCATATCTGATACCAGGTAAAAAGTGGTGGTGGCCATGTCAAAAAAGGCACTTTCCTACGAGGGGGTTGATGTCTTGCTAATATCTTTCTTTTGTTACTGTAGAGGTTTCGATTTCTACATATATCATTGTTAGCAAAATGTGCAGGTTAATATTTTAGAAGGTTAGACATATAGTCAGATGTGTTAGAACGAAGTCTCACATGAGAAAATGTTCTCGAGAATCCAATCGTCATGTTGAAAGTTACAAACCTAACACTACGGTCTGTAGGCTATTGAACTCGTGTGAGAGTAACAATAGTGATCCTGATCTCAGGAGAGCACCGAAAGCAGATTGGACGAGAGGAGGAGAAGATGCAACATGAACTGTAACATTGTTTTCTACTGTTTATAATAGTGCGTGCTCCTGGAGTAGGTTAACGCTCTTGCCCCCCACCTTCCATTTTCCAGACCCTTTTGCTACTGGTCTTCATGACTATAAGCTTTTTACTGTGACCTGGTTGCTGTTTGCAGTTGCTACTGCACATTAACGCTGCATTATTCCTTGCTGCTTTGAGACTTTACTGTGTTTTGGGAACCTCTCTTTATGGCAAGTTCTGCTTTGATCGATTATTGAATTGATTTATGAGCATTTTTGTGATTGAGTTCTCTCACTCTCTCGAACTTGAACTCTTTATATTTTGTAACTGACAAGATTTTTTCACTCAAGTTCTTAGTACAGGGGTTTCCTTTATGGAACATGCTTAATGCATCTTATTTTAATCTCAAACTAACCATATTTTTATAGATTTCTATTAATGAATTGAATATTGAAATTAGTACGAATAATATTTATGATTTAGAATAAAGATGAATTACTGAACTTTGAATAACAAAACTGTTTCAAAACTATCACTTAATTCTCATAATTGACTGAACCTAAATAGAGATTGTGATCATAATTTACGTGATGATTGCTCCTGATCTTCTCTAAAACAATGACCAAGGTTCATGCAACGTGAACATTAAACAAGGAACAGAGATCAGCTGTGTGAGATGGTAAACTGAATTTACTTAAACTGATTCCAGCTCCAGCAAATTCCTTCGAAATGAAAAAAGAGACTTTCCCGCTCTCTTAGAACTTCTATGGTTCTATTCCAAATTATCTCTGAAATTAAAAAATCATCAATTTGTGCTACTTCTGAAAGGTGTTGCTGGATTGTTGGGGGAAATGATGATAACATAAAGTTACTGTGTAGTGAGCTTGGCAGCAGTGGCTCGTTGGAGGTAGAAGCTCTGGTGCCAAAAAGGGTAATTAAGCTGATGTATCCCTAAATGCCTTGGAGGTGGGAGTTCTGGATTTTTCACACCCTAGGCAGCATTGGGTGCTGTCGCTTGGCAGATACAAATACCTCAGACTTTTTATAGTAGAACTCAGGGTTAAAGATTTTCTAATTTGTTCGAGCAGAGTTTTTTAAGAAAACAAAACATTATATGGTTTTGAGGTAGCTGAAGCAGTATTATTGACGTCTGTTTCTTCTGTCTTCTAGGTTCAGCTTGAGGTAGTCCGGCCAGGACCCTTGGAGAAAAGCAAAACACAGGTAAGACTTGGGTTCTTTCATTTATCTTCTCTGACGCATTTCTGCTCTTCCTATCTTCTTTTCTAACTTTATTCATACACTCTTATCTTCTTGTTTTTATTTCTGTCTGTATTTTATAGTTGCCTTTCTCCTATCATCTATCTGGCAAGCACTCTGAATAGTTTTCTTATTATCTGGTTCTCAAGGAATTTATTAGTTATAAAGCCTGGTGTATTCAGTATACATATACCAATCTTCTCACAGAACAATGGGATAATAATTAAATCAGTTCTCAAATAATGCTGAGAGGTGAGCTGCTGCATGGGTGCACCAATTCAGTGATGCCCGACATGCCCGCTGTTTCCCCACCCGCCTCCCTTCTACCGCTCAACACAAGTGAGAGTCATGCTCTTCCTGGAGCTTGGTGGGTAAATGCATGCAGCCAGTTGGGAGCTCCACTCCTCTTCACGCTCGGGCATGCCTCCTACCTTCAGGTTTCACCACCTTCCTCAGACGGCTTGTGGGGCTCCGTTTGATGGCAGGTGAACTCTGTGCTGCCTCTCCTTCCCCTCTCTGCGGCTTCAGTGTCCTGATCACATCTCCTGTAGACTTCCTGCTCCAGTCTCCTTTGAAATTCAAGTCAGCCCTCACTGGGCTCTGCTTTTAGATACCCGTCCGGCGTAAGTCCTTCTGTTTCTTTGATTAGCATGTCCTGTAAAAATAACAGCCTTTGGTCTCTTTGTATTGTAGGCACTTCGGCTAGAGCGGCCCAGCAACAGATCTCTGGTAAATGCTCACCGTTGTCCCTCTTGTCTTGCTGACACATCTCTCTCCCCAGATTTTCCCAATTGTGGCAAAGATGAAAGCAGGAGAGGAAATCAGCATTACATTGTTCTCTCCCTTTTTTATGTTTTATATCAAATTGGAAGGGATGCAGAAAAAGGAATCATATCAGAACTCGAATATTATTCCACTTGTTCCTGTACATCCATGTAAGAGGAGCATGTTAACCATATATTAGGAAAGTGCATCCCTCTAAGTAGTATCTGAGTTTATCGATGGCACATTTAATAGCGAGATCTTTTTTCTCAATGACAGGATAAACTTGCTCCCTGGGAAACAGTTTTAAGCTGATAAACAAAACTGGGCATTCATCTACCTCCTCATTGTAATGGGAAAGGACATCCCCAATGCCTACTTCAGAGGTGCCCGTTTGAAGGATAAAAGTTAGGGGATAACAGTACTGGGTTGGTAATAATCATCTGTTTTAACTGGAAGAAGGTCTCTAGGACTTTAGGGTAGGGCTGGAGAAACTCATGATTCCTTTAATTCTTTTTTAGAAGTTCTGTCAAGGGACCTGCTATCTGGGAAAAATAATGAATGAATCATCTATAATATCCCACAAGACCTAAAAAGGCCCTTACTTCTTTCTTATTTTTGGAAAAAGGAGTCGCAGTGAAAGCCCTGACCTTTTCTGTTTGAGGTTCAATTAACCCGCTTTCCAATACATAGCCTAAATATTAGACCCTACTGAAGGAAACTCTCAGTTTTGTGGCATTAGTATGTAGGTTGGCTCTGGGTAAATTATCTAGAACTGCTTGTAGGTAACCCAAATGATCTTTCCATGTTTTGCTGAATATGATAATATCGTCTAAGTATGCTGACGAGTACTCTTGATGATTCTTCAGCATGAGATTGATTAATCTCTGGATGGTTGCAGGAGCTCCATGCAACCCAAATGTGAGAACATCGAACTGATATAGACCATAGTGGGTGGAAAAAGCTGTTTTTTCTTGATCTTCTGGTCTGAGCAGTACCTGCCAGTAGCCCTTAGTAAGGTTGATGATAGTGATAAACTTGGCTTCCCCTAATTTCGCATCGAACTTTGATATATTGTTAACTGCTCTAAAGTCGATAGAGAAGTTAATACTTCCGTCTGGTTTGGGGACCGGTACAGTGGGAGAACACAAATTACTGGCGGATGGTTCGATAACTCCTGTTTTTAACATATAATCTACTTCATTCTGGATAGCCTGTCTCCTGGCAGCAGGGATTTGTCAGGGCGTTTGTTTAACTATTACTCCCTCCTTAGTGGTAATGGAGTGGACTGCTAGGTGTGCCCTGCCTGGAGTATCTGAGAATATTAAGGCAAAGTGGTCTAAAGTCTTTAGGAGTTTGTCTTTCTGTACAGTAGATCAAGACTCGCTGATGGATACATTTTTCAAGGTGTTTTGAGTAGTTTCTACTCCTATAGTCTCATGAACCTGATTTGGGGCGGGGCCTAACCATTTCTTTAAAAAGTAAATGTGACAGATTTGCTCTCTAATCTGGGACAGCCGTAATTTATAAGTTACTTTGCCTACCAGCTGAATTATTTGAAACGACCACTGCCACTCGGCTCTCATTTTCTTCTCAGAACTAGGAAGGAGAACCTAGACCCAATACCCTACTTGGTACTCTCTCAATTTCATCCCTTTGTCATAGACATACTTCTGATGTCTCTGGCTTTTCTCTAGGTTGGTACGGGCAAGGTCCCTTAATTTTCCTATTCTAGACCGTAGTTGGTTAGTATAGTCTAATAGATTGCCTGCCTCCTCTTTGTTATCCTTTTCCCAAACGTCCTTTGTGACCTCCAAAAATGTACACGTTTTTTGCACGAAAAGTCATTTAAAGGAGGAGTATCCTAAACTACTTTGTATTTGTCCTCTTAGGACAAACAAGGCTAAATGTAATAGTTGATCCCAATTTCTTCCATCCCCTAATAGCATCTTCTTAAGTGTGAGCTTAAGAGAGCTATTGTGCTTCTCGACCAACCTATCAGTCTGGGGGTGATAAACTGAGGTTTTAAGGTGTTTGATATTTAACTGTCTGCAGATCACTTTAATTAATTTGGATACAAACCGAGTACCCTGGTCTGTTAGGATCTCCTAAGGAAATCCAATCCGAGAGAAAATCTCAACCAGACTATGGTCATTGTATTGGTGGTCCTTACGTGTACAGCTTCGGGGTATCATGGCATAATCGATCATCACCAGAACATATCCATACCCTTTAGATGATTTGGATAGAGACCCAAAGATACACATTCCCACATGTTCAAAGGGGGTCCCTATGATTGACATAGTTTGGAAGGGGACCTGCGGTGGACGATAAGGGTTTTTCTGCTGGCAGATTTCACACTCTTGGCAGTATTTCTTAATTTGCACCATTGTTCCCAGCCAATAGAAATGTTATAATCTAGCCTGGGTGGTCTTCTCGCAGCCAGTATGCCATGCAAGCAGATGGGTATGATCATAGAATAACATTTGTTCTCTGAACTCTCGGGGAACTAGCAACTGGGTAGGGTTGCCTACTCCAGCTACCCTGTATAAAAGACCCCTCTCAATCTGAAAATAAGTGTGATGGGTCTTTCCCTCACTTTGTTTCACACTCTGCCAGGCATGCTGTCATGCGGCGTCATTTATTTGGGTTACTGTGAAGTTGCGGTCTATAGCCCAAGGCTCTGGGGTTAGTAAGGCATTTTTAGTCACTGGGGAAACCGCCTTAGCACATTTTCGTCTTTCTCCTACTCAATCTCTTTTTCTATCTGTTGGTTCTAGAGACATGTCTAGGAATTGGGGCTATCAGTTCCTAAAATAATGTCTTTGGGTAATTCCCTAAGAACCCCAACATCACTAACTATCTTCTGCCCCTCAGAACTAATTGCCTCAACCTGGGCTACAGGATATGTTTTCACTTCCCCATGGACACATCTTATACCCACATATTTCCCTGGAGAATTTGACAACAGAGTACCAACTCCCCTTTTGCCACAGATTGCCTACAACCTGAATGTAACAGCACTGTCACCCATTTCTTATTTATCCATAGACTCACATAATATAGCAAGGTCCCATCTCCTGGGTAAAAAATGGATCGGGAAACATAGTTCACTTCCATTGGTTCTTATTATGGTTTCTTATTTTTGCGAAAACTAGCGATGTGGCCCCACTCTCCACATTCAAAACATTGGGATCATTATTAGTTGGCATCTATGTTTTTATACGGTCGAGTATCTGCACTTTCATCATGTTCTTTGGGTCTTTTTGTCATTTTTGTTATGAAGACCCGGGTGAGTGAACCTGTGCACTCTTTCATTATCCGGTTGTTGAAACTGTTGTTGGGCTCTGGAAAAAGTTGTTGCCATATCGACTGCCTGTTCCAAGGTTAACCTTCAATGTTGTCAAAACCATTTCTGAGTATATATGGGAAGAGTCTCCAGATATATTCCATTCATGATTTCCTCTTTACTGTTCTCCTGGGGTTTACGCCACTTGTCTGCTGCACTTTTTAATTTGAAGAATAACATTTTTGGAGTGTCTCCAGGTGCTCCTCTTTCCTTCTGAACCCGAACTGAACTTCTTCATCCACTCCTAATCTGTCAACTATGATTTTCTTGACCTCATCATACTGGGTGTCCCCCTTGGCATTATCAGTCTTATAGGCTGCTTGAGCTTCACCTGTTAAAAGAGGAGCTAAATATGAAGGGCTCTCCTTCAACAGGCTAGGCACTTGCACAAGCTGCTCTCTCAAAATTCAATCAGACAGAGTCTGGATCTTCTCCCGGAAGGAGCTTCTTTAGAGATATAGTAGGTCCCAATGGAGTAGATCCTCTAGCTTGGGCTATTCCAGAAGTTAACTGCTATTGATCCTCGGAAACTTTGCTAAAATGTTCAGCTTGGGTTTTTATAGCATCACAAAAATCCTCATGGTCGTCTTTTGCTGACGACATATGACTTTCCAAAGCCCACTCGAGTTTTTGCTGTCCCTGGACGAGTTTTTAAATTAGATTATCCATCTTATATTGGAGGATTAGTTTGCCCACATTCTCCCACATATGTCGCTTGGCAGATACAAACTCTTCAGATTTTTTTCATAGTGGATCTCAGGTTTAAAGATTTATTAATTTGTTCCGAGCAGAGTTATTCAAGAAATCCAAAATGATATGGTTTTGAGGAAGTTGAAGCATTATAATTGACATCTGTTTCTTCTGTCTTCTAGGTGCAGTTTGAGGTAGTCCCGCTCACACCCTCAGAGAAAACCAAAATGCAGGTAAGACTTGGGTTGTTTAATTTATTATTTTCTAATGTATTTCTGCTATTCCTATCTTCTTTTCTATACTTTATTCTGATACTCTTCTCTTCTTTTCTTTCTTTCTTTTGTTATTTTATAGCTGCCTTTTTCTTATCATCTATCTGGTAAGCTCTCTTCATAGTTTCCTTATTATCTGGTTCTCAAGGAGGTTATTAGTTATCAAGACTGGTTTATTCAGTATGCATACACCAATCTGCTCACAGAACAATGTGATAATAATTAAATCAGTGCTCAAATAATACTGAAAGGTGAGTGGTTGCATGTACATGCTGAATCAGCATTGTCCTACCCACCTGCTAATTCCACACTCACCTCCCTTCCACCACTGAATACGTCTCCGTTCCTGTGAGGGCCACGCTTCTCCTGGAGTGAGGCAGGTAAATGCGTCCACCCAGTCAGGAGCTCTGCTCTTCTTCACACTCGGGCATGCCTCCTTTCTCCTGGTCTCACCGCCTTCCCCAGAGGGCTCGTGAGGGTCAGTTTGCTGGCAGGTGATCTCTGTTTTACTTCTCCTTTCCCTCTCCACGGCTTCAGCGTCCTGATCTCATCTCCCGTAGACTTCCTGCTCCACTTTCCCTTGGTATTCAAGTCCGCCCTCACTTTCGATGGTCTCTGCTTTTAGCGGCCCATCTTGCCTAAGCCCTTCTTCTATTTCTGCATTTTTGATTAGCACGTCCTGTAAAAATAACAGTGTTTTGTCTGTTTCTATTGTAGGCACTTCGGTTGGAGCAGCCCAGCAGCAGATCTACGGTAAGACCCCTCCTCCTCTTGCTGATAGGTGCCTATCAGGCACATGAGGCATGGTTCCTGGGTGAATATAGGTCCTGCATGGTAAAAAGCATAAAAGACTTGTAGAGCATAGCATGTTTTCATAATGAATTTCAGGGCCTGAGGGAGATTCTTTGGAATAGGAATAGCATAGGAGTATTGGTTGGTATGCCGTGTGTGCAGGTCCTGAATTACTGAGATTATAATGATGGGCAGAATCTGAGGGACTACATTGGCCAATTGGTCTACTCCACAGAACTAGCTGAAGGGGAATTCACTGAACAATACTTGTTGGGTAGAAAAAAATATTTGCTATACTGACTCAAAACCTACATTGACAGTAGTTTAACCAGAGGAAGCAGCATGTAGTTGTGAGAAAACAGTTCAGTTGTGGTTTCTGCGCCCAGTGCGTGGTTAGACAGAAGTACATGGGAATACAACTCTCCCTTCGACATTCAGACCATTACACCGCCGTGGTCACCCTAGGGGGTATTTTGCAGTTTTCACAGATTGACAATCTTGAAAGGTGGCAGTTGGGGCATGGAAGCACACAGGGAACGAACGATATTTAATGTGGAGTTCTTGTCGGACCTGAAAGCAGTAGCGGCTGCTACCAGACGGGTGTGGTGGAGAATGTAATAAAAAAATGACTTACCTTTAACAGCCGCACACCGCCTCTCATCTGTCCTCCATCCTCATCCTCTTCTTCTTCCTGTCCCGGCCGGCAGGCGGCAGCAGAAAGCACCCGGGCAGACCGGCTCCCCTGAGCCGTTCACAACGCTGCAATGCAGCGTTGTGATTGGTCTGAGCGCTGTGAATCGATGCTCAGACTGGAACAGGGAGCCTGTGCATATTCCTGCCCACGATGTGTAATGCAGCCTGGTAGGAACATGCAAAGTGCGCATAAACTGTTTGGTCGGCCCAAGAGGGCCGGCTAAACAGTTCAAGCACACTTAAGGAGTACACACCACTCCTCCCCTGCCCTGGCCAGCCCCAACCTGCCCCACCACTGACTGCAATAGGGAAAATAAAATGATAATAACAATATGTTATTATCATTTTATTTTTCGGGTTTTGAGCAGTGAGGCAACGCTCTGCCTGAAAGACGCCATATATTTGGAGATGTAGATAGGGCTAGATCTTAAATTTTCCAGTAATTGTTGTCTGAAGTTTCCAATCAAATATGGAGCTAATTCATTTCATGTGATGTGATTATCTCTTTGGGTCATTTATAAGGAGACACTTATAAGCGATGAATGAGTCACAATGCACTTGTTCCCTTAATTTATGTCACTTCCTTTGCAGTCTTGCTACCATTTTTGTCCTAAACTTTTGCTCTACAGTGTAGATGGGTTCTGCCAGAATTTCTAGTTCTGGAACTTGTCTCTTTCTCAATCCTGTTTCAGGGTAGGTTTGGTGCCTTCATTTCCAAACTTGCACTAATTTATCATCTTCAATCAAAAACTGCAAAGTTTACAATGAAGTTTTATGTGTCGTTTGTGTCTTTTTCCTCCTAACTGAGACCCTCTTAAGGAGGCCCTCAACACCTTTTACATGTACATTAGGTGCAGGGTGGCACCATGCCATGGTCTCTGGGAAACGTCCCATTTTCCTCAAGTAAACAGGAAGAAAACCTGCTAGACCTTCCCAGCATCTGGTCCTTGACACTGCACAAGTATTGAGAATTTTGCAAAATAGTTGCACTTGTTGGAGGGATTTGCATAACTTTGGATGGAGCTCATGCACAATGCTGGCTCCATTCACTCCTATATCCATTACTGGGTGATGTGTGGGCACCAACACAAAGTCATTTCAAAGTAGTTAGCAATTCTGTGGTAAGGAAATAGGCTGCTCTGACCGCACCCAGTCATGCCTTGCTATCCAAATCAGATATATTCCCATGTCACATCGATTGTATGATTCTAGTTGAGTAGTCCAGTTTTGGCTCCAAGAGCCTTCCGCTAAAATGATGCTGAAGTTTAGCATTAGCAGGTTCTCAACCAGTCTTATGTATTTCATATTTTCTTATTGCCTTCTATTTCCAATTAGATTTTGTAGTGTTTACTGTCCTATTGCATGTGCTATCATTTCTCCTGCTTTTTTGAAAAAAGGAATTGCCAGAAGCAGACATTCGTATGGGATTCACATGAATTGGGCGGGTCAATAATATCAACATCTTCACATGTGTATCAATCATTTCTTCCAGGTTTATTTTGTTGGCGTGGCTTGATGAATGTCACTTCTAGAATTAATTTGTCAGATCATTTTAGAGATTCCCTGCTGTGCGACTGGATGAGCTGCATGGTATAGCTTTAGGAAAGGAGTTTAGCTTCTGGGCGGTATTCATCCAAGAGCTTCCACTGTAATTATTTGTTTAATGCTGATTGAAGGCAAAATACGTCATGACAGCAATCATCTCCAAGGCAGGCGTTTGTTATCCGTTGCACAGTGGCTGAGCTGCTTTGAGGCTTGTCCAATTGCAATGATATATTTCATGAGACTCATTGTTTCTCAAAGAAAAGTAAAGACAGCTTGGGCTAATGGAGCATGCTTGACTGCCCTGCAGAGTTAAATAATTCAAAACCATCCCTGTATGTTATTTTTAGGTTTGCTATCTCAGAGAAGTTTTAAATATAATACACAACACAGGTAGAGAAAGACTGGTGGCCAGCCCCTTTGAGCAAGTGGATGCTGGAAGTGTCATTCACATGTGAAAAATTCCAGAGGAAAGCATATATAATATAGTACAGTACATCAGACCCCTTCCAACATTTGCATAGTGGCAGGGCCGTTCACATTTTGGTTCAGCTTACTGGAGAGCCATTAAGTGACTGGAATGTCAGACATTGTCAACAACCGTATTTTGCCTGTTTACATGTGAGACTGCTTCGGAAGTAAGGGAGTCCATCTCCTGCAACCACCAGCAGAGTGTTCATCAACCCACTATGATGTTTCCTGAGTACAGTTTAGACAGTGAGGCTGGAGACAACAGTAAGCCCCTACAGATGTGCATTACCATAATTTTCAGCGACCTTCAATACAAAAGATTGCACTGCAAGTTCTGCATGTGCCAGCAACAACTAGGCTGTCAGAACCCCTTTCAGAGGGCCACAGGGTAAGCAGAGGGCATTGGGCCCAACCACGGGCGTTGTGGCCTTTTACTCCTGCTGTTCTGGGGCACAGCCTACTATGGATCCTGAGTAACTGGGCCAATTACTACCCCTTTCAGCACTTGCCTCTCAGAGGTAGTGTGAGTTGATCAGCCCAAAGCTCTTCAAGGGGGAGGTAGGTGTGAGACGTATACAGACATAAGATTCACAGTACAAACAGTAACTGCAATAATGTGATTCTCCAGTGAAATACTAGCTTTTCTGGAAAAAGCCATATTTTAATTGAAACACACAAAACATAGATGCAACAGCCTAAATATTATAAAGAGTCTTTTAAGTTTGGTGCACTATCATCTCTCTAGGTGGTATCCCTGAGCCCCTCATCCCTTCTAGTGAGGCTCATTATTACCCATTTAATATAGAGGTGAAATTCGGATGCAGCCCACGCCAATTCCCATTAAGTTTGGCCTTAAGAGTTAACTTTAGTGGCAATACCAGCTAAATTTGTGTGAGTCCTAAACAGGCCTACTGGACTCAAACCAGACTGAATGGCAGCTGGCAAGAGCGGGAGGACCAGGATGTGTCTCTGCACACTCCAATCTCCTGATGCTGAGTGTCTGCATCCTCTTGCAGTCTCACACGTCACTCATTGAAATCCACTCAGCTGGGTATTGCTCCCTCTAGGCTCTCTCCTCCTCCTTTCACGTTCCACGCACAAGGCTAATTTTTCAAGCTCAAGGCAAGTGGTCTTGACTTACTGGGTGATGGCTCCTCACCCAGCAGGGATACCTTGATCCCTAGTCATTGTTCCAGCAGCTAGAAGTCTTGATGAGCTTCTCTCTGCCCTGATAAATAGAGCTGTTATCCAAAGTGTGTGATTCATGCTCCTACCTTTATAGTCCAAATCCAGACAAAATGTGATCTAGTGCCTGGCCCTTTGACATTGGGTGTTAGGTGTCAGTTCCTGTGAATTGCTCACTCCTCTGCCCTGCCTTTATCAAGTTGACAGTCTGCCACAGGGGGAGTGGCTCCAATTCTGATTGACCCAACAGATAGGCCAAGGGAGTAATATAGGATCACATCTGGATGTCAGCCTCCATTGAAATATGCCTCATAAAGATTCAGAGGGCTGAGCCTTCCTATCTTAATGACTCCCTGGTCTAATAGCGCCCCCCTTATTTGACCCACCATCTCCCTGAAAATAGGTTCAGTCCCCACTGACCAGTAACTCTTCCTGGGATCAAAGAGATCTTTGATGTGCACAAAGCATGCTCTGCTTCCGTTCTTCCAGTGTATGTGTTCCCACCCCACCCCTCAGGAATGTCAACAATCCACATGTCCTGTCTGGGAGTAGCTGACCTCACCTTCACCAGCCTTTCCAGAACCTGGGCTTCCAGAATGGAACCCACAGGCCTCCACATTATGTACCATGCACAGGCACACATACATCTCAGCAAACACATGCAAGTATCATACACTTTCCGGCACGGCACTCAATCACCAAGCAGGTCAATTATGTGTTAAGTAGACAATAGCGGAACTTTACATGAGTAGTGACACAGGTAAAAAGGCCTGTTCACACTACTGATCACTACTAAAAATAAAACGGGAATTCTGCAATCACTGTGCTTGTGCCAGTTAACTCCAGATCCTCTACATATATGAGGGTAGCACTTAGTGCACCCCTTCCAGACTAACAAGACTATATTTCCATGAGAAAAGCCTAGGTCATGGCACACATGCATGATCGATGTTCATCCATGACCAAACATCAGTACCAAGGATCCAGACATCAATGCAGCTAGGGCAGTCAGGGCAGGGGTTCACGCCCATCACCATGTGGGGGAATTTTCCATACCAACACAGGACAACAATGACTGACAGAGCAGCTGCACAGGGGCTCCCAGATTGCATTTGTTTCCTGTTCCAGTTTGGATCTCATGGAGATGCTGGAGCGAGTGGCACCCTGAATACGGCTGCATTTGGGATGGTTTGTACTGAAGCAGTATCACTAATTTCTCTTCAGCACTGAGCGAAATCTGGGCTGTACTTGCATCAGGACAGTGAAGTCACTGGTACTGGTACTGGTGCTATACTTATTGATACTGTGTTTGAAGGATGCCCAAGCATCCTAGTGCTGTTAGCAGACACTGCATTTCCTCGGCAACACCCAGGTTTTTCATTGAGAGACATTTGTGGAGAGTATAGTAATTACTCAGCTGCACAAAAGTGGCTTCCTTTGACCCCCCATATGTTATCCTATTAAAAGCCTTCTATCATACATAGACATTTTGTGCTTATCATTCACTATGAAGGCCCATGGGTATACCAAAGTGGAGGGAGCTGATAGCCTGGATTAGCTTTTCTGCTGTTTTACTGCTTCTGAGGTGAAGGCTGTTGAACTGCCTGCTGCTGCAGAGTTAGGTGCTGAATCTGAAAACTGCATGCAGCAAAGACATTGATATGAGTTCTGTTGCTGTAAGGGAGCAGTGCACATTGGTGTTGGAAGCATGGGCTGGCTTGGGAAGCTACTGGAGTTTGAAAAGGACATGTAAGGCAATGCCCACACTTTCAACATTGCTGACTATTTTGAGGCAGTTATTATCATTTGTTTCTTTCTGTACAAAGGATGGATCCATTCAGGTGCAACATCCTGTGTGGCTTTATAACATGCTGTGCCTTTAAGAGATCAAGGAAAAGGCAGGGGGAGACTCTTGTCTGTGCGGTTTCATTTTTACTCCTAGACACATCTCCTTTCTGGTTAATATGTTTGTCCAATACCTTCAGCTTCTTTCTCAGTGTCACAATTTTGCCCATTGCTGAAAACAGTGTTAGTTTTTTGTACATGTTCGAACTTTTAATGACTTTATCAAAATATTTGTGGTGCTTTTCTCGGTAATTTGTTAAACTGTTTTATTTTCCAAACTGTGTACTGCCATACGCTTCATTTGGGATTTTTTCCTTCATTGTTTGATGGATGTTTGGTTGTGTTTAAAAAAATGGGTTCTAAGGTAATTGAATATAAATGTAGTTCATATAGCATGGACAGTAAAAATACTGTGCAGGCAACCACTGCTGTCCTGTTTACAAACATCACTTCTACTGAGACAGAGCAATATTTGATGTCATGTCACCAAATGTTTTGCTCATTCCGTAGTAACAACTGATTAAGATGAACAATTCCAAGTGTGCATGTTCTTTTCTGGGCAGTTACGAGAGACATTGGTCAGCATGCATTTTGGTTTTTGTAGAAAAATGCCCCTTTTTTGCGTGGTCACCCCTTCTTATTTCTAGATTTTATTGTTGGTGTGAGACCTGTCAGCCTTGGGGTGGTCAAACTGTTTGCCTTCCTCCTCAATTTTTGATGGCCTTAGGACCCTGTGCACTTTACCACTGCTAAACAGTGCTGAGGTGACTGTGCTCACTTCTTAAACATGGTAGCATTGGCTTATCCTCAATTGACATATTTAATTTACTTATAGGTAGGTTTTAGCTATAAAGTCCGCTAAGTTGGTGGAGTTGGAGGGGTTTTGCCACATAAGTAACGCAGAGTATCAGCAGAATTCCTCCAACCGCAGCTCGGTGGAGTTTTTTCTCACTTGTGGCTTTCCAACGGTAAGTTGGTGAGTGCGAGTGAGTTTTAGCATCCCCTATCACGATTTTCGGTCTCTAGGAGGGCACCTGGCAAGATTCGCCCATCACACAGCACAGACTGTTGCAACCATTTGCAGTCACAATGCTGCCCGCTCCAGAAGAAAATCTACTACAGCAACAGCAAAATCAACTCTAAAAGCAGTGCCCTCTGATGTGCCGCATGTTGCCGCTCGCGCTGATTTTTTAGTGCGGAACGAGATCTGGGCATTAAATATCAGTACAAGCAGCGTAATGTGCCTAATTCCGCCCGTTTGCGAAATTTTGTGGAATTTCGCTGAATTTTCATGTAATTCAGCGGAATTTCATAGAGTGAAACTTCATGAGTTCCTCCTACCCCTACTTATAAGTCCCTGGTAAAGTGGTACTCCAAGTACCCAGGTTCTGTAAATTAAATGATACTAGTGGGCCTACCGCAATTATTGTGCCAGCCAATTAAGTAGCACTTTGCCGATGCCTCAGGCATGAAATTGCAGCCTGTGTGTGCAGTATTAAATTGCCATTTGAACCTGGCAAAAAAAAAAAAACTTTTGCCAGGCCCAAACCTTTCTTTTTAATACATATATGTCACCCCTAAAGAAGACCCTGCACAACCAAGAAGGCAGAGTGCAGTGTATTTAAAACGATGGACATGTACTTTTAAGTTTGCATGTCCTGATAGTGAAAAACTCTTACATTTGTTTTTTACTATTGCAAGGCATACCTCTCCCATGGGCTAACATTGAAGTTACCTTATTATATTTAATAAGCTGTAACTCCCAAATGGGAACAGGTAAAGAGTTCATGTTTGGTGTCTTTGGAATGTAATGAAAAATCCTTTCTTATGGTGAAGTAGGATTTTAGGTGCAATTTTCAATATGGCACATTGTTGGCATTATTCTGTCTTAGCCATTTAGTGCCTGCAGCTTGTCTCTAGATCACATGACTAGGTGTAGCTGACAGTTGGGCTGTGTGATTCCTTCTAGACAGTCACACAGAATAGAGAACCTAAGTGTGCCTGGATGTGCCATCACTGGCAGGATGGGAGGGGGGAGTTGGGTATAGCCCTTCTTACCCTTGAATAGGCTGTGTCCTGCCTCCATACAAAGAGCTGCATACCCCTTGTAGGTAGTCTGGAGCCAGGGCAGTGGAGTCAGGAAACATGTGCACTTCAAAGAGAAACCACTAAAAGCTTCTCCCATTTTAAAGGAAGTATCTGGCATAAATATTGGACCTCAGACACCAACTCTTCAATACACTTCTGGACCTCTGGATACTCTTCCAGGATGAAGGGCTGTTGTGCTGTTGAAAGGACTGTGAATCTGCTAGACTGCTGTCCTGCTGGACTACTACTTTGCTGGATTGCTTCCCTGCTTCCTGCATCAGAGGGATTGGACCTGCTCCTGAACCAAGGACTCCCAGAGTGACTCCTAGGGCTGTTCTGCTGGCCTCCTGTTCAGAGCCTCAGGGACATAACATGCTCCCAACCATCTGAAACAGCACCCAGATCCAGCTCCTCAGGTCCTGGACACTTGAGGCCATATTTATTACCCCAATTGCGTCGTTCTTGCACCACACAGAATGGTGAAGGAGCGACGCATCTTAAAAACGAGATTTATGAAGCCATGCAAGGCCACCTTGCGCGGCCCTGAGTGGCTTCATAAATCTCAAGTAATGCAACGAAGCGCAAATCACTGTATTGCATTACTCTGCGCCAGGGAGGCGTTTCCATGGGTGTTGTGTGGGTGTTACCAGGCAACATCCATGGATTTTGATGCATTCCCATATTTACCAGAAGTGGTAAACCTGGGAATGTGCCAAAAAACAATATCCTCCCCAGGTGAAGCGTAACAAGGAGAAATATCTTTATTTCTCCTCATTTATTCCTCTTTCTATGTGTGCTGCATGTTACAGCATGCACAAAAAAAGAAAAAACCTCAGGAGATTGTTTTTGTGCAGGAAGGTACCCCTTCCATGGTACAAGGGTGCCTGAATTGGCGCTATGCTGCCAAAAGGGTGCCAGCACAGAGGAAAAGGCAGGAATGTGCCATATTGACTTAAATGTGGTGCATTCCTTCCCTTTCCTTGTCAAGCAGTGCAGAGCAGCAAGGTACTTGCTGGGCTGTGTGACTTTGCACTCTGTGTAGCCTCTGTAGATCTGAATTGAAGTTTTTGGGCTCTTCGTGGCTGTGAACAGGCCCATTGGCACCAAAGCCTTGTTGCTCACATAGCCTGCCAACGTGAAGTTCAGTCAATCTGATCCTTCGCAATACAGCATCAACCACTTGCGGGGAATGCCATTGCAAAGCTCCAGCCTCCCTCCACCGCAAATGGCACTCTTTGCACTGGAATGAGAAGGTAACTTTTCAGCTTGACTAACCTGATCCCTGTATCTGACCTACTCTCCATCACGGTCGGCCTGAACTTGTGATTTTCTCCCAATCTCACATGACCAGATAGCTGCGAGTGGTGTTTTAGGCTTTTGGCTTCATTCTCACCTAAATCTTCAAAATTGCGTGTCTCTGGTTCTACTGATTGGAATTTTGTCATTTTGGTGTCAAATTATTTATTCAATTTTGCTATATCTTTCTATATTGATGTGGGATTTCTCTTGTGTTCTGTTGTCACGTTATTACTATTTGAAGTGCTGCATAAATACTTTACACATTGCCTCTAAGTTAAGCCTGACTGCTCTCTGAAAAGCTACCAGTGGGTTAAGCACAGATTAATTTGGTGTTTGCTTGTGCCTCACCCTGAAAAGGATTGTGGTTACTACTTGAGTAGGGTTTACACCCCTCAACTTGTAGCCCAATTTCTTGCAGCTGGTTTTTGTACTCTGCCTGCTGGGTCACTACTGTCCAGTACCCACTGTATGTGTTCTGAAACCTATAAACATGTTAAATCGTTATACTCCTAATTGGCATATTTATATTTACCTTTAAGCCCCTAGTATATGGTACGAAGTATACCCAGGGCCTAAAATATTTTTTATTTATTTATTTATTAAGGAGTTTTATATAGCGCTAGCCTGACCCGAGGGTATCGGAGCGCTTCACAACAGTTTTTTGAGCAAGATTCATACAATAAAGCAGCCTTCTACATATAAATTCACTTCACAGCAGTTTTTGAGCAAGATTCATACAATAAAGCTGTATTCTCCATATAGGTTTGGAAAGTCCGCGTGTGCTGAGCAGCATTGAGGTAGTACGTGAGTCCTGAGATAACCTCAAAGAGTGCACGTTGTCTGGGGGTGGATACAATAAAGCAGTATTCTACATATAGGTTCGGAGGTCCAAGTGTGCTGAGCAGCATTGAGGTAGTCTTGGGGTTGAACCACTTAGGTTGGGGGAGGAGCGGATAGGGGTCAAATAGCAGGGAGTAGGTAAGTCTTAGAGCTACAGTGTCTGGGAGAGACGACGAGCAGGGATTTGCGTTTAGATGGCGGTTATCCGTTCTGGGGAGAGCGGTTGAGGAAAAGGACTTTTAGGTGTTTTTTGAATTCTGTGAAGGATGAGATAGTCCTGATACCGACTGGGATAGCGTTCCAGATTTTGGGTGCATTTCCGGCGAAGGACCGTGCAGCAGTTTTTTGTTTGCGTGTTTTCATAGGGATGAGTAATAGGGTGTTGGAGCTAACACTAGTGGACTGCATCACGCATTGTGCCACCACCTGGAGTGACCATGCAAAACATAATTGCAGGCCTGCCATCAGTAACTTGGCTGTGTAGGTTTAAGCTGCAAATTCGACCTGCCAAAATAACCCGTTTAGCTGGCCTCAACCCTCCTTTTAAATATTAATCATTCACACCTAAGTAAGCTATGATGCCCAACAAGCCAAGGTGCATGGTAGTAAAAAGTAGGGCATGAAAAAGTTTAATGTAAAATATGTTCTTACTCTGACAAGGCCCCTAAAGCTTTTTACTGTAGTAGGGCTAGATCTTCTATAGGAAAGGTTTGGGAGTTAATATTACATTTAAATAATGTTATCTCTGTCTAGGAACCTTTTAAAAAGTTAATTGTTGGACATACTAAAATATTTATTGAAAATCCAATTCATTGGTAAAGTAACATTGCTACTAAATATTTGACAAAAGGTTACTTTAAAAAGCCACTTTTTGTCTTTGTAAAGTCTCTATAAGCCCATTTACATGCGCTTCCAACTGTCACCAAAGAACTGAATAATTCCATAGATGAGGAGTGAACTTGCTCCTAGAGCTGACACAAAGGCCTTATGTGATTTGGAGGTGTTCTGTTCCTCTGACAGGATGACCATCCGGGCAAAGCCCAGGAACATAATTATCTCCAAAGATGTCTATCCTGTTACAGGCACATGTAGATAACACCTGTGCCGACCCCCTCTTTTGTCCTTCTAGCCAGCCAGGCACCAATCCCAGAGGGAGAGGAGCTGCCCCAAACTGGTTTTCAGTGAACTCTCAGGAGGGGTTGCTCATTTTCCTGCCCATACCTCTAGGGTGGGCACTGGAGCTCTGCACAAGGGAAGAACGGCCTTGTCATCTTATTGTTAGGTAGCAAGAAGCACTGTGAGATTGTTCACAGTAGGGCAAACAGGAGCTGCTTCAAAAGTGGGTAGGGTCAGCCCTAGGAACCTTTTCCATATTGGTTAGGGTAGGGCCAGGAGTCATCCCCATCCACAAGCTTATAGCAGGCATAAATGTGGTAGCTATGGATACCCTCTTCAGATCACTACTGGACCCGTGGAAGACAGAAGAAGGACTACACCTGTGGTTGAGACCAGTGAGGAGAACCCTAGGGGCTGGACCTGCTATCACATTTATCCAGGACAAAGAAGTGTCAGTTGGCTCATCTCCTGCTAAGCTACAGGGACACAAAAGCTGCAAGTAGCCCACCTTCCTGAAAGAGCCCAGCTGACAAATTTCCACTGGACCCGCAGGTGGCTTAGTTGGAGTGAGCCCTAAACCCCAATTACTGTTCCTGAGCTCATGGAAATCTTGGTAAGTGTCAGAGTGTACTGCTCCTGCCTAACCCTAAATCTTGAGAAATACTAAACTTTCTCCAAAACTTTTGTCTGTAGAACCGTCATTGGACCGGGGCCAACCTTCCACCTAATCCGCTGAGGGTGCATTGCCTGTGGGCCTGACTTCTCTGTGATCTCTGCTGCGTGCTCCATTTGAGGTCAGAATCTGTTGATTCCGAGGCCAATTTGACTCCATCCGAGAGCTCCTTCAACACTTCCATAGACGAGGACCAGATGAATGTTGAGGACCCCCAGGGAGTGAAAACCTGATCTTCTCCCACCAGAGCAAGCTCACTATGTACTTCACTTAAGTCTGTTGATGCTGGGAGATAACTTTTGCACCAGGACAAACCTGGTTCCTATATCTGACCAACACTCCATCGCAGGCGGCCTTAACCTGTGCCAAAATACCAGTCAAGTGCGACGGTTGGTGATTGATGTTTTTTGGACGCTATTTTTATTGAAAACTTTAAAATCTCAGGTCTCCATTTCCCCTTGTTGGGTTGTTTTCATTTTGTTGTCATTTCGTTTAATAAAATAGTCTCTATTTTTATCAATCAGAGTAAGATTTTAATTGTGCTGTTTTCTTTTGACTTTTTAACTCTTTTGGCACTCTCAAATGCTTTACACTTTTTCTTAAGCTAAGCCTGTTTGCTCTGTGCCACAGCTACTAGGGGTTGAGCTTAGGTTTAAATTATGGAAGCCTTTACTTACAAGAATAGTGACATCCACCCCAACTAATAATCCACTTTCTCACACTGTTCACTACCGTAAAATGTGAGCGTCTCGCATTATGCGTAGATGATATCAATAATAAAATGTATTTGATAACATTAGAGTGCATTCCATGAGTTATAGCATTGAGGAGAAAAAATATCCTTAGTTGATAAAGTGGTGGTAGGGGCGATGTCTACATTTCAGGCAGAAAAGAAGTACGAAAGTTCAACTCATCTATTTTTATTAAATGACAAAGTGCCATTTGATCCCAAATCTGGTCTCCTTCTAAATTTCAAAGATTCCACTACCTCTGGCATGCCATTCAATGTATGTAGTACTTTAATATTGGTTCCGTCTTGTTTACTTCAATTATTAGAAATCTAGAGGAAGATTTATTAAAAAGTCATGCAACGCAATGCAGCAAGACAACTTGTAGTGCTGCGTGACAGGGAGAGGGCAGAAATGTGGTATATATACTAAGATATGACGCATTCCTTCTCTCCCCCTGTGCTAGTGCACTGAGTGCTGTCTAACACCAATCCAGGCACCCTTGCATGATATCTCCCCTCTTTACGCCTCTGTTGCGAAGGCAAACTATTTCAACACAATCTCAGGTTTACTAATCTTAGTAAATCAGGGATTGTGTCAAAATCCATGTGTGGATGCATGGGAATGCCCATTCTCCACTAATTGGAATGCCTTCCCAATCAAAAGTAACACAAGGCAGTGATTTGGGTTAGATTGTGTTACTCTGGATTTACTAAGCAATGCAGAGCACGTGAGGTGTCTTTGTGTGGCTTAGTAAAACCCACTAAAGGACTTGCATTATCCAAGGTGACTCAAGGGCAATGCAAGCCCTTTGTAAATGTGGGCCCTGGCTTTCTGAATGTTAGCCCTGTGCCTCTGGGATCTTTTGCACAAACATTTGTGTTAAAAGTTCTGTGCATTGTATCCGTTGATGTCTTATTTTCATGTACAGGCATTTGTTTATAAGTTCTAGGTTGTCTGACAACAAAACTTTCTTTGAGGGGATCTTCACTTTCTCTTTGTTACTGATGGACTTGGTCTTTCTCTTTAATCTTACTAAGGCTCCTTTTAGCTCTTAGTATGAGCAGATGTGGAGATGCAGGGAGTAGGATGATGATGATGTTGTGATGAAGTTTGACATCAGGGATCTTGCCCACCTCAGTAACAGGAGAAGTGAGCACCTAACCCAATCGTGTTCATGCACATTACTTAGATTGTCCTGCTTTAATAAGCGTACCAGAAATGAAAATACCCAACAATGGAGCCATAACATTTGGGCTACTTTCAGATAATGCTTTTTTGATCCAGCTACATTCATACCTACTTTCTTCTGGTTTTCTTGTGCCTTCTCTGAATTTCAATTTTCCATATTTCAGTTAGCATATTGTCTCAGGGAGGTTACTTGAAAAGTACCTGGAGCATGGTAATTCTTGAGACCTTCTGAACGACTGTTCTTATTGCACTCTGATGTCCTCAACCATCAGCAGCTTGAAAAAGACCACGTGCATGCATTCTCCAGCATGTAATGACACATTTAGTATTTCTTTTGTTAACTTTTTTCCATGGAAGGGCACCTACTATTCTCATGCCCTTGTGGCACATTTTGGGGGTCAATGAGTATATTGCACCTAAAAACCTGGTGTCAATGGTTGCTCAACAAATTTGCTCTCATATTTCAATAAATAATTTACAGATTTTTCTCATATATGTATTTCACACTTAAGCCAGCATGAAAACAGAATGCATATTAGGTGAAGTAGATGTATGAATGTTAGTGTTATTGGTCTTGTCAGCTGAAACCAGGATGGGATGCAACGCTAAGTGCATAAATAGTTTTTCCTATATCGATCAGGTTTACGATGAATAAAACTGAACTACTTTAGATCTGCCTTATTACCACTAAATTGAGCTGTACCACAAGATTCTATGTTGTCCTCAATTCTACTGAACGTTTACATGGACCTTCTTGGCCCAATAAAGCTAGAGAAAAGGATGGCCATACGCAGTGCTCAATTTGTAAGATTATAAGTGCCAGGGCCCTCATTAGGAAGCTACTGCAGCTTGCTCCACCCATCACCCCAGCCAGTGCTGGCTGTGATAGTACCAGCACAGCTACTTGTAATTGTAATTGTAATTGGGTATTTGTAAAGCGCACGGCTACTCCACAGAGTGTCCCGGCGCTAACGACCACTAAAACAGGCAGAGTGAACTCACAGCTACTAGCTAGTACTACTGTTGAAATAGCCAAGTTTTTAATTTCCTCCTGAACACACCTAGGTCAGATGTTTGTCTAAGAGAAATTGGCAAACCGTTCCACAAGCGGGATACCACCACTTGAAAAGAGCAGCCGCCCATGCGAGAGCGGGAGAACCTAGGAATGGTCACCAGGTACTGCATCGAGGACCTCAATGTCCATTGAGGAGCGTAGTGCTGGATCCTTTTCCTAATATAATGGGCCCCTGAGTTGTGTAGGGCCTTAAAGGCCAAGGTAAGAGCCTTAAACTGGACCCTCTTACGCACCGGAAGCCAATGCAGAGATTTTAAGTGGGGGGTCATATGAGCCCAGGGTCCTACCATCAGAATAGCTCTGGCCGCCGCATTCTGAATCACCTGCAGGTGACCTAGAAGACATTCCGGTAAGCCTAAATATAGAACATTTGCATAGTCCAGCCTTGATGCAATCAGGGCCTGAACTACCGTCTTTCTGAGGGGGACCGAGAGCAGGGGGAGGAAGTTCTTCAGCATTTTTAAAAGCCTAAAACAGGTGCCGGCCACAGATTGAATTTGGGTCTTCATGGACATGTCCGAATCCAACTTCACCCCAAGGTTTTTTACTGTGGTAACAGAGCACTTCGGGGGGGACATGTCTAGTGGCAACCACTGTCGCCACTCCTCACTCAAATTGGAACCAAAAAAAATAATCTCAGACTTTTCGGGATTGCATTTTAGTTGGCTCCATCTGAGCCAGGAAAAGACCTCCGTTAGGCAGGTGTTTATCTCACTGCCTTTGAACACGGTGCCCTTCTCGCTGGTGGACAGAAGTTGTGTGTCATCGGCGTAAGATACAATTTTTGCGCCGTATTTCTCCACTAAGAGTGCAAGGGGGGCCATATACATATTAAACAGGGCCGGACTTAGAATTGAGCCTTGGGGAACTCCTACTTTCATGGAGGTGATGCGGGTTGAGAAAGGGGGGGACCATACAGTTTGCTGGCGGCCACTTAAAAAGGAAGTATACCATTTGAGAACCGTGCCACCAATACCGCAGTCCTGAAGTCTTTCCAGGAGTTGGTCATGGGGCACGGTATCAAAGGCCGCAGACAGGTCTAACAGTACCAATACCGCATTGCCCCCACTATCCAAAGTAGTCTTGATAGTTTCAGAGACTTCTACTAAGGCCGTCTCAGTACTGAAGTTTGCTCTGAACCCTGACTGACTCGGATGTAATATGTTATTAGCCTCCACAAACTCCGTAGTAACTATGTTTACATATTTCTCCAAAACTTTGGAAAAGAAAGGCAGCAGTGAAATTGGCCTATAGTTACATGCTATCAGAGGGTTTGCTGTAGGCTTTTTTAACAGTGGGAGAATTCTAGCGTGTTTCCAGCTCTCAGGCATTATTCCCTCCGACAAGGAGGAGTTCAGAACTCGATTCACCGCTGGGTTAATCACTTCAGCGATTGACGCCAGTACTCGCGCTGCACAGGGGTCCACCGGGGAACCGGATTTTAGAGCCTTCATTATCTCGAGAGATTTATCTAGTGGAATAGGCGGGAATTGTGAGAAAGACACACCTGGCGTGGAATTAACTGTGAGTGTTTAATCCCTCTACCCGGGGCAGCTCCTTAAAAGAATCTTGGATGTTTTTAATCTTCTCAAAGAAAAAATGCGCTAAACTGTTGGTCCAATCGCTGGTCGGAATAAATGGACTGTTCATAGCATTCGGAGATGTAAAGTCATTAACGATTTTAAACAGTTCCTTACTCTTGTTCCCCGCCTGTTCAACTTTGGTGGATAGGAAGAGTTTCTTTTCGTCGTGGACCTTGGAGTAATGAACTTTCAAGGCCTGTTTATAAATGGCTTTGTCAGAGGGATTAAAATTCTTCCGTCATATTCTCTCAAGGCATTTACATGCGCTTTTACTTTTTCGAAGGGCCTCCGTAAACCATGGCGCAGAGGTCCTACTGGCATTAGCTGCCCGGGTTGTCGGAGGGGTCAGCTCTGCCGAGCGGAGCTGTAGCCAGTTCTCCAAGGAGAGTACATCGCTCTCCAACATTCCATTAAAAGGAATGGGATGTAGCCTTAGTGCATTGTCCAGTGCCTCAACCGTGAATTTATTAAAAGGCCTAAAACTATTCGGGCGGGGCCTGCAATATGATAGAGGCCTACTAGATTCTTTAGGGACTCTGAACGTGAGCAAAAAATGATCCGACCATATTATGGGGAGAGGCACTTCCATTTCTATACTGACCGTTGAAAAAACCTGGTCTAAAATGTGGCCTTTTTCATGAGTGGGCAAAAAAACATAGGGGGCCAGGTTAAAAATACCCAGTGATTCACACAACCTGGAAGGTTCAGGTTCTCCAGGTTGATCCATATGGATATTAAAATCTCCAAGTACCAGGCAATGCTTGTATTTGGCAGCAATAGGGGCTATAGCATGACCAATTGATTCTAAAAAAAATTCCGGTCGTACCCGGGGGTCGATAGATTACAACCCCGGTGATAGATTGGTGTGCCAACACAGTTAGAAAGAAACAGAGTCCCTCCGCTCCCTCTATCTCTGCAATAGAGAGTAGCGAGCAGGAATAGAGGTTTTTATAAATAATGGCCACTCCCCCACCCCTGCCCCCCGGTCTGTCCTTTCTAAGGATCCGGTACCCCGGGGGAATTGCACTGGTAATAGTGGGGTTGGAGCTGTCATTTAACCAGGTTTCCGTCACAAACATGATGTCAGGCTTTAGGTCAGTTAAAAGGTCGAAGAGCTGAAGCTCATGTTTTCTTAACGACCTGATGTTTAATAGGATAGCCTTCAGAAGGCTCCCTTCCCCTAAGGTCCGATCCTGGTGGGTGCCATTATTGGATTTCTGTAGAGCCTCCGTGCCCTTTGCACTGGGTGAGACTGTCAATCCACAAAATTTACAAGCAAGGCAGTCCGCATCGGCTAAAAGAGATAGGTGGGGGTGGCAGCTCATGCACTTTCCGATGGCTAATAGTTTAGATCTGTGGTACTTAATGCCATACTTGGAATCCGGCGAGTGCCCAGCAGCCTTTCCGGCGCCGGTCGCCTCCGGGACGCTGACGGGCGCAAACGGGCTTGACTTAGGCGCGCCCGCTGCGCGCGCGCCCAGCGTCCCGTTTTATTTCCCCCAGTTTAACCACTAGACCGCACAATGTCCAAAATGGCGGTACAAAGTGTCCGGTTTGCCACCTGGTAGCGTGACCCACTCAGGGTTCGATTCCCACCACCCTCCTCAATTCAAATTCAACGTGCAGACACTTTTAAATGTAAAACAGTTAAAACACAATAAAGGGTTGCCATAAACAATTTAAAACAAAATTAATGCTTCAAGTTCTGTGCAAAATCGCAAAATTAGCAGCTAAGACACGAGCATGTGAGCAGCTGACTGCTCTGTTTCAGGGTCGAGCGCGCTCGCGCAGCGTCCCATTTTATTTCCCCCAGTTTAACCACTAGACCGCACAATGTCCAAAATGGCGGTACAAAGTGTCCGGTTTGCCACCTGGTAGCGTGACTCACTCAGGGTTCGATTCCCACTACCCTCCTCAATTCAACGTGCAGACACTTTTAAATGTAAAACAGTTAAAACACAATAAAGGGTTGCCATAAACAATTTAAAACAAAATGAATGCTTCAAGTTCTCTGCAAAATCGCAACATTAGAAGCTAAGACACGAGCATGTGAGCAGCTGACTGCTCTGTTTCAGGGTCGAGCGCGCTCGCGCAGCGTCCCGGTTTATTTCCCCCAGTTTAACCACTAGACCGCACAATGTCCAAAATGGCGGTACAAAGTGTCCGGTTTGCCACCTGGTAGCGTGACCCACTCAGGGTTCGATTCCCACCACCCTCCTCAATTCAAATTCAACGTGCAGACTCTTTTAAATGTAAAACAGTTAAAACACCATAAAGGGTTGCCATAAACAATTTAAAACAAAATTAATGCTACTAACATCACATACATACAAGTATGACAATTGAGACTATTCCAGGACCCTAAAGCTATAAGAATTTCTTGGGCAGCAGATATTAGATATTTTTTATGTATAGTGAATTAATAAACAACTGTTGTCATTCTCAGCTCATTGTTGTACAAATTGCACAAACAGCGACATCATGTGGCAGACTGTTATAAGTGCCGGTGTTGACAATGAAATGATGGTGCCAAGCATCAGAAACCAGCGGTTCAAATTAAGCACTGACCATACACCATTTTAACAATCATCTGCAATACTGCCTCCATCTGACATAACTACTGTGAGCATTTCTTGGGTAAGCCTATAAGATTGAGGGGCTCCTTTACTCCAGAACTGCGTTGCAGTTACTGCAGAAATTTCCCTGTTTATGAATGAGGACCTGTTGCTGCTTATTTTCTTTGGCCCTCTGTTTAATATTTTAGCTGATGGATGGGAGTTTTAACTCTCCCTACTTTCCCTTTCTGCCTCTCAACCCACAAGTGCCCCCATGCTTCACGGTCTCTGTTCGCTTCATCATACCCTACTCTCTGCCCTTCTCCATTAGTAGAACCTGCTTTCTCTGCTTGCCTCAGCAGGCTTGCTCTCTCTCTGTTTTGGAATTTCTTATCACAGAGCATTCCCAGTTACACCTCTCTGCTTCTCTTAACAGATTATCTGCTCCATGTTTTGCTCTCTCTTCTTTAGTTCTAACCTCCCACATTCTGCACATGCCTGCTGTCCTGCGTTTTTGTTCAACATTCCTAGAGATTGCAAAAAACAGTATAAATCATCTCTTCAGGCTTTTTTAAAAAAGCAGACTTGCTACTTTAATAGGTTCCAGAAGTATACGTTCAGTCTTACAACATAGCGCTGAATTTACCACCTAAACTAGCCAGTAGTTCCTATGATTTTAGAAGCAAATCAATGTGTAATTGCAAATAACAACATGCTCATATAAAACATAATTTTTTAGCCAAATGCTGTACAATCTCATTCTATTGAGCTTTTTGAACTTGGAGACCACATCAGTGGGTTTTTAGTTTAAATTGGTGACCCGTGGTTAAATGTTGAGCGGATCTGTGTAAGACATTGGAGTATTAGTTGAGGGGGGGTAGGTTCCCATCTGAATTAATAAACACAAGCCTTGTCAGGGTGAACCACTACAATCACTAAATAAGTCTGAGCTAAACCTCCTGGTAGCTATGGCAAAGAACAGACAAACTTAACCTAGAGGCAATGTGTGAAGTATTTATGCAATACTAAAACAGTAATAAAGTCAAAACACCACGCAAGAAAAATAGCAAACTAATTTAGAAAAATACAAAATATTTTAATAATAAAATGACCCTAAATGACAAAAGTCCAATGAGAAAAATGAGACAAAAAGCATTAAGTGCCAACCTCAGTCATCTGGTTGCACTTGACTGGTACCTAGGCATGAGTTAAGGCCCACCATGATGGAGCGCGAGTCAGATACAGGAACTAGGTTCGACGCAGTTGGAGGTTTTAAATTCGGGCTTAGTCTCTGAACTGGAAGTCAAAAATCTTCAGATAGCTGTTGGACGACCTCCCGGTGAAGCCACTGAATTTTTGCAAGAAAGCTCTGTGTGAGAGAAATTTGCACCCAGAAAAAGTCCTTCACCAGCTGGATACATTTGAGGCCTTCGCCTGGTGAAGAATTCTACATTCGGACCTAGTCACTTTTTTGGAGCTCAGATTCTTCCACCGCGACAAGGTTACAAGTTGTAGCCAAAAAGCACTTCATAAAGAGACACCGTCACTGTGAAGCCCTGCTGAAAAGGATATGCTATTGCAGAAAAGCTCAGAGGAGGAGAAACTTGAATCTTCAGCCTAGGGGCAACACACATTTGTCAGATCAGCTTCGCAGGTTTGTCTTGGTCCTCTGGAGGTCTTTGAAGCCAAAATGTTTCTAAGTCATAGTTTTCCAGGAGTAATAGGATGTCTACACTTAGACACCACACAAGGGACTCACTCCAGCAGGGACCACCAGCAGAGTCCAGGGCAGGTCTTGTGCCGCTGGTCAGCTGGACAAGGGCAGCAAAAACCTCCAGTAGATTTTTGTATCCCTGTAGCTTGAAGAGAAGGTTGGACATAGGACCCTTTGAGTCCACTTGTTTGTCCTGGATACATCAGAAAGCAGGGAACTTTTCAGGTTACAGATAGCAGGTTCAGTCCTTTTCTGATTCTCCCACAGTTACACTTGTGTTCTGAGGAGTGTACTGGGGATGCCACATTTATGCCTGTACCAGCTTTTGAGTGTGGGTGACTCCTGGCCATTAGGATAAAATCTCCCACAGGTAACCCTACCCCATTTTGCAGCATTTTATGTGTGCCCTACAGCAAACAATCCCACAGTGCCCCTCTCTGCCTTAATCTAAGACGATGAAACCCTTCTCCCCTTATGCAGAGCCTGGGTGTCCATCTCAGAGGTGTGGCCAGGAAAATTATCAACCCCTCCTCTGTGGTCACTGCAAACCAGTTCTAGGGGCAGCTCCCTCCCATTGTGATTGGGGCCTGGCTGACTGGAAGAACAAAGAAGGGGCTTGTGCAGGTGTTATCTGAAATCTGATTGTGACAAAGAAAGTTCTTTTGAAGTTAATTAAAGTCATGGCACTGCCCAAATAGTCATCCTGCCAAGGGAAAGAAACCCCTCTCCACAACCAAGCTTTTATTTCATGCTTTAGGAGCAGTTTTCATACTTCATTCAGGGTCAAGCCCTCAGAGGGCTGCACCTGGAAGCTGATGCAAATAAGCCTCCAGAGGCTTTAGGCAGGGAAAATCTAACTTTCTAAAAGTTCAGATTTCCATAATATTTGTTAGAAATCCGACTTGGCCAGTGAATTGGACTTTTAATAAATGTTACAAAGAGTCCAAGAAAGAAATGTGTAATTGTTTCCTAGCTGGAGATATCACTATTAAATTTAATATTGCATTCCAGTTCTTTCTTATGAAAATAAAGCATTGTCTACCCCTGTATCCAGCATGAATCCTGGGCCGGCACAGCCATCCGCTTGTTTTGTATACCAGACTATATAGGGGATCTCATTTCCTACCCACTGTCTCCCCTGTGTGGGCTCACCGTCCCGGTTTACCATGTGGTGAGGGAGGCAGGCTGATGGGGCCTGCATTTCCGACATGGCGCACTAATGGTGCTGTGACTGGTGCGTGATCCTGGTGGCGAGAGTCAAGAAACGCTGCAGCAAGGTTGGATCACTTGGGGACATTTTGCCACCGATCCATGAAGCACCGCCTATCCCTTGTGGTCCCACGGGATGGTCGTCTGGATCGCTGGTGCAACTGGGGGTGACCACGCTGCTGGAGCGGTTGTTGCCGTGGCCTTGGAGGACGGAGGTGATCGGGGCACAGATGAGGGTCTTGCGGAGAGAGCCAGCTGCTGGACCTACAGACAGCTGTCGACGAGGGAGCTGCACCCTGGTGGTCTTAGGCCTCTCCCGTCACCCATCCTTCCTGCTGCAGGGCACAACCTTCCAACAGAGTCCGGGGGCCGGATTTGGCTCGGGCCCACTTGTGCCTGACATCGCCTGCGTCGTCCAGTGGCTATCATGGGGGCCCCTGCTGCTGGTCCTGGATTTCCGGTGGTGGCGGACTGGTGGCCTAGCCTTGGTTGCTCTGCTACCCATGAGAGGAGTGAAAGCCCTGGCTGCCTGCAACCACGCCTGCATACTCAACACAATGAGGTGAGCCACGTGACTGGGGTCGGCTGGGATGCGGCAGGCCCGTTGCTGTTGCTATCCCTAGCTGTGCCCCCCAACCAGCTATCACGCTCTCCACACCGGCCGAATGTCGGATCGGGCCTAGGCCATGCTGTGGTGGTAGCTAGTGGGGGGTTGTTGAACTGTGGATTGGTTCTGCCACCCTTCTCTGGGATCACCTGCTGAGCTGAGAGATGACACCAGTGCAGGCCTTCACTGGGCACGAACCGCAGGAACCTACCAGCCTGGGCCCCATTGGTGTGAGTTGGCCCTAGGTGGTGTGACGGACTTGTGGAGCGCCCGTCACATACCTGAATGAGCCCTGGCACTTAGGAGTGCCTTGGCCTGCCCTCTTTCTCCACAGTGCAATGTTGCCTTGTGGTGGGGGACCAGGGGTGGGGTCGGGCCCAGGCTCGCCCCCTTGTGCCACTAATAGCAGCTACCATCTGAGGGTGGACATTCAAATTTGCAGGGGTGGCCAAAGCTGCTTGTGCTCGCTTTGGTGCTGACCTCAGGGCTGCTGCATAGAACTCCATTGTGGTGAGTCAGTCTGGGGGGGGGTGAGGCCTTGTTGTGTTCCAGTGGCACTGCCATTTTCTCCCCTCCTGGGATGCATTTCCCCCCTGCTCCTCCCCCCCCTCATTTTCTCCCCCACTCCTCTTGACACCCTGCCTCCTGAACAGGCCCGGGGGTCAGATCTGACCTAGGCTGTGCTTAGGGGGGCATATGGGGGACCCACTGTGCGGCACCTCAACCTGACCAAGGAATCATTCTGCCACCTCCCCCCTGGACTCACTTGCTGGACTGACCAGAGGATAAGATACGTGGCCTGGACTGGCCGTGACCCGCAGGGCCCTGTTTACTTAAACCATGTAGGTGTATGCTGGGTCTGGGTGGGACGCTGGGCTCACATTGCTCCTACTGTCCAGCTGAGGGCATTTTGCTGTGATCAAACAGGGGACCAGCTCCAGAGCGAAAACCCCTGATTCACTCACTGCCTAGGTGAACACAGTGCTTAAGCGTTGCCCTGCCCATTCACTGGGCTACTACCTCACTCGGGCGGGCACTGTTACCATCCCCTGCAATCTGTTTCCATCCCAGACAACTCGCACAAGCAGCACTGACGGGCAACTGAGGCTCCGCTGAGGCCTACTGCTCAGCAAATAGTAATGGGTCATCTGCGATCATCCACTCTGCCCACCTTGACGCAACCTGTATCAAACCAAATGAAGCAATCAGGGACATGCCCAGAAGAGGAGACGCCACAACCTGATGCAGCACTCAATGCCAAATTAGACACTGTCCTGCTAGCGGTAGAAAAAATTGGTACAGCTCTAGATTAAACAAAGACATCCCTCGAAAGTAGGATAGACAAAGTGACAACGGATTTCACTCTCTTACGCGCAGATCATCGTAAACTAGTTGATAAACTATACAATGCCGAACTCACACTGGCTGAGCTACAGCCCGCCACCTAAGAAAACACGACCTTGATTCAGTCACTGCTGGACCAAGTTGACACCCTGGAGACTAGAATAGAGGACGCAGAAGGTCGGTCCTGCAGAAACAACATTCGGGTGATGGGCCTTCTGGAAGGCACGGAGGGTTGGGACGCGTTGAGGCCTGGATCCGCAAGTTGGTACCTACTACTGCGCTGTCCTCCTTCTTTGCGGTTGAGCGTGCTCATTGGGTGCCATCATGTAGACCACCACCAGATCGGGACAGCGTACTCCGTTAAACACGCCAACTGAAAGAAATCACGCTGAACGGCACTCCGGTCATGTTATTCCCAGATTTTGCGATACTTGTGCAGAAACAAAGAAGCTCCTTCCAAGCGGTCAAATGTCGCCTGCGCAAGTTCAATATACATTACTCGCTACTCTTTACGGCACGTCTCCAGGTGGTGGACAAGGATACCGTTTGTTTCTTCGACTCTCCCGAGAATGCATGAGCAGGCTTTGAAAAATCTACTCGCCCAATCGCAATTCCGAGTAACATTTTATCAAGTCGTGCTATTTTTAGAACCTACTAGTCCCACCTGGAAAGTGAACTTTGGCTGGAAAGGAACAGGTGTTCTATTTATTCAGAAAGTGAATGAGCAATAAAGATGCCATTAAATCTTGTTTTTATCTTGACAGATTTGCTGTCGGTTCAAGCAAAGAGGTTAAATGTCAGATTGTCTTTTTTCTAATTGCTGTTTGGAAAATGCAGTTTATTTTTCTATCTCTTGCTAGAGTTAGAGGTTTTTTTCAATTGAGTTGTCTGAGGATGCCAGTTACTTTTCTCTAACACATAACATTTAAAAAAATAGCCTGCAAATTATTATTACAAATATTTCAAAATATATCAGGAATTACAAAAGCAAATTTTTTTGTAATTAAGAAGTGTGATGCAAACAAATAGTTAAATAGGAGCAAAAGAAACGATGTGCAAATGACACATATTTGCAGAAACTCTATTTCCAAACATTGTTGGCACACTATATAGTTTTATCAGTAAAACCGCATTTCAGTGAGAAAGTTTGTGCCTGTTTCAATGTAAAATTTGTTGATTACAAATGACAGTGTGCTACCACTTCATGCTTTAGCTATGTATTTATTAAAAGTGATAATTTGTAAACATGATTTGAGAAACATTCCTGCCACCACCCTGATGATAATGCTGTTAATGAACTAAGAGGCAAGTCAGGGGTCATGTTTGTGTATTCTATATATTCTATATGTGGCTAGATTAGTCTTATATATAGTTGTTAAATCAAACAAAAGATTTTTTGTACAGCAGACATGCTGAACTCGCACATTTGAAGGTGCTCTCATATGTGATAATGAAGAAAATGGCGGCTCAATTAATTAAAATATTTGCCCACGATCACATCATTTTAAACCAGTTTATGGGTCAAGAGCATTACAAATAGGTCGAGTATAATATTTAAGTCACTAGACCTGCAGGATGGGATTGAATGGAAGCTGCCGGTCACGCTGTGGTGGTGAGCCTCAACAAGGCCTACCAGTGCTTAGGGGTTCTCCCTTTCTGCACAGAGTCCTCAGACCAATAGGAAGAAGTTGGCACAGAAACTGGAATAGAAAAAACAGAGTTTATTAAACCTCATGAGGTGGAACTACATTCACACAGCACCCTTCGGCAATGCATGAAGTAGCACCCTGAATGGAAGGACCTTGGTCCTTTTATACCCACACAGGGGCTCAAATGAAGGCGGTACAAACAGAAATGCTGGTTTTAGGTACATATAAGGTCATACAAGAAATGCACAGTCGACAAGTGGGTGGAGCTAACAGTTTCTACTTCTAGTAGACACATCCTGACATTTATAAACTCGGAACAGCTGCATGGACAGCTGCGAGCTCAACTAAGCATGTGCAAAGCAAAAGAAACTAAATATAACTCGTCTCTAGGCAGATTTCAAGAGCAGTTAACAGGAATGTAGGACAGAGCACATGGCGAGCACATGGCAGCACATGGCAACCAAAATGGCTGCCAGAAATACAAAATGGATTCCACAAAGCGGACAATTTAGCCTCTGAATACAGGATGTCTTCGGCTAATGCTTAACTTAAGTGCTGCCAAATTACAACATACGACCCTTTCAGCATTAGCTGAAGACATTCGTTTATCTGGGGTAATCTAAATATTCATCCCGTACATCTATTAACATTATTTCGGCCACCTCTTTATTCAACATTTGTTGGGCCTTTGTTTCAGCAACGTTCCTTTTGGCAGGTATACAAGCAGAGATGCAAATGGAGCAAAGCATTGGACCACATTGGATACATACACAGCATGTAAAAGTATCATAATTATTACACACAGGATAGTCAGTAGCTTCCAGCCCCAAGCAGAAACAAGAGTCCAAAACCATCCAGTAAAAGTCCAAGTACCAGTCTCTGAATGAATTTCTGCAGCAATCTTATGCAGTTTTGATATTGCGTCATATACTGAAGGTGAGTGATCCGGTATGAATACGCAACAGCTGCTACCGATGATGCGACATGCACCACCTCGATCAGCCAAAATCACGTCTAACACCATCCTATTCTGGAGTGCTACAATCCTTGCAATCTGTAGTTCCTCTGTAATGTTCCCAAGTGCCATAGCTGTTTGATTGGTAACAGCTTCCACAACACGAGTTAAGCGCCTGATCTTTCTACTGTTCAATGCAGCACCCCCAAAGAAAAATAAGCCCAAGTTGAAATCAACATATTGTTGTAGGGTAGTGTCGGTTTGGTCAACTTCATCCATACTTATTGTCCTCTTATTTCTGTTTTTGGAAATATCATTGTACAGTTTAAAATCACGGTGATATAATGCAGGTGCCAGAAACACAGGGGGCAACAGAAAAGATACATAGCAGATTCCTGACCACCCAACAGGTAATTGATAATATCCGTTATTTCCACACACAAAATACGTATTATGCGAGGCTGTGAAAGTGCTCTTATTGGCACCTTCAAGGGTCAGGATTACAGTACACTCGCTCCTCCCCACTGGAATTCTTCCAACACTACAGATACACAAATCTGCTTTAGTTTTTGGCACAGAAATCACAAAAGGTCCAATGTTCTTTATTATTCTCACATTTGTGAAGGCATATGGTGTTGAAATATTGTCCGGTTGATACTCTTCCCATTCCCATTTAGTCCCTTTGGCTTGTGGATAACCTTCTTTATTTTGATAACACACTTTATTAAGTTGAAAAATAATCCCACCTACTGAAGGCTTTCTAGATGCAAACAAAGCGCATACCAAGCTTGACAAGAACCATTGTGAGAAAATGGAAGAGGAATAAAAGGTGTTCCTCCTTTCTTTTGATGTGCAGGTATCATCCCACACACCCAACAGTTGGTAGTATTTGTAGCATTGTGAGTATAGTGCAACATCTGGATAAAGGTATTGTTTAGATAGGATTGTCGATGCTTCTGCTCATGGTAGGGAAGAGTGAAGTAGTAGTGTTCCACTGGTACTGGCGTAGTGGCAACAAAAAGCTGTCGAACAGGAGCCACCTTCTCGATGTACCACGTAATTGCTGCCATAGCCACTATAGCAACAACAAACCCTACAACACAAATGATTCTTTTGTTATTCATTTCAGCAACAATAATGATTGATCTTTCTAAAAACTTGTTGAAAACAATCGTTGGAGCTCTTCTCCCTGGGCAGCCGTTGATTTCTTCACCATGGGCCAAGGCGGGTGTCACTACACTAATGCAGGGCTGATCCCCCTCCCCTTGCCACATCGGCTCTCCGTTTCACTAACCCAGGGCAGTAGCTCAACCAGTCTTTTTCAAAATTGCAGATTCTTTCCTCGGTCTCAATTGATATCTGGATACTCCAGTGATCGTGTGGTCCGGGAAGACTTCCGCAGATTCGTCAGGTGAGATAGCTTGGCCTTTCTCCGTCTCCAGAATCTCTCGATGGTCGGTCAACACAGCAGGTTCCACCAAGGCAGGCGACACGCGTTTGCAGTGTGTGCTGTGGATCCAATTCTTTCTGTTTGTCACTCGAACTGCTGTCCTTGTCGCAAGGAGCACCTGCTCTGGTCCTCGCCACCTCGGCTCCAAGCTGTTTGATCTGTCGAAGACCTTGACCATTACGTGATCACCAGGACGGTGTTCGTGGGCCTCACCTGTAGATCTGTCAGGAAGAGCTTCTCGAACCTGTTGATGAATAGAAACCAAACTCTCGGTTAACTGTGCCAAATAATCATTCATCAGAACACAAGGAACATCATGTATGGGGCGTGGCTTAGGAATTCCCCAAATGTTCATCGGTCTCCCAAACACCACCTCATAGGGGGTAAGACCTGATCGTGAATGTGGCACCGATCTTATGGACAACAATGCCAATGGTAGTGCATCTGGCCACTTTAGAGACGTGGAAGCCAGTATTTTCGCCAATTTTGATTTTAAAGTAGCGTTATACCTTTCCACCAATCCTGCTGATTGCGGGTGGAAAACTGTATGGAGTTTCTGTTTGATCCCTAATCCTTTCAGTACATGCTCAACAACTTGCCCAATAAAATGAGGTCCATTGTCACTCCACAAAAGTTTGCAAACACCGTATCTAGGGAAAAACTCCTTTAGAAGCACCTTTGCTGTGGTGAGAGCAGTATTATCCTTTGTAGGGTATGCCTCTATCCACTTACTGAAGGCACATACCACCACTAGGACATATTTCAGATTATTGCAGCGTTCGAGTTGGATGTAATCCATCTGCAAAACTTCAAAAGGTGCGGTTGGTGTAGCAAACCCTCCTGTAGGAGTTTGTGTCCCTTTTCCAGGATTATACTGCCAACAGATCAAACAGGACTGTACTACTCTTTTGGCTGTGCTAGCAATTTCAGGATGCTCCCAAACTTGTGTAAGCAATTTAGTTATTGCTAGAGCTCCAACATGTGCCAGCCCATGTGCCATTTGAACCATAGGTTGTAAATAGGCTGCAGGCAATTTCCACTTATTCATTTCTTTGTTACGCCAACAACCCTCATCATCTAACATTCCTTCTTTAGACCATTGCTCAAACTCTTCCACAGAAGCAGATCTCTGTATATCCAATACTTCCTCTCTAGCATCATGCCAACGCTCAGCTTGTGATTTCACTACGTACATGGATGTAGTGCTTCGCTGCATCGCAGTTTCACGGGCTACGCGGTCTGCAAAGGCATTGCCTTGTCCTATTTTGTCAGTCACTTTCTTGTGTGCGCTACACTTCATAATAGCAACTCTCTTTGGGTATGTAAGTGCAGTCAAGAGATTATGCACTAACTCTCCGTGCATTATCTGCATCCCATGGGATGTAAGAAAGCCTCTTTCCTTCCAGAGTAGGCCGAAATCATGAACCACTCCAAAAGCATAGCGGCTATCCGTGTAAATGTTCACACACAAGTCAGTGCTAAGCTCACACGCTCGTGTCAAAGCTATTAGTTCAGCTGCTTGAGCTGACTTCTGAGGTATGCGAGCTGTTTCCACTACTGTCTCAAGCATGGTAATTACATAAGCAGCTGAAGTCGTGCCATCTGGTAACTTTAGACAGGACCCATCAACCCACAGTTCCCCATCTACATCTGGAAGGGGCGTATCTTGCAAATCGATGCAACCCTTTGTCTGCTCCTCAGTAAGGAATATGCAATCGTGAGGCTCCTTTGACTGAGACTGAGTCGCAGGATATGGCAACAAAGTGGCTGGGTTCAGTGTCGCACATCTCTTCAAGGTAATATGAGGTGCTAACAGTGTCAATTCGTATCCTGTCAAACGAGCACTAGTTAAGTGCTGAGTCTTAGTCTGATTCAAAAGGGCATCTACTGCATGGGGTACTAGCACCAACAGTTTGTGTGACAAAACTATCCCTTCACTCTGACGTATGGACACAGCCGTCGCTGCAACTGAACGGAAGCACCCAGGTAATGCACGAGCAACAGGATCAAGAACTGCAGAAAGGTATGCGCAAGGACGCTGTTTGTCCCCGTGTGTCTGTACTAAAACTGACAATGCACATCCTTCTTTCTCATGTACATAGAGTGTAAAAGCCTTCGTGTAATCTGGTGTGCCTAACACTGGTGCAGAGCAAAGAGCTTGTCTCAACTGACAAAAAGCATTTTGACATTCATCTGTCCATGGAAGGGGGATCGGAGTGTTTTTAGTCAAAAGTGCTAGCAAGGGTTTAACAATGTGTGAAAAACCCAATATCCATTGCCTGCAAAACGAAGTCAGACCAATGAATGCACGGACATCTTTCTGCGTGGAAGGTACTGGGGTGTCTAAAATTGCTTGAATGCGATCTGGTGTCAGTGCACGGCCCTCCTTAGACAGAAGGTGTCCTAAATAGGTCACCTTCGGTCTACAATATTGCAATTTCTTCCGTGATACTTTATGGTGGTGTGTAGCAAGAAAAGAAAGCAAGGACAAAGTGCATTTCTCACACTGCTCAGGTGTATCAGCTGCCAACAAGATGTCATCGACATATTGTATGAGAGCAACTCCTTTAGGCAAGGTAAAGGAATCAAGCTGTCTCTTCAATGCTTGACTGTAAATACTAGGACTCTCAGTATAGCCTTGAGGAACTCTACAAAATCTGTATGATCTATTATTCAAAGTGAAACCGAACAAATATTGGCTACCAGGATGAATAGGAATCGAGAAGAAAGCATTCTTCAGATCAATTACAGAAAATGTAGTTGCTGTTGGAGGGACCAGGGTAAGCAATGTCGTTATGTCAGATACTACAGGGTACTGTGGTACTACAATCTTGTTAACTTCTCTCAAATCGATGATAAATCTATAGATCTTAGTGTCAGTATCTTTTTTCAAAATGGGAAGAATCGGACTATTGCAAACATTGTAAGGAACTTCTTCCACAACCCCCACCTTAATTAAATCATGTACAATACGTGTGAGTGCTTCTTCTCCTTCTCGAGAAATTTTATACTGAGGCAGTCTTGGCAATAAAGCGCCCTCCTTAACACTAATATGTACTGGTGGAATAACCATTTGTCCTACATCAGTGTCCGAAGTAGCCCACAAAGTACTAGGGAGTGAGGCTAGTGCAATGTCCTCTTTAATAATACAAGTTCTCTCAATCACAGGGTAGTTGTCATTCAAAATAACCCGTACTCCTTCCGGAGAACACCGTATCGTAGCCCTGAAATATTTAAGCATATCAAGACCCACAATATTGTCTGGTGTGTTTGGAGAAAGCAAAACGGACATGGAGCAGTAAACTTATCAACATCGAATGCAAGTGGTTGTGACAATGGGCTAAGGGAAGGTGTTCCATCGAAACCTATCGATGTAATGGTTAAGCCAGACAGGGGAGCCCTTGGAACCAACTGTTTAGACAAGGCGCTACGAGTAGCTCCTGTATTAACCAGAAACTGATCAGTAGAGCCCAAAACATGTGCTGTAACATAGGGACCCCTCTGATCTACTGGAACTTCAACTGATTCCTTACCCCATCCTAGGCAATCCTATGCATAAGCAGAATCTTGAAAATCAGAGGGCACATAGTCAGACATTTGATATTGGTTCCTTCTATCAAAAGTGTTAAACCCATCCTGCCCACGTGTATTAGCATCAAACCGAGCACGATCATTCGCGCTTCCTCTAGGCCCTGGATATCCCGAACGATTTCTCATTTGTCCCCGACCACGTAGATTCTGCTGAGCACGCAGTACTGGACAATCAGAAAGCCAACGTCCAAATTGTTTGCAGTACGCACACTGATCAACAGACAAATTTGAACGTGTATAGGAAGTAGAGGACGAACCATAAGATCCACGTCCACCTCTATCATGACCTCTAGAAGGCGGACCATAAGCTTGAGCCAACATAACCTTTGTTTTCAACTCTTTAGACTTTTTGTCCTCATTACCTTTAGTTTCTAATTCTTGTCGCTCATAATACTGAGCCATAGTTAAAAGAGAAACCGGAGAAGAGGTAGTCCATGAACTCTCACTGGCCTTTAAGCGACTAGCTATCCCTGGCAAAAGGTTTGCGACATATTTATCAACAAACAGATGCCTACCCGTGTCATCTATCAATGACTGGCCACTAAAATCGTGGAATGCCTCTTCAAAGCGTGTGAAAAAGTCAGAAACTGATTCATCTACCTTTTGCTTGCAAGACGCTAACACTGTCCAATCTATCTTTTTAGGGGGAATGATCGTCTTTAACTTAACTAATATAGCTGCCGGAAGATTTAAAATTAACTGACACGGTTTCTGTGCAGGTTCTCTATCTTCATCTAACCGCTCTAAATCTTTCCACAATGCTCCAAATGTCGCATTATCATCAATTTTACGCACAGTTCTCCACATATCAGGCGGTAATATTAATCCAAAAAACAAATCAATATCAGACAAAGTCATAGTACAAGAGCTAATTGCACCCTCAACTTCCTCATAAAAGGCTGCTGGATTCTTTCGCGGGTCAGGCAATGCATTTTTAAGGGCCATAACATCTGCTCTATTCCAAGGAGTGTAAACCCAATTATAAATAAAGTACCCTTTCGCATTAGTAGAAGTCTTATCATCCTCTGTACCCGTTCCTTTAGGAGGAACATATAAAGGCGCGGCTTCCCGCATGGGTTTCACATGAATTACAACATTCTTATCTGTTTCAGGAGTAGGAGTTCGTGCCATGCTGATCTGAGATGTTAGTGCAGCTGCTTCTGCTGCCTTTTTCTCCTCTCGCAAACGGGCTGCTTCAACACGCAGTTTAACCAAGTGTCTGATCGTGTCAGCCACCTGGGAGAAGACAAAAAGACCGTCACGTAATTGTTTACAATCAGCTGCTACATCATCGGGCTCCATATCTACCGAATGCTTCCTAAATCGTTCAATAACCTCTGCAGCAAATGTATCGGTAAAATATATTTGCTCCCTTTCCTGCCATCCTTTTATACTATCTAAAAGTTCTGAAGCAGTGGTAGTACTACAAACGGCTTTACGCGCAGCAGATCTAATGTCAGATGCACGCCCAGCAGATAACATTGAGCGAGTTTCTCGAGCTTTGTCCTGGTCTGAAAAAGAGTCCTCATCTGACTCATGAGGAGCGGAAGAAAAAATATACGGAGGTGGAGAACGATCTAATAACAAAAAATCATCTTGCGGTTTATTAAGGATAGGATAAAGGGCTGCCTAACAGCGTATTGGCCAGTTACCTGTAAATGGCGTTCCCTATCTTCCCTCTCTTTAATTTCTTTCATCTCCTTGTTTTTTAACTCTAATGCTTTCGCATAAATGGTCTTTCGATGTTCTTTGTCAATCAAGGCTTGCTCACGCTTCATTCGCTCACACACTTCTTTCTCCCACATTCGCACACAATCAAACATATCTTGCCTAGTCTTTCGTTTAAACATACATTGTTCCACATACTGAATCTTTCGCAAATCAAATGACCCATACATCGGCCAACGCAACTCAGGATCTTTACTAGTATATTTGTTCCATAACGTGCAGTACATTATAGAAGAAATACCATACTTAATATACATATCCCTATTAGGCGTCCCCTCCGGGGGGGCTGGTTGTGCTTCGTCAAGTCTCAAATTGGTACCACTACAAAAGCAACACATCCTACGAAGTGTGCTGAAAACAGGCATGCCAAAAAATAGTGCAAAATATGCAGTATTATAATCAAAGTAGCGCTTAAGGTACTCTTCGTACGTTGCGCTGTTCAAACAATTTTAAATAGAAAAAATTCACCTCATTACCTGCCTATATGTATTGCAATACATATATAATTACAAAACAGATTCCAAAATTGGCCAATCATACAAACAAAGCCGCAGTAAGTGTTACTAAACTACCTTACCAATCAAAGGCATCAAACCAACAGCAAGTGCCGCAAAACGGCTCTTACCAATCAAATGGTGTCCAGGTTCCAACTGCCAAGGTCTCAAAATCGACCAAATGGTCACTGCACAGCGAATCAACAGAAGAGATCTCAGTCGAGGACCGGCGCCGCCGGGATGGTCAGATCAGAAAGAAAGGAAAAACGCCGTGGGTGCCAAGACTCGGGTCTCCTCAGGCAGCGATCGCGTCCAAAAGCGAGATTCCAATCCTTCGTCTCGACCAGTCCTTCGGGCATCCGAGTCGCCGATGAGCCCCACGTTGGAAGCGCCAATTTGTGGTGGTGAGCCTCAACAAGGCCTACCAGTGCTTAGGGGTTCTCCCTTTCTGCACAGATTCCTCAGACCAATAGAAAGAAGTTGGCACAGAAACTGGAATAGAAAAAACAGAGTTTATTAAACCTCATGAGGTGGAACTACATTCACACAGCACCCTTCGGCAATGCATGAAGTAGCACCCTGAATGGAAGGACCTTGGTCCTTTTATACCCACACAGGGGCTCAAATGAAGGCGGTACAAACACAAATGCTGGTTTTAGGTACATATAAGGTCATACAAGAAATGCACAGTCGACAAGTGGGTGGAGCTAACAGTTTCTACTTCTAGTAGACACATCCTGACATTGATAAACTCGGAACAGCTGCATGGACAGCTGCGAGCTCAACTGAGCATGTGCAAAGCAAAAGAAACTAAATATAACTCGCTCTCTAGGCAGATTTCAAGAGCAGTTAACAGGAAGGTAGGACAGAGCACATGGCGAGCACATGGCAGCACATGGCAACCAAAATGGCTGCCAGAAATACAAAATGGATTCCACAAAGCGGACAATTTAGCCTCTGAATACAGGATGTCTTCGGCTAATGCTTAACTTAAGTGCTGCCAAATTACAACAACGCGACCTCACATCCCTCGTCTGCCGGAAACGGAAAGCAGAGTACTGTCACCAGAATAGGCTGTTGTGGCCCAAAAGGGTGTTCCGTCCGTCCTCCACTGCCCACAGCTGTACCCAACCTAGAACAGGTGATATCGGAGAGAAGGCAAGCTCTGCAAATACGCAATACGCATTTGGATCCAAAGCTCAGATCAAGACATCGATTCTGTGAAGTCATTAAGCGATGACGGTTCCTCAAGCACATGTCTGACCAGGATGGAATCGCTGGCGCCCCCGGGCGTGACCCTGCAGACTGCTGATGACGTTATGTGACCTGACCCAGAGGTTAGTGGTACCATCCTTGACCCGCTGATGACTCTTGACATCTCCTGCGGCAACCTGCATGCCCTGTCCGTCCCAGACCCATATTGGTTGGGTCTACTGGCAATCAATCACGATGGTTAGCACCCCACAGAGCCATTAAGTAAATTTGCAACATGCACTGGCATACACCCTGATGCAAATCATAGCTGGTACACCACACTCTATGTATTATAGGTCCTGCAAAATCCATCTTCGCTACACACGCTCCTTTCCTTTGACCGAGACTTTCAGTAGTTGCCACTGTTTGGTCAAACGGTTTTGGTGGGACCTTGCAGCACAACTGCTCCAATAATGTTTTATATGTTGGGGTTGTTCCCCCTCCCTTATTCTTCCTCAGCCCAGCTGTGTTGCCTTGCATTGACTGGCCCACCCTACATTCATCATGCTCAGCGGGCCGGTGGCCACCCTGTTCATACACAACTGCGTTATGTGTGGGACCAAGTCGCAATCCAGATATGGCCCACACTAACATTATCTCATGGAACAAGAGAGACATGCACACGACATTGCATCGTTACTCGATCTACTCCTATTTGAAATGCAGATCCACTCACAAAGCCCTCCTGCAGGAAACTCGCCTGACGCTTCAGGATGCTGACCGCCTCCACCACCATTGGCATGGCCAAGCATTTGCTGCCGGCTATTCGCCCTACGCTAGGGGAGCACTGATTTGGGTGTGGATGGGAACTCCATTTGTGACAAAAGAGGTGAGGTGTACCCTGGAGGTAGATTTATATTTATACAATGTCGCCTAAACGGGCTTCCGCTCATGTTGGGATGCTGTATATTCCTAACTCGGGCCAAACTATGGTCCTCCGCAACCTGTCTGGCATATCAGTTGATTGGAGTGAGATCCCTTGGATAATAGGTGGCGACTTCAACGCTGTCCTTGGACATCGCAATAGACCACTCTTTTCCCTCACTATCATGCACTACCTCTGCATCAAACGCTCGGGTGCTGGGTGACTGGTTGCGTCACTGGTCACTTGTGGATATATGGCGTGCACACAATCCTGACACTAGAGTGTACACATATTACTCATTACCACACGACCTGCATGTCCTCATTGACTGTGTAGTAGGGTCACTCATGCCCTTCCCCACACTTGGGCAAACTACCATGGCCGCACGCACTCAGACCACCAACCTCAGTCACTACAACTTAAGTGGGAGGTAGCCCCGCAGGCCATACCCACATGGCGCCTGCAAACCTCAGCACTGGAGCACTTGCCATTCCAGGAGGCACTTAGTTCTGCAACAGCTGAGTACTTTGAACTGAACGATGGCTCCGCCCACAAAAGACTCACCGAGTGGGATGCTTTTAAATTAACCATCAAGGGGCAGAGCCTAGGTAACAGCTTGAACATTTGCAAGTACCTAGATGACACATTAATAAAAGTTGAGTGCGAGCTTCTACAGCTGGAGACACAATCGGTGACGCAGCCGGAGTGCACAACTCAGCTGGATGAAAAATGCAGGGAACATGCCACTCTTCTAGAGGGCCTTAGAAGTCTAAACCATGCAGCACACTCCTCCCGCACTCATGCTGCCTCGGATCGAGTGTGGCGCCTACTGGCATGGCTTATATGCCAGGAGCAGGCTCAACATCTTATCATAGCCCTACGGGATCATACAGGATGCCTACTACATACACAGCATAAAATTCATAACCTGACACTACAGCTGTTTGTATGCATTGACCATCAGTTTTTATAGTGGGCATTTCGAAAAAAGAATTCTCAGTTGCGGCTCCCTACCATCACTCCTGTGCAGCATGCAGAGCTAGAGGAACCGGTCACACATTTCGAAATCTGTGAGGCCGTCAGAGCTCAAGCATCAAGTAAGACCCCTGGGCCCGACGGCCTGCCCTCCGAGTTCTACAAGACATATACACACACATTGGTCCCACACTTGCATGCATTATACAATGCAGCACTCGAGGCTGCCAAACTCCCCACATTGCTATGTGAAGCACTGTCAGTCTCGTTAACTAAACCAGGCAGGAACCCTACTGATCTGGGCTCCTACTGCTCTCTGGCTCTCTTAAACACAGATTATAAAATCCTGTCTATGGTGCTTGCAGACCAACTGGCACTGTTGGTCCCATCTCTGATCCATTCGGACCACAATGGTTTAATTTCATCTTGCAGCACATCATTGAATTTGAAACATTTTTTTAAGGTCTCCACTTACTCCCTGCGACAATGGCCACACTCTGGGTGCTTGGTTCTCAGTCTTGAGAAACCCTGCGACTCCCTGGAGTGGGATTTCCTTTTTACCACTCTGGCCAGATAAGGCACAGGAGGCAGATTCCTCCACCTGATCCGCTTGCTCTATACCATGCCTGCAGCTACGGTAAAAATTGGCCCCTACATTCTCAAGTCCCAGATGTCTTTCTGGTGCACGCTTCCACTATTGGTCATGGGCCGGATAGCCCATATCAAAATAGTGAACTATTATAATATTTTACCAACCTATCCCCTGTACATCTCGCCCTCCCTTTTCCACATGTTTAAGCAGGCCATGAGAGAATTTATATGGACCCATTCCTGCTGCCGTGTAACCCTCACTAAACTTTTCCTGCCAACTGACCGGTGTGGAATGGCGGTCCCGAATTTGGAACAATGCAACATTGCCTCACAACTCCAATGTGTGACCAAATGGCTGGCGGGACTCTATACACCACTGCGGCTCTCTCCCCACCCTGGGCGACTGTGTCTATACTTCGGCTGTTCCACCCCTGTGCCAAATGCAGACTACCTGAATCCCTACTACTGGGAGTCGCATAACAGTGTTACCGCAGAAGTATATACATTACATGCTCGTCATTGCCATATGCACCAGTACTGTCTCTGCAGGGCACGCCGCGGGGTGGCCTCGTAACCTCATCCGCCGAGCTGACGACCTGGCTAGAGATGGGACTTCACACTTTGGGTGATTTGTATGAAAAAGGTACTTTGGTGCCTTACGACACACTGACAGAAGTAAATGGCCTACCTCCCAGTCAATTTCTATTGTACAACTCATTGATTACCGCCTTGGGCAGCAGACGAGGGGACATGACCACTGAGCGCACAACACACTTGACCATCCAGTACTTACATGTCATGGGGAGGGGGAGGCATCTCACTAAATGGTTCGCTACTTCACTGTGACAACACACAGTGTTGTCACTAATGCCTTTGGGGCAACACTGGGAGACAGACAGACATTGCCCCATCATCGACAAGGAATGGGCCGAGGTATTGGGTATTCCCACATATATTCCCTGCAATGCTCATTTCCGTCTCATCCAGCATTACACAAAGGGCATACCTCACCCCTAACAAAATAAACAGATATTTTTACTGCACAGACTCAACCTGTCTCAGATGCCGTACCACTGATGCTGATCTCCTCCACATGTTGTGGACCTGCCCAATCCTGCATACATATTGGCGATGGGTTGTCACTGCCTTAGCTGCCTGCACCAGTCGCGATCTGTCACACACCTGGGAGGAGTGTCTATTATATCTCAGAGGCAAATGGCAGAAAGTCACGTCCCTCTTTCTTGGCCTGGGGCATGTTAGTGGTCAAACGCCTGATCACAAAAAGATGGAATGTGCATGACCCGCCTACCTCCATAGCCTAGATACGCTCGTTACTAGTGTGTGCTAGGGGGGAAGGCATGGCACTGCACACTGAGGACACCATAGGCCTCAGCAAAATCCCCATAGCTGCAAACTGGGACGTTATTCTTCATGATCTTAAGGGCGAAATACAAGATATGCACGCTCCCGCCATTGCCTCTATGGCGGAGTCGTGTGCTGTGAAACCCTGATTCACCCTCGTGTAGTTGAGGTAGATGCACATCAGGTAGGGCAATGTGCTCGCACCTATTTACTAAAGCCGATACCTGACACTTGTGGCTTCAAACGCATGCGCCACATTTGTGATTAACACACATGGGGGCCAGTCAACTCCCAATTGAACCAACCTTCCCCAGTTATTCTTGCTTTGTCCAACCCTTACTCAACCCTTACTCAACCGTCATTAATATTTAACAGGAAGGTTTACATTTGTCAAATGGGCTTTATTTTGACAGGTCAAATTGCAGTTTCAAAGCAGTTTAATCAGGTTAAAGTGATAGACCTGAAGCCATGTTTTACACTGTCACTGTAGTGGATGGCACAATGGGGGCTGCAGTTCACCAGTGACATTTAACTTACTTTGCACCATATTGGAGGGATGCATAAGTAAGTTAAATATTGCCAATTATGGGTATGCCATTTTCATCATGTTGAAAGGAGAAGCAAAGGCCCTTTACCACTGGTTAGCAGGGCTAAAATGCACAGAGTTCTACAGCCAGCAAAAAACCCAGTTAAGGCAACAATTTGGGGTACACCATGCAAAGGATAGTCATTTCCTACAAGCTGTATGTGTGTATGAGCATACCGTTAAGGGACAGGAGCAATAGTGTAATTAGTGGTGTATGTGTGTGGAGAGTACCTTCCTGCCCCTATTGTACAATTCAGATTGCCATTGTGGAGTACATTTTTGTAAGTGTGTTGTGTATTTGGATGGAGCAAGAAACAAGGCTTAAGAAGTCACCTTTTGATTATATTTAAGACTGTGGATAGGGGCTCTCTGCTGCATAATATGCCCCTGTTCAAAGGCACAGATTTGGTACCATTTGTAATTCCAGAGTATCCATCAATGTCCTGTTGGATTGTTGGACATAGTCCAGTAAGGCAGGTTTGTGCCCACACCACTTTAAGGTCATTTTACGTAACTAGCACAACAATCGTTTTCTCCTGGCCTTAAAATTATTGCAACTCAACTGCACAGCACTTAACCCAAAACTAAGTCCCATTGCTTGCAAGCTACACAGATCTTTTGAACACATCAATTGACTATTGAGCATGTCTTTCTCCCATCTCATATTGCTGTTTATGAGTGACTGATATTTTAGAATTCTGTTTTTTGTAGCTCACTGCATTCATGATTGACTGATATGTGGCTCCTATAGACTGCATCGCAATATACAGCAACCTGTTTCTCTAACCAATACAAGGCCATTACAACAAACAACAGATTTGCCTCAAATAGTCAGACCTGTTGGCTTTCTAAATTCTTTTTTCTTTTCTGCATGCGCAGTACCCTATCAGGTTTACATTTGTGGAGTGGATAATATAAATTTAAATCACAAAGCAAACTATTTTAATTTCTCATGTGTCCCACAACATCTCTAAATTTACTGAACACTTCTGCAATAAATTACCTACACAATATTTCTTTTTTTTTTAATCAATTTTTTTATTTTTGTATAATTCATAGACAAAAGATGAAAAATGCAAAAGCAACATAAGTCTGTATATACATAAATACATTTCGTGGCGCCAATATTTCCATAAATATAACTAATGAAATTCATACAACAATGACGGCTAGCAGCCACAATCTCAAAAACGCCATATGGTATGAACCAAAGCAAAAACAGAGAGCAATATCATTTAAGATACAATACAAATGAAAAAATAATAGGAAGAAAAATAGCAGGCTGGGCCTCCAGTACATCCTATAATGCAACAACCAGTAACATTATTAATCACAGTGTACAAATTAGTCATCCTGGGCAAATACATTAGCCCAAGCAGTTAAGGAACCCCAAATCTTCTTTCCTTTAATTCTCCCTTTTTTACCTCTCCGGTCATAGAGTGCTTTTTCCAAATTAAATATGTGTAGTAAGCGGCCTTTCCACTGCTGAAGAGTCGGGGAGAGGGATCTAACCAGGTTACGGCAATGCATAATCTAAGAACTGACATTGCTATAAATATAAGCTCTTCACCAGGTCTCCCGTCTTGTTCGGTAACCCCTAATAACATGAGCTGCCTCCACAACATCTCTAATGGTAGAATTTAAGGCCCCCGCACAGCAGTATGTTTGACAGATACTTCAAACGTAGGTCAGAATTTACATCATCCCCACACATATTTCTTTATTCAAGTATTAGTGTCAGCAGAATCAGTGCCAGATTTTGCAACCTGAATGACATAGTGACATTCAATTTACATTTAAAAAAAAAGGTTACTATTGGTCGTCTGACTTCTGTTATGAATCAAAAGTGGCTTTATCCCCAAAAACCCTCAGATGTGTATTGTTATTGGGCCGGGCAATCAACACTTTAGCATAAGGATGTTATGCACACTATGACCCTCGTGGTTCTGGGGCAGACCCTGAACAGGAACTACGTAATATGCGGGGAGGTGTTAGGGTGTGGTTATGGCACTATGATGTAATGCACAGTGTGCAAGGGAATGCTGGAGACTAAAGAAATGCTTAATCGCAGCTCCCGTGTGGTGAAATCTGTTTAGATGCTCCTGCGCTACAACTGGCGAAAAGTAGGGTATATGTGCCAGAGAAAAACAAGCATGCTCTCCCGTGCCACTTGTGCCCACAGTTGATGCAAAGAAGTTTGTAACCAGCACTTCTGGAGTCAAAGCCCTGCTCCAGACCACACATGGCTGCAGAAGTAATCAAAGGCCCTGGAGCGGAGCATATTCAGACAGCCACCAAAACCACTGGCGAGGTGGTTGACAGAGGCGCTGCGCCGTGCCCCAAATACAGAGCAATTAGTCGGATGAAGCAAGAAATAAAAATAATGTCAACAAGGACTAGTAAACAGAGAACTTACTCACCGTCAAGGGCAATTGAAGCATACTGCGACCCAAGCTCAGGCACAATGCTTGTGCTTGCAAACGTGGTCCGAGTCAGCCTGCACCGTGATTGCCTTAACCGCACATGCCAACACAATGGCAGCAGAAATACAGAGCAATTAGTCGAACGAAGCAAGAAATAACAATTCACTGATGAAGAAGCCATGCACCTCAGATTCATTGATGGCTGCCTTTCAGATTCTTTTATAAGGCGCATGTTGAGAGAAACATACAGTCTAGAGAAAATGCTGAGGGCTGCAAGAACAGAAGAGTGAGCAGGCTGACAAGCTGCTGACATGCAAGCTGAAACAGCACACAATGATCAGCATTGACCGTTAAAAGCAAGCACAAGCACAAACATGATGCACGTAAGCCGATGTCTTTGAAGAAATCAAAGCTATGCTTCCGATGTGGGATTTTGTTTCCATATGAAGGTAAATGCCCAGCCCTAGGACAACTCTGCAAAGGTTGTGGGAAAGAGAACCATTTCATAACTGTGTGCCGAGCCAAGGAGAAATCAAGTGTGTCACGACGGAAAGAAAAGATGGATGCAAGAAAGTTCCAGAAGCACTCTCATCACACCCACAAAACCAAAAAGCAATATCAGCTACGGTACCAGGCAGAACCCATTGTCATCAAGTTTGTTGTACAAAAGTTCTTCAATGTCACTATCGAGAGCCAGCAAAGACGATGGGTGTGCGCTGATGATATCTACCAAAAGACAGTGTGCACATGTGGGGTTAGCAGCCTTTAAAAAAGATCAGTGTTCATAGAAAACTCACCAAACAAAGTGACAAACTTCATTTGGACACTGTCCCTAAATCACATTGAAAGTGAATGGTCACCCGAGACCCTTCTTCATAGACTTAGGTGTGTCAATTAATATCATGCCAGTGGAAAAGTTTAACAGCCTATCCACTGTGCCCTGCCTCACTCACTCAGGCACAAAGGTATATACCTGGGCCACCTCTAAATCATTGCAAAGCCAAGAGTTGTTCACAGCAAAGATGCAACACAAAAATACGTATGTGCAGGCCACTATTCACGTTCTACAAGGAACCTTGTGTAGTGCCTGCTTGCTCATTTTAGCCACCACTGCTGACATGGGGTTGATATCCCGCAACTAAAACTTCTGTGCTCAGTCTGAGTTCAAGAGCTGATCCCATCAATATTCGTAGCCTGGGCAAACTCAAGAAAATGAAAGTGCAGCTTCATATCAATGAAGAGATTTGCCCTGTTGCTCAGTGGCACCATAGAGTTGCTTTTCATTTACAAGAAGCTTTAAAACATATCATTGAACGTTCCACAGACCCCACGCCATGTGTTTCCCCAATAGTAGTTGTACCGAAAAAGTACAGTAGCGGAGCGGTGTCCATTTGTGTTGATATTAGGGATGGGTGGTGAAGTCCGCTCCACCTGCAGAGTTTTGCCACGCCGCACTCTGCTGAGAGCACAGAGTTTGACCAAAAACTCTGATTCCACCATGTAGCGGAGTTTGCCCTCTCCGCCCACCCCTAATACAGACACACTCACATATGCATTACACTTAGCAGTATTTCTAATCCGAGCATTAAAATCTCCCTGAAATTAGGCACAGTTGGTAAGTATGAATTCAATTTGACAGATATCTGACTGTTTCTTTATACAGTGCACTCCGATTCCTGGAACAGATTGAGAACACTTGCAGCTGCCATCCGCCAACAGTTGTCCTAGGATGTGACTGACTCTTCCCCAGCCTTACTGATTTTGAGGCTACTCAGGCCAGAGAATCACCGATTAACTCTACAGTGATTTATCTGAGCCATCAACGTTTCAATATGTCTCTGTCTCGCTGCATCTACGCTGTTCACAGGCACTAATGTAAAGTAATGTAAAATGGATGTATAAAGCGCTTTGTTACCAAAAATAGTGTTCTAGATGCCAGTGGACCTGCCAAGGAAGCCTGAGTTCCCAGAGCATGCTGGCCGATCCTTTAAAAATGTGTTGCTGGGGCTCCAGGCCAGCTTATTTGCACATAAAAATGGTGTTAATTATCTGATTTGTCAAAAAAGAAAAAGTTGCACGAACTTGTTTGGTGAGTTTGCTGATGTGTATCGCAAGATATCAGTTGTGTTAGTAAACACCGAGACCTTCAAACAAAAGAAACTACAAAAGGACCTGTTAAACTTCTCTAAAGAAGGAGTTTGCCCACATTTACAGTAGGATTTTTACAACCAGGCTAACAACATTAGATATCTCCCTCAATATCAGGGGAGAAGCAAAAGAAGTTTTATTGGTTTTTCAGAAAGTTCCTCGTACTCCGGCTCGAACACAAGTGATTCGGAGCAGAGTGCAACTTTTTCGGAGGGTCTAACATGAGGTGTTTTTTTAGGAAGAGGACAGGGACGAGGCAGAGTGAGATTAGTGTGGAATTCCAGACAGGGAACAGGAGAGATCTGGATGAGATAACTTATTCTGTGTTGTGTTTTGATTTGTGTTGACCTATGTCATTTTGTATATAGTTGTATTGTCTGTACCAAATGGATAAGATTATCAAAAAATGGAAAACATTGAAAAGAATATTTATAAAATGTGAAATGAGATAAATACTCAAGCACACTAAATTGATGTGTATGTTGTGCTTATTTATTTATGTTTATCATTGGCCTTGTGGGGTATTTGAAACATTTTGTGTTGTGACATTGATCCCTCCCCATGTATCAGGCCTTATTGGATTAAACCCCTTTTGCGTTTTCATATCTAAGGATCACAGTAGGAGTACATAAGGAAAAACTATCTATATAAAACATATCCAGCCCTCATCCAGTACTCACGTCACAGCATTCACGCTGCTCCTGCTTCTGTTTGCCTGTATCGATGCTCATGCTAGTCTAACCCTATACACAGCCAAGCAGACTCTCCACCTCTGCCTGAGTGGACTATGGAGCTGTAGTCCGTGCCTATCGTCACCAATGCTCCAAGTCACAGGGCAGTCACATAGAAGACTTAATTTCCCGTTGCTCAAAGCGGACTTCCGAACCTCGCCTCACTGTGGAAAGACATGAGCCGAGTCATATGCAAACCAATCGGAGTGGTGGAAGGCGGAGTTTAACACTAACCATGCTGCAGATGGAGACCTGGTGGCAGCGTGAGGATGACAGTGGTCTGTTTTCCATGCCTGCGGCTTGTGCTGTCCAGTGCAGACCTGGGCTCCTGGCGTCCTGGGGCCGAGTTATTGCTGAAGTTGCCCCCTGCTGATGTAGACGACCCGGGCGCTGCGGTGAGTTATGGTCACACAACCCAGTGTCTCAAAGCGTTGGTATGCACTGTGAGAAAGGAGAGAATGGAAGGGCTTGAGTATATCATAAAAGGACTGTGTTGTAGTTCCAAGGGTTTGTAAAGAGGACTGTGCAGTATTTATTGAAGGATTTTGTTCAAGTTCTTCACACTGCTAAAAAGCTACATTTAACGAAGGGCAGATCGGAACTCTGCGGAATTCCACAGAGTTTTTATGCAACTCAATTCAATTTCACATGCAACTCCGCGAACTCCACCCACCACTAGTTGCTATATGCCAAGCAAACAAAGCAATTGAGAGGGAGAGACCCCCTGGTCCACACATAGCGGACATGATCATGCAATTGAATGGAGCCAAAGTATTTTCCGGCTTGACCTGAATAAAGGATACCATCAATTCGAGCTGGAAGATAACTTCAGGTTATTAACTACTTTTTTGACTCTTGTCGATTTGTTCAGATTTAAGAGACTGAGTTTTGAAGTATCTTTGGCTGCTGAGATATTTCACAATGTTATGCGATGAGTAATCCAACCTGTTACACAAGCTTTCAATTACAGTGATGACATTCTGGTTTTTGGGAAACACAAAAAGAACGCGACAAAGCCCTTATCCAAGTGTGCCAGTTACTTGCTGATGCAGGTCTCCCTCTGAATGCAGCAACGTGTGAGTTTTACAAAACCAAACTTAAGTTTTTTGGGCATATATTCTCCGTTGGGGGAATGACTCCAGACCCCGACAAGGTGGAAGCACTGTCACCACTTGCCTCCCCTAGGATGCTACCATGCTGTGATCCTTTCATGGCATGGCCAGCTTTTGCTCAAGATACATTCACAACTTTGCTATAGTGAGTGCCCCTTTAAGAGACTTGACAAAGAAAAATGTCCTGTTTCAGAAGTCTCCTGAATATGACCAGCATTTTGAAGAATCAAAACATGCATTTGGGAATGGAACTGAAATTACCTAATTCGACCCCAAGTTACATACCAAAATACCAGTTGATGCGAGCCCAATGGGGCTGGGTTCCTTTCTTGCTCAACACAATGGCCACCCGAATATTCAGAGGCACATTGTGGCCCATGTCAGTTAAAGCCTGTCTGGAACAAAACGTGCCTACTCGCAGCCGGAGAAGGAGAGTCTGACTATGGTGTTGGCCCGCTGTGGGTCATTGAGCTGGCCCATGAAGGACATTGTGGTATTGTAGCCACCTAAAGTGCCTTACAAGATCAAGTGTGGTTCCCTCAACTGGATGAGCGATTCGAGAAAGAGTTGAAAGCATACCACATTTGCAATTGTTTGTCCCCAAAGGTGACGCAGCTCCCAGTGACAATGTCTGACCTTCCTGCCCATGCCTGGGAGAGAGTTGCAGTTGACTTCCTTGGGCCTTTAGGAAATGGACACCATCTCATGTTAGTCATCAATGAATATTTGCGTTTTTCTTTGGTGTAAACTTTGTCTTCGACAACCCATTACAAAGTAATAGAATGGCTTGATGACATCTTTGCAACATGGGGCATCTCTGAGATCCTCAAATCTGATAATGGCCTGCCCTTTAATGGCAAAGACTTCAAAGAATTTCTTATCCAACTCAAAGTCAAACACGAAAAGAGTACACCCCTCGCCTCAAGCCAATGGTGTAGGTAAAAAATGTATGAGCACCCTCAAGAGGGTGATTCATTGAGCTCCCATGGAGGGAATCAATCTGAACCAAGCCATGTGCCAGGCTCTCCGGGCCTCTCAATCAACTCCTCACTCCATAACTGGTGAGAGTCCAGCCACCTTGCTATTTGGGAGAGCCATCAGAGCAATACTACCTCAAAGGACCCCAGATCGATCAGTAAATACTGACAAAGTTTGAGACACCGACACAACTCAGAAAAGAAAAATGAAAAAAAATGGAGATCAGTGCCGCCATGCCGAGGACAGAGTCTTTGACAAAGGAGACTGGCCGCTAGTCACACAGAGACGGAAGCAGAAAATGGACTTCCTTTTGCCGTTGACTTTCTGCAGATCATGGCATGCAAGGGACATATGTTGACAGCACATCGTCCTGGAAAATCCATTACTCGGTGCACATTACACTTTAAACACCTACCTTGGCACTTGTCAACTCCTGGAACCATGATTGAGGTGACCTGTCCGCAGGTCCGGCTCAAGCACCTGAGCCTGTGTCACCAATGCCCAATCAGGGTGGACCTCAATCACCTTGGGACACCCGAGGCGGCAGACAAGTGTGAGCGCCTTGCCAACTAATTGAGGAGATGTGATTTTTTAATGATGTCTGCCACTTTTTATTTAACAAAGGGGGAGATGTAGCATATTGAAGTTATACGCACTAGGACCCTCTTGGTTTTGGGGCAGACCCTGAACAGGAGCAATGTGATATTCAGGAAGGTGTTAGGGTGTGGTTATAGGAAGTATTATGTAGTGCGCAGTATGCTATAGAATAAAGTAATGCTTATCCTTAGTTCCTGTTTGACATAATATATTTGCATGCTCCAGGGCTGGGGAAGACACTAAATACACAAGGTCATTCCATTTGAAAACCATAAAGTAGATTGGTCCAACAGCACATTGGCCTGCAGAGACCTTTTACACAGTTGATATAGCCACAGCACCTCATATCAACCACTGGCATTTAGCCATATCTTGAATCAAAACCAAAATTCTGGCTGTTTTTGTCTCCCAACTGTTTTACTCCAACACAGTTTACAGTCAATTTTCTCCTGAGGTCAGGAGAGCTTGGCCACCCAAAATTTACAGATTTGTTGTTTTGCTAACAAAACTAAATAGACTAGTATATCTTTCATCTAATCTTAATGTTGTGTAGGAGCATAAAGTGCTAATAATATGAAGAGCCACCTAACTTTATGCTTTGGGCACATGTTCTAGAAACGTACATATTCACTGTCAATAATCATTAAGGATTGAGGCGGAAGGTAGCACACTGCCTCACATCCCAACATTCAGTTCACTCAGATGCATTTTGGTAAATGCGGTGCATGGTACTTCTTACTTCCATAAAAGTCTTTAGTTTTCATCATTGTTGGTGCAGCCAGTGCTGAGTATCGCCAAGAATGTGTATAGGGATTGCCGTCCTACTTCAGTACACAGTAAAAAGTTGTTTCAGAGGTGCTTGCAATGCTGCTCACAGTCTTCCAAGGTTTCTGTACCAGTCACTGAGCACTGGAGCATCAACCAGGGCTTGTCATCTCATCAGCTCAAGGGAGCCTTATCAAATAAAGGAGGTAGGTAGCGGACTGCCTGACATCCCAGCATTCATTTCACTATGGTAAATGCAGTGTATGGTAACACTTCAGTAAAAGTCTTTAGTTTTCAACATTGTTGATATAGCCAGTGCTGAGTGTCTCTAGACACATGTTTCTGGATTGTTGTACTTCTTCAGCAGAGAATAACATGTTGTTTTGGTGGTGATACCTCTAACTGTAAGTGTTACTTTCTACTGATGAAGGACAACTATTCTGAAACATAGGCTTATGTCTAGAGATATCCAGCACTGGCTGCACCAACCAGGGTAAAAACAAAAGATTGTTTAATGCAAGTAAGTGTTACCATGCACTGCATTTACCAGCATGCATCTGAGTGAACTGGGTGTTGGGATGTCAAGGTAGTGTGCTCCTGCCCTGTTCTTGTTTGATAAATCTCCCTTGAGCTGGTTGAGCTGACAAGCTCTGAGTAATGCACCTGCGCTCAAGGAGTGGTACTGTGATCTGAATTCCAGCACCTCTAACTGTGTGTGTTACTCTCTTCTGATGAAGGGCAACTATCCTACAGCATGACCTTATGCTAGGCACTGGCTGCACCAGCCAGGGTGAAAACAAAAGATTGTTTAATGGAAGTAAGTGTTACCATGCACTGCATTTACCACAATGCATCTGAGTGAACTGGCTGCTGGGATGTCAAGGCAGTGTGTTCCTGCCCTGCTTTTAATTATTAAAGACTGGACTGCTTACACTCCTGTGCAGGCTGTTTGATGTTGGCAGATCACAATTAAGACTCATTCCCCAAGCCTTAGGAAGTGATCTAGGTGTTCAGTAGATCCAAGGAACAAAAAACTTGATTTTTCGTCCAAGAAGGCATTTTGAGTGACAAATTCACAAATACTTGCCATTTAATCTGGTATTTCTTCATTGCAAGCGTTCACCCCACACTTACTCCACGGCTGTCATGTTATTTATAAGGACTGCTCACAGTCCATCATACTACCCTGACGTTTCTTTTGCCAGAGGCGATACCCTCGAAGACCCTGTCCCATTTCTAGCACCAAGGGTTGTAAATGTTGCTGTTTTTATAGATAATGCAGTAAGTGAATCTGCAAGCAAGGGAGTAACAGGCCCAAGCAGCCTCTCCGACGCAGGGACTCCGACGCAGGGAGGCCCCCTCCCTTGAGGGGGCCCCTTTCAGTCGAAGGCCAATGAACATCTCCTAGTTTTCGGACACCCACGGGACACTCAGGGGCCCTTCCGTACATTTTGCAGGGGCCCGCATCATTTTGCCTTAGGCCACTCTCTGCTCCTCTTTAAATGTTGCTTTAATTTTGAAAATAATTGCACACATCTAGCAGCTAAACAGTCCTGAACAGGGGGCCCTTGCATTTGCGCAGACAGCAGTTTGTTTTGGATGTAAGCAAACGTCACTGTTTAGGCATAACGTTCAAATACATTCTTTACCTGCTAAGATGCAAAGAATTTGAGGTCTGTTTGGACTTTTTGGTGGGAGTTCATTCCTCAGTGGAGTTAGGTGCTTACTCATGTAACACTCCTGAGGTATACTTCGTCTCTTTATGGTTTTTCGATCACCCTTTTACTACAAAAGAGCATGCCTCGCTTTAACAATGTCGATCGATAAATATTTCAGCTATGGCTGTGTCGCGGCTTGAGGGGGAACATGATAAACTGCATTGTAAACATTTATGGAAATTGCTTTTAGACTTGGCGACCGAGGTAGAGAATTATTTGTAACACTCAAACCCATCATAAGAGCGCCGGGCTGTAACGATGCCTGCTTTAAGAGGTTTCTATTGATTGACTGCGTTGAATTAAGCATTGTTTGGTAGAACCTTTCGTGAAGTGCCCTTTCTCTGCAGTAAAAGGATGCGTTTTATAATCTCCACATATGGTAGCCATTTAAGGTAGAATTGGCAACTGCCATTTCAAATTAAATGCCCAGATGTCTTGCTTTTAATTAATTCCTCAATTGTGAATGAAACTTCGATTTGTGAAACTGAGAATATGTTTGTTTTCCATGTATGTTTTACTGCTGGTTGATGTGGAATAAATCACATTTTCATTAGCGCGCTGCTGAAGTTCAAAACTCTCTGGATCTAAAAATCTGCTCAGCAACAAAAGCAGACACAATAAAAAAACTAATACGCCGACTGTGCAGGAGAGTAAATATTCTGTAAAGTAATTCACCCGTAATTTTACATCATGTCGTTTTGTTTGAATGCCAATGATCAAGACACAGACAAGAGAAGATGAGGTGCACTCAATGGGATAAATCACCGTTTGTCACTGAGCAAAACAACCCCATTGTGCTGGATGCTTTTGCATTCCTAGAGCTTCAAGAAATTTAGGGAAGGTTAAAGAGATGTGGGTGTTGAAATAGGCCCTCTAATTCATATCTGTCATCTACCTAGCAGCAGTAGCATTCTTTTTTCACCGTTCAGAATTTTTTTTTTTTTTTACTGAGAATGTATTGAAAATACTTATGCCAAACCGAGGAATAATAACTGTCTGACAAGGAAATGTAGAACATCTCCCATAAAGTTTATTAAGGGGAGGAGATGTGGTCCAAGGGCCAGAGGTGCCCACTTGGGAACTGGGGAGCCGGGTTCAAGTCCCGGCATCTGCTCAACATCCAGTGATTTTGGGCAAATTGCTTAATCCTCCGGTGCCTTAAATATATGAATCTGACCAAGTATAATGTAATCCGGTGCTCATGTAAAGCGATCCAATGCCCTTGGGCTGAGATAGCGTTTTATAAAACTGGAAACAAATATATTCTTCGAGTTTCAAACAGGATGATAGACTACAATGATGCATCGCGAAATTCAGAAAAAGTATAGTGCAAAAAGTGTGATTGCCAATTTAGAAGAGGGAATAAATCCAAAGACTGTACTCAAAATTTGTATCAGCACTTACTTAATGTCAGACACTCTGGGCAGCGGCAGAGGTAGCAGAAAACAGAAAGGACAGGGTCATCTTTGTTAACGCTTATAGGAATGCTTCAGAAGGTGTGATCAGTGTGCTAGTCAGATCAAGGGATCACCTATCTCCATGAGGCCAAGGCCTGAGTGAATTTAACTGGACATTTCCCAAGTGGAGGATGAACTATTGACCCATCCAAATGGTGGTTAAAAAGTAGGGGCCTCACTTATGAGGCCCTACCAGCACTTTTGCCCCCCCCCCCATTCTGCAGCACACATAGAAAAAGGAAATCGCCTGAATTGATTGATTTGGTGCAGGAAGGTGTCCCTTCCTTCACAAAATCAATCATCCCTACAACGCAGTTGCCCTTGCACCATGGTGCAAAGGTGCCTGCGTTGGAGCACGACAGCCCATTGTGCACCGGCCTGCGGGAAAAGGAAAGGAATGTGCCATATCACAAAGATACAGTGCATTCCTGCCCTTTTCTTTTGCCGTAAGGCAGTGCTGCAGGGAGGCCTGCACGCTGCCCTATGGCAAAGGCCCATAAATGAGGCCCCTGGTACCTAGAGGGGCGCCATCTTGGATTGGACTACTAAATTGTATGAAGGACAATTCTGTTCGGTCGATCATGAACTATGTGGACGTTAAGGAATGTAACTGATTACCAATTGGAAGATACTAATTTTGAAGCTAGACAAACCTGAGTAACGCGGTAGTCAGCATTGCATAGGAGCATTTGCACTGACAGAATGGAGCATTTGTAAAGGATGACTCCTTACAGAGGCGTCAATCATTGGAAGATGCCATAAATGATACTCCACACCTCACCCCAGAAAGAAATTATAAAAAAGTAGAACATTGTTAGGTGTTCAAAAGATCCAATGAATACCTTACACTGCACCCCTGTGGCAGAATCTAAAACTTATCCTCTAATGACCAATCATGGGACAGTGGCCACCTCAGGAATGGATTAGAGGCCTTATAAATCTCGTTTTCTAAGCTGGACATTGACCACTCCTCTTGCTCCACTTGTCAGCACAACATTTTTCCAATTAATCCAACCAGGCTTTTTAGGCATGTAATACATAATAGAATTTAAAATGCTGTAATAATTAACCTCTTAAGTATAAATGAGCCGAATGGCCTGAAAATTAAGATGAAACATGCACACAGTTATGTTATTAATGTTAATCCAATCAAAGACTATGGAAAATGTCACTGGAATTGTAGTTGCCTGACATCATTCCTTAGTGAAGGACCATTGCCAGGTTCTATATACCTCTTTCAGCTGAGTCTTAATAAATATCACTTTGTATAGGTTAAATCATTACCGGGAAGGTCACTATGTATGAATTTGTAAGTGTAGGACACAGTGGACATCAGTGCATAGAAGATTTATTAGACAAATGTTTTTTTCTTATTTATATTATTAAATTAAATAGAACATTTGCAGCATCCAACAGCCTGTGAAAATTCTCTCTTGGGAAAAGAAAGGAAGGATGTAGGAATACGTATTTTGGCCAACCCTGCATGATACCTACCACACAACTCATAAATTTGGCAGAATGTTAAGGTCTGGCATAATTATGCACACCTCTGCACAGGCAAACAAAATTAAGGGCGTTTGAAAAAAAGATGTGTTTTCCCATTTTACCTATGTCTGGAGGAGATGAAAAACTTTTGGAACATTCAGCATTGTTGCATCAGGGTGCTGACCTGCGTCTACTTATTCAGGTAGCGTCTGCAAAAATTAAAAAGAAACCAAGGTAAGAGATGGATGACAGATTAAGGAAATACAAAGAAGAAGACAAATTAAAGGAGAGTGAGAAATAGATAAAGGACTATAAAAGAAATTGAAAAGGCCTAGTAATTGTTTCCCATGAGAACAGATATCGCAGAGATGCACAAAACAAGAAAGACACCAACATGAAGAATAAAGATATGTGAGTAGTCTAAAGGCCAGCACTACAGATAGAGGAACCAAGGGGCAGCTGGAGAGGGAAGAGCACCTAGAACCAGGAAGCAGGGGCCAGCATGAATTAAAGGAAGCAAAACACCACGTCAAAGGACGCTGACCTCAAGGACCTTGAACAGCAAGAGTCAGAGCCCTGGTGCTGAGAGTGGTGGATGCCGACCTCCAGCCAGTGAATATATTGTGTTTGCAATGTAATATCCTGCCATAATTCACCTGGAGAGACGTAGCTATACCAGGTGTGCTCGAGCTGAGAAAGTAGGAAGGCTCAATGTTTAAACTCTGGTTGTAAGAACCCAAGAAGCAATCTGTTCTATTTGTTTTGGACATACTTTTCCAAATGTAATTTTCCCTCACGTTCTGTGCACAAGTGTTGGAAAATGGCCCTCTTTGCAGGGTCACCCCAAACTTTTTGCCTTACACCTCTTCCTTTTCTGACCTCGTTTTTGTTGGCTTTAGGCCATCTGAGCACTTTACCACTGTTAACCAATGCTAAAGTGCATGTGCTCACTGTTCTAAACATGGTAACATTGGCTCATACCCAATTGGCATATTTAATTTACTAACAAGTCCCTTGTAAAGTGCACTACATGTACCAAGGGCCTGTAAATTAAATGCTTCCCGACAGAACCACTTGTAGACTTTTTCACCAATGGGCCTGCAGCACTGATTGTGGCACCCACTTAATTAATTAGCCCCTTAACAATGTCTCAGGCTTGCCACTGCAGAGCCTGTGTATGCAGTTTTAATTTGTCATGCCGACTTGGAAAGTTAAGCCTCTTCCCAGGCCTAAACCTTCCTTTTTTTTTTTTACATATAAACCACCCCTAAGTTAGGCCGTGAACTGCTCAAGGGCAGGGTGCAGTGTATTTAAAATGTTGGACATATACCTTTATATTTTACATGTCCTGGAAGTGAAAAACTCTTACATTCATTTTTCACTACTGCAAGGCCTTTCTCGCCCATAGGATAACATTGGTATTACCTTATTACATTTTTTAATTGTCATTTCCAATTGGGAAGAGGCAAGACCTCCAAGTTTGTGGTGTCTCTGGAATCACAATTTAAAATCACAACTTATGGTGAAGTAGGATTTTAAATTGCAATTCTGAAAATGACACTTTTAGAAAGTTCCAAACAACAAAATGGCCAATGCTGACTAATTACTTATACTGAAATTCTTTTGTGACCACTCTGTTCAATAATAGTGATTACCATTTATTTTTCATCAATAATCATGTCACTTTGAAATTTATCATACACAGAAGCATAATACAAACAAATCATACATGAACAATACATTGAACCCACCCAACATACATGATAAAAAACATTACATACAAAAATGAATATACACATAGGACAAAACAATACAAATGAAGACAACAAGTATCAGTTCTGAATTTTAATTGCCCAAGCAGGAGAATTTGCTCACTTCAAAGAAGGACTAGAAAGAATTTTCAGCTCCTAGATAAATGGGCAAAGCCCTGCCTGGTTGTATATTCAATGTCTGGTTTAGACTGACAGGAGAAGGGGATGTGCATTCACTCTTGACAGTCACAAGGGGGGTTGAGGTGTGCCCTGCCTCAGCGCTGAGCTTAATAGACCTTGGCTGCATTTAGAGTGGTGTGAGGAGTTTCCCTTGAACCTGAATAGGCCTGGTCTGCATTTAGAGTGGTGAGAGGAGTTGCACCTGCACCTGAATTGGGCTGTGCCTGACTTTCACAATGCTGTCTCCACCCCCTTGTAGCGTGTCTGGAGCCAGGGCTTGGGATTGAATGGGGGTGTTGTGCACTGCTAAAAAGTAGATGAAGTGCCCCCAGAACAAAGACTTTTGCAGTATAAGTACAGGGCCTGTGACCCCATATTTTTAGACACTGCGTGTAACCAGATATTGCTGGCTCTACATGCTGCAAAAGAGGATTGCTGTGCTGCCAGGAATACCGCCACTTGGACTTTGCTTTGTTGTGCTGACCTACAGGCCTTCTTGGCTGCTAGAGAGACTGCCACTCTGCAACTTGCTGATGTGCTGGCCTGCTGCATCTCTGTCTGCCTCCCTCCGAGTGTTCTCCCAGGGGCCCAGTGTGTGGTGAGCACTGGTTGCTGCCCCTGGAATCATATTGCAGGGTTACCGGTGTTATTTGCTTCTTGGTTGCCTTTCCTCACAAATGCATGTGGAACACTTCGTGTTTCGCAACAAGACCAAACATAATCTTCTCCAGTTAGAACAATACAAAGACATTTAGTTTACACTATTTGGGATCCATAGATCAGACCAGTTCGGTTTATAGTTTATTTTTCATCAGTATAAATATTTTTTGCTTTACAATAAAACAAATTTTTTTCAAAGATATATACATGTTTTTTTTTAGCTCAACATAAGTTCAGAACATACAAAGCAAAAACAAAACAAGAAACATTACACCATACCATATTTAAAAAAACAATCACACCCAATCATGCTCTACAAGACATACATATCAGGACTTTAGACACAGCCGGCTGTATTCCTGCCCGAGACGGAGCGCGACCACATATCGCTTATGTTTGCTAATATCCTTCACTGGATTCTTCTCCGTATTACTTCAGGGACCCTCTTTTGTCTTTGAACACTTCGTGCTTCGGCCTGACACATGTTGAGCCTGTACACTCTCGGTAGTGAGGCCGGCACCTTTATGGGAAGAGCTGCCCTGGGCCGGTGTGTCATTTTTGGTAACCCGCACAGCATCAGCAGTGCAGACACGAGCTGAAAAGCCGGCAAGAGGAAGAACCAGTCAGCACAGGTGTTGGCAAAGGAAGCTGCACCCGCCTGTAGTTTGGAAGTGCTGGATACTGCGAAAGGCTGCATGCTGGGGAAAGCCGGATCCACCTCTCTTTCCTGTAGAGGTACTGTGGGGGCTGAGCCAGAAGGCTGGTGCTGTGGACTGCCCAGTTGACCGAAGTCTGTGGCCATAACTGCTGAGCGGCTGCAGGCAAATCCTCCCCAACACCGGATCACTGGTGCCATGCCCCCTTTGGAAGTCGGAAGGGAAGGAATCCCTTCATCGCGACTGGCGCCCAACAGAGTGCCCTTGCAGTACCTGCACCATGCACTCATGGGCAGCTGCTCCTTCCTGGATTCAGCACGCAAGGGGGGGCCAAGGAGGGTCTCCCCATGATACTCACCTGGGTGTGTGCCCCTTACCTGGAAAAGGGCCCAGGAGCATTGTGGTTCAGGGTTGGAAGTCATTATAGCGATCCCCAAGCAAGGCAAGGGGTCACCTTGGAAGAGCTTCACACATGTTTATGGCTTAGACCTGCGCTAGGGTCCTAATGGAGGTCGTTGTGAATCTCACATTATCAGGATGTGCATAATATGCCCAGTATTAATGACTCATGTGTTCATATCCCATAAACTGCTGTATTCCATGCGTAATATTGAGATATGTTGTGTTGCCTTGCGTTATCAGGATAATAGGTATTATCCAGAAATTGCATGAGGTGCACCATATTCATGATTCAGGTACTATTGTGGATATTCTGCGATTTATTGGTTATGTCCCTAATATAACTCCTGCATTGTAGGCCCTGATGTGTTCTAGTGTATGTCATTTTACCGTGCAGTTGTCAGGATAACGAGCATTGTTCCAGGATTTGCCTTATATGTGCATTGATGGGTTTTATAATGTGTGCAAACTACAAGCATTGACTTGATTGCACTAACTTGTGATGTTATGACAATTGCCTGGTTGGCAAAGTGATTTTATGATCTACGTGACGTCATGACAATTGCCTAGTTGGCAAGATGATTTATGTGATTGCATATGCAATACAAAGGATATTTTTTTATAACCTTGTGTGGAGTCTATTTGTGGTGTGCCTAGTGTGTCACTGGTGTGTGTGCGTGTGTTGCGCAAACGCTTTACACATTGCCTCTGGGATAAGCCTGACTGCTTCGACAAGCTACCAAGGGGGTGAGCAGGGGTTATCTTGTGTGTGTAACTCCCTTGCCCTGACTAGAGTGGTGGGTTCTGCTGTGTTTAGGTGCATACCCTAGCCAACCAGAAACCCCATTTATAACTGTCATGAAAGAAATTCAGTATAAATAATTAGTCAGCATTGGCAATTTGGTGGATTGGAACTTTCAGTGTCTCAGCTTTGCTGACAAATAGGGCCCAACCCCTGGATTAGGTGTTGCACTTTTAGAAAGTTAAAGAAGAAGATAAATTCCCTTCGGTAACCAAATAAAATAATTCTTCAACCAATCATCTCAAATATACCACAAACCATTCATGTCAATCATACAAAAAACCCATATACCTATATTTACAATGCCACAAGACAACCACTGACTAATAATGGAATGTCACCTATATTTTATTTAAAAAATGTTGGAACCATTAAAAATGTGTTCATTATACAGAATTCATAAATCTTCATATTATATAAAACACATATATCATTATACAATTTTATGTATTACATAGACAGCATATCAATTAATCAAGAGGGAGATGCAAAAAATTATCAAGTATCAAAAACAAATATTATATCACATATATAAATCCTACAAATAGTACATACACTATATCCACGTATCAAAACAAATTAAAAGTGTATAGTCTAAAAGAAAGATAAAACAAAAGAAGAAGAGAGAGAGACAGACAGCAATTACGACAGTACACTTATTAGTGGTTTGTGGACTAATCCAGGTAAAAAAAACCTCTCAAATGCCAGACATGTATGCAGTCCAAGTGTTTTTATCACAATGACTGGCTGGTACACTGGATTTAGTTTATCACAAGCGTCGACGCGTTTCGGTGGTGTTCGCAGAGTAATGGCCACCTTTATCAAGACAAATATAATGTGCCTCTCCTTTTAGAATCTTCAAACAAATACCTATGTATAAATAAACAGTCATTACTAGCTATACACATAGTACTAAAGTTATCAGTTCCTCAATTTCTCTCAGTATTAGGAACTCCCACAATGAAGATACATAAAGATACCGTGTATTATCACATCGCCAAAGCAGTGTGTCGTGGCACTAACAAATATAAATGGTGCAGACACCAAATCACCAAAATGTGATCGCTCTCATACATATTTGCCTGTTCTTGACACCTCACATAGCCATTGTGTCCCCCACACTGTTCAATTTTAACCGACCCATTTCTACCTTAAGCCCATTCATTCATATGTATATACCAGCTCACTACCAGTATTCTTTTGTATATCGAGATTGCAACTCACCCAAGTAACTATGGCGAGTATTCTACAGGCGTGAATGGTCCTTGTAGGGAAATGGGTCCACCGATTACTCTAGGGATACTTCATTCCAATTAAAAAATCCCGTCGTGAGTGTTCTGTATTTTTAAGCAATATAAAAATGATAGGGAAATATATTAAGTCCACCCAACCTTCCGTGTCAGGACTATTACCTAATTGGTAGAATTACAGTTTGTATTAAATACAAAGTTTACAAAGGGTGCATGGCTGTAAGCTCACCGCAATATGTTGCTTGGCGATTACCCCAAGATACATCATATTGCAATCATTGTCGTTTGCCGACTAAGAAGAAAACTGAGCATGAATCACACTGTAACCATACCTATTCAATTGTGCCCAAGGATTCCGGGTCACTCTGTTTACACTGTCCCTCCTTATGAGTGGATATTCCAGGATCTCAAACCGCGGGACAAACAATCTCCCGAAGTCATTTGGATCCTGGATAAACAATATAAGATAAATATTTAGGGTCGCTAGAGGCTGCTACCAAAGTTCCCTATTTCACAAATGGTGTAAAGGTCAGGGCAGTGCCGCATACTCTCAGCTATAGTGTTTTCCAGTGCTTCGGCATCCTTGCGTCCGATCTGCTAGTGTTGTGGCTCACGCACTGGTCGCATCCTGGGTTTAAATATCCCGCTATGGGGGGACAACCCCCTGACTTCCTGTCACATGTTTCAAAAGAAGCAAGCCATATGCCCATCGTTTTATGGCGGCCATTTTGGAATGGAGTTTCTACTCCTATTTAGATACGATTAATACTATGTGTGGACACGTAAAAATGTCTACATGTCAATTGATTAAATTTAAATTGACACTTTTTAATATAAAACCAATATGAATCTTAAAGTTATAATAAGAATAGGATGCGGCCATAATCTCATATCTATTATTTGCACACTGATATAACATTATTGACAATAAACAGAGTTTTTTTTAATTTATTAGTTAAAAAGGTAAGAACGAATCATGTGGAATTCATATCCCTTGTGAATGGACATGGTCCAACCTCCTACGTTCTTGTCACATCTTTCAAGAAGGACCAGCCATATGGCCATTATTTTACGGCAGCCATTTTGGAGTGGAGTATCTAATCCTATATAGGCACAATTAATATTATATATGGATCCCTAGAGTGTATACAATCTCAATCGTTAGATATATAGAATGACACCCTTTATGTGAAAACTAAAACTTTACTATATGAAATAGGATGCGGTATAGTCACACATCATTTGTTTATAAACTGATATAGCATTATTTTAGGAAAGTTGCCTTTTTCTTACTTTAGCCATTTAACACCTGTTGCCTGTCTCTGATCACTTGTCTGGTATGGGTGATAGCTGGGCTTTTTGTATTCCGCCTAGACAGCCACACACAATGGGAGCTTAGGTGTGACTTGATGGGTCATCCTGGGAAGATGAGAGGGAGGAGCTGGGCACAGCCTCACTTACACATGAAAAGGCTGTGTCCTGCCCACACACAAAGGGCTGCATAACCACCTGTAGTGTGTCTGGAGCTGGGGCAGGAAGAGCAGGGACTCTATGCACTTCACAAGCATGTCTTTGAAATCTCCTCCACTTCAAAGGCACAACTGGGTATAAGTACTGGACCTCTGACATCACCACTTCAGTACACTTCTGGACCTGTGACCACTCTGCTAGGAAGAAGAACTGCTGTTCTTAAGGACTGCCACTCTGCTTGACTGCTGTTCTGGAAGAACTGTTGCCTTGCTGTGTTGCCCTGCTGCCTGCTGCTCTCTCTTGCTGGGTGATAAAGACTGGACCTACATCACTGAATCCAGAGTGACTGCAAGGGCTCGCTTGCTGGCTTCCTGATCTGAAGTCTCAGGGACATAAAAGACTTCCAACCACCCTGCACCTTTGGAAGTGAGCCTAAGTTGTTTGCTCCAGCGGTACTGGTGCATCATTTGCTGCGAGAGTAGAATTTATGCATTGCCGCTGTCGCAGGAGTAGACCCAGCACAACAGAACCAGTATATTGCCTACAAAACCAACGCATCGCTGCTTCTCTGTGGAGAAAATTGACGCATCACCTCTACTGTATGGAGGAACCTGTATCATTGCCTTTGGAACTGTCAGATTACCTTCGGAACCGACGCATTGCCGCTGTTGCATGGAAAACATCAATGTATCACCTTTGCTGTGGGATCAACACTGACGCATCGCTCGGTTGCACCCCGCGTCTTCCTCGAGGTAACCAGGATTAAGGTTTTTTGTTCAATGGACCTCACTGTGTCCCTGTATCCAGCCCGTACTCCATCTGGGTCGGCCTGAACATTTGACTTTGACCCGGCCCAGCCTGATATCCCAAATAAGCCCTTATTGCTTCTAAGCGCTATATTACACTTCATTCTTTAAAAATTCATATCTCAAGTTCTACTTAATCGATTTTTATTGTTATAGTCTTGTTTTATTTATTAAATTAAGAGTTATCTTTCTAACCTGGTGTTGAATCTTTTTGTGTGGTGTTTTCACTATTTTACTGTTTGAGGTGTTGCAGAAATATTTTACACATTGCCTCTTAAGTTAAGCCTGATTGCTCTATGCCAAGCTACCAGAGGGTGACCACTGGTTAATTTAGGGTGTGCTTGGGTGCTACCGTGACCATGATTGTGGCTAGTGCTTGACCACGGCTTGTACCCCAGTCAGTCAGGAACCCAATTTCAAACAACAAGTTTGACTGGGAGAAAGAGGAAGTCAGAGAGATACACAGTTGTTGAACTAAATGGCTTGACAAGGGAAAAAGTGGAAATGAGATAAAGCATGCAGTGAGAGAATTCTTACTCACAGGAAAGCCAAAGTGGTTGATAGAACAGAAAGAGAATAGAGCAAGGAAAACTAAGAGAATTGAAAGGAAAAAAATAGAGTCTTTGGAGAAGACAGGAACTCTATAAGAAGACAGGAAGAAAGACTAAGGAGACTTGTTTTTCTTTTTTTAAATGGTTCAAGAGATCCAATGCCTTCATGTATTCCCTGTATTTAATAGTTACCTGGATATGTTCTGAGGGTCAAGGACACCAGGAAAGTTTTTCAAATTTTTATGTCTCAAAAACTAATGAACAGATTTTCACCAAAGCAGCAAAGACACATTTGAGCAAAGTTCTAATGTTTTGCCAAGTTTGGCGTAAATCCATTCTGAAATTTTGGCTGTAGGTGGAAGCAAAATTTACGATAAGAACTAAAATGGAAAGCACATCTTTTTTTCACCTCCTTTAATGTTTTTTTCCCTACATGGAAACTGATATGCTGGACATAAGATAATTATTGCAAGCAGTTACCAAATATGGTGCAAATCTATTCATGAGGTTAAAAATTATAGGGAAACCAAAAAATGCCCTTTCAAAGAAAAATCCATTTGCACTATAAATAACAGTGGAGACCACCACTGTGTAATACATATTTAATATTTATTATAAATATACATATAAATACATTTTACAGGGGTGTCAATAATGCTCTTATAGTTATCGTTAGGGCAGAACTTACATTGAAAAGGCATTTTTTGTTTTCTTAATAACCTTGGTGCCATTTGACGAAACGTCCCAAGAAACTTCATTCACTTTAGATTCTTTGTGGTAAATGCTGTGCAGATGCATCAAGCAGGGCCTAGAAATAAGGGGGTGGGGGGCTCCAAGCAATGACATTTCCAATTTTAACGCTCATAGGGTTATTTGCTCCTCTACATAACAGCTGAAAAGAATGCAGTTACTTTTTTTTATCAGTTCTGGGACTTCCAATGTGTTTTTTGCTTGTGATGTCTTCTGGTGTTGACAGATACCCACATCCTCAGGGCACTGGGTTGGAAGTGAACAAAGCTGCACATGAGCAATCTTTTCAGAGTGCCTTATCTCTGTTGCATGGATTTATGCACATTTGTTTTCAATAAATTATATTCAGTTTTAATAGCAAAATGAAGCAACAGTGTACATCGCTCAATTTGCATTTCACCATATTACAGTGCACAATAGCCCCGTACAATCTGTTGTACAGCCGGAACAAACATAGTACACTATGAAAACTTATACTATTAACAACTTAGCAAATGGTTGTGCTTGCTAAGGTGTACCCCAAGGAATGTTACTTATCCAATTATTTAAGTCTGAGCAGGGTGCCAATGCATATAAACACATCAGATGTATTTATGGCAACAAGAACACAAGTCACCATTGTTGCATGTGCAGGAAAATACCTCTTTTTGCATAATCACCCCTTTGTTTTTGGAATGATACAGCTGGTTTTCTTACTCTGTGCACTGGGACTCTTCTATCGAGGCCCCAGTGCATGTGCTCGAACCCTTTAACCATGTTTAAATTGGCTATACTTCTAACTGGCATATTTAACTTACTTGTAAGTCCCTTGTGTATCGTGCAAAGTGTACCCAGAGCCTGTAAGTCGAGTACCACTAGTGGAACTCCAGCACATATTGAGCCACCACTAAAGTGACAATGTAAAATATGACTGCAGGCCTGCCACCAGTAACCTGGCAATGCAGGTTTAAACTGCAAATTTGGCCTGTCAAAATAACCCCTTTTCACAGGCCTAAACCCTCCTTTGAAATATTAGTAAGTCACCTTTAAGTTCGCCTTAAGTGCCCATAAAGCAGAATGCATGGTACTGAATTTAATGTGAAACATGTTCTTTCAGTGAAAAGGTCAAAACAGCTATTTTCACTGTAGCAGGTCAGCTGTTCCATAGGAAAGCATTGGAATACATTATAACAATTAAGTAATGTTATCTCCACCTAGAAATCAGATAGAAAGCTCATTCTTGCTTGTTTTTATAATATTTATTACAAATCCAATTCATTGGTAAAGTTGGATTTGTACTACATATTTTACAAACGGCCTCTCGAAGCCCATTTGCTTGAGTTTCCAACTGTCACCCAGGAGCTGAATAGCTCCTTGATTTTTTTTGATACATTTATAAACATATTTATTGTTTTTTTACAAAGTACAGACAAATGTAAGAACCCCAAGATGCCATTCTGTCACAAAATAGGTGCACAATCAACGACATAGTTGTAGAAAATAGGTCATAAAGGAATAGTAGAATGCCCCCTCCTGGATTGTCCCCACTTCAAGCTGTTACCTCTGTTGCAGCAGTCTGGTGGTGGTCAGGAAAGACTCACAGAAGGAACTTTGCAGGGAGAACTTTTGAGAGGAGGGCACACTTATCCACAGGTGGGCATGACAAACTAGCAGGCCGTACCTGTGCATTTATCAGTGTGCAATGTTCATTAAGTTGAGCTGGTGAGGGATCGAGCTATGGGGATGAGCGTAAGGCAAGCGAAGCAGGTGGGCCACTGAATAAATATAGTCAGTGAGACTGATAGGGAGAGCTACGATGGTCCTAAGCGGGTGGTAATAGGCCTTGCACCCAGAGGAGATACCCATGGGGGGGCAGAGGTTCATGGCCCATCTTTGAAGGCAAGATACCCTTCTATGTGGGGTCGGCGAGGGCGATACGGAACCCCTGGTCTCCGGCTCAGAGCTGTATGAGGGATTCAGCAATCGCAAAAGTAGCTCTTTCTAAGAGTGGGCAATGGGGTAGCATCTCAGGCCCTTGCCTCCTCGTAGTACCGGGCCGTGGACTCAGTGGTCGCCCACTTGATCAAGGCCTCTTTAGATGGGGATTGGGGAAGTGTCCACTTCATAGTGATGGAATATTTGGTAGGAGAAGGGCGAGGTCAAGGAAACACATTGCTGCTTTGTGTTTGCAAAATTGCCTGAGGTGCCCTTTCCCAGGAGTTGGCCCCTGAAATAGCCATAATTTCTTCTAGGCATGGCAGTACATTGGGGCAGTCTCAAAGTATATGTCTCAATCCCAATCACACAGGAGTTACATCGAGAACACATGTCCGGGGCCTCAGTGAAAATACGGACAATGTGCTGTGAAGAGAGATACACCCTGTGTAGTACATACAATTGAGTAAATTTAAATCGAGCCTGCCTGGAGATCCTCCTAGGATATGCCAGCACCCTGGTCCATTTCTTATTGTGCAAGGGCCTACCAAACTCTTCCTACCTCTCCTCCCACAGGGGCTATAACGAGACTGGGGTATGATCAAGCAGAGCTCTGGTGAGCGAGCCGACCAATTGCCAACTGCCTCTCATTGTGTGCAGGACCTGGAGGAGATAGTGGGTGGCTGTATCCGTGTCCTGGATCTTCAACATATCGCAGAGGGCACCTACCAGAGAGGCATGCAGGAGGAATTGACTCTCACGCAGTCCATACTGCTATGTCAGGGTTGAATAGCTCCTTGATGAGGTGGGAATTTGAACCCTGAGGCTGAGACAAAGTCCTTAGGTGTGGGGAGAGGTTGCCCTTCCCTTAACAGGATGACCTGGGGCCTGTGCCTAGCCACCTGCATATCTTCAAAGGATGCCTACCCTGTCACTGGCAGATGTGTCTCACACCTGGGCCTACGCTAAGGGTGGTTAAAACATTCCGTTCCCCCTGCAGAGTTGGCAGAATTTTGGCCACTCTGCATTACTCTTTAACAGGGCGTTCTGGTCAAATTTAGCCAATCGTGCTGTGGCGGAATTTTTCTCTTGCGTGGCTCCAGAATATACAAGCTGGCGAGTGAGATTTGGCATCCCCTAGCAATATTTTTCTAATACGGGCCCATATGTCACCCAGAAGCCAATGCAAAACATCTCCCACTGCCATAGCCATCTCTATATCCTCCTTTTCCAAATCCATCACTTCAAGAATGGGCCTGGGCAGAATTTCAGTTACGTCGGAGTAATCAGAATAATTTCGATAATTCTGTGTTACTCTTTGACACGAAATTTCCAATAATTGCACTATTACCCCCTGTGATGTAACAGCATGCTCTTGGCCATTCACTCTAATCCTCCGCTCCGGTCCCCTCTGTTGTTGTATACACACTAATGACTCCATCACTAATGCAAAGAGCATGGTGGGAACGAGACAGCTTTGTATTGATCCATGTTGCATCACCCAAGGAGATGAGATTACAGTACCTGTTATGACCCTAGCCAGGGGCTTTAAATAGAACAGTCTAACCCATTTCTAAAACAGGGGTCCTATACCCAGCCAACATAGAGGATCAAAGGTATTTTCTATATCATGAGAGGCCTCCCAGTTGATACCCTCTTCTGTATTCACCCTATCCATTAGAGGAAAAAATCTCTGCAAATTGAGAAAGGTGTTGCCCCTTTCGATAAATCCATTATGGTCGCTATGCACCACGTCGGCAACTACAGGCAGTAACCTGTTTGCCAATGGTTTGCTTACAATCTAGTAGTCCAATTTTAAGATGAACAATGGTCGATAAGACTGACATCAAGTGGAGCACAATCAGATTTGGTAAGCACCATCATTACTGTCTGTCTCAATGAGTGGGGTAAGGTCCCACACTGTGCCACAACCTGACTGTGACTTAAAACAGGCATACAGCTTGACTGGGAACCCGTCCAGACCAGGGACCTACTCCCTTGAAAGCTGATCAATTGCATATTCAGCTCCTCTGCCAACAATAGGGCCTCAAACAGAATACTCTGTTTGACTGAAAAAAAAAACAGCGGTACAGATCTTAAATAAGATTTCATATGCTTCACCCACACGGCCGAATCATTTGAGAATAACTGCTCACAATACTCTGTAAATTCAGCATTTATTTAATTCTCTGTATTACAGATCACCCCTGAACTATCATGGATCAAACAAATAGGGAACCTAGGGGCATATGTATCAAGCCCTTTTCCCATTAGCAAACGGGCCGATTCTCAGAATCGGCCCGTTTGCGAACGGGAAAAGGCCTTTTGGGATGTATCATCCCAAAAGGCCATCGCAAAATAGGGAATCGCAAAATTTGCGATTCCCTATTTTGCAATTGCATTTAAGGAATCGCAAATTGCCATTCCTTAAATGCAATATAGGAAGCACCCAAGTTGTGCGTATTTTGGCTTAAGGAATCAGTAAATTACCACCAACCTCAAGTTGGTGGTAATTTGCTATTCCTTTGAAAATGCACTTTTTGCATTTTTCTAAGTGCCATGTGGCGCACATACATGCCCTTAGGGCATGTATGTGCGCCACATGTGCACACTGCACATTTCAGGGATGCAGCAGGGTGTCCCTTTGGAGCCCTTGCACTTTGAATAGCATGCGCAATTTGCAGTACCTATTGGGTACTCGCAAATTGCGCATGTAATTCCATTCATTCCTATGGGCCTCTTGGCCAATAGAAATGAATAGGAAGCCATTCCTTAATTGTGGCTCGCAATTTGCGAGTCGCAATTAAGGAATAATAAGGAATCGCAAAATATTTGCTAATTTTTAATTACATCTCGTTTTGCGATTCTCAAATAGCGATTCTCTAAAAATCGCTATTTGAGAATCGCAAAACCATTCTTTGATACATATGCCCCCTAGGACCCTCAGAACTCACCAGGCAGACCAACAGCTTAGCTGCCCTGACTCCTTCTTCATGTTTCCTGGCAGCATACTCTTGATAATCAATATTGGAGATGCGCTTCACCAACATAGAACCACATTTGCATGTTTCCACCAAATATTCTGCAGTTACTTCATTAAGAGGTGCAACATTCTCTAACTTGTATGAGTTAGCCATTGTAAAGTAGTTTGTCCAGGGCAGCACGTCTGGTACCCATAGGGCTTGTTTAGGTTTCGCCTGCACAGCGCTTGCGCTGTGCTTGAGAAATCTATTGTTTTTAATATAAATTTAAAAGGGACTTACATACCGCCTCCTCTGCTTCCTTGCTTTTTATTGTTTCCTGTGCATGCCACTTACCTTTTCTCCATTTCTATTGGCTGTAGCATATTTACCTACATTTACCAATGCTTGTTCCTCGTCTGCTTCTCTTATCAGTTTCCCGCTGCCAAAATACTGGTAACATCCGCTTTGGTGGAACTATATTTTCATAAAGTTTTGCCTTTTTCTATTGCAGCATATTTATATAACAATTTATCACCCAAGAGATTAAGTGATTTGCATAGAAACACAGGATATTGTGTGGCGCCGCCAAGTCTCGAACCGGGATCCCCAGCTCTCGAGTCAGCAGCTTTGGCCGCTGCGCCACAACCTCTCCACCACTGTGTTATCTGTCAGGAAGTTGTTTCCTTCTCCCAGACGATGATAGTTGAGAACAGCTCTTTATTCATTACATAGGCAAAACCGATGCATTACCAATGCTTGTTTTACATATACTGTGCAGAATAACTTTGAAGGCATCCTATTCCTTACAGGCGCTGAATGCTGTACCCTTGAAAATACTGAATTATGCTCTTATGCATAACTTCCCAAAATGGCATATCCTGTAAGGCCTCACCCTCAAATGCAACGTAGGAATGCCAGTTGTTACACCCTCCTAACTCAACGTTAATTTAAGTGGATTATGGTCTGCGATAGTGCGGGCCAAGTACTCAGAGCCCGCAACCTTAGCGCTAAAAGTCTGCTTTATTAAAACTATATTTATGCACTTGTGTAATTGGTGAACTAGCAAAAAGAAGAAATTGTTCTCTTGTATTAGGATGCATGTCCCGGAATATATCTATAAATTAGTCCTTGAGTTCCCCAATGCATTAATGGCTTCCAATAACGAGCAGCCTTGCACTCCATGTATTTATAGATGAGAACCATCAAACTTCAAATTTCTCTCACAATTAGATTAACCACCCAACCCACTCTATATTGGGATCTCTAAATAGTGACAATGATAATGTACTAAGGAATGCTGTCTGATCAGAGTTGGAAGCATAAATACAGGCCAGTGTCAAGGGCTCCCCATCTTCTATGCCCTCCAGGAGCAATCCATATAAGCGCAAACCCTCGCATAAGAATAAATCATTCCAAATGTTTGTCCCCTCCATCTCCTAGCCAGTCTATCTGCCTCAGTAGAATCAAGCTGCATCTCCTGTAAATAAGTGATATCCATATGTCTACATCTGAGGTAAGTGTAAATCTGGTTTCTCTTGGCTACTGACCCAATTCCACGCACATTCCATGTTAGGATTGTGTAGGTAGATGGTTTCCCGTCACCAGACATCAATTAGGTGGACTGAATGCATGCTAACCCCTTCTCCCTTCTAGCAGACTCATCTGACTCACCTGATCAAGACTATTACATAACATATCACAGCCCATCACCAAAGGGCACCTAATGTACACCAGACCTAATAACATGTTCCCCACCTCCCACACTCAGGGGGCACTTAGAACAATGGTGTCACCATCACTATGTGAGCAAAAAACAATGTATCTCATGTCCATATGAGCCCAATAAGACACTCCAAGTCGGGGGGGGGGGTATTACAACCAAATTACTCTGGGAGTGGCCTCTAACAGCTGGATACACCAGCCCCTGGCCGGCATGGCATCAAATACTGGTATAGCACCACTTACAACCCCCTTCATAAAATGTTGGGTCTGAAGTCATTGTTGTCATAATCAGTACATCTGCATCACCCCCCTGTGCTCCAAGCCCATTACATCAATATAATTTCCATCGGTATCCAGTGCCAAGGATCACTTTACTATCTAAGGGCCACCAGCATGCAGGAAGCTCATGTTCAGCCTGTTCCTTTGTTGGCTTTGCCGGTGCTCTCCTAAGGGATCAACTTTTACTGCACTGTTCCCACCACTTAGCCATCTGTGAGTTCCTTGTATCCTGTGGAACATGATATCTTTGATCCACAAGCCATGACAATACCGCAGTAGCTGTTATGAAGAAATACGACCTGTCATCATGGATACCAGGCAGTTTAGCTGGATAAAAAAGAACATATTTGAAGTTGAGCTGGCAAACAATTCTTTTGACTGGGGTAAAAGCACCCGTTGTCTTTGCGCAATGGTAGTGTAATCTGGGAAGATGCTGACATTAAGGCCTTATTATGACTTTGGCGGTGTGGCAGCGGGATGCCATGCCAGCGCCCCGCTGCCACACCGACAAAGCCATAAAGAGATTGCCTGCCAAATACCAACTTGAATTCAGGTCAGGCGGTTGTGCGGCGGCTGACCAACAGTGGTGCAGTGCTAAGGCTCATACGTGAGCCTTAGCAAGGCACCATAATGGGAACACCATTGAACGTTCCTACAGGGCATGGACTATTAAGTCCATGCCCTGCAGGAACTGGTGGTGCATGCAGACAGGGGGGCACACTATGTGCTCTCCTGCATGCATCCCCTGGTGCCGAGCAACAGGGGGCCCTGTAGGGCTGTCTTTGTTTCCTCACACCACACTTTTCATGGAGGTCGCACCTCCATGAAAACTGTGGCGGTGAGGAAACTAGTAATATGCTTGGCCGTGCCACAGCAGCACCGCCAGCATATTACCAGCCTCACACTGCTGCAAGACCACCAGGAAGTGCGGATCCCTGGAGGTATCAGTGGTTCTGTTGTGGTCCAACTGCCATAGTTGGAATATGGTGGGTGGACCACCAATCTGGCGGCCCACAGACCGCCGTCACGTCTATGGCAGTCCAATGGACCGCCGTAGTTGTAATAAGGCCCTTAATCATGACTTTCGACCTGTACTCCTGCTCAGAAATGAGGACTTCATATTCTGGAGCAAAACAGTCTTTACTACCATGCTCACAGGGCCTCAGAAACAGACAGTGCCAGCACTCTCCAGCCACCCATTGACACAACCTCTTCCTTGGTACCAGTGCTTAGCAGCAGTAGGCCACAATGCCCGCTCCTCTAGTGGTCAGCTGAGCCGGACTACCCTGGGGCACAACAGCAAGTACACTCACCTCTAAGCGTGAGTAAGTTGCACGAGCTGCAGCTACCAGTCCTGAATAAAGTGCAGTAAAAAACATATATACAAGCCAGGTGCAGGTCAATCTACTAAGGTCAAACAGCAGTGCTGGTCCATCCTCATCCTTGAAAGATTAATTGTGAGTCTTCTGTCTCCTTCTCTGTTCTTCTTTCTTGTGCAGGAGGCTCTAAATAGAGGAGGAGACGTTGGCCATTGGTGGGACCACCCACTCTTATTGTGCCACCTCATTCCTCTTCCTGTGATCTTCACTTGACATGTACAGTGCCAGTTACCTCCAGAGGGGCAGGTGGTGCTGACTCCTAATGTCAGCACACTCTCTCACACAACTGCTAATAACTCTAAGAGGGGAACTGAAAGAGCCTAAAGGGATAAAGAGGAACAGGACAAAGAAGACTTTGCCTCTAGTCTTCTGCCTGGGATGCACCTTCTTCATTAGCTTCTCATGTGCACCCTTTGCCACCTTCTACAAACTATATCTTCTGGTAGAACAATAGTGAATAAGCACGCATTTAGTTTCATTGTACACTTTATGTAATAAATATTAATTACTGGCAACATCTATAGTCCCTTAACTATTCTAACAGATGCTAATTAACCAGAGGGATCTTGCTCCTCTTCTGAGATGATTTCGCTGGGAAATGAAACTGTTTTAGAGAGTATATTCCCAAGAATTAAAATCTAGGGATTAATTCTAGGAATTAAGTTCATGCGTTCTACTTTTGGAAGGACCCTTCTACATCTTTTTTTTAAAACTGTTTTTATTGTATTTTTCAAGAAATATTACAACCAAGCAGTGATTGAATAGCATGTAGCCCGCGAGTTGCCGGACCAACAGCATTATTTTGTCAATTAGAAAACATTTCCTGTCAGACATTGAACTTTTCTATTGCCTGTTAGTGCACTAAATGAAATTACAGAAACGACTCTTACTTCTCACCTCGATATCTATATTGACTCATTTGTCACCTCGATATCTGGATTGACTAATGTTTTTCAACAACAGCTAACTCCAAGATGGGAAACTTCTTCGTTGCATGATAACACCCGACTTGATGTGAAAAATTAAACTTAATGAATTGCAAATGCTAACCCGACTGAAAAATAGTGAACGACATGAAAAAACAACCAGATAGGCGCAAAAACAAGATATTGTTCTCTCTGAAAGGACTTCATTAAAATGTGTGGAGAGGACCTTACACATTTCTGATTTCCACAGAAGGATCATTAGAGGTTGCTCTGCATCTTTAAAGGCCTTTTAAGGAATCTCTTTGCGCCCATCTTGAAGGTCCTCTAATGCCCATTTCTTCCCTTGCAATATCCATAGATATACATAAGTGTACCTGGGCATCTTCTTGTACAGCAATTTAGGATTTAAATGTTTATCTTTGGTAAGTAATGTGACATCACAAACTTCTCTACCTCTAAATGCATTTGTATCTCTATTACTGACAACACTTAAAGTGGTGTCAGTCCAATGGCTGTCCTTCCCGTCCATGATGTATGATTTTCCAAGTACATCGGAAGATCAGCTTTGCCCCAATTCTTCCTTCCCTCAAGGCCAATCTGTTAAGCCCCACTACCTTTGAAGGGCACATCTGGGTTAAGGTGAAGATAAGAGTCCTCCCTCTACTCTTGTCCAGGATGTAACTCGTAACCTAATTATCAGAATGATACTGGAACAACCTGATAAACCAACTTCACTCTCTTCCTCCAGCAGCATATTCTATTCCCCACCGGAATTTAGGCCTATTGTGCAGAGGAGCTTTGAACTACCAGTGGGGAGGAAGCAATTATATTCACTCAGCTACTCCACCTGAGGACTCTGAAAATCATAAATAATGTGCAAGTATGTTAAGGAATTCATATAAGGTAAAATTACCTCTGCATTTCAGGTTCATTAAACTATAGTGACAAGACATACTCTTCTCATAAAGTTTCGGCTACCAGCCAAAGTGCTGGAAAGCTGCACTTTATATCACAAGGAATTGTTTATTCAATGGGCTGTCCAACCAAACTCTTGTGCATTTTATGGGTTTTTTTTGTAAATGCTATAGATTTTTTTTAGCTTTTTAAAACCTATTTTAAAGTATTTAAAATTTGAAAAGTGCAGAAACATGCCATTCTACTTGCAGCTCTTAGGTAACTCTGATGTTTGTCTTAGAGTGTGCTCCTTTTTAAAAGCAAAAATGAGGTCGCGGAAAACAATTGAAGGGTGACTTCTCAGATATTACTTTTCATCCACTGTATCTCACGTATCTTTTTCTTATGAATCCAAAAGAATGGTTAAGGTGGTCATGGTTAGGTTCCAAGGAGCGGCATACCCATGTAAATTTAAGGATATTTTTTGTTTCTAACCTATAGAATTGTAAGGGACCCCAGAAGGTTTTTGATTTATAGCATGAATCCAAAGATTCTCCTAAGAACCAATTGCTGTAATGGTTTTTGAACATGTATTATGCACCTTATGTCTAGGAGTGTTGGCTTTGTCATTTGTACTTCTGCTTGTAACAAATGGATGTATTTTATTTTGATAACTTGTTCTAGTGCTGCTATAGGTATAGATTTTAAAGCAGTTTTAATTATGTGATGTGTTGCTCGCCTGCGTGAATCCATAGGATATTTTAAGGAAGAACTGATTGTTGTAATGGTTTTGAAAATGAATTGTACACCCAATGCCCAGGAGTGTTGGTTTTGCTATTTGTATTGCTGCTAGCAACAATTGTATGCACTTTATTTTGAAATTCCGCTCTTGTGCTGCTATAGGTATATCTTTTAAAACAGTTCTATTTATGTTTTGAATTGCTTGCCACTTTTATGTTTTTCCGGTAAAGGGAATCCAGTGACAATAATGCAAAAGCGTTTGAATGTTTCGGAGAGGTGTGCAGAAGGAGGGGAAGTGGCTTTGATTATCCAGGTAAAAAGTTCACTCAGGCAAAGTGCTATAGAAACTAGTTGGATAGAGGATTTGTATTATCTTAAAATTAAGAGCTTAGCCATTCCGTTCTTAGTTTCACAAGAGAGCACAGGCTTGTTTCTATACCTATATAATATTCAAGGCAAGCGCTTGCAGAATGAAGACTTGCGCTTGAGGGAGGGAATTGACCCTGGGTGGCCATAAAGGATTAAAAATAGAGGTTGATAAGAACAATAGCCAGTGCCCCTGTAAGAGAAGGAGGAAATATTCAGTGAGCCATTTATTGTTGGATTGTGTATTCTTAATTGAGGCAAGGAAAAAGATGCTTCGGCCTGTGTTTAAAAAATACGGGATTCAAACTAGGGATGCCGGGTTAGTGCTGATTTATAGTCTTAGATTCCAAGATGTAGCTAACGCCATTGGGCAATTTTTGTGTGAAATCAGAAAGTGTCAACTGACATTATCTTCCCCACAGGGTTTAAGAACTAGGTCTGTATGGATGTAATTACACTCAGCAAGGTGATGTTAAGTAAATTAGTGGATCCCGAAATAGGAAGGTCGTGAAAAGCTGCTATGCATATTGCACTTTAGAATCCTGATTTGGGTAAACGTATAGCTTGATATTGGTTAAACACACAGTGCACTTTAAAATGCTATTGGGGCAGAGTAAATTGCTCTTATATTGATTATTTTTCTATTATTTTTAGTGAAAGGTTTTAAATATATGTGAGACTTGGACTTTAGATTGTATTGGGTCGGTAGGGAAAATGTTAATGTTTATATAGTTGAAATTGCATAATCTGCAAGTAGTTGTGTAGAAGTATAAAATCATGCACTGTTGTTTTAGATTACTAAAATTGTGTTCCTTTTACAATTTTCTCTTTTATGAATTAGAAATGTGTGTAATATTTCTCTAAAAATATATTTCTTGGAAATAAAGTACTTTTGACTATTTAAAATCAAATAAAGATATGTAATTATTTATTTTGGACCCAGCATCACTATGATTTGGTGCCACATGTCATATTTAGACTAGGTCGCATCATTGGCTACAGGCTTTCCTGTGTGCAGATGACAGGCTGAATCAGACAAAAGTCATCTTTGCTCCACTTTCACATGTATTAAATGAGTGGCTTGCAATTTACCCAAAGCCACCTTATCATAGCTGCCCACAAGTAGTTGTCCTTATGTTAAAAGTTAGCCACTGTAGTTGTGTTAGAAATGGGGTTTCTGGCTGGCTAGGGTATGCACCTAAGCAAAGCAGAACCCACCATCCTAGTCAGGGTAAGGGAGTTACACACTCAAGCTAACCCCAGCTCACCCCCTTGGTAGCTGGCAGAGCAGTCAGGCTTATCCCAGAGGCAATGTGTAAAGCATTTGCACAACACAGACACACACACATACCAGTGACACACTAGGCACACAACAAAAAGAGACTCCACACAAGGTTATATAAAAATATCCTTTGTATTGAATATAAAACACTTTAGACCATAATCACATAAATCACTGTGCCACAAGGCACTTGTCATGATGTTATATATAACCCACATATCACTTTGCCGACCAGGCAATTGTCATAGTAATACCTTTAGCAGGATAAAGTAAATACTTATAGGCTGCATACATGATGAAGCTCATGAAAAACCACACCCTGCACATATAATGTACACTCTGAAACAATATTTGTCAGCCTGTCCCTCTAAGGTAAACGCGGCGGACCATAACATCAGGGCGTAGGAGGCAGGTTAGATCATACATCAATCATGGCTGCAGTTCGGTTAGGAAGATACAACATATACATTACTAAAATAGAAATCAACAACTCAATTATAGAGCGCCTATACACTTGCGCTCCTATGAGGTGATATCTGGTAAGTTCTGTACCTCACCCATAGCCTACTGTTTCCCTAATGTGCGGCCAATTCCACAGCGAGGAGCGAGGTCATGGGCTCACCCCACAATCGCCACAACAGGACAATGGTTCCCCCCAAAAGTTATGGGTTGAAAAAGCCAAAGGGGCAGGGAGTGGCCGGCTTCAGGACAACGCGGGAAACCTCGACTGGTCCCCATAATCCATTTTCACCTACAGCTGCCCGCAAGCTTGCGGCACAGCTGCCAACAATATCCGACAATCCGCCCCAGATGTAGAGGCTGTTCACTTGCCCCGAGCCCTCGTATGGCTCCCGGTAGCACCGGCCGATGCTTGCAGGCGGGGCAACTCGGGTCAGACAGACAGCCCACAACACAGGAAACCAGTGACCAGCTGAGAGGAGCGCCATGCTCTCTCTCAGCTCTCTCTCCTAAGCAAGCAGCTTCTTCAACCACACTGGTGTCTCCAACCTGTACCTGATTCAGCCCTGAGGCAGGGCTGGAAGCAAGCCTGATGCCTCAGATGAGAAGGGGCATGAGGCTCGTGGTGTTGTGCTGCCCGTCGGCCTGGTGGGGCTGGGAGGCTCCAGCTTCCCCTTAGCTACACCCGGACACCAAGGCTTAGTCAGCAGCGGCCCTCAGCGCAGCGTCTTCTCCTTGGCGGAACCCACTGCTGACGGGCACCCTCCTCTTGTCCTTTACTGGCTGGAAGCGGCTGAATGGAGCCAGCGAGGCTCCGGTTCCTTCCAGGTGCAGCTGGGCCCCGCCCCCCTCTGACGTCAGCAGGAACTCCTTGGCCGGGATTCCTTATTGCTTGTGTGCTGTCTTGCAGCCAGGGGCCAAGTAGCAGAGCCCCGGCTGCAGATAAACCAAAAACGATGCAGGGAACATGACAGGGAGAGGGATTGCGCTTCTTCTGCTGTAGCTCTCCCCTCCCGTTGCTCAACCAGCCCGAGGGAAGTGCAGCGCTACACCCGCTGCACAGCAACCAAAAGCGCTCTTTTCTGGTTTTAGGGCAGAGTGAGCCCACTCCTCGGACTCGGGCAACAGAATTCCAAAGCGCTCATCACGCGCTATTGGCAAAACAGGGAGGGCTGTACTACTCAGTCCCTGGAGAACAACTGGGGGGCAATAGAGCAGGCACCAACCAGCAGACCAGATCATCAGTGTCCTTTTAAAGCAAAGCCTTTCTTGTGACCTAGCAGGCCACATGTCAGCACAGCAAAGTAAGCAAGTTCAGATTGTGGTTCCTCCTGGCAGTATAGCAGTTCCTCCTGGCAATGTGCATCATGTAGAACCAGCAGCATCTGGTTACAAGTCCCACTCAGTTTTTAAATACATGGGGTCACAGCCCCTGTACTTATAGTGCAAAACTCTTTGTTCTCTGTGCACTTCAAACACTTATCAGAAGTGCACAACACCCATATTCACATCCCAAGCCCTGGTCCCAGACACACTACAGGGGGCGGAGACAGCATTGAGAAAGTCAGGCTCAGCCCTTTTCAGGTGCAGGTGCAACTTCTCCCACCCCTCTAAATTCAGATCAGGCCTATTCAGGTGCTAGGGAAACTCCTCCCACCACTCTAAATGCAGCCAAGGTCTATTCAGCCCAGCACTGAGTCATCCAGGAAAGACAGGGTACACCTCAACCCCCCTTGTGACTGTCTAGAGTGAATGCACATCCCCCTCTCCTGTCAGTCTAAACCATACATTGAACACACAACCAGGCAGGGCACAAAGTGTCATAAGCACACAGAAATGCCCACTTCTAAAAGTGCCATTTTGAAAATAGTAATAACAAATCCGCTTTCACCAATAAGCAGGATTTATTACTACTATTCCAAACATACCAAACATGGCCATGCTACCCCTTTCATATCAGAAATTACCACTGAAACATATATCAGGGGAGGGCAGCCTCACAGCAGTGAGAAACCAAATAGGCTGTTTGTCACTACCAAGACATGCCACACAGTTAAGACACTTGTCCTACCATTTACCTACACAGCACCATGCCCATAGGGCTAGCTAGTGCCTACCTTAGGGGTGACTTATATGTAGTAAAAGTGGAGTTTCAGATGTGGCAACCACTTTAAATGCCATGTCACTGCAGCAGTAAACTGCGCACGCAGGCCCTGCAGCGGCAGAGGCCTGAGACAGGTTTGAAAGGTTACTTTGGTGGGTAGCGCAAACAGCACTGCAGGCCCACTAGTAGCATTTAATTTACAGGCCCGAGGTATAAGGGATACCACTGTACAAGGGACTTACAGGTAAATTAAATATGCCAAACAGGTGTAGACCAATCTTTCCAAGTTTACAAGAGAGAGCACATCCACTTTAGCACTGAACAGCAGTGGTAAAGTGCCCAGAGTCATAAAACCAAAAAAGGGCCAGGTCCAACAAGTTGCAGTGCAGAACCAATTTTAATGGAGCATTACAGTGATTGAGCCTCTTTTTAAAAATCTCACTTCACAGCAGAGATCAAAATGAAGAGCTCAAAAATGCAAAAACAAATTGGTGGTTTTCATGGGTAAGACCCACATTTCCACAATTACTATATACGGTGGGTTGTCCCCCAGGGATTCCCTCTGCCGCCAACAGTTGGAAACAACTCTCATCTTCCTTCAAGCTTGAGGTATATTGATAATCCCAAGGAACACCTTCCCTGTTGTGTTTGTGCGCCCCCAGTGAAAAGGGAATTAATTCCCTTTTGGTCAGCGGGTGCAAATTCACATCAGAGATTGTAATCCTCGAGATTACCAGTATACTTCAGGACCGCCAGGCTCTGGGAACTCCTTTAGGATTCCCCTACGGATGCCACTGACGTGTAGTTCTCTGGTTGCAATGCCCAGAGAGCTTCCAGGACCAATAGAGCAGTCTGTGACATCAGCATGTTGTGGATTTCACTGCCATTCTTGTCCGCTACCACTCCATCATCCTTCAGCCATAGTGGGGTGTCCCGCTAATCAAGGGTGAATACCACTGATGACCATGGCATGGGGATGGTGGTGGTTTTAAAGCCTGTTCGAAGGCTAGAGTGTGGGCTTCCACCCACGTCTAATTGAAGGCCTAGTTGTTTCACAAAGAAATGTACACTTCAGTGATTTGATATTTTCCTTTTCTTAATCCCAGAACAACAAGCTAAATTCTGTGGGATGGAACCTGTGCTACATGAAGGCCCTTTCAGGCAGATGACTTCCACTGCTTCCATAACTGACAACATCAACTTGTTATAATAAAACAAATGACCTTAAATAGGGTGCATGATCTTCAATATATAATTTTGCCTGGGGCTGTGAAAATTCATGAACCTGAATAAAATAGAGCCCTTCCATCTGAAGCTCAATTGGTTATCTCTATAAAGAAGAATGAACCACTGCTGCAACCCGTACCCTGGCTGTAAGTGGCAAAAAGAGCAAAACAATTGTAGAACCTAGCTCAAACCAACAAGAGGTCTTACTGTATAATAATAATAATAATCTTTATTCAGCAGTTAGAACAACCATAAAAGAGAACAGTTTAAAAAACATCAAATTCATTGAGTTACTACAAAATAATCAAATGTGCAAAATCGCAAAATGTCCAAATTCTCATTGAGCCAACCATATTTGTTGGCCATTATAGGATACTTAGAAACATTTAATAGTCTTAAAAAAATCATGTTCAGTGGATATTAAGCAGGCTAAGTCAACGCATACATACTACAGTTATTACCATAAAAGAGTCTATAAAAATCATCAATAATTCATTACGTTTAAAACAGCATGGCAATACACAATGTCACTGCTTCAATCGCCTCTAGTGTTTCTTGAACTTAATGCTGATCTTAAAAAGCTAATAACACAAAAAAGTATGTAGGCATTAGGTAATAGCTGTAGATACAGTAAAGCTACACTGGCGTGCCTATATCTCACTTTTTTTAAAAGCCTTTTAAGAAACAATCGTCTGGGATACGTAAAATATTTACAAAGAAGGACAAAATGTAAGGTATCCTGTGGAGACCTATTGTGGCAGCCACACGGACCCCTATCTTCTAGGTGTTGGGCAAACCCTGAGAGTGAAGCCAGTAAATGATGAAGCTGATTCAGCCTAAAACGAGTGATTAAAAATCTATTGTGTGCACTTGTTAAAATCGATAAATAAGGCTCCATGCCCTGCACAGACATACTAGAGTGTGTGCTCTGACCATGGGTTTTTTAAGCTCCTTGTCTTCTCGGTGGGCTACCACATATTTAAAAAACAACTCTTTAATATTATTCTTATCCTGTTGTGGCTTCATGTTCTCATAATTAGAGAACATATCTGCTCTACCTAAAGCAGTGAGGATATCCTTGATGTATCTTAACCATGGTATTTTTAGCGAATGGTCAAGTGAGAGGCAGTCCCGGATTACTAGTCTGTTAAAACCTGCCTCCTCATTTGACCATATCTTCACCCAGCATAACAGCGGTTTAACGGCCACCAAATCCATAATGTACTTAGCCCCTAATTCTTCATGTATCGAATACGATGGAGTGCCCTGGGGAACTTTCAAAATACGCTAAAAGTATTCATTTTCTGCAATTTGTAAATTGTTAGCCACCATGTACCCCCATACCTCACTTCCATAAAGGGCCTTGGAAATACAGTAAGAATTATATAACTTTCAAATTATCCCCTGTGACCATGTCCCCAGCCTATGAGCATAGTTTGCAAAAGTACCCGTAGATCTGTTCATTTAAAAAAAAAAAAAAGCTTCCCCTCCTGTAGGTCTTTAAAATTAAGCTTATCATCGAATAAAATGCCAAAGTAAGAAAAGGCCGGAACCTTCGCTACACTATCTGTACCTACTTTGTATGTGTTATGTCTGCTGGCCTGCTTACCAATTTCCATAACATATGATTTAGATAGGTTCTGTGATAAATCCATCTCAGTCATAAAGGACGCAAACCCGTCCAGTAAGGTCTGCAAACCCCTCGGGATTCGAGCTAGCAGTACTGCGTCGTCCGCGTACAGCAATACAGAAACCGGTCTAGAGCCTACCCTGGGAGTATCGGCCTGTAGGGCTGTCAAGAATGAGTCAAGGCCAATAATATATAGCATGAATAAAAAAGGAGCCAATATGCATCCTTGCCTAACTCCACTTGAACATTTAAAATAATCAGTAATGTCACCTTCCTGGGTATATCTGACCACAGCGGTGGTCTTAAAATGTAACGTCATTAAGACATTAATTATCGCCGGGTCGACCCCAAGTTCTCCGAGTAGGTGCCAAAGTTTGCTACAGTTCACCGGGTCGAAAGCCGAGGTGAGATCCATAAAGCCCTGATCCAGCGCTCCAGGTTTTGCTATTGTATATTTTGTCATTAAAAGATAGAGATTGAGGCACTGATCTGTAGTGGATTTGCCTACACGGAACCCATATTGCACATCTGAAATAATACGGTTGGAGTCTGCCCAGGCGGAGAGCCTATTTAGTAAAACCCAGTCAAGCACTTTCACAGTGGCATCAATGAGAGATATAGGGCGGTAGCACTGAGGATTGTCCCTCTCTCCCTTCGTAAAAATCGGTACAATGATGGCGGTAGACCATGATGTGGGCATTACTGATGTGATTGCCACATTTAGGACCCTAACAAGAAGTGGTGCCCATACCCCTATGTTGTTACAATAGAGATCAGGGGGAATCCCATCGGGACCAGGGGCCTTATTCCGCAACAGTCCCTCAATACACAACCTAACCTCATCAAGAGTAAAAAGAATGGGTTCGGTTCTATGGAGGGAAATTAGGTTCTGGAAAGATGATTCACTATAACCATGATTATGGACTGCCTCAAAGTGGGCCTTCCATTGATCTGGGGGAATGTTATGGCTTAAACGTGGTTTGTCAGATTCTGAAAAGCAGGGGCTGTTGATAACCTTCCAGAATCGAGAACAGTCCTTTTGCTCACATGCTTCTACTAAATCATCCCAAGCCTGTTTTTGCAGCAAGCGCTTCCGTCCCTTGACAGCCACCTTATAATTATTATGGCAGGCCGCCACTCTGGATCTATCTCGCGGGGTCTGTTTCAGGGCCCTCTTAAGTTCTCTAAGAGCCCGGGAGCAATTGCTATCGAACCACCTCGGGAATTCGACATGGGGGTGACTACCAGGGATGTTAGCAAACCCACTACTGTTTTTGCAATCGGGGTAAATGCCTGGATGGTTTCTTCCCCATGGGCCATCGGATCTAGACAGGTCAGAATCTCTTGCTGGCTTATTCTAATCAAAGATTTATTAAAAGCAATAACATCCAGCTGTGACCATCCTAGACACCTCCTTTGCTCAATAGCAGAAATCGTGCCAATATCTATCCTACAGGGTGTAGGCTGGATTCCCAAGAGTTCGAAAACCAGGGTCAAAGGATTATGGTCACTAAATGGACTATATTGTATGTTAAAGGAGGATATAAACCGCCTCAAGGAGAGAGACACAAAAATAAAGTCAATAAATGTTGCACAGCCCCTGCCTTTATAGGTCGGAGGCACAGGGGTATCCCGGGGGTTTGTGAGCAGGTCCAGTGTGTGTGTTAGGCCATATGTATTTAGGAGGGCATTCAGATCCCGCCCTTCCACAGTGTGTTCCATGTGCAATCCTTCATTGATTGTGCAAGTGGACCAGTCACGATTAGTCACAGATACGTTGGGACATAGGTGACAATTATAATCTCCCACTAGAATTAGTTGGGCCTGTGACACAACTTCCCCCTGTATTTGCTCAAGGCACCTTCTTAATTTAACAAGGCTAGATGGCCCCTGGTGCTGCCCTCTTGTGTTATAAAAATGAATTAAAGTGAACCAATACAATTTCATCAATAATGTGAAATCTTGCACAACGTTAGAGTCCCATATCATGGACTTCATTGTGCCCTGAATCCTGAGATCTATGAAAATAATTAAGCCACCCCTAGGTCTGCCTGTTCTCGAGCCCCACGACAAAACGACAATCGTGAACATTACCTGCGCCATTTTGTCTGGTGGAATTCTATGTGCACATAAGTTGCAGTCATTTTAATCTATCACAGCCATTTTGTACTCTGTTGGTCACCTTTGTTTCACCCTGCCCTTACTAGCATCCCTCTGACCCTCTGACCGACCTGGTACGTGTGCTGGGGGCTATAAACTCTATTTGCCGCAACAAACCTCAGCGCCACTTGCTGCCACAAACTCGTTTTTCCTCTCATCTCTGTTTTCAGGCAAACCTTTGGACACTCTACCCCTCACTGCACCTAGTTACACAAACAGGTTCCAAACACCAAAAAGACTCTTGCAACATGATTTATTGCACTGCAAACAGCAAGACTTGTTGTTACCAACAATGGGACCTGTTTTTATCAACAGAACGGACTCTTAGATCTGGCCGGTCTCACATGTTTTAGACCCTGAAGCAAGGTCCAGCTGCAAGATAAGATTGTCTGTTTGACCTGGCTGGGAAGAGAATTACTGTTGGGCTTGTGTGACAACCTGCCCGGGGCGGGGACCCCAAGCTTGTGTAACCATGTTGATGAAACCAATGCATTGTGTCAAACCTGTATAAAAGGAAGAGCCAAAGGAGTTATCAGCAGAACACCTCCCTCAGACATCCCGGTGTCTGCAGTTGACGTGATCTCCTCATGAGAAATAAACCTTTTTCTTGTCTTCCAGTTTCCAGCGCTTGCCTCATTATTTTGATAGCGAACCCAAAGTGAATTAGAGGTGGAACCCTGCACCGGGCAGCATTGAGGGTCTTAGAAGACTCGCTGCCTTTCACAAATTGGCGCCCAAACGTGGGGGCCCATCAGCGACGCGTGGGTCCGGTAGAGAGGTCCTAACGATGGAGTGAACGACTAAACGATTGGGGTATACCTGCCTGAGAAGACCCTTGTCTGGCTGCCGATCGACTGAACTTCACCGGTTCCGAGCGGACCTCTCTCGACTGACCTGCGGTCCTGACTGGGACCTTAGAGGAACGCCGCATTGATTGTTGGAGTGAGAGGACAACCAGGCGCTGGAAGGGGAAGACGAAGAACCGTCCATGCGGTCCGGGTAAGGTCGTGAAAAAACGACTTAAATTGATTGATTGATTGAATAGTTTGATTGAAATACTAGTATTCCTTTTTTGATATTGAGTTATTTGCGACATTTCCCTGCTTGCAAACAACGAAGAATAGGAATATTCTCTCTCTTTGCAGGCAGCGAAGGACAGGTAGTGCAGACTTTTTGTCTAAATTGATTGATTGAGATATTCATTTTTGACCGATAAATACGTCATGCCTGTTTTCTCTAGATTGTTTGATTGTAATTGTTTTGGACCAGACCGTTCGTTAGAGGTCAGTCAGCTGGCACCGCCGGAAGGCACCCCTAACAAGGACATGTACGTAAAGTATGGATTAGCCACTGTAGCTTATAGCAAACTATGGCATAAATACACTAGGAAGGACCGGGTAAATCAGTGGCCACTGACGGGATCTTTCGATCCCGCTAAAATAGAAACGTTAGAATTAGCTCTCCACAAAAAGAAAAACTAGACCAGCCATGTTTGACAGTTTTGGTTTATGGCGAAAAGAGGCAGCTCAAAGAAAGAAAAGGGACGAAGCTAGACAAGATAAAGAAACGCGAAAATCAGCTTACCAAGCCTGTAAAAGATTAGAAGAAAAACTAAAAGAAAAGGAAATCGATAAAAAGGAACAGGAATCAAAAATATCAGGTCAATGCCCTGTTAGAACGCCCTCGACTCTTTACCCCAAGTTACCAGCAAAACAAAGGGTAGATGATGATTTATTGTTAGGTCCCCCAATCATATACATGCCACCCCCTTACGCCCCTACTCATCCCGTAGTACAACACCAGGACCACCAAAGTATAGCCGGAGATGGCACGATCGCCTCAGTCTCCACCGCCTCTGCTCCCACCGAGTCACCCACACCAAATGCCTCATCAAAGGATACAGTAGTAGAGGTAGGATCAAAAGAAAAAGGAGCGCCCAGGGTCCCGCGATTAAGTAAAAATGAGCGAGCAGGCATTGATAAAATAGTTAAATCCCTCATAGATAGGAAGGAGACAGAAGAGTATGTAACTGACATATGCAACTCCTATGTTGAAAACCGCAAACGATACTTTATTGTACGTCTCTGTTACCACACTCTTACTGCATATGAAGAGAAGTACCAAGATGTAGGGCCCGAGCGGCTAGTGGCTCTCTATAGGAAGGTAGACACCGGAGATGAAGGCGACAACGATGTTACAGAACTCTTTTCATCCACACTGGAGGTATTCCGTCACCTCGTGGAACAAGGACGGATAGATAAGGACAGGACATCTAAGATAGCAGGACCCCCGGTGGAAAAACCAGATAGCATGATGCCGATAAAAGAAGCTGCCCCTTATTGGGTACCTCCTAGAGGACAAGGGACTCATGACGATATGAACCATCAAGACGCTAGAGGAAGGGTGGTCTACAATTGGGTGTATCAACCATGGGACAGACAGGACATTTTGACGTTCCGTAAATCTTTACCGGATTTACGAAAGAACCCCACCGCCTTTTACACCGAGCTAGGTACCGCTCTGGGATCAACAATAATGACACTTGCCGACATAGACTTGTTCTTCGGGTTATGTTTGCCAGCAGATGTGTGGAAACAGATTAGGAAAATAGACCATACCGAACTGCTTGGTCATACCTGGGAACAACTCAATACACTAGATAAACAGCGGAACCCTGGTCAAAAACCGGTTAAAGCAATATTGGACCTCCCTGACAAAATAGTGCAGAAAGTGAAAACGCTGATCCCAGAGAAAAAGATAGACTGGTCCATAGTAACCGCGTGCCGCCAGAAACCACAAGAGGATGTCTCAGAGTATTTCTCCAGATTTGAAACAGTGTTCTCCGATTACAGTGGACAAGACATGTCCACCGCAACCGGACACCACTTATTTGTGCAGAACTATGTCAAAGGACTACTGCCAGATGTATCCCAGAAATTACAAGCCAGCGAAAGTAGTTGGGCAGCATCTAAACCGGCGGCCATTCTCCAAATGGCCCAGTACTATGAGCATCAGAGAAACGAAAATGACAGGGCTACAGAAAGGAAAAAGAAGGACTTGAAGGAAAGGGTAATGGTAGCACAACTCCAGGGGGCGAATACAGGAAGGGAGCAATATAGGGGAGGATACCAGCAGAATACCCCTAGAGTACAGCCACCTAGAAACAATTCATCGACATCATATGTAGGACGCCAAGACCTAGGACAGGATCAATGTGCATTTTGCAAAGAATATGGACACTGGAAAACCCAATGCCCGGCTTTGTTAGGAGCTGGTAGGGGCAGAGGGGCGAGGGAAATAGCAAGTGGACAGAGAGGAAGAGGACGTGGGAGAGGGTACGCGAGTGAAGCAAGCGAGGAAAGGCCAGGAAGAGTGAACACATTTGACCATCCCAAACAGAATCAGTACCAACAGACAGATTATGACAATACGTACGACTTTGCATAGGACAGCCAGGGGCAAGGGAGGGATCCAGTCGAGCTCTATGTTGATCAGCAAGGCCCTTATGTTACCGCTGAGGTCCTGGGCACAAAGTCGCCATTTCTGGTAGGACCCGGAGCAACACGTAGTGCACTATCCAAACGACTGATTCCAAGGGCACCCTTGTCAGGCTCACATGTGACCTCAATAGGATTTGACGGTACGCCCTCCACCAACCCTTTGTCGCGACCGATCCCTTTTAACCTTGACAACAATAGCGTCGAAACGACATTCCTCCTCTCTTCCAACACCCCAGACACCATTATGGGTCTCGACCTTTTGAAACACTTCCATGCGACTATCAGATGCTCACCAGACGGAGTGCGTGTCGTCCTGTATGACAACCCCCAGCGCCATAGAGAGAACCCTTCTCAGCACATGTTTCCCATCTCCGAGACTGACGCATCCCTACTGGACACTTTGCCATCACACTTATGGGCTAGGGCTGATTCAGACGTAGGACGAATGATGATTGACCCAGTACACGTAACAATACGACAGGACGCAACCCTACCGAAAGTACCGCAGTACAAAATATCGCCAGAGGGTGAGAAGGCACTGACAGAGATCATACACTCTTTGGTAGAGGCAGGGGTGGTAGAGGAAGTAGTGAGCAACGTTTGTAACAGTCCCATACTACCGATTGTAAAGAGACAGGGAGAGGGAGACGGAAAAGCCTACCGCTTCATCATTGACCTGCGGGAGATAAACAAAATCGTAGTGCCACAATACCCAGTAGTTTCCGACATCACGACAATTTTGACTTTAATCCCCTCCACTGCCACCACCTTCACTGTAATTGACCTCAAAAACGCATTCTTTTCCATACCTATACACAAGGACAGCCGCTATCTATTTGGATTCACCCTAAACTCCCGTTCGTACAGATTTTGCAGAGCACCTCAGGGGTACACTGAGAGCCCAAGCATCTATAGCCAGGCGCTTAAAAGACAGTTGGATGCCATACAATTGCCAGATGGAGTGGCACTAATACAATATGTAGACGACATCCTTCTAGCAGCGGACACCATACCAATAGCCGTCACAGCCACCATCAAACTACTCCATTTTCTTGCTGAGAATGGTCACAAGGTCTCCCGAAAGAAATTGCAGTTCTGTAAATCACAAGTGACCTATTTGGGTCACCTTTTATCCAAAGAAGGGAGGAAACTCACGCCTGACAGGATCCAGACAATTCTAGACACCCCTGTCCCCAAAGATCAGAAACAAGTCCGCTCTTTGATAGGTCTCACTTCATTTTGCCGACAGTGGTTACCGAACTTTAGCCTCATTGTCAAACCCCTTCTCTCCCTCCTAGCTAAAGACATCCCCTCACCTCTCCCCTGGACCCCCGAATGCCAGTCAGCCTTTAAAGAACTACGCAATGCCCTTTGTTCAGCGCCTGTCCTAGGAACCCCGGATTACTCCAAACCATTCTTCCTCTACACGCACGAGAGGGAAGGATGTGCATTGTCTGTCCTAACACAATCAATTGGTCACAAACAACGCCCTTGTGCATATTTCTCTGCCACCCTCGATCCAGTAGCCAGAGCGCTGCCAGCGTGCCTGCGCGCTGTGGCAGCTGCAGCAGTATCGATACGCCAGAGCGAAGGAATAGTACTCTCCAATCCAGTCACTGTTTTAGTACCCCATGCAGTCGACACACTACTAAACCAGACCAAAACCCAACACTTGACTAGCGCCCGACTGACAGGATATGAGTTGACCCTGCTAGCACCGCACATTACCCTAAAGCCATGCACCACCCTCAATCCAGCCACACTGTTACCCCTACCCGAAAATGATCCTAGCGTGACTCCACTACACGACTGTGTGACACTAACCGATGAACAAACAAAGAGTAGAATAGATCTCAGAGACACCGCCTTTCTAGAACCAGATGGAGAACTATGGGTGGATGGTTCGTGCATCAAACTCCCCGACGGCACCACCTCAGCTGCATACGCTGTCACCACAGCCCGAACCGTTCTGGAAACAGCCCGTATTCCCCAACGTTCAGCCCAGGCTGCAGAACTCATTGCCCTCACACGAGCATGTATCTTAGCGACTGACACGACAGTTAACATATACACCGACAGCCAATATGCCTTCGGGGTGGTTCACCATTTTGGGATCTTATGGAAAGAAAGAGGGTTCCTGACTTCACATGGTACACCCATCCTGCATGGAGATTTAGTCTCCGCCTTGACGCAAGCAGTCCTCCTCCCCAAGAAGTTAGCAGTGATAAAATGCCAAGCACATAGGAAAGTGACTGATCTCATTGGACAGGGAAATGCACTAGCAGACGTTACTGCCCGAGCCACGGCAGGAGACAGAACTACGACACGAATGTATGTGACCAGGTCACAAGCTGAACGATGGACTGACGCTAGGACCACTGTAAGGGACATACAGACTACAGGCACACAAGACGAATTGACCGAGTGGGAAAAGGTGGGACTAAAAGACGAGGAAGATTGCTGGAGAACTAAATACGGAAATAAATGGCTGTTACCCAATGCCTACCTCATCCCCATATTGACCATGGCACATTTACCAGCACACATAGGCTCCCCCCCATGATTGAACTAATCACCAGAGTATGGCATAACGTCAAGATAGCAGAATCTGCAAAACGCCTAGTACAACAATGTATAGTCTGCCTACAACACAACCCAGGGAAGGGGACAGTAGTACCATGGGGAGAGTTTGGAGTCCCTGACCACCCCTTTGAAATCCTTCAAATGGATTACATTCAACTAGAGAGATGCCTTGGTCTAAAATATGTCCTGGTGGTTGTGTGCGCTTTTAGCAAATGGGTGGAGGCATATCCCACCCGCGACAATACCGCCTTAGCCACTGCAAAAGTATTGCTGAAAGAATTCTTCCCCCGATACGGCCTTTGCAGAATTTTATGGAGCGACAACGGCCCCCACTTCGTAGCCGAGGTGATACAGAACATACTGAGAGGGTTGGGGGTAAAACAAAAGTTCCATGCCGTCTTCCACCCCCAATCAGCGGGCCTGGTAGAGAGACACAATGCAACGTTGAAACTAAAACTAGCCAAAATAGTTGCCACAACCGGGTTGAAATGGCCCGACGCCCTCCCATTGGCATTGTTATCGATGCGCTCCACCCCAACCAAACACCGACTGACCCCATATGAGGTGGTCTTCGGCAGGCCTATGAGCATTTGGGCGGCACCAAGACCCACCTCCATTAACGATGTCCCGAACATATTAATGTCGGATTACTTGCATAAATTGACAAACGAGCTAACAATTATCCACCAACAGGTGCAGCAAGCCTTGCCTGACGTATCCAGGGGCCCGGGACATGAAATAAAGCCAGGCGACCATGTATTGATTCGCAACTTCCAAAGAACGAAGAATCTGGAGCCTAGGTGGACGGGCCCCTGGCAAGTCCTGATCACCACCCGAACTGCCCTCCGAGTGGAAGGAAAACGAAACTGGCTGCACGCTCATCATTGCAAACGAGTCCCTCCAACCCTGGCAACCTGTGAAGGGGTGGAGGTGCAAGAGGAAGTACTCGCGAGAGACCGACCAGCTCTGAGTTGCTACCCACAAGAAGACACCCTCAAACTATCAGAATTTCCCGACCCCACGGTGCCATCCAGGAAAGGGTACAACCTAAGATCGACGAAAGGAGGGAGCTCCAACGACCAGGCCACTAGCTAAGTCAAGGTCTCAGATCAGTAGCACAGTCAAACAACGCTACCAGCAAAGCGCCAGACAAAAGTCTGTGGTCCTAACAGTTGTTGAGCTCCTCGAAGATGATGGAAGAAACTGAACACCTGCAAAACCACCGCAAAGACACCAAGACTGCTAACCTGCACAGCACAAAGACAATTGCACTTGTAGGAACATTCCATCCCTTTCATCCCTTCGCCCTTTTCTATTCACGGATCTTGCCTTGCCTGGATGATGCTCCTACAAGAAAGTTACAAAGACAATGCCACTTCCGACGGAACAATCGCCCAGTTCTACAACGAGTTCTGGCGAAACAAAACAGGAAATACAGCCGCCCCCTTCTGCCCTCACACCTTCAATGCGACATTCCAGATTAATGTCCCCGCCAAAGAACGAGTGGAAATGCAAGTGTTCAATAATCCTAACAGAGCCACATTTTCCTACCTGAAGAAAAGAACTGCTGCAACACTGACTGTGGCCCTATCTGTGGTGAACGTCTCTGGCCTTGTATGCATTGAAGGCCGTGGGACTAAGAATGTGGGTCACAGCACCTGTAGCATTGTAAGGACTTTGCAATCGAACATCTCCATAGACTATCTTCAGAAATTCATCAAGGATCAGAGACTTGGACAATTGGAAGTTGGCTTTGGGGCATCTTGAAGGAGTGGGGTTGGAAAATATCAATGATTCTCTTGGTCCCAGTATTGACAATATGTGGTTGTTGTTTGGGTATACACTGTATACCACCTTTGTGTTCTCTTTGCATAACTACCTTGCACCCTAAGACTATGGACACTCAGCTAACAAAAATGAGAGTAATGTATGATCAAGAGATACAGGACATTATGGAGATCGAAATAGACTGACAAGCTGGCTAGTTATGTTCAAAGGGGCCACTGTTAAAAGCAAAACGACAATCATGAACATTACCTGCGCCATCTTGTCTGGTGGAATTCTATGTGCACATAAGTTGCAGTCATTTTAATCTATCACAGCCATTTTGTACTCTGTTGGTCACCTTTGTTTCACCCTGCCCTTACTAGCATCCCTCTGACCGACCTGGTACGTGAGCTGGGGGCTATAAACTCTATTTGCCGCAACAAACCTCAGCGCCACTTGCTGCCACAAACTCGTTTTTCCTCTCATCTCTGTTTTCAGGCAAACCTTTGGACACTCTACCCCTCACTGCACCTAGTTACACAAACAGGTTCCAAACACCAAAAAGACTCTTGCAACATGATTTATTGCACTGCAAACAGCAAGACTTGTTGTTACCAACAATGGGACCTGTTTTTATCAACAGAACGGACTCTTAGATCTGGCCGGTCTCACATGTTTTAGACCCTGAAGCAAGGTCCAGCTGCAAGATAAGATTGTCTGTTTGACCTGGGTGGGAAGAGAATTATTGTTGGGCTTGTGTGACAACCTGCCCGGGTGGGGACCCCAAGCTTGTGTAACCATGTTGATGAAACCAATGCATTGTGTCAAACCTGTATAAAAGGAAGAGCCAAAGGAGTTATCAGCAGAACACCTCCCTCAGACATCCCGGTGTCTGCAGTTGACGTGATCTCCTCATGAGAAATAAACCTTTTTCTTGTCTTCCAGTTTCCAGCGCTTGCCTCATTATTTTGATAGCGAACCCAAAGTGAATTAGAGGTGGAACCCTGCACCGGGCAGCATTGAGGGTCTTAGAAGACTCGCTGCCTTTCACATCTGCCGGGCAAAAAAACGTTTTGTAACCCTCGAGAAAAAAAGTGTTTTCGGTCTCCCAGGTTTCCTGGATACAGATTATATGAAAATATTTGATGAATTGGAGTCACCTCTCATCAGTGAATTTTGCCTCTAGTCCTGCCACATTCCATGAGATAATATTTAAATTAGCCCCCTTAAACTGGGTCTGCATTGATAGAGGGACAATAGAAGCCATCTCTGGGCTACCAGTCCCCGGAATACTCAGGCATTTGTGACAGGGGACTATATTTTCTCCGGGAGTTATCACACTATTGTCAGGTGTCTTAACGGGTATGTCACTGGCTTCACTTATGCCCCTAGACTCTTGCTGTCAGTCTAAATCATTGAGGTCCCTGAGTGGCACAAGAGGATTAGCTGAAGTTGGAATTCCCCCACAAGGGGGAAAGCCCCCCTCCTGAAATGCAGAATAATGGATAGGTGTAGGATTGTAGGGGGACCTGTAAAAGAAACCCAGTGGGAGCGACTTTATACCAAATTCACAAGAAAAAGATTGGGAGGTGTGGCTTAAAATCCTGCCGGCCAGTTCTGGAAATCTCAACTTGACAATCATACTGTCACCTTCAAATGTTTTCCTGTACCGCCCAATCCAGGAAACACGCCTAGCCATCAGGATATACTTGTGATCCACCACATTGAACCTGGCATATTTGCTTAGCCAGTGGGTTACCTTATTAATCAATTGGTCCGTGGTCTCGTCCCTTTGAGAACAAAGGCCACGCACACCTACCATAACCACAGTGTAGGGGCAGCTGGCTGGGGGGAGGTCAATTACTTGAAGCCCAGGGCTATTTGCAGCAATTAACCTGACTGAGCTTACTTCCCCGTGAGGCTTGGAAGGACATTGATTCGGCTCTGGGGCCCCTTGGCAAAAATTTGACGGGCGTAAATGGGTGACCAAAGGATCGAAGCCGCATGGCGTGGGCCCTGAAGTACTGGGGGTAATAATGGGAAGCTGGGTGTTGGTTTGAATGCCTGTCGGGGGATTATCCGATTGGGCTTTCTGTCGCTGTGGGGTAGCCAACTGTGAGACCTGATTAAGGGAGGCCAACGCTTTTTCAACACTACCAAGTGTGACTCTAGTTTCTGACATAACTTTAGTGACTTCACTACAAAAGTTAGTTAATAAGCCAGTCAAAACATCCACACTCTTTGGTTTTAAGGGAGCCCAAAAGTCTTCAAAACCCTTCAAATCCTTAAAATCGGCATTAGCAGAGCCCACCCCCTTATTCACATTCTTCGCCGACTCAAGTTTCTTATTAACTTGCCGCAGCCTCTTTGCTGCTGGAGGGCCACTCAAAGCTACATCTTGGTTAGAGGCAATGAATGCCCTATTGCGACTGGTGTGTCCTGGGGTGGGCTTAATAGGACCAGGGCCGGCGGCATCTAGACCCTCCTGTGCTAGTTCCTGTGCTAGTTCTGAAGCTTCACCCAATGATTTTTGGGAACCCGAGTTGGATGGCTCACCCACCATGGGGAGCGAGGCGCCACCCAGGTCCAAAGAGAGTTGTCTTTCTGCCTTATCTATTTCTTTCGTAATGTCACCCACTGCTTTAGCCAGATAAGAGTCAATAGTACCGTGTTTTGAACCCAGCGGGGAATTCGCAGATGCCGCCTTCCTCTTCCCCATGATGTCCTTGCCACAAAAGAGCTGCGCACTGTCAAGAAAGGGCAAAATGGGCAAAGGCACAAAGCAGGGTCTATGACGCAGGTGAGATTCGAGTACTCACTGATTGAAGCTTCTGTTGCCTTTAGCGTGATCACCAGGCAGTTCTCCGGGTTCACCAAACCAAATGTAGCTGCTTGAGACCGTCTTCCACTACTGACCATCACCAGTCAAGGGTCAAGAGAGGAGGCCCGGCATCAAACAGCCGTGTACGGGAACAGATGCGCCCGCTCTTGGCCCAGTCTTGGCCCGGAGCAGCGGGAGCCCAGGCCCGGTTAAGTATGCGCCTCCGGGCGCAGAACAGCTGAGGTGATGTTCGCGGCTGGAGCCGCGAGAGCTGCCGGGCGTGGAGACCTGCCCCCACCTCCACAAGCGATATGGTGTCCACCGCAGCGGGAGCCTAGGCCCGGTTAAGTATGCGCCTCCGGGTGCAGAACAGCTGAGGCGACGGCAGCTGGATCCGCGAGTGCTGCCGGGGCATGTAGTCCTGCCTCCACTTCCACAAGCGATACGGCGTCCCACGCAGCGGGAGCCCAGGCCCGGTTAAGTGTGCGCCTTTCGGGCGCAGAACAGCTGAGGTGACATTGGATGCTGGAGCCGCGAGTGCTGCCGGGGCGAGTAGTCCTGCCCGCACCTCCACAAGCGTGCAGCATCTTACTCTAGCCTACGAAAGATAATGTCAACTCGCCATAATTTAATTTTTCTTTGTTTCTGTTAATAGTTTCTCTATACGACATCTGGCCAGTATGCTGTTTCGTGAGGGATACTGCCAACCTGTCTGAGGTACAAAGTGGGAGAACGTCTTCTCTAGGACTATCTCTTTGATGGGAGTGTGTGTGGGTATTGGTGAAGTGTCTCACAAGCCTTTCACCTCAACTCTGGGGCTTACCAATGCATAGCAAAAGTTTCATTCTCAAAGCTTTCTTGACAGTGGTTTGTCTTTCAGTACCTCTTTTGACAAATGCTTACTTACCGCTTAGGTCCTCAGTACGAGTTGGCTGGATGTTAAGTGTGTATATACCGGGGGGGGCAGGAATCTCTGGTTCTAGTTGATGTCCCTACACTAAATCAGGCCATCACAAGTTGTAGTGCCAGTGATGGTTAATACGTATGCGGATCTGAGAATACTGGCACAAAACCTTTAGGTTTTTCCTCATTCTGGACCCTCTTCCAAGTATATTTACAACCTCCTCTGATCAGGTGAAAAAGGTCAGACTGGGTGGCTGGCGTGGGTTGGGTCAGAGGTAGGGTGTGGGTATATGGAGGATATGCTGGACCATGGCGGGCTGTGGCCTGGTGGTGGGGGGAGTATTGCTTGCTCCCCCGTCATCTTGGTGGGGGACTAGCTGATGTAACAATTTATGAACATGGTCATTTCTGACATCTCAAAAGGGTATGCAGTTCCTGACTGAATCAAACAGGTTGCATAAGAGAGCAGCCGCTCATTTAATATTTAGATAGAGGAGGGGAATTCCTCTTATTGGAATTAAGGCCCTCACACACCCAGCCAGCTAGGTGTCATGCTTCATCATTGGGTCTGCTCCTCGTCGGTCGGTGCTGCAATACCCGATGGGCACCCACGAAGGGGCTCTTTGGCAGAGATCTTTAATTCCTTGCCGTAAGGTGCAGTGCGTGTGAGGGGCCTAGTGAGTGTAGATGTAAAGGAAAGTGAGGCTAAAACAGGAAAAAGGGGGTCCCATCAGAACTATTTTAATGAGTATGGCCCCTCTCCTGATTAAAACTAAGTGTGGCGCACCCCTGCAGTAGTGTTACAGGGTACCGCGCACTAGGGTCAACATGTTTCTTGCCAAACTGTCATGTAGACGGCAATTCTTCATGGCCAGTAGCAAATTCTATCTACACCATCAATGGTGGTCAGTTATAGTACAAGTGAAAGACCACATATAGCACCCTAAATGTGGTACCTGTCAATCTAGAAGGTCAACCTGTAATAAAAGGGAAATTCACAGCATAAATATTGGATGTACTTGACATACGTCATACAGCTTTAAAACATGCCCATGCAGCACTCAAACTGTGAGGAAGACATGCTTCACGCTGAAGTGCTGTGACAAAGCATGCAGCGACGGTGTTGAAATCAGATGAGTGGCAGCAATTTGGTGGTAACTCACCCCTTTGGGGTCAGTGCTTCGTGTCAGCATATTCCAGCAGGTGTTGACACTGAAAGAACTAGTGCCCTGTAGATTGGGAATGAGGAATTACATTGTAAAAAAAGGTATACTTTAAATGGTGGCCCCACCTGTCGCAGTGGCCAGGGATTCAACGGACACCATCAGACCAAGGTGTCCAAAGAAGTTTGGTTATGTGTCCCATGACGTGGGGTACAGAGGGGGGCCTGTGTCAAAGAGCTCGAGCATATCGGTACGGTGCGAGAGAGCGCGCAGTGTAGCCCAGGACCCATGCCGAGTGCACCGGGATGGGCCGAGAACGTGCCCAACCAGCGTGATCTCTGGGGCCAGGGCGACTACGCCACTCCTCTGCGTAGCACCGCGGTGTCAGGAGAATCAAGAACAACTAGCCAGCGGTCCGTGGTATCACAAACTCAAAGGGCTCACCTCGGGCGAAAGCACCAGGGAATCCGAGGACAATGCCAAATATGTAGCAGGAAGTCAATTACTTACGCGTCTTCTCCGTACAGTGGTGGAGGACCTACCCCTCACTCTGCTGAAACCGGAAGGTAACTGCCAGCAGGGTCATGGCGTTGTTAAACTCCCGGCCGACAGCAGAAGGGGGCGGGGCCCCCAGTTCCACTGGGAAATGCGCTAGAACGCTGACCTCAACCTGAAGATGGTGGGCGCCATGATGGAATCCCATGAAGGAAAAGGGAAACCTGAAAAAGCTGCATGATGTGTCGGCCATTTTGTAGTGTATAAAAGATATTAAGTGAGCGGCTGCTCTCTTATGCAACCTGTTTGATTCAGTCAGGAACTGCATACCCTTTTGTATTGATCAATCGTTGGGCACGTATGCAGAGAAGCATTACTTCATGGAATTCCACTCCACATGATTCTGAGCACACACGTTTTTTATGGGTGTGGAAGAGAGAACCAGAATCAGTATTTCAAATTAACACAAGACTTTGATTGCAGGCACATTCCCATAATTATTTTCAGAGGGCGGGAAGCATTCAATGCTACCCTGTGCCAGAAAATAATTTTACTATCACTTCCCTACCCCGCCCACCCCTCCCTTACCCACTCACAACCCGTGCATACATTTACCAACTGCTCAAAGCAGGTGTTTAATGCATCCAGTAAAATTCCATGTGGTTTTATCATCGGAAAATTCAGTCACACCCGGTCATCCCTTGGGGTTTTACGGGTAATTGTTCAGTATTGGCAGGGACGTTTTGGGGGCCCTGGGCCAAATGTATTTTGGGGGCCCCTGTTCGGAACAGCTTTGATTTTATGATCCAGTTTCACCTCTTTCATGCCCTCTTTGGTCAAATTCTAAATGTGTGTACATCTAATATCCAGGGATAGTGACGTGTGTTTTCAGTATCACAACACAGCAGCCGCTCACTAATATTACTGCAAATAATCTCCGTCACACCCTCCCATTTCTCATATGTGAGGTCCTGTATTGATTCAAAAGAAACTTTGTATATGGATTTTGCATGAAACATAAACACATTGGATCTTCAAAATGTCTGTAATAGACTCTCACACATTAAAAATAAATGATAGAAAAACGCAATTTACAACAATCTGTTTAAAAATGATTGAAGGTCAGCAGGGCAAGACTCTGCAGAACAGAGCTGGCTCTATGAGGGGGGTCCTGAAAGGATGGGGCCCTGGGCCAGAGCCCACTTTGCCCATGCCTTAAAACGTCTCTGGGTACTGGTGCGAAATTAACGTTCAGTAATTTACCTTTACCCCTGTACTGTGCAAGTTATAATCAGGGCCCAAGCGTTCACCATACAAAAAAGAAGTACATATGTCAAAAATATTGGATTTAGCAATGTTAAGGAGTTGGAAGACGCATCACTCTCGAATCCAGAGGACACAAAAAAAATGTGGCGCTGAGAGGGGTGCGGAATAAACAGATCTTTCAGCGGTATCTCCCCTCATTTATCAGGCCTCGTGCAATCGATACCCGAAAGAGAAACATATGACGGCTGTCTGCGGTTGAAAATAGTATCTCCGCGTGGAACGGGTGGCAAGATTTCATCTGAAAAATTCGATAAAAAGAAAGCAGCACAGGGAAAACAATCAGATATAAACCATCCTTCTGCTTCCCCCCTGATATCAATAATAAATATGGCTCGTCTCTGCGCGTGGCACGGAAAGAAAGCGGATCCCGGGTGGGCCTAGCAGGCGACCGGAGCTGTTGTCACTGTAATATAGCTGGCTCTGCAGGTAACAGCCGAATGCAGGCCATTTGTCTGTAGTAATAACCCTTTTAAACACAACAACACGTCCATAGAGGATCTTTCCATCAGATGAGCATCACAGTGAGCTCTTGTTTGAAAGAAGCTGAACAAATGGCGCTGTGATACTAGGAAGTGTGCGCTCTCTTTTTATTGGTAGGTGTGTGTGGTGTGCAATCACAGTTGGACTGTTCTTGCGGCCTAACCAGTCGAAAACCCCGCGTAGGCCGGAGCACAGTGGGCTGCTTTCAGGCCAGGGTGGGCTCACGGATCCCCAGCCCACCTACCTGCGAATTTGCCCTCAGCAAACAGCGCATCGTTTTTCCAAAGGACGCACGCAGAGAAGTAACGCTAAAGCGCGCTGCGCCAGACTGGGATATCTTAGCATATTTCAAGCCTGAAGAAATGCTTTTTAAAACTATGGCAAATGTATTTGGAAAACGATGCTGTAAAATGTATTTTCTAGCCACATTTACGAAAGAAATTCTTAGTACCAATAAATTGTTTGGACCCAATTAAGAAATAAAGGGGCATATTACCAAGCCCCTATCGCCACCACAACGTCACTTTTTGTGACGTTGTGGTGGCGATAGGGTCAGCGCCCTATTACCAAGGCAGCGTTAAACCACATAACGTGGCTAAAAGCCACGTTAAGTGGCTTAACGCTGCCTTGGTAATAGTGCCCCTTTCATGCTAAACTTAGCGTGAAAGGGGCGTGCAGTGGGTGTTGCGGTGGGCGTTTCACCGCAACACCCATTCACTTCGATGCTGCCACCTATTATCAAGAGAGGCGATAATAGGTGGCAGCGCCGAACTTCAGACCTGGAAAATCCTGGTCTTAAGGTGGCGATACGAGGCGAAATGCTTCATTTCTCCTCGTTTTTGCTTTTTCTATGTGTGCTGCCTTGTGCAGCACACATGGAAAAAGCAAAATGCCAAGGTATGTTTATGTACAGGAAGGTGTCCCTTCCTGTACATAAGCAAACCTTTTTTTAAAATGCCATTTTGTAACTTACATGTGTGCTGCATGAAGCAGCACACATGTAAGTTACAAAATGGCATCTTAGGTTTGTTTATGTACAGGAAGGGACACCTTCCTGTACATAAACAAACCTCCCTGCTCGCAGACACCCTTGCAATCTGGTGCAGGGTGCCTGCGTTGGCGTTAAGTCGTGAGACTTAGCGCCATCGCAGGGGGAAATGCCAGGCTGCACCATATCCTTGGTAATATGGTGCAGCCTTGCGTTTCCGAAGTGGCGATGAGAGGATTTAAGCCAAGGAGGCTAATGCCTCTCACCGCCACTTCCTAGATAATATGCCCCAAAATCTGAGTATAAACAACAACATTGATAAAAAATGACGCTGTTTTTTAACCCCTAACCTTTACTGTTTCTCAGTGCTCTAACAGGTGCTTCTGTTATAAGGTGCAGTGTTGCTAAATTTGCCGCCCTCGATAGGATGGAAGGCTGAGTCGGCGTTGGGTAGACTCGATGGTTGTCTGGCTGAGCCATCCTGCCATCTGGAAGTCTTATGAGGCAAGGGCCTGCAAGAATTCATTGGAGATAATCTGAACTGGCGAAATACGCTTCTGGTATCAAACCATTGTCTAGATCTGCTTTTAGTTTCTCGTCCCACACTATGGGCAAGCACTTTCCTACTGTAACAGATCCTCCATGTTACCTTAAAGTCGTGACAGAGCTTTTATAATTCTGTATGTCTTGACGGACAAAACAAGCACAAAACTATTGACTGGATCCATAGACTGATTTCATAACATTACATGAGTATCACTTTTGCCCTGAAAGACCATTGCATGAATTATATGTATTTAAAAACACAAGACAACAGGTGTTCTGCATCTATGCACCCTGGATCTGGAACAGCATCCCCATATTCATCAGGACCACACCAACCCTCCTCCAGCTTGGGAAAGAGCTGAAGAAGGACCACTTTAAAGAGCAGTACAACATGATACAGTAATTTTGGTGCCCTATTGTACAGCATTGGTGAAAAATGTAGGTATTCTAACTACATGGTATTCAGGTATAGCATTCAAATAAGAAAAACATATCAGTGTTATTTAGAAAATAAAAACAATTTCCAATAAGGCAGATTTGCATGAAAGAGGAGCTCGATTTCTTCAACAAATCTTCTCTACATCGCCTAACTGAAGAATCAGCTGATATGCTAGACCAAGACATCACAGTGGAGGAAATCGCAGAAGCCATAAAAAGCATGCCTACAAGCAAAGCCCCAGGAGACGATGGATCCCCCATCGAGTATTACAAAATGAACTCCAGAATCTTGCCCCCCCCACTCCCCTTTGGGAAAAGTTTACAAGGATAAGGGAGACATGGCCAATCTTCGCTCCAAATTAAATGAAGCAACCATCATTCTCCTTCCCAAGCCTGATAGGGACTTGCAGCTACAGGCCCACCTCTCTGATAAATGCTGATGTGAAAGTACTTGCTAATGTTCTGGCTGCCCGACTGAATAAATGTATTCCCCTGCTGGTTTACATATCCTATGCAGGGTTTGTGCCATGAAGATCTTCCTCCAGTCACATGTGGCTGCTCTCCCACATCCTTTGGCAGGTGAACAGGGATAAAGAGAAGAAACTCATTGGAGAGTGGGTGTCAAGGGCAACTTTGTGCAAATTGTAACGCTACTATATTTCTTCCCGACCTCTACGATTAACAGCAATGGCTTCATCTCGGATAGATTTGCCATCAACAGGAGAACGAGGCTGGGATGCCCCCTCTCACCGCTTCTCTTCCTACTGACAATGTGAACCACAGGCAATTAAAATAAGTGAATTCACTCAAGTCAAAGGCATATCCACGGCAGCTGGAGAAATCAAGCTCCTGTTATACGTGGATGATATCCTCATGCTATTGTCCAAACTGGAGACAACATTTCCCGCTCTCCTAGAACTTCAGGCACTTCTCAGTCTACAAGATCAACTGGAAGAAAGTGTGAAGCCTTTCCATTAAACTGCCAGAGGTACTAGTGGGCACCCAATGTCAATGGTCCGATACCACCACAAAATATTTGGGAATATTGATTGGCAGCAATCTATCTGTGGCAGCCACAGCAACATGGAATTCATGCTGCCAAAAAAGCTCTGGATCTCAAGAAATGGTCCCACCTTTGACTGTCTCTATGGGGCCACATACAAATCATCAAAATGTGGATGGCAACCCACTTTATCTACCTATTCGGAATGATCCCCATGGGTGTCTCGAGACACCGCATTCTGAAACTATGCAAAACGATCAAGGAAGATGTATGGGATGGTCAGAAGCCAAACCAAAAACTTAGCTAATTGGAGGCAGATACAGCATCAGGGGGTCTCCGCCACCCGGACAGGCCTCTTTACTATAAAGCACACCAACTGGCATACTCGGCCTACCCGGTCCTCCTCTTCACAAAGGACACGGAGAGACCGGATTGGGATTTGTTAGTAGAAAGGTTTGTCGTAGGTCCGGCTAACTATGTACTGCTCTATAGGGCAGCTGATTCTGCTGAAGGCAAAATGAACCCACTGATAACGACGAGGTAAATGATCTGGGAAAGAACACGTAAGGGTATGCACAACCATGCTTATTTTCATTACCATGCCCCTATCTGGAACAACCAAGCACTGCACATGGGTGGTGAAGCAATACATTTAGAGCCCTGGTCCGTAAAAGGTATTCAAACAATCGACCAGCTGATTCAAGGTGATGCTATGAAAACTTTTGCCTCCCTAGAACAGGAATTTCAATTGGACAACTAACAGCAATGGCACTACCTTCCATTGGCTCATTTTGCATCTCAGGCCCTCCGGCAATTCTCGACGCCTCTCCCTTGGTCAAAGACCCTAAACTACTTGTGATGCTGGAACTCAACACTGGTATGATCTCGGGACTATGCAAGACACTGCTGGAAGAATATTACTCCCACCCTCGCCGCATCTATTTACAGGAGAAATGGGCCGGCACGCTTGGAAAAGACTATTCTGAAGCTGAATGGACGGAATTACTTGATCCCAACGATAGAAGGGACAGTGAGATGCCAGACTGAAGTTTTGTTTCTTTAAACTCCTGCAAGACTGGCATTGGTCCCCCTCCAAACTGAGTAAGGCTTACTTAGCCCTGAGTTCTGCCTGCTAGAGATGCGGCTACCCAAAAGGGCACATATTGCATTTGGTACACTCACGCAAGTTCCTCCGATTGTTCTGGGACCAAGTCATCAGTACAATGAATATCTCCAATGCATTGACTGTAAAACTGTCTCCGGAGTTCATCTTTTTACATAAGAGGGAAAATTCCAGACGTCACCCGACATGTTAAGCGATGGATAGTTACAGCTTTATCAGGTGCCACAAGGCTATTTTGAGAAGTTGGAAGCAAAAAGCCCCACCATTCACATGGATTTGATTTGCGTTATGGCTGTGACTGCAACAACCTATATATCGTATGCAAGACCAATCGAACATTTTTGCAGAGGGATGGTCCCCCTTTCACCAACACTAGCCACACCCCCAGGCTTCTCTGACCCTTTATAAATGTTCCCAGGTTGCAGGGCTTTAAGTGGGCCGGGTCTCACCGATGCTGAGCACCGACAGTTTTTTCAAAAGGGCCTCAAAATGGGTCTCTTTCGGGCTCTGTTTTGTGCCCTGGCACAGGCGGTCCGTTTTTTTCCAGACTGCAGTGACAGCAGGCACATCGATGTGTGCATGCTCACATTGCTAACTTCTCACTAGTGGAGAAGTTACGGCATGACGTCATGCCAGGTGAGCGTTCTATGGGAAGGGAAATCCTTTAAAGAGAGTCCTTTTCTCTCTGGATCTCCCTTCTGTTTTTGAAACTCAGGAGCAGCAACATTGTCGGGGTGTCACCAGGGCTTTAAGTGGAAGCTTTTTCAATATTATATACAACAAGCCATAGTTGCTGCTTATTTATCTTATGCAGCTAACAACCATTGACAAAGTCATTAGTCCTGACTTGTTGTAGGTATGATGTTACTTGCTGTATCATATATCTGGATGCAATGACAGAAACAGCAAAATACAAGTCGGGCGGCACACTATGCTAAGCACAGATTTTTAGCTTACGTGTTTTTAAGCCATGACCTTAATTACATTGGTCACGCCCCTTTGAGAGACCCCCCAGTTTTTTCATCCCACTTAAAGCCCTGCCAGGTTGACAATACTCAGCATTTCCATGGCTCCCTTCTGGTTCTGCACACGGAGGGTAGCCTACATAGCACTATGATTTAACCCCCTCCTCACATCGTCACTAGGCTAAACTGTTTGTTATTCATTATATATACTGTTTTTGAACATTCCGGACCTCACCTGATACCTATGACTTTACAGATGCTAAGAATAACCCTTCATGTTCCACAGTTGGCATGTTTCATATAGTATCTTGTAGATCTCTTTGAGGCTTTAGGAAGGGCATTTCTCATACTTTATTTACGATTTCAATAAGCCCAGTTTGTTTATATTGCATATTGTTGTATATGCTCTATGTTTGCTCGAAAAGCACAATAAAGAAGTATTGCAATAAAAAAGAAATGTACCTGAAAATAGGGACATGTACGCTCTACAGGCTGTTGTACGGTTATGTGTGAACATGCACAGCCTGTATTATTCACTGTCAACGTCTGTCCCCACTGTGGCCATGTGGGTGAATTAGGCCAAAAACCAGTACTTCTTGGCAACATTGTACAAAATGGGTCCCCAAAAATGATTGCGGCTTCATTCACAAAGTATTTTTGCTGTCTTAATTTATATAACTGTATTAAGGAACAGAAATCTCAATTTGTGTCAGGATTGCGCGGCGGCCGGAACTACTAAAATGGCCGCCGACGCTGCTCGCGCATGCGCAGGGACTGGTCCGGAAGGTTAAAACCCGGCCTTTCCCGATCAGCTGCGCTTCGCGTACTGATTGTTCCTGACTCCTGAAGCTCTTCCGGGTCGTCGCGATCCTCGCGTCGGTCATCGTTGCCTCCGTTTGTCTTGTGCCGGGTACTCCTCTCCTGACGTCCCTCGCTGCCCGCTTCCAGTATCGCTCGCCTGCGTTGTTGTTCTGTGGAGAAAGTAAACAGAGAGAAAGACTGTATTAGAGTTTGCGGTAACAGCGCACCGCGCTGCTTTATTATTTGAGTTTGCTTGACTTACCTGTTCTGTAGTCTCCACCTCGTTGGAGGTGTGCCTTTCTCTGAAATGTAACGGGATAGGCATTGTACTTTATTTCGTTACGTCGTGCTTTGCACTTGGTGGTATACGTTCACGTATATATAGGTCACTTACCTAGTCCTGTGCTCTGGCGCTGTGGGGATCCGCTCCGCCTTTTAGGATCTGGGATAGAAAGACAACACATCTATTTTTAGTTAACCTGAATGAAGGAATATTTACTTTGTGAAACTATGTGGGAAGAATAGGTAGGTGAATGCCCTAATCCCTGCATAGAGCACTTTCCCATGCATACATTAGCCCTTTATTTATAGTACTGTCTATTCCTAGCCTTAGATCCACACCCTGAAACATCGTTCTATGAAACATCCAATAGGAAGGACACCGTAAGGTAGGGAACACATGGGGATAGAAAGTATAACCTGTTATGCCTCTGATATGGTACTTTTGTATATTGATATCTTGTTTTACTTACAGCTTCTTGCCTGATACCAACGAGCCCTGAGGGTGTCTGAGTCATCAAGTGGAATTCTTTCCCTTCTATCCTTGTTTTGTTTCCCTCCTTCCCCAGATTACCTGATGCCACCTCGTTTCGCCTTTGGTGCCATTGGGTGATTTGGTGAGGTTGTGGACTTATACTTCTCGTCTGTGGCGTCCCCGCGGAAACATAGGTGAGATCCCGACAGAACGCGAAGACCAAAAAGAATAGTATTACTTTCCGCCTGGACGTCATGGATGTCAGTCAAGTTACTCTGGCTGATCTAGCCCACATGTTAGGTAACTTACAACTAGAAACTCAGTCTCTTTCCACCCGTGTGGATTCCATACAAAGAGAAATAAGAACTGATCCAGTGGTCAGGTCCCCTAATCCCGGCACTAACCTACCAGTGGTACACGTAACAACGCCTTCTTCTGTCCCCTTGGCGCCTCCTGAGCGTTTTTATGGAGACACTACCAAGTTTGCTGCCTTTATTAGTCAGTGTCAGCTTCATTTTATGTGCAAAGCTTCTTGTTTTCCCTCAGATCAAGCCAAGGTAGCCTTCGTTATTTCCTACCTAGGGGCTCCGCGGCTAATTGGTCTATACCCCTCATAGAAAGAAACGACCCTTTGTTGCAAGATTACAGTGCCTTTCGAAGAGAACTCAAGAAACTGTTTGATAGACACACCTTTACGCATTCCGCTGATACGGAGCTCTTAACACTGAAACAGGGAACTAAGGATCTAACTTCCTACATTTCCACATTCTATAGATTGGTAGCCGAAACTGGGTGGCCTGAGGAAAAGCGTAGTGCTCTATTCTACAAGGGGCTACGAGAGGACCTAAAAGACGCATTGGCACCGGTAGTGGAACCTCCTGAGTCGTGTACCGCCCTCATAGACTTGGTAGTCAAGTTAGAACATAGACTTAGTGAACGGAAGAGAGAAAGAGGGAGGTCCGAGGCGAGGATTCTTCCATATCGTGAAAGGAAAGCTGATCCTGATAAAATATCTGAAGAAACCGAACCAATGCAAATAGGAAGCATAAGAGGACCTCTCACTGAAGAAGAAAGACAGAGAAGGCGAGACAAGAAATTATGCCTGTACTGCGGAAAACAGGGTCACTTTCTTAGGGAATGCCCGGTCAAACCAAAACAGACAAAACGGTCGGAAAACTAGTGAGCCCGAAGTCTCGGGAGACAAGGACTTCGGGTACTTCAGGTTTAATTGTCTCATCTATGGAGATTGTAGGATCTCAGCCACGTCATTTTCTTCTCTCTTCATGCTTACAATGGGATCAGCAAGTGGTAGAGGTGTACATAATGGTGGATTCAGGGGCGTCCGGTAATTTTATGGATGCACAGTGGGCTCAGAGTTGGAAGATTCCTTGTGTGCCTAAGTCTTCTTGGGAAGAAGTCACAACGATAGACGGTAGCACTCTGAAGTCTGGTCCCATTAAACACGCCACGAGTAGTCTGAAGTTGGTCATAGAGAAAAAACATCAAGAAGACATTACATTTGATTTGATACAGTCTCCCCAATTCCCAGTTATTGTAGGCCTACCATGGTTATGCCAACATAACCCGCTTATTGACTGGAAATCTATGTCATTAACCTTCAACCATGACCTTTGTAGAGAGCATAATCTTATTGATCTAAGTGTTCCGGAGAAAAGTCTTACATTCATAGAAACGAGTGATAGTGCCTTACCTTCGGTTTATCAGGACCTTAGAGAAGTATTTGATGTGCAACAGGCCACCAGTCTCCCGCCTCATAGAGCCTATGATTGCAGAATCGATCTGCAATCCGGGGCTCGCATACCCTGCAGTAGGATATATTCCTTGACCGAAAAGGAAAATGTGTATTTACGAGAGTACCTGGACGAAATGATGAGAATAGGATTTATCCGTCCTTCTAGATCCCGGCTTCATCTTCTCTTTTTTTATACCAAAGAGAGAAGGGGTCTTAGATGCTGTATAGACTATAGGGCACTGAATACCATCACCATCAAGAACAGATATCCCTTGCCACTAATTTCCTCCCTACTTGATCAAATCAAGGATGCCCAGGTATTCACCAAGTTAGATCTGCGAGGGGCATACCATCTTGTGAGGATCAAGGAAGGAGATGAGTGGAAAACGGCTTTTTGTACCAAGTATGGCTTGTACGAATATCTAGTGATGCCCTTTGGGCTATGTAATGCCCCTTCGGCTTTTCAGTTTTTCATCAATGAGGTACTAAAGGACATGTTGGAGGTTTTCGTCATTGCTTACATTGATGACCTCTTGATTTATTCTCCCTCCATGCAAGAACATACACTCCACGTAAGGAGGGTTCTGGAACGATTGAGAGACAACCAATTATACTGTAAATTAGAGAAATGTCATTTCCATACACAACAAGTCAGCTTTCTCGGGTTCATAATTTCCCCACAGGGACTCAGTATGGATCCACAGAAGGTAGGGGCCATACATCGTTGGCAAGCACCACAAAACGTCAAGGAGATACAGAGCTTCCTTGGTTTCGCCAATTTCTATCGGCGCTTTATTGATGGGTTTTCTGATTTAGCCTCCCCGATAACCAGGTTGCTAAAAAGGGGATACAATTTCAATGGACACCCGAGGCGGAAGCAGCCTTTTGTCACCTAAAAGAAGCCTTCACACAAGCGCCCATACTGAGGCATCCAGATCCGTCACGTCCCTTCGTGGTTGAAACTGATGCCTCACAGGTGGCAGTCGGGGGTGCTATCACAGACAGATCCCGGCACTGGAATACTGCATCCAGTGGCCTATTATTCACATAAACTGGCTCCAGCGGAAGTAAATTACTCCGTAGGAGAGAGAGAGTTATTGGCTATAAAAAAAGTATTCGAGGAATGGAGGCAATATTTATTGGGGGCCAATCATCAGATAACAGTCCTAACAGATCATCGAAACTTGCAGTTCCTAAAATCCGCTAGGGCTCTGTCCATGAGGCAACTACGCTGGACCCAGTTCTTCAGTGACTACGACTTTGTTATCCAGTTCCAAGCAGGGAAAAAGAATGGGAAAGCAGATGCTTTATCTCGCTTAAGTTATGGACCCATAGATTCACAAAGTGAACCCCCTCTTATAATAGCCAGAGAACGAATAGTTGGGGTACTAAGTTCCGAGGTAGACTTCCTACACTCAGTGGAGGAAGCGCAATCATCCACAAACATGCAGGAAGTGACGGGTACACATGAGGTTACTATAGAGCAAGGACTATCCTATGTGCAGGGTGGGTTGGTACTCCCCTCTCAAGAATTGCAACTGCAGGCCCTAGATTGGTGTCATAATCACCCCTTTGCAGGGCATCCAGGATATAAGAAAACTCTTGACTTATTACATAGACACTTTTGGTGGCCCACCATGGGAAAGGATGCAAGACTGTACATTCAGACATGCCATATATGTGCACAGGGAAAAGCCTCTCACCAAAGTCCTGCAGGGCTGTTACAGCCGTTACCTACACCACCTAGGCCCTGGCACACAGTATCCCTAGATTTTATAGTAGAGTTACCTAGGACTGCAAGGGGGAATACCACTCTCCTCGTAGTAGTAGATTTACTGACCAAGATGGCCCATTTCATTCCCCTGGCTTCTCTTCCCTCCTCTCGTGTTTTGGCCTCCGTATTCATTCAGCAAGTGGTACGTTTACATGGCCTCCCCTCCGTATTGGTATCAGATAGGGGGGCCCAGTTCATCTCTAAATTCTGGAGAGGGTTGGGAAACTCCTTAAAAGTAGAGGTACGGTTGTCATCTAGTCACCACCCTCAGACAGACGGCCAGACGGAGAGAGTGAATCAGTGCTTTGAACAGTACATCAGGTGCCAGGTTTTACACACTTTAGTAGACTGGGATGAGTTGGTGTGGATAGCTGAGTTCTCATACAATAACAATTGTCACTCTTCCACTGCTTACTCACCCTTTTTTGCACATATGGCTTTCATCCTCGAACTATGCTAACCCCCTTTCCTCTTCTTGTTCTACTCCTGCAGCCATAGATTTTGTAAAAGATATACAAGAGGTACACAAGACAGCACGACTGAATCTAGATAAGGCTAAGGCTAGCTATAAGAGGGGGCGGATGTTCACAGACGCGCAGAGCCTGGATACAAACAGGGGGACATGGTCTGGCTATCCTCACGAAACCTGAAGTTGAGAGGATCATGCAAATTTAGACCTAAATATCTAGGCCCATACAAGATATGTAAAGTGGTGAACCCTGTAGCTATGAAGTTAGACCTTCCCACCTCCATGAAAATACATCCAGTGTTTCATGTCTCTCTCCTGAAGCCAGTAGAGCCAGGCACACGTCTCCCTACCGCACCTGAACCCGTAACGGTGGAGGATGAACAGGAATATGAGGTCGGGGCGGTTTTGGATTCTCGTAGGGTGAGACGCAGACTCCAGTACTTGATACACTGGAAGGGGTACGGCGTGGAGGAACGCACGTGGGAGCCGGCCAGCCAGGTGCATGCCCCTCGATAGGTTTGTTTATTTCATAGGAGGCACCCTGACAAGCCCAAACCAGTAGGGGGATCCGTGGGGGGGTGTACTGTCAGGATTGCGCGGCGGCCGGAACTACTAAAATGGCCGCCGACGCTGCTCGCGCATGCGCAGGGACTGGTCCGGAAGGTTAAAACCCGGCCTTTCCCGATCAGCTGCGCTTCGCGTACTGATTGTTCCTGACTCCTGAAGCTCTTCCAAGTCGTCGCGATCCTCGCGTCGGTCATCGTTGCCTCCGTTTGTCTTGTGCCGGGTACTCCTCTCCTGACGTCCCTCGCTGCCCGCTTCCAGTATCGCTCGCCTGCGTTGTTGTTCTGTGGAGAAAGTAAACAGAGAGAAAGACTGTATTAGAGTTTGCGGTAACAGCGCACCGCGCTGCTTTATTATTTGAGTTTGCTTGACTTACCTGTTCTGTAGTCTCCACCTCGTTGGAGGTGTGCCTTTCTCTGAAATGTAACGGGATAGGCATTGTACTTTATTTCGTTACGTCGTGCTTTGCACTTGGTGGTATACGTTCACGTATATATAGGTCACTTAGCTAGTCCTGTGCTCTGGCGCTGTTGGGATCCGCTCCGCCTTTTAGGATCTGGGATAGAAAGACAACACATCTATTTTTAGTTAACCTGAATGAAGGAATATTTACTTTGTGAAACTATGTGGGAAGAATAGGTAGGTGAATGCCCTAATCCCTGCATAGAGCACTTTCCCATGCATACATTAGCCCTTTATTTATAGTACTGTCTATTCCTAGCCTTAGATCCACACCCTGAAACATCGTTCTATGAAACATCCAATAGGAAGGACACCGTAAGGTAGGGAACACATGGGGATAGAAAGTATAACCTGTTATGCCTCTGATATGGTACTTTTGTATATTGATATCTTGTTTTACTTACAGCTTCTTGCCTGATACCAACGAGCCCTGAGGGTGTCTGAGTCATCAAGTGGAATTCTTTCCCTTCTATCCTTGTTTTGTTTCCCTCCTTCCCCAGATTACCTGATGCCACCTCGTTTCGCCTTTGGTGCCATTGGGTGATTTGGTGAGGTTGTGGACTTATACTTCTCGTCTGTGGCGTCCCCGCGGAAACATAGGTGAGATCCCGACAATTTGTGAATCACAGATTGAGAACGGAGGCATTTTTTTTCTCTGTATATTATACAGAAACATATAGAGATTCAACAAATAAAATGTACTACTGCTGTTTTGAATTTAGGGATAGCCGTGAGTACATGGGTGTTACAGTAATAGGGCATGGTGTGTGCTTTGGGATTCCGGAGGACACTACGTTCAAAACCTCATGGGTATTCACAGTCATTTTTTTGTATGAAAATTTAGTGTGAAAATGCTTTAAACTGGCCAATAGTTCAAGGCAAAAACAAAAAGTTGCAGAAGCTTAAAAACAAATCCCTTAGGGTTTCAGCACACAGAAAATACAAATGGTTAGGCATATGTATGAAAATCAATGATTTTCATAGTTTGTACTGTGTACAGAAACTGATCTTTGTTAATCTATAAAAAAGTGACTTTCTTATTTTTTTCTTTTATGTGAATCGAGCCCTCACTTGCAAAAATAAAATATATTGTTTACCCATATAAAAGGAAAGTTGGGAAGCGAAATATTTCAGCCACTTTCAGTTTTCTCTGAAATTATTCTTTTTTCTGTCACAAGCTATTACAATATAGGCCAATTATCCATGCCCCTTCCTGTCCAAATACCTAGTTTAACCAAAACTAAGAAAACCAAGCAAAGTCTTCTGACTGGAAAGTGGCTGAGTAGTTTGGACAAGCAGCTCCTCTGCAATAGATCGCCTCTAAAAGCCAAGATAAATTGCCAGTATTTCACATTCTGCAGAGTGAATTTCTGCAAACATCCTCCGTAGAGCCCATAATGCGGTGAGGAATGTCGACTGCCATGGATGATGACAGTGTTATAAAACCCCATTAGTAAGTACCAGGAAAGGGTTTCCTCTTGCTTTAACAAGTATATTTCCTTTTCTAGCAGAGTTATGTGCTCACAGAAATCATCCTATAACTGTTATGTACTAAAAATACTCTGAAGTTAGCATAGAAGATGAGTTATGCTTGCCTCACACTCCAATGCAGAAATCTCTGGAAGTGAGGGGTACATGCCGACATTTAGTGCAGTGAATTACTGCCCTGTGCATGTCAAACAGCTCAGTAAGTAAGTGGCCCACACCTGAAGGCTGTGAGGCCTTTTCTATTTATTTCACGCAGGCAAAATTGAGGATTCTCAGAACAGTGCATTCTGTGGAATGAGTCAGGCTCTTTCAGAAATTGCAGTAATAGAAATTACAATTATTCCTAGTTTTTCCTGGAATCTTTATTGCTGAACCCTGGGCCCCCTCAGTGCAAAGAAGCGCCCCCACCGCCTGAGTCGTACCTGGATTCCTGTGAGGAATAGCCTCACAAAGAGCCGCGGGCAGGATCTCTGGCTGACAATGTATTTGTTTATTATTTATTAGAAGCTCCTACACGCAGATCAAGCCGATGATTCCTGTTGCGGAGGGGATTTTATTTCTTCTGCACAGAAAGGTCGTATTTTTTAAAGTTTTGGTGATTTACTTAGATTTGCCACCGGAAAATTAAGATTTTCTTAAAGACACAGAAAATAATATATTTGTGCACAGTACACTATAACCTGATCTCAAACAGCAGCAGATATTGGAATCAGAACTGTGTAACTTATTTTTAATAAAAAAAAGCACTCGTCAAGAAACAACAATAGGTAAATACCAACAAACACAGTTGGATAACAAAGTTTAGAGGGCGATTACATTGATCTACAATAATGTTGCTTCCACTACATCGCCTAGTACTATATTCTCAAGGTATGCGTGTATTTACTATTCTAGTTAACTGGACTTGTCTTGTTAGTTCGATGTGAATGCACTATTTTTTTGTTGTACAGTACCACATGCAATATATGGGCGATTTAACTCCAATACAACTCTAAACAAGTAATGCAGCAATAGCACTGATACTGGTAAATCAATCACGAAAATGCTACTATTGATTGGCAGTGTTGAAAAATTGATACAATACCCACATTTTCAATAAATTGGTCCAGATGACATTGTATTTCACACAGCATCTTTTCCATTTGATAAGTCCAGTGCAGGGCCGGACTGGGAACCGAAACCGGCCCTGGCAAACCGCTCGGCCGGTCCCCCTGGGGATGAGGAGGGGTGTGCGGCCGAGCTGTTTGAAATTGCCGATTTCGGCCGATTTTGTTAGAGGGGCCGATATTGCCGGCCCCCGGTAACAAAAACGGGCCCCCAGAGCCTAAAACCGGCCTCACCCTGGCGGCCTACCGGGGAAACCCCGGTGCCCGCTACGACCAGTCCGGCCCTGGTCCAGTGTACCCAACTCCATAGCCCTGGGAAACAAGAATTGTTCTGGGTGTTTATATTATGGTTTGATCAAGCAGAAGCCAAGCAGGTCCGAGATAAAATTAAGGTTTTGAACCTGGAACTAATGAATTCTAAATCAACACATATGGCTGGACATCTTCTAGATCTGGTATTTTTTTACTTTAATCTTATTTAGGGTGAAAACCCTGTTGAATTACCGTGGTCAGACCACGTTGCCATTCCATTCAGTATTCTGATTGAAATTAGGGGCATTCACCATATTAGCACTAATATAAATTAGCCTCTCAAAGCGCAAGCTAGTTGGAATAACATTAATGATTGAGCTCTTCCAAAATGTACTTGAGAGATCAGCGTCGGCTCCTCCGTTAAGGCGGAGGAGCGTCGCCCCACTTCTCTCTGAACAGTGAAAACATGAAAAATAAAAAGGTAATATAACAGGTTATTATCATTTTATTTTTCCTCGCTGAACTGAGTCAAGGGCGGGGTGGGCCAGTCCATCATAATGGACAGCAGCTGCAGCAGGGAGGAGGAGTAGTGGGCACTGCTGCAAGTTTGCATGTCAGTTTGACTGGCCGTCTTAGGATTACCAAACCGACATGGGCACTTAGATCTCTCTACTCGAGCTGGTCTGCACAGCCGGGTGGAGAACAGGCACAGGCTCCCAGGGCCTGGCTGAGTGTCAAACCAGCCCACTCAGACTAATCCCGGCACTTCTCTAATGCTAGGTATTACCAGCATGAGAGCCATGGCCAGGGCCGGACTGGTCATTCCGGGCACCGGGCAATCCCCCGGTTGGCTGGATGGGGTGGGGGCCGGTTTTGTGACAGGGAGCCGGTTCTGTTGTTGGGGCCGATTTGGACCGACCGTGAGTCACGGCGGTCGGTCCAAATCGGCCCCAACAACAGAACACACACAGTGCTTACATTAAGCACAATCAGGCCGCCTGTCTGACTGAGGCCTGGTGTGAGCACAACGATTCTCATGCTGGTGCTCCGACGTGTCCGCCGATTTCATAAGGCAGCACTCAGGCAGGCTAGGCTACTATGATCAGGCAGCAGGCCGCCGCCCTACTCAATATAACCTACACCACCTGACCTGAGGCTGTCACCTGACCATGATGATGTTGTAGACGCGTGCAGCGCGCAGATGTCACCGCCTCCGCGTCTGCGCGCCGCTGTTTTTTTTGGGTGGGGTCTGCTGCCTGGTAGTGATGCACATGCGCATTGGGAAAAAGTGCGCGTGACTCTGAGGCGAGGTCAAGGCAGGCATTCAGAGGCCAGAGGGGGACAGAGAAAGAGAGCGGCACCCGACCCCGTAATTTAATTCCCCCTGTCTGCCGCGGTGCCCGTAGGTGAGTGCTGTTATTTGTTCCTGGCCGTGGCCAGATCTGATTTGGGTGGTGGCACTGTGTGGGCCTGGGGCCGAGGGGCGTCGCAACTGGGGCGGGGCCAGAAGCAAAACTAAGCAAAAGGGGCCTAAGGAAGGGGCAAGGGCCTAGGCCCCGGCCCGGTTCCGCAGCTTTTGTTTGTTGTTGTGTCACTTGTCTGTGCGAATGTGAGCAGGGAGCGAGGTGGTGGCTGGGCTGGCCTCTGGCTCTAGTCTAGGCCAGGCTCTGATTGACGACTCCTCGGAGCGGGTATCCCGGACCCCGGCCCGATCCTCTACCTTGGGTAAGGTGGAACCTACTACAGTTGTAAATGTGTGTTTCCTTAGCTAGTGTCACTGAACAGAAGACACAGGGGCAGGTGTTAGATTAAAGTCACTGCAGACAGCTGCCTTACGGTGCAACAACAGAAGCCAAAAACCAGCTAATAGCTTCACATCTCCCTAAATAGGTCTTTTTGCTCGGACAAGGGTGGATCCAAATGACATCAGGCCCTTAAAAGCTCAACACTCAAGCTGGTACACTGTCGGGGCTCTCACAGAACAGTGTGGGGCAGGTTTTGCGCCCCTTTTCCTCTTCTGTTGCCAGCGTGCATGGGGAGGCGCCCGCTGCTCAGAACCAGTGCTGAAGCCCTTGTGAGCCCAGTCAACTGGGGCTCGTGTTCCCTCATTTACATTTGCAATTTGCATTCCACCCTGCTGTGCCAATTCAATAGAAGGTGATTTGGCAAGTCCTACATTAGCAGCAGCCCTTTGTTCAGTGCACTGCAAGTATCTGCTCGAGGTGGGTGGAGGAAAGAGAAGGGTGGCGGGAGACGAAAAAAAGGAGTGCAAAGAGGGTATTAAGGAAGCGGTGTAGAGAAGACGAGAATTTAAATATTAGTCTTGAAGGACATGCAGAGGGTAAAAAGTAAAGAGAACGAGAAATGGATAGAGTGAGAAAGAGAGGGAATGGTAAAGAACAGAGGTAGAGAGACGGAGTAGGCGGGGGGGCATCAAAAATCTGAAGTTGCCCCGAGTGTGGCATGAATTGCTCATCAAGTCCTGTCTTTTCCCCTGCATTATGGATTTATAGTCTTGAATTTCCAGCTCTAAGCACAGAACTATGAGCATCAACATATGAAGAAAACAAGCATTGGCAAAACCAATAATTATGACTCTTTTTGTATATTGAAAACACGTTTGGATGTTTGAGTAAATGCACAGAGGAGGGAGCACATGGGTAACATCAGCAGATACTTATTCCCCTCACACAATGAACCTTGCATTGCTCTTGCCCATTCTGTACCTTTGTTGCATGTTGGCAAAGCTTGGGGAATAACTGTTTTCTACACAAGGGTCAAAACAATTGCCACTATTATTGATGGGGGGTGTGAGGGGAGTGGGGGGCTCAAGGAGGCGAAGCTGAAAAGCAGAGGTTTATGTGAGTAGTGCAGGGTCCTGATGGGACTATCACAGGGTCCAAAATGTAGTAAGCGATGCTTGGTCAAATAGGTGCCCATGGTATAGGGGTGGAGCAGTTTAGAACCCAAGGGTCCAAGGGGTGGTGTGCAGTGTCAAAGGGCTGAGTAATGCAGTGTATAAAAGGGTAGGGTCAGCACGGTGTGCCAGAAAGTAAGGGTCATCGCAGGGTCAAGGAGAAAGTGAGTAGTGCAGGGAACAACACATGGTCTGGGAGGCGTATTGCTGTGTCCAGGAGAACTCAGTACAGTTTCTCGAAAGCAGAATGGGGTTCAGGGGAGCACAGTAGTTGGTCACTGGGATCAGTGCAGGATCCAGTGGGTGGATCAGAACAGGAACTTTGGGAATGAGCAACAAAGAGTCCAAGGGGAAGCATTAAAGGATCCAGTGTAAACGAACAGCACTAAGTCTGAGGGGGCTGGGAATGGCCCCAGTACTTAATTTGTAAAACAGTAAGTGCCAGGGTATTTGTCATTTTTAATGTATATTGAATACTAAACAACTGTTGTGCTTATTTATAAATTAGACAGACAGCGCCGCCATGTGGCAAACTGTCAAAGGTGCAGGTGTTGACAATTATGTACCTGTGCCGAGCACCGGAAAACACTGGCTCAAATTAAGCACTGAATGGTCCAGAAGGACTACTGGAGGGTAAAGGTGGAGCAGCGCAGGTTCCAAGGGCAGAATTGGGGTGGAATCTTACTAAGAAGCAGTGCAGGGTCACGAGACAGCAAGCCTTGTTAAGAAATGTACTTACCGGGTAAGTGCACTGTAATGTTCCCTTAACTCACAGGATGATTACAACAAATTAGCAGGAATATTAGCTTCACTCCCTTAAAGAAAGGTTGCATCTTGTCCAGTAGCAGTGCTAGCTTCCTCCAACACAGAGCTGGTGCTGATCGAGCTCAAACTGTAGAGCATGTTTCACTTCCTTCATAGAAGATGTAAACATGAGTGCGTAAGTGTAACCTTAACTCCCAGCAGTGCAGTGTCGTGTTAAGGATTTTTGAGGCCTGGGACAAGGCATATTTTGGGGCACCCTGTTCGTAATAACTGAATTCTTTTGCTTTTTCTGCTAATTGAAGCCCATATGATGCCAAATTTTCACAGAATACACGTAATGCAGTTGCAATATGTCTTGTCAGAGTCCAAAAAAGTTAATAAGATGCTACTGAGCAAAGAGAGACGGACTCGGAGTTAGAGGTAGGCAGAGAGGAGAGAGGTTGGTATATGTACAAAGAGGTGAGCTAGATAGAGAGAAAGTTTACTTTCCCAGCAGGCCATTGGGATGTGAGGATCCCTCTGCAATTGCTCACTTTTTTTTTTTACAATCCCGTGACTTCAGTGATGTACAAGCAACATTGATGGCAGCACCCACACTCTGAAAAGTGTTCCAGTTCCACCGGCCTGGGTGCCTTTGTGTGATATTTCCATGCTTTCTGGCCTGGGTGCTTATGTGTGTTATTCCCATAGTTTCTGGCCTCAGTGACCTGGAGGCTCATGTGTGACATTTCCATGCTTACTGGCCTGCCTGGGTGCTTATGTCTGACGTTTCCATGCTTTCTGGCCTGGTGTGACCAGGCCTGGGTCAGTGCCTAGGTGCTAATGTGTGACATTTCCACAGTTTCTGGCCTCAGTGGCCTGTGTGCTCATGTGTGACATCACATGTCAGTGCTTAATGTGTGACAACGTGAGTGACAATTTATTGAAAATACATAAAAGAATATCAGAATGTAGTTTTTATGCTGTAAAGTTATGACGTTGAAACAGTATTAAAAAAGAAAAGGCCTAAAACGCATAGCACTTTTTGCTGAAAAGACAAGAGTGGCCCGAAGGGCAGCAATGTATGCAATTTCACTCTTTTACACCTACCCAGGGAGTAATCTGTAGGTTGTGATTTCCCTCTCTCTGTACTGTGCTATCTCCGAGCATGTCCTAGGGAGTGGTCTCTTCTTCAGTTGTGATCTTATTCTGTTTGACACCATGCCTCAGTCTGACTCTGTTCAATGAAACAGTTTCTCCTTCTGTTGCAATTTTAACTTCTATAGAGTTTCTCTGAGTCTGTCCTGGCAAACACTCTCTTGAAGAGTTATGATCACTCAACATCGAGCTGTCTATTCGTGAAACATGGTCCCACACTATAGTATGCTATTTCTTAAACTGCACTGGAGAGAAGCCTCTTACTCTCTCTTGGACACCACCACTCCCATGCGATCTCACACGACCATGTGCAGTCTCTCAACAAATTCTGAGAAGCGCTCAGAAAAATAATTTCAGGCTATGTTGATACTTTTGTGGACCCCAGGCATGTGCAGATAGACTGATAGAAAGAACCAAACAGAAGGCACTGACATCATTATTAATGATGATACCCCAAAAAATAATTTTAGTGTTAATGATAATACTTCCCAATGAAAACGTGCATGACTGAAAAGGAGCCAATTATTGAGAATTCTTGAGTTGGAATTATTTACATATTTGAAATTCATAACATGTGTCTGCAAGAGAATGGGTGATCCTATCTTTACCACGTTATAGCTACCTGAATCTGTGGGATTCCCTGTTTAGGAAATGAAACTGTGCAAAGCATGCTCTACGCACATGTGACACAACAGTTTCTGTATACCATATAGCCAAGCCCCATGCATTAGGTGTGGGATGTCTTGTTTTAAATTTGTTATCAGTTTGCATCAGCTTTGAAAACCCTCTTGTCTATCATTTTAGATTTTCACTATGGATATCAAAGGTGCTGGGAAGAGAAAATCACACAAGAAAGGAGGAGCTGAGAAAGAACGTGAAAAAAATGCAAGAGAAAGAAGCAAGCCACTACCAAAAAGTGACTGATCTTTTTACTCCCAAAAAAGATTTGATTTCTTTCGAAGGCGGCAGCACGTCCACCAGCCTCAGTACTGAAGGTGCTGAACAAACTGCTGAAGGCCAAAGAACTGAAATAAGCAGTGAAGGCACTGCAACTCAGCCTGCTTCCAAGCATATAGAAGATTACATTGAATTAGAAAGTGATGTAGATTCCGAAGAGAAGTGTCAAGAGGGCCCTGTAGTTAAGAAATCAGCATATGCTGATGTGACTTTGATTGATCCAGCGGAGGACCAATGGTTTTTGAGACCAACATCTGAAAATTTGAATGCCTTTTTTATGTTTCATCCCTGTCAACCTGATGGTCTACGTTGGAATGCTAAAAGATTATATCGGCAAAAAAATGGGAAACCAAGGCAGTGGTTGACTTATTCACACAAAGCCGAAACCTTTTTCTGTGTGGTACGTCTAGCTTTTAGCAAACAGACAGATAGAAGTGCTTTCATTGATGGCTGTTCTGATGAAAGGCATATGTATCAAAGAATCGATGAGCACGAAGACAGCATCCTTCATCACAGTACTTCGGAATCCTTCATGATGCGATCAAGAAACATAGATATATCTAGCCATCTTTTTAAAAAGCACACAACTGCAAAACAAGAGGAAGTCAAGCGAAAACGTGCCATCTTAGAAAGAGTAGTGGAAACAATAAAACTGATTGTCAAAAGAGGCCTGAGCTATTGAGCAACTACAGAAGCTAGCTACACCTTAGAAGATGAAACATTGGATCATGGAAATGTTTTGGAACTTCTTCAGTATCTTAAAAAATTTGATCCATTATTGAAAAGCCATCTTGAGGATGTCATTAAAAGAGTAAAAACATCATGAGGTTGCAAAGAGTGGTAAAGGGCGTGGAAATTTGGTTACCCTGATTTCAAAAACAACTGTAAACTCTCTCATAGATATTATTTCCTCATTAATAAAAGAGGGTATTGCTGAAGAAATCAGGGAAGCCGAAATGTTCTCAATACAGCTGGATACAACACAGGACATAAATGTTGTAGATCAGTGCTCTATTATAGTCAGATATGTGACCGATGTTGTCCACGAACGTCTTGTGTCTGTTGTTAATTGCACAATGACAACTGGAAAGGCATTGTGTGAACTAGTTTGCACTGCACTTGAATCCATGAACATTAGCGTTGCAAATTGTGTTGGTAACTCAACAGATGGAGCCTCCAATATGCAAGGACAGTATAATGGGTTCACAGCATGGCTGAGTAAAAGAGCACCTGATCAGATTCATATGTGGTGCTACGCGCATGTACTTAACCTTGTTATAACTGATGTCACTAAAACCTCTATATCTGCAGTATCACTGTTTGGGCTGTTAAATTCTTGTGCCGTATTTCTCAGAGATTCATACCTTCGAATGAACGTGTGGCGAGACAAAAGTATTGAAGCACGGTTTCGGTCCATCTCTATAATTGGAGAAACAAGATGGTGGGCCAAAGATGTAGCACTCAAAAAAATCTTTGGTCTATACAATGACCCAAGCCAATCTGTGTACATTGAGGTTCTTCAAACTATGGAAGAGATATCCACATCAGATAACTTCAATGATGAGATCAGATACAAAGCCATTTCATTTCTAAAGTCACTAGTTACATTTGACACCATTTTGACTGCACAGATGTATCTGTTTATTTTTCAAAATACCACTCCTTTATCTCTGTACTTGCAAACACAAGGTCTTGACGTACTGCAGGCATATCGAATGGTGACTAAAACCATTGACTCCCTACAGCAACAGGGTCGGGATTTCAGCAGCATAATGGATGCTACAAATACATTCATCAATTGGGCAAAAGAAAAATAGGTTCAGTGTGATAGCGAAATTTTGATTCAAGTTGACTTCCCAGAGGTTCGAGTACGCAGGAAGAAGATGATGCCCGGCGAAACTGCGACTGATGAACCCATCAGGTCAGCTACTGATAAATACAGGATAGAAGTTTATAATGCTGCAATGGATAAAGTAGTTACCAGCCTGCAAAGTCGATTCACAACTCATGGCCAGTTGTTTGCAGATTTGGCATGCCTGGACCCCAGAAACTTTAGAGACATCCTCCAGAACTTTCCCCAAAATGCTCTTCAACGACTAAGTGGCTTGTTAACTAGATTTGATCCGGAAGCATCTGTTGAAAAACTGCAGCATGAGTTGCTTTATTTTGCATCTAAGTGGAGCAGACTAAAACTCAGTATTGAGGAAGAGTACAGTATCATCCAAGAAGTTGAAGATGAGCAAGACTTAGACACCCATTATCTCAACTTTAAAGATGAGATAGTACAGTACGCTAATGTTGGGCAAAAAAGTATAAGTGTAAGACTTGCAAGGACTGTATTGCTTGCTGCTATAGTTTATTATTGCGTTATAACCTGTACAGTAAAGCCTACTCTTCTCTCTTTAATGCCTATAAGTTGGCATTGACTCTTTCCTCCTCTCAGGTGGCTTGTGAAAGATCTTTTCTAAGCTCAAGTACATCTTGAATAGGCTGCGTAATTCTCTCTTTCAGTCACGTTTGGAAGCCTTTATGCTTATGTCTGTGGAAAAAGATGCTTTAATGCGAATAAGCAATGAGAAAATCATTGATCTTTTTGCCTCCAAAAGCAAATTGATGCAAGGGATGCTAACACTTTAAAATGTGAGCTCAAGTTACCACATTTGTAAGCTGAGCACTTCAAAAAAAATATTTTCTTTGACGGTTGCACTCTGGACATGAAAAGCATTTGACTTTTGCACGTTACCGTCAACATTTTGAGGGCCATTTATAAATATCAAACAACGCAGTGCAATAACCAGAGTTGACCTCCTTGCGTTGGCTCTCTTTGAGCCTGCTTTGCACCACACACACACCTTTGTACCATAGTGAAAGGCTGTGAGCATTATGTCTAGCATAGGTTTTGCACTGAAACAACAACTAATATACATCCACTACAAAATCCTATGCTTAGGAAAACTTTAAAATGTTTACTGTACTGTATTTATGCTGTACTGTAGAGCATACATGCATTCTTGGAAAACCTCAGGAAGGCGTCAGCTTTTGTCTTAAATCTAGGTCTACCTTTGTTAGTAGGTAGGGCTTTACATCAAAACCCATGGGTGGTTGCTTGGGGACTTGCTCCCACATCTCATCTGTGAAACACCCTCTTGACACAAATTAATGCAAAGTGCAATTGAATATAGCACTTGTTTGAGAAGAAGTACGTTATTATGTTTTTACAGTATTTCATATTAGGGATTTGCTACTACAGGCAGGTCATGTTAACTGTTTAAAATGTCAAAATGCCCACAATCATAATGCTGTGCACTGTTGCACTTTACATAAGATGCTTTATTTTAGCACTGTTTACAAAACTCAGGATATAAAAATCATTTAATGTTTGCACATTGTCTTGTACACTTTTTACTCTGAACCTTTGCACAATTGTTTGAAGTTAAGTGCGTTTTTAAATGTCTTTATGCTATTTTATATGAAGAATAAATTGGTTATATTTAAATTCATGTTTCGTGCTCGACATTTCATTTTTTAGTGTTCTCTGTAAGAATGTCTGTGATTTATGACTGGGTATCCTGGTGCTCCATAAGGTAATCATTTACTATGCTTTAAAAGTGAATACAATCTAATATGTAATGGAAAAATGTGTTGAAAAATGCTTTGTTTTGGCCTTTCTGTCTCCCAAATTTTCTTGGGGGGGACAAGTTCAACCCCCCAAACTCCCCTAGTAGTGGTTGCTCACTGCGCTTGCTCGCTACACACCATGTGGGGGCTGGTCTCACTTTTACTTTGTTCTCTCTGATTCACTACTTGTGCCTATTTTTGGTGCTCTCTGAAAGAATGTCTATGGGTACATATGACTGGGTGGGTAACCTGGTGCTCTTTAAGGTCATCATCTACTATTTACTGTGCTTTGAAAGTTGATACAATTGAATATATAATGAAAAATGTGCTGTAAAATTCACCATTTTGGTCTGTTGTTTTCCAAAGTTTTCTTGGGGGGAGAACCCCCCCAAACCTCCCTAGTAGCAGTCGGGCTCGCACGCTGCGCTCGCTCGCTATGCAGTCGGGCTCACTCGCTGCGCTTGCTCGCTACGCGCAGGGCAGGGGCTGGTCTGGCAAAATTTCCCAGGGCTGCTTTCAGTTCCCAGTCCGGCCCTGGCCATGGCAGTATCCGAGTGCGGTATAAATGGAAATAACATAACATAACATAATATAACATAACATGACATGACCCAACTCCAGTTGGGTAAAATGCCTGTCCTCAACAGATACATGGTAGAATTTTACAAAGCATACTTTCCCCACCGACTGGGACAGACAATGATGAACACATTCCCTGCTGCCCTCAACTGCACACACTTCCAATGGACCTCTGACTAGCAGACATAGCCATGATTCCTAAACCAAGCCTATCCACTACCCATAGTTCCACATACCACTCCATTTCCCTTCTCAACATGGAAGTGAAAATATGGGCAAAAGCTGTGGCTTTGGCTGCTAAAAGCTGCTAAAAGCTGTGTGCACTCTGGTCCACCAGGACCAATTCAGTTTCATGCCAGGCTGAGACACAAGACACATACAGAATTCCCTGGCACTGCCGTCCAGACTACCTGGATAGAAGGCGCTACTCCTTGTAACTTTTCTCAAGGCATTTGACTCTGTAGACTGGACATACCCATTTGCATGCCTCACTAAAAGGAGCTTTGGTTTCCAATACATAGGTTTCATCAAACTGCTTTACGGCGACCTTATGATCTACGTCCATGTCGGAAGCTCGGTGTACCCTACCCTTCTGATCCAACAGGGCACGCAACATGGATGTCACCTGTAAGCCCTGCTTTTTGCACTTATTATCGAGCCCCTATCGAATGGCTAAGGATTGATATGCTAGTCTGGATATTTTAGTGTGTCAGAAGAGATAGCATTATACGCAGACAATGTTCTCATCTTCCTGGTGGACCCACAATGGTCAGGCCCGCGGACCCTCCAGATATTGTGGCTCTTTTGGAACCACTCCAGCCTGCGCATCAACATGATAAAATCCTTACTGTATCTCCTGGGAAACCAGATATAGCCTTTATCCCGGGCCAGAGATCTGAAAATAGTTCTGACTGGATTCTGGTATCTGGGGGTCTATGTTATAGACGATAGCCAAAGGGTCTGGGAAGAAAATCTGCTCTCCATCTCAGCAGATTGCAAAAGACGTTGACTTCTGTTCTACACTTCTGGTCTGTGCTTCGTCATTCCCTAATGAACAGATCTGCAGTCTTTTAGTCTCCCCTTGCCTAATGTATCAACTCCAAAACTTCCCTTACCCCATCCCTTGATCTTTCTTTACCCGTCTCAACACAGTGTTGCGTCACTTCCTGTAGAACAAACGGCCACCCAGGAGAACGTGCAACAAATGTTTCAAAACCACCTTTGATAGTGGCCTGGCTATGACTAATATTCTTTCCTGCTACAGAGCATCACACCTGATGGTGGTACTCAAGAGTAATGGCTTGGGGGTGCAAATTCACCTGAATTTTCTTCAGAGCCCTGGGCAATGCAGGGAACCACAATCACTCATGGCTTATGTGGAGGTTCAGTCTCCTCCTCACTCCCCTGATCACAAAATTAGTATTTCAGTTGTGGCGCAATACTCTTCAGGCGCATGGTTGGATTAGACGTCTGACGCGAGAAACATTGCTGTGGACTAGGTGCTGGATCCCGCAGGTGACTGCATTGGAGGGTTTTGACAAGTGGGACTGCATCAGTAGCTCCACTCTGGGGGACATGATGACGGGGAATACCATCAGATCCTTTTCACAGCTACAAGAGGAATATGAGCTCCACAAAACCAAGTTCTATCACTTCCATCAGATCAGGCACGCACTCATGCTCCATGTTTCTGGCCTGATGGAGCTGCCAGAATTCAGCCTTCTGGGAGCTCAAGTATTCCTAGCCCCACCTATAAGGCATGTATTATCAATCATATAAAAGTAATTGGTCATACATACCCCTGACACATTTCACACATTGTATGAGGCATGGGTAAAAGACCCAGGGCTGCTGGACATCAATGACTGGCGAGAAGCCCTAAGCTCACTGAGAGACTCGACCATCACCGCCCAATACAAACTCATACAATTCAAATATTTACATAGGGTCTACCTCTCCCACGTCAGGCTATGGTGAATGGGAGTGATTACCTCTTCATTATGTCTACACTGTTCCGCATCCCACAGGGACCTACTACACATAACAAGGAGCTGCCTGGTCTTGGTCCCATTTTTGGCGGGGGTTATGACTTGTCTTTGTAATGTCCTGGGGTGGTCTCTACCCTGTGACCCCAAACTCATTCTCCTACATAATACGGATAACTAGGAAGGAACAGATACCAAAGAGCTCTACTATGGCTGGGTCTCGTGGTAGCAAAACAAGATATAGTCAGTTATTGGAAGGCTGCAGAAGCCCCATCCCTGGCAGAATGGAAGGCAGGATTAGATAAGTGCATGGACCTAGAGAAACTGATCTATGCTAGGGGCTGCCCAAAAAAGCATGTAAATGCCTGGGGCGACTGGGGAAATCATAGAGGGATACTGATCACTCTGAATACTACTGTACCTCAGTCCCAGAAAAAGCATTGCTCAAATCGGAATGACATTGGGATCTGAGCCCATTGCACAGGAAAAATACCACGTTAAACTGAGAACAAAATGGAGGCATGATTTCTCAACATGCGTTCTTCCTTGTGAAGTAAGTTTTGAATTTGCATATATGACACACAGAGTTCTTTTCATAAAACGAGAATTGTCCTAGCTTTGTGAGTGAAGGAGAGTTTTAAGATAAACACGGAATAGTTATTATTTCTTACTAAGAATGCGATAGAATAGCAGAGTTATTCGGGAAACGTAGCCATGAAGGTAATTGCTCCCTATTCGAAAGTTCTAGTCCCCACTACACTGGTACACAAAAAGCATATGGGTCACATGATGCAGTACTTCCTCCTCAAAAATCTTGTGAGGATTGATGGCTTGTCTGTAACTGGTAGTCCATTTAGGTTAAGTCTACTGGCCCTCAAGGTATGATTAAATGACTCTCTGACTAATAGGTTCCATACATCAGCTCGGAATGTTGTATGGTGAGTGTGTTGTATAATTTGCAGTAGCATTACAGATGTTCTCCTTTTTGGATTGAAAGTTTGTATTGGAATTAAAATAAGTGTCCAAGTGATGTGGATTAAGGCTCTTTCCAACATCTTGAGTGTTTCCTACCCTTACACTGCCTCTGCCTGCTTCCTGGGATGATACCTGCTTCCCTGAACAAGGCTGGGCTTGCTTCAGTTCTTACAAATGTAAGTAGAGCCCGGAAAATCTGAGCAACAAAAAGAGCTTGGACAAAATGCAACATCTTCCTTCCACCATGTTTCCTAATGGACAAAGCAAGGACAATTCTTAACAGATGCAGTCCCCATGATTCAGCACTGGTTTGCGCTCTGGTGCTCACAGCTAATGGTGTGCGGAATTTGCAAAATTGCAGTAAGCGTAATTATTCGAAATTCCCCCAAAATTACAGGGCCCCTGGCATCACTTTCTTTATGCTGATGCAATTTGAAGTGATCACAGGAAATTTGTTTTGCGAAAATTACGTATGACATCAGAGATTATGCTATAATTACGCCTCTAGTAAACGTTATGTCCCTTCGGGGGAAAATCCTATTCTAGGAGCATGGGAACAATGTAATCGACATGTGGCAATAACGCGTTCAACATGTGGCAACAACATGATCGACCCGAACACAAGTGTCATTTCTTTAACACGGGCCCCAATAAAATAATAGAAAAGTAATTTTATGTTAACTTAGCTACCTGAGCAGATTGCCACGGTAATTTTAATTTATGAGCGCAAAATGTATCTTTTTTTTTTGTTAATTATTTTTTGGTTTACAGAGGAAGTGCCTTAGAGAGTGAGGCTACATCATATATAGTTATCATCCTCTGATTCCTGTTCTGAAGACTCCTCCCTGTGCTTTTTCCAGCCCTTTGTCATTTTGGATTTGCATTTTGGAGGGAAAGCATCATTCTTAGTGTGTCTGAGGTCTCTGCTCTATCATACACCCTTGGAAGTTGGAATCTCTACTATTTTTGGAAAATAAAGTAAGCTCAGTGCAGTTCTTTGTAAAATGTTGGTGTTGGCAGGCATCGTTATTTTTGTTCCTTTTTTTCTCATTTTGTTTGTTTTTGTGCCAATGGCCTAGAGCTTAACTTAGGGAGGATGCAGACAGACTGAGGTGGGTCAAACAATAATGGATATGTTTGGATTCAGGCAGCTTGGGCTTAATAATATTTCCTCCGTTAACTTGTGTGTCTGTGAATTTTATCCTGATTTGACTTCATACTGTAGTGTGTTTTCCTTTTAAGGGCCTTGTCTGCTGTCAGCCTTGGATGTATTTTTAATGTATTTTTCACATTTTCACTGCTTCTGTGCTAACAATATTTTTACAATTTTAGGGGCCTGTAGATGGCCTTGTCTTCATGGCAAATCTAGGTTATGTTTTGTCTTCACGTGCATGTTCATGGCTAGGGTTATGGTGGCTCTAAGAGTCCTGTCCCATGTAGCCAAATTTTAGTTTGTCCTTCCCCATGTGCCTGCCCACCAGATTGTAAGTGTGTGTTTGAATGACATGGTTGTTTAGTTGTTTTTCTTCAAATTTTAAATATAGTTTGCAGGAGTAAATATGTCTTATATAGTATTTTTCTCATCGTTTCCATTTTGCTGTGCTGTTACTATATGTGTTATTTTGGTTGATGTTTGTTTTACGTAACTGTTGCTTGTTTACTGGTGGTCTACCAAAGGCCCACAGATGAACCCAGTCACATTTTGGGTGTATAGTGTTGTATTCCTTTCCATGCAGTACTGTAAGTTTTTGTTGGTGGAGGGGGAGAAAGGAAAGGGTCTCAGGGTAGGGCAGTCATGTTCTCTTTGTTTTACATTCCTTCTTCTTTGCTGATTATGTGGCGACACTCATTTCGTAGAGTCAGTTTATGGGTGTGCTTGGTGGCCATTTTGTGTTTGTTCTCAATGCCTCCTTCTTTGCTGGCCATGCTCTGAGTGACCACCATTCTGTAGAGTCAGTGTATGTTATTGATTATGATTTTATTCCATTTTGCAAAGAGAGTTTCTAGTATGTATTTTGTGTTCATTTTGGTCTTTTTCCCAATATATTTTCCTGATATGTTTATTTAAGCTTGTGGCTGATTGTATTAGACTGTATTTACAGTTGTTTATAATTTATTCAATGTTTGCCTGCCTCCTCCTTCCTCTCCTGGAGGGACACCAAGTATTTTATATTATTTTTTTCAACCTTTGCTTGTCTCTCCCTGCCTCCCGCAGGAGTCCCCTCTCTTAGGCCCTGGATGGACACAGTGTATTTTTACATTAATTTATTCACTTTCTACCCACCTCCCCTACCTTCCACAGGGATCCCACATGCTGTGTGGGACACCAGATATTTATACTCTAATTTATTTGATTTTTTTCCTGTCTCCCTCTGCTTCTCATAGTGAACCATGGGCCCTGTCCTGGATAGACATCTGGTATTTTTATCTTAATTTTTGGGATTTTTTCCTGCCTCCCATAGGCGCCCCATAGACCCTGGAAGGAGACCAGGTATTTTAATTTTATTAATTTAATTGCTTTTTATAATTTTGTTACGATGATGATGATGTTGCATTGACAAAAAATGGCAAGTTTCACTCACTTATTTCTTTTATTTTATCATCTGCAGGTGTACAACAGGATACTGACTGAGATAGAGAGAAGTCTGTGAATTAGCTGACATTGAAGTCTAGAGACCTCTCTGCATAGTGTTTTTGCTTGTGCTGGTGATCAACAGTAGAAGTAGTAAAGGAGAACACCCCAAATAAGAAGCTCCTGCCAGGAGAACAGCCAGTGAGGAGAAGTCTGTTGCCACCAATCGCATCAAGCCCTCATCCAATTTCTGTCAACATGGTATACCTGTTGTACCCTCTTTTGAGCAGGAAGATGCCAGGAGGTGGAACAGCCCTGGTACAACAATGGCACTATCACCACCATAATTGGAGCAGATGTATTTCAGGGCTGCATTGAGTTCAGTCATGGCTGAGAGCAGTGATTCCAAATTCAAATTGTCCCAACATAAAAAAAAAATGTTCTTTCACAGGAAATTTAACTGCAACTATGGTCTGTGGCACCTGATCTTCCAGAGGTAGGAGCAGAGCAGAACGTTGAGCTTGTGATAGAAGAGCAGGATGTTGTGACTGTTCTCCCACTGGATACATCATCTTCACTACCCCCTCTGAGGAAAAGAAGGACCACTCTCCCATCTTCTCCAAGAAAATCATTAAATGGGTTGGAACCCCAACCCCTGCTATGGGAGAGAAAGGAAACAAATGTTTGTCGAAGGCCTTGGAAGCAAGGAAGATGAACCAGTGATTGTTCATGTGGGGAGTGGCATAGAGAAACACAGTTCACGCCTATTCAACCTGCTCTGATTCATGTAGTACCACCAATACAATCTGCTTCCATCTTTTCGTGGATCTCAAGACCAGCAGAAACCATCACCTCAACTCTACCACAAATAATAATGTCACTATTCTTGTTAGGTCCAGCAAAGGTTTCAGTAATTTCAATCTGAGTTCAAACCCTGGTAGCTATGGCAAAGCACTGAGGCTTAATTTAAGAAAATATGTAAAGCATTTAGAACTACCAAAACAGTTAAAAAGTCAAAAACACAATACAATAAAAATTCCACTCCAATTTATAAAACTAGAGAACAACTTAATCAACAAAATGACACCAACAAAAAAACTATAGGGAAACCGCCAACTGCGGTCCTCTGATTGAGCTTGACCGGGACCTAGGTACAATTTAAGGTCTCCTTGATGGACCACACATTGGATACAGAAACCAGGTTTGTCCAGGTCAGAAGTTATACCTTCTGACTTAGTCTCTGAAATGGAAGTCAAAAATCATCAGTGGGGCAAGGCAGTAGGCTGAGGCCAAGGGATCCAGAGTCCGGATAGCCATCTGAGGATGTCCCAGTGAAGCTGTTAACTTTTTGGTGGGAAATTTTCCAGTGGGAGAGATTCATAATATGCACCCAAGAAAGGTCCCTCACAGACTGGATACTTTTGGCACCTTTGCCAGGTGAACATTTTTACGTTCAAACGTAGTCACCTTTCCTGAGCTCTGAATCCTCCAAGGGTTCAAGGCTGCAAGCTATAGCTGAACAGGGCTCCATGAGACCGGATACCCTCTACATGACATCCTGTTGAAACAGATTTGCTGCTGTGGAAAAGCTCTTAGAAAGAGAGCAAACTGAATCTTTGGTCCAATAGCAACACAACTTTGTTGGATTGACTTGGCAGGTGTATCCCACTTCTCCGGACTTCATAAGTCGAAAGTTTCTCAGGTTGTTAGAAGGAGTACACTTTGACACAACCAAGGGTCCCAGGACCTGACAATCACCACTTAGGGTGTCAAGAATCCAGCAGAATCCACCAGCAGACTCCAGGGCAGGTGCATTTGGAACTGGTCTGCTGGTCTCTTCAGGAAATTGGCTTTTAGCAGTTTGTTGTGTCCTTTTAGCTTAACAGGTAGTCAGCCAACTGACCCCAAGAGTCAACTTCCTTTTCTTGGGTACAAGTAGGAGCAGTTCGATTCTTTCAGGTCTCCTCACAGGTCTCAACACAAAGTGCAGTCTTTCTGTTTTCCACATGTCCAATAGTGTTCCAAAGAGGGTGCCCGGGATATCCCATTTATGACTGGCAGTAACCTGTGGATGAGGGTGGCTCCTGGGCCCTCCAACCAATAGGGAACAAGTTCCCAGAGGTAATCCTATCCACTTTTGCAGCAGTCCCTATGTGTCATACTGCAGACAATCCCATGGTGCTCCTCTCTGCGCAGATCCAAAATGGTGAAATTCTTCCCCCTCTGTGCAGAGCATCTGTGCCCACCCCAGAGGTGTGGTCAGGGAACTGAGCAGCCCCTCGTCTATGGTCACTTCAAATCAGTTCTGGTGGAAACTCCTTTCCCACTGGGATTTGTGCCAGGGTGATTAGGTGGACAGAGGAGGGCCCTTTCCAGGTATCAGCTAACATATGACAAGGTAGGCCTCTTTGAAGTTAATCAAGTTCCTGGGCACAGCTCAGAAGGTCGTCCTGCCAGAGGAACAGAATAGCTCCTCACACCAAAGGCCTTTGTCTCAGCTCTGAGAACAAGTTCACACCTCATCAAGGGGACTATTCAGCTTCAGGATCACAATTGAAGCTCATGTAAATAGGCTTCTAAAGGCTTTAGGCAGGACAAATGTAACTTTCTAAAAGTACCTTTTCCCAAAAACTTATTATAAATCCGACTTATCAGTCAGTCAGTTCAAACTTTATTCAGCTAATTAAAAAAACAGCCATAAAAGTACACAAAACATAATAAAAAACAACACAATAATGCAGAATAGAAATAAAGGGCATAGTTCAGAATAGAACATAATTCTAGCACATAATTTACTAATTCTCCCAACCAGTATAATCTAACACTAAGGGGCCGATTCTGATGCGGGTTGGAAAAGCTTCCCGACCGAATTGGTTGGGAAATGGTGTCCGACCCACTCGGATCGGGAAAGTCCGACCGGCGGAGTAGGATGCATCCGGATGCTTCCAGATACGATTTGGTTGAACTCCCATTGACTTCAATGGGAACATTTGTTCCTAACCGCATCAGAATTTGCCCTCGGTCAGGAAGACACGTTCCCGATCCGATTTGGAAGGAGCAAATGCCGTTAGGAGGCCTTCCTAACCGCATCAGAATCAGGCCCTCGGTCGGGAAGCTTTCCAACCCACATCAGAATCGGGCCCATAGTACTCTTCCTCAAGTTGATAGCCTTCAGAATAAAAACAACAACATTAAAAAACACTAGATGATTGTTTAAAAATTACAAAAAATGAAAGGCCACTTTATAATTCCTAATATTCTGTAAATTCTAGTCAACTGGGCTTGCAATAAATATTTTAAGAAGTCAAAGAATTAATTTTGTAGCTGCTACCTAGCTGGAGATAACATTATTAAATTAATATTGCAACCCAATGCTTTACTATGGTACTGCTAATCCTGCTATAGTGAAAATAGCTTTTGGGGCCTGTTTGACATTAACTTTTACATCTACTAGTTTTAAATACTATTTACTCTACCTTATGGTCAGTAAGGCCTACTTAGTGGTGACTTATTATTATTTGAAAGGAGGGTTTAGGCCAGTCAAAAGGAGTTATTTGGCAGGTCGAATTTGTAGATTTAAAACTGCACAGACAGGCTATTGTGATAGACCAGCAGTCATGTTTCTATGTCACTGTAGTGTAGTGGGTGGCACAATGGGTCTGCCATCCACTAGAGACTTACAAGCCCTGGGTCCAATGTGTACCATATACTAGGGACTGATAGGTAAGTTAAATATGGCCATAGGAGTATAGCCAATTTCAACATGTTTCAGGGGTAACAGCACGTGCACTGTAGCTTGGTTAGCAGAGCCCCAGTGCACAGAGTCATAAAACCAGCAACATCAGTCTAAATAAATTTGGATGATCAAACAAAAAGAGGATTTTTCCTACACCTACCACAGACACAGCCCGTCTTAGGGTTAAGCAAACACAACTCCTACTATTTTTGTTTCTATAAGGAAGTTCTCCTCCCCTGTGTGAGAATTCTTTATACTTAGACCACATGAAGACCACATCGCAGACAAACTAGAGTGTCATGGAAAGCCAGGTGGGCATCACTATACTGGGGCCAACTGGCTCAGCTGAAAAAACAACATGCCATTGTGTGGGAAGAGCACACCAAAAAAATAGCATCTGCCAAGAAAGAATAAGTTGTCAAACAGATAGAAAAAGATGAGGAAGCAGAAGATGTCACCATCACGCACTGTCACTCTTAGGGCCCGATTACGATGCCGTAGGAAATGGCTCCAACCCTCAGTTGGAGCTGTTCCTATGGCATCGTAATCGGCTGTTTGGATTCCTTTCCAAGCGACCCATTTTGATGGGGTCGGTCGGAAAGGAATCCGAACCGGATTTCCAAATGGCCTCCGATGGGCTCGGAGAGCCCGTCTACCATTCGGAAAGCCTCCAGTAATCCCTTGGGCGGCTTTCTCCGCCCGAGGGATTACGATGGCAGATTCCTACAGCCTTTCTGTGCCGGCCTTTCCAACACAGAAAGGTTGTAGGAATCTGACTTTGGGGGCCCCTAGCAGGGCCCCCATGGGTGCAAGGCCTCCGGATGGCAGCCTAACGGGCACCTATGGCACCCCCTGTTGATCCCTGCACACGTCCTCCCCGTTAGTGCCTGTTAGGGCCAGAAGAAGTTAGTACCTTTGGGAAAACAACTGCATCAACAACAGCAAGTCCTAGGGGAGATGAAGACAGTACCTTTCTGCTCAGATAAGAAGAACTGGAAGGAGAGAGTGGTTGGGTTTGGGTTTGGGGATGGGTATGGAAAAGACTTTGAACTATGCATAACAAAGCACATCTCTGTAGTTTATGGGTTGCCATAAATAGTATTTCTCCTTAGTAGTGAGGATGATGACAAGGTGCAGGGGGTAGGGTGGTACACAGCTATTACTACTATTGCCAACTGATGGGAGGGTGGGTGCTCTCAGGTGACATCAAATCATGAAAGGGAGAGGCATCATCAGTTTTCCACCACTGATTGAAGGAAGGATGTCTGGATGCCAGCATTGGTAAGAGAGCTCAGGTCAAGCAGTCAGTAAACTATAGAGTGGATGATAAAAGTAGACAATTGGACAATTTCTTTGTGATGGGCCATGTTCAGGTCAAAGTGTCTGTTCTGATGCTCCATTATCACCAGGTGGCGGAAGGCCATTGTGATCACCTCCACTTTTTGGAGGTGTAGCCAAGTCCACTGGAGCTCGTCCTCATAGGTGGGACTGGAGCTCAGTGCAGGGCCTCCGCATGTGAACAGCCTGTGAGTGACGAGGTGTTTTCTTCCCCTAGTAGAAAGGTCAGTTGTGGTGAGCCTATGAAGTGAATTAACTTCAAACAACTCTGCCCTGTCACAAGTACATGTTAGGTGACACTTGAAAAGCCCCAGCTTTTGTTCCCATGGATAGGATGATACAAACCGCAGTAGGAGGAAAGCTACCCCCAGAACTGGTTTTGAGTGACCACAGAAGAGGGGACTGCACATTACTCTATCCATATCTCTGGGTAAACACACAAGCTCTGCACAAGAGTTTTTCCATCCTGAATCTCGGGAGTGAGGGTCACTGTGAGATTATTTGCAGAATGGCAAAAAGGAACTGCTGGAAAAGTGGGTAGATGTGTCCCTGGAAACCTTTACCCTATCGGTTAGGGAGTGCCCAGGAGTCATCCCAATGCACTAGCTGTTGCATATTAAAGCACCTCCTCAGAATACTTTCTGGACCTATGGAGGACTGCTCCTGCTGTCTGTGACCTTAGAAGAGCCCTGAAGGACTGGACCTACTCCCTCTGTATCCAGGACAAAGAAGTAGTCTCCAGGGTCAGTGGTTGACCTCCTGTGTGGCTACTAGATTTAGGTCAATTTAGTTTATTATTATTATGCATGATTAATAAAAACCGTTGCATACACGTATCATTAACAACTTCATTTACATTATGCGAAGCAAGATAAAAAACACAATTAAAACCATCAGAAAATGCAGCATATAAAAATTCACATTTTAGGGCTTTTGCAGCTCATCAAAATTTAAAGTGTCTGTGCATCAAAAGGTAGACTAACAGGAACCTTGTCAAGTTAAGCAATAGTAAAACCACGGCCCAGTTATGTTGTTATTCAATGTCCGCTTGCAATGTGCATTTAAGTCTCTCTGCCACTATGTCCAAAAATTTTGTATGTCGGCAGTTTAGCTGTGTTTCCGCCGGATTAAAGCACAGCTTTACTGCCTGCCTGCAGGTCCTAATGCCACTCTGTTAGAGCATTGGTCGGAGTGAGGTGCGTATTATGTCCTTTAGGTTGGGGCAGATGCAGATGACGTGCACAAGGTCCTCGTTTCCTTTTTCACAAAGGCGTCGGGTCTGCTCTCCTGGTCTCCTTTTCCAGGGCGGCAGGTGCGGAAGAATTGGTAAAATGCCAAAGTGAAGCATTAGGAATTTTTCTTTTATCCTCATTTTAACTCCTGTTTTAAAATAAAATTGTGGTTTAAGGACTTTGTAGTCACTAAGCACTGTCCAGCCATGAGCCCTTTTAGCTAGTGTTTCCTTATCTTCTGTACTGGATACCATTCGTGTTGCTTTTGTTACGATCTTTTTAAAACTCCGGTGATCTGTAGAGGTTGATCAGTCCCAGTAGTTTTAGAGAGACAAGCAAGTACTCCCTAGCGGGTGATTTTCCACAGCATGACAGCTTGTTCCAAAGGTGTGAATTTAAGGATCCTACCTCAGCGCCTCTGATCTTGTGTCAGCTTTTTATATATGCGCCCCTCCTTTCCACCGATTGTTTTTGTAGCCCAAATTCTAAATGTATTTGGGCAGGTGACACGTAGTTTGGTAGATGGAAAATTGCTATGTAGATGTTGGCAATTACTTTGTCCAAGGCCACAGCATCTCTCCCTTACATTGATTCGCTCCCATACATTAGCACTGGTTGTGATTTTGCTTGAATCACCTGTAGTTAGGGATCAAAGGTTAGGTCTGGCAGCACTTTTCTCAGAGGCTTCTTTGCTAGGTAGCTCGTTGTACCCTTCCTGCGCAGGGCCTCCAGTTGGGGTTTGTACGAGCCTATGCCGTCCAACAAGACTCCAAGGTATTTATAGTTTGTTACCTGGTCTAAGCAATGCCCGTCCAAGTACCAATTGATCTTTTTCCTCTTGTGATAATTTACTGTCATAATTTTTGTTTTCTTTAGATTTATATTTAGGGCATTGCGTTGTGAGAAGCTATTAGTGGTATTCAAGAGATGTTGCAGGCCAATAGGAATCCGACTTAACAGCACCAGGTAATCTGCATATAACAGGTTGTACAGCGATGTTTTTCCCAATTTCGGGGCATGTGGTGTGCTCTTGTCCAGTTCCCAGGGGAGGTCGGCCAGAAAAAGATTAAAGAGCAAGGGTGCCAGAACGTACCCTTGTTTTAGCCCTTTGGAGGTGGTGATTCACCTTGAGAGGTGCGTCCCTGCTCCAAGTTTGATCTTGACCCAGGTGTCAGTGTGTAGCAGTATCAGCTGGTTTAAAAGGGGTTTCGGTATCCCCCATTTTTCCAATTTCTGCCATAGTTATCTATGAAGCATAGGAATAGGGGGTACTTTGCCACTTTAGCCGCATCCGTCAACAGAGCTAGCGCCATAATGTTGGTAGTGGTTCCCTGTCCTCGACAAAACCCGGTTTGGTTTATGGGGATGATGGAATTTGCTGATGCCCAGGATGTTAGTTCTTCCAAGATTATTCCGGCATAGTACTTAGCTTCTATATCAATTAGGGCAACAAGTCGGTAATTATTTGGAACATTCCTGTCGCCCTGTTTGAAAATTGGACTGATCATCAATCCTTTCCATGACTCTGGGATTTGTTGTGTGCCCTGTATGTCCTTGAAGACTGGGACCAGTGCTTTGCTCCAGTATTCTGCGTCGTGCTTGTACAGCATTGGAGGAATTCCGTTGGGGCTTGGGGCTCCTTCTATCCTCACCTTGGCTATTTGTTTCTGAATCTGTTTTGTGGTTATTTCATAGTGGTCCTCGTTGTTATTTAGTGATGATTCGGGGCCTGCTGCCGCTTCTACTCCAGGTTGTTTTTGTCTACTCAGGGGGGAATCCTTGTACGTGGCTTCTCTGGCCTTTTGTGTTGTTTTTCCTCTGGGAGTGATGCCTCTGTCTTTTTGGATGGTCCAAGAATCCTTATCAGCCCCGTTCTCCTCTTGCGCGTTGTTGTTAAAGTGATTGAATAGGTGTTTTGCCCATTTAGCCTCTGTTATGTTGGACTTTATTCGTGGGTGGGCTGGTCGCTGGAGACTGTTGATCGTCCGCCAGAATCTGGCGCTGTTCTTAAGTTCAGAGTCGTGGAGTATCCTTGCCCATAGTTTTTCATTCTCTTGCCTTTTCTTATCCCATTTCTTCTTTTTTAATAATGTCTTCAGTTTCCGCAGGTCACCTTGCAGATCTAGGTTTTGGGAAGATTTATGAAGCTGCCTTAGTGTTTGATTTATTGTACGTTTGAGGTTCTTTTTCTCCGGTGTAGTTGCCTGCCCGGGCAAAATGACCGCTGTTTTTCCCGGTTTCATTCCTGTCCTGGTGGCGAATTTCTCCCCAAGAGCCATTGTAAAGTTCTCCCAAGCTTTTGCAGGTTGAGTTAATGTGTCATTTTCTTGGGGGAGAAGTGTCTTTGCAATTTTAGATAGTTCCTCAATTGTGTTGGATTTACACCTTATTCGTTTGAAATCCGAGGTGAATTCTGTGGCGATTGTTTTGCATACCTCCATTGTGTGTCCTGTGTTTGCTTTTAATATAACTTCCTGGGGCAAGTGATCGCTTTGTTCATTGTCACCTATTCTAAAGGAGTCGATGTTGTGGAACATAGGGAGAGTTACGAAGGTGAAGTTCTAAGTAAGAAGAGGCAGTTGTAGAGTAAAAAGTTGGGACCGGCGTGTTGTCCTCCGTGTGGCTACAGGGACATAACAAGCTGTAAGAGGCCTTTTAATGGAAATACCAATGGCAACAGGACCTGGACTGTTCTTTGGTTTCTGCTTCTTCTTCATTCACTGAGAGCCTCTAAGTGCCATTCCGTGAGGACCTGGGGGGCTTAGAATTGTACTTATGTGTTTCTTTGGGCACCAGAAGACATTTTTGAAACTTTTGAAAACTGTTCCTCCAGAGCTTCAAATGGAGCTGCAGCAAAACGTATCTGAGCAGTAGTTCCGAGATATTGGATTGAATTTCAGCTTGGTACCTGTCAAGGCTCCCAGCACCTACAAAAAATTGACTAAATCCCATTCTGTGTTGGGACTTCAACAATTTTCAATGCAAAATCTCCAAAGCTCCAGCGGACCAACCTTCTTCAAGTATCTGATCTTTGGTTTCATGACGGCGGCTACAGTTTCAGTGGTGGACTACTCAGGAAGGAGTTTTCTTCTTAAAAAGTTACAATGTACCTTTCTGCATTGGGACTTAGAAACTTTTGAAAACTTTTTGACTTTCACTGGGACCATTCCACTAGGTGGATCCAACATGGGCTCTATAGCGATCAACCTTAAAACACGCCTAGGTCCTGGTCTACCACTACCATTGACTATCATTGGCGCTTTGTCCTTTTTGGCAATGTTTTCACTTAAAAGTTCATATCTCTTCGGTTTTATTTTAGTCAGCATTTCTTTATTTTAAAATCGTTTGTGGAATTTTATTGTGTGACTTTTTCTACTGTTTATGCACTGCTTAAATACCTTACACACTACCTGTGATTTAAACCTGCCTGTTTTGTGTTACATTACCAGGGATTGAGTTTTTGACATCTAACAGACAGTGGCCTCATCTTTTGAGGGGGACTCTTGTCCACCTCAAATAATAAATAACTTTCCTACCTATAACATACATTTAAAGTACTAAGGTTTTTGATGGCAATGTATCTAACTTTGCAATCTAGTCCATTTTTATATAGATTATTGATATTGAGTACAACAATACATGAAAACATTTATACCACTCACGGTTCCAGTGTTGCTTTCCCCCTGCTCTACGGTGCTCTGCCATATCAATGTGATATATATTGAAACCGACATTTTACACTTCCTACTTTGTTGTCTTTCCAGTTAGAGCCTTATATATAATCCACCATAAGTTTGCCACCCATCCTAGTTCTTGCTCTGTTTCTTACGGCAACCTCTGCTGTTATTTATATTTGCTTTTTCGCCAACATATACCAGTCCAAAATCTTCTGTCATCTTGTGAGGTCTGGTCTTCTCTCCGCTCCATAATCTCTGGCTATATTTTGCTTTGCCACCACCTATCCTAGGGTCACCCACATCTTCTCATAGTTTTACGTCCCAGTGTCTCCCCATACATTCAATATATATCATTTGGTGTAGGCCTCAAATGGACACCCCAACATATGGCACATGCACTGCACAACTCCCTCCCAAAAGGGCCAAATATCTGGGCACGGCCAAAGGATGTAGAAAAAGGTGCACTCTTTTAAACATTGACCAGGGCAATAAGCACTGGATGTTCTCCCCATTTTCAACTGTATAGTTCTGGAATAATATGATCTATGCAGTGTGGGTAACAGTATTTGTCAGAAGCCCAATAATATTTCTACTACCCTTGGGATTCCCATCACCTCCTCCAATTCCTATTTCTCTATAATACCTACATCTACCTCCCATCTCTCTTTTAGTGTCTGCGTGACATAAGGTGAGTTGTTAATTATTTTTGCGTAGGCTGCTTCATTTAGGTCTTTCAGTATCCTGTCCCCTAGAGGGGAGGATTCCTCTGACTATTCACTTTCTGGCATCTGGTACTTTTACCAGAGTGTATTGAAGGAGCTCATCTCATCTCCCAACCATATGTTACCTATGTGCTCCATAAGCACATTGCTGTCCCTAGGGGAGTGGTCCTGGTAATCTAGTCCTTTTTTCAAATGTAAATATGCTGTAGGTATCTTGTGACAGAACGTATGAACCCCATTAAATTGATATTTCTACTTTTCTATTACCTTTTTTCTTCCATTTGAGCTCTTTTTTCATTAATGCAAAGTACTACAAATAGCAATTATGTGACTAATGTGTATGTCACATGGATGCAGAATAACATAGATAATTCCATTGGCCCTAGAGACCAACAATGCTGTGTGGCTGACTGACTATACAAACATGCATGCAAAAAATGCTACAATTCATGTTCTTTTGTTCTTTCTTCACAACAAGATACTGCTGTTTCCTTTGGTGGTCCAGCCTTGTGCTCCGGAACCACAAAGCAGGGTGGGTCTCGGTGGGAGGTAGCAGCTCTGCAGCACCTCCAGAAAATGGAGTTGATCATGTTGGCCCTTTGTTGCCTGGTGATACTGGAGAACATGGTGGAAGAAGCAGCAACAACAAGAATTGCATCTACCTCCAGTGCCCAGCTAGTAGAAGCAAGGATAAGGGACCATTGTCCCTGCAATCGCTGATGGCAGAGTGGACCTTTGCATGCAACAGCCACCACTACTGCCCCCAACCATAGAGGTCCTCCTCTGCAAGGCCCATAAAGAAATAGAAGAATTATAGAGGGGGCGGAGGGTCATTAAAACATTTCTTGAAGTTTTAGAGGAGCATGAATAACCTATTGTGAGGTGATGTCAGTGTAAACAATTGGGGAAGGTACAGGTTAGGATTTAGGATAGTTTTTTGAGGGTTTAGGGGCAGGGATTGGTCTGTGTTGGGTGGAGTGCCTGGGATCAGTTGGGGAAGTGCTAGAAGATGTAGGATGGTTTTTGTTCAGTTTAGTCAGATGGGTGGGTCTGTTGTGGATTGTGTGGGTTGGTCTGTTGTGGGTGATGTGGGTGGGTTTATTTTGTTAAATATATGTACGATATTGTTTCTGATTTAGTGACTTTAAGCATTATGGTTATTATTATTATTAGTTGTATTATTAGTTGTACTTTTTACTGTAACATCCATAAACAGGATGCTCCATCTATGTACCATAAGAGCAGCCTGTGAGCCATGAACCTAGCACATCACAAATAAAGTACATGCCCTATTTGTCCTCTCTCTAGTCTACTCCACATAAGAACCCTCATTAGGCTAACCCCAGTGCAGGCCTCCCTTTTACCTTCCTTCAGTCACTGGTAAAAAAAACTGATGATGCATTATCTTTGCCTCTTTCCTTCATGACTTGATGTCACCTGAGAGCGCCCACTCTCCCATCAGTCAGCAGTAGTGGTAATATCTGCATACCGCCCTTCCATCTTCACCTGGTCATCATCCCTACTACTATGGAGAAATACTACTTTCAACAAAGTTGTTATGCATAGTACAAAGTCCTTTCCTACCCAACCACACTCTCCTTTGAGTACTTCCTATTTGAGCAAAACAGTATTGTCTGCCACCTCCTCCAATACATGCTGTTGTTGATGAAGTGGTGTTTTCCAAAGTAACTAACTGCTGGTGGCAGTCACAGGTGCAGATAGGAAAGACATCACAGGAAAAACAAGGTTATTCTTATTCAGAATAGAGCAGATAAACCTACAACGAAGGATTCTCGTTCTGCAATAAGAAACTAAAAGAAAAAGGAGGATGAGTGGAAAATCAAAGACAAAGGCAAGCATCAATCAAGGTAACACAGTTTAAGAGTTATTTATTAAAGTAGGTGTGCAGTCCCTCTCTGCAAGAGGTTACTTTGGATCAGAAGAACCCTCTAGTACAATGGGTTTCCATAGATAGAGAGAAAATAAAATACTAATTACCTATCCTTGGTCTACCATTGTTAGAATGTATTCTCAGCACAATGATGTCCTTTCCTTGTCAGAAAAAGGGGTATGGTGTGGAAAAACTAGCAGCTTTCTGCAGCTGTACACTGCAACAGTTTACCATTGCGTACGCTACATCTGCCCCTCCAAGTATGTTATCTGTCATTTATGGAAATAGATAACAGCACAATAAATCATCTTGGAGAAGAGTGTTAGGATTTCAATGAGTGGATGGGTAGGCTGAATTAAGGAACATTGCAGAGAGACAAACAAAGCTTAAGCATGTCCATGAATGTGCACATTTGTCGTTGGAAGAAGCATAACAGAATCCCAAGCTGGTTATAGTTATCTAGACTGGAGTCTAAAATTTCAAAAATGTACACAGTTAAAAAAAATTACTATACAAATAGTCTTGCAGCATGTACAACAATGGAATGGCTTGACTCATTGTACAGTCCCCCTTGCTGACTCATCTCAATAGGCAGTAGCATTTGGATCAGGCACCCCACTTCCCCTTATTTGACAGTCTCCATTTTCATGGCTTTAGAAGTGCATCTTTCTTTTGTAGTAGTTAATTATTGATACACTTGTACTGCTCAAACAGGCATTTCTGCATGTAGAATGGGGATTTCCAAAGGGTTAGGTCCTCCTGTATGCAGGCTTGTAGAGGTAGCCAACTAACATGATGACTGATCCTCCGCTGTTTCCAGACATTAAAGGATTGACTGAAGTGAGTGCAAATCCTGTGACAGGTGACCAGTATGTTCTTGACTACGTCTTCTTTTTGAGGAAGTCCTGCACAATTTGGTTGAGGCAATGAGCTAAACATGGGACTCTGAAGTATCCTTCGTCCTTCATGACTTTGACAATATTACTGCCTTTGTCAGTGACAATTAATCCAATGCTGAAACCTTTGAATTGAAGCCATTCATAAATGTTGGTATAAAAATATTCTAGGATGTTGGTAGTGGGTAAGTGGTCAGAATATCGAGTTTTAAATATTGACTTGACAGAATATCGAGTTTAAAATATCGTTAGTACAAAATATCGATGTTAAAAATATCTATGTATAAAATATCGATTTTGTGTGTTGTAAAAAATAATGTTGCAAAGAATATCGTTTGTCAAAATATCATCATTAAAATATATCGATTTAGTATTTATTTTTTTATTGTGTTATATGCTGTTAAATGTTATAATAATTGTTAAAAAAATTTGTATAATATTTTTAGGAGCGGGATGTTGGGTTTATAGGGGATAAGGGTGGGGAGTGCTTTAAACATTTTAGTAAAAATTTAAAAAATGTATTTTATAATTTAAAATGAATGTACAATTTTTTTAGGAGCAGGATGTTGGGTTAATAGGGGATAAGGGTGGGAGTGTTTTAAAAAATGTTGTAAAAATTATAAAAATGTATTTTATAATTTAAAATGAATGTATAACTTGGGAGAGGAGTTGGCCTAACGGCTAGGGCGTTCGACCTCGGACCTCGGACCTGGGGAACTGGGTTCGAGTCTCGGTAATGACGCTGAACATCCTGTGATTCTGGGCAAATCACTTAGGGGCCGATTCCGATTCCGGCCGGAAATCTCTCCGACCGAGCCGGACCCGGAGAGAATTCCGACCGAATCGGACCCTAGCAGTCCGACCGGACGAGTACGATGCATTCGCATGCTATCGGACTCGATTCGGTTGGACTCCCATTGAAGTCAATGGGAGCCGGTCGTACGACGCGTACGCGGGCTCCCATTGACTCAATGGTTGCGAGGCGAACAAGGGCGCCCCCTACAGCGGGTACGCGTCCATGCGCATCGCGGTGTACATGCACAGTTAGGGGGGACCCATGGGTCCCCCCTGTGTGCGACTCGCGCGCCTACGCGTACAGGGGGGTCCGACGCGGACCCCCAAAGTCCGGCTCCGACAGCTTTTTCGAGCCGGACGGCGCGAGTCGGTCGGACTGCTCGCGGCGCGTTTCGTACTTACCCGGCCAGGAAACGTCTCCATAGCGCGGTTCGAGTCGTGTCCATGCGAGTCGGTCGGAGCGTGTTGAAGCCGCGTACGAGTCGGTCGGCGATTTCGCGGGTGCTTGCATCGTACTCGCTCGGCCGGACCCGCGTACGATTCAGTCGGGAAACAGGGCTCCGAATCGGATCCGGTAAATCCGAATCCGATTCGGAGCACTACTGGCCGAGATCGGAATCGGCCCCTTAGTCCTCATGTAACGTAACTGGTGCTATGTAAAGCGCTCTGATACCCGGTTGCGGGTCAAGTTCGCGCTATATAAAACTCTGAAAAAATAAATAAATAAATAACGCCCGTTCATCACCTGCCACGCTAGCCTCGCAGCGAGAACCGGGACGGGGGCCAGGACTCACAGCCCCAGGCAGCACCGCGCCAACCACATCATTACCAGCGCCAGGAGGCGCGAGTCAAAAGCCGTCGCGGGCTACCGCAGCGCGGGACGCCCGTTCTTCACCTGCCACGACAGCCTAAATCTGTTATCCCTTGTGCTAACAGGTTTCTACCCTTGCTGGGTTTGCCCGACGATCACAGAGAAGATACACCTCAGCCACCCTTCATATCTAATGTAGGGATAGGCCCTAGGCCTAATTTAGAATCCCAGGACACGCATCAACTTATTAACACACTTAGGGGGTCATTATGATGACGGACGGACCACCACCGCCAGCCGTGCGGTGGCGTTCCATCCGTCACCAAACGTGGAGTGACCGCCCGCCCGATTATGATGGCGGGCGGATCCACACTGCGACCGTGGCGGACGGAAAGACCGTCGTGGTCCCGCCACAGGCAATCAGACCGATTGCCTGGTGGAGCGGCCTGCAGGCATAAAATGGTGGCGGTGCCTAGCAGGCACCGTCCACCATATTATGGTGCAGCCTTTGAGCCAGTCTTTCCATGACGGCGACACCGTCATGAAAAAGCTGGCGGAGGTTCTGTTTGGGGGCCCGTTGCGGGCCCCAAAAGTGTTAGGGGGGTGTGTGTGCATGGGGGGTACCCATGGTACCCCCTACATTTCAGTGCACCAAGTGGCAGGCACCGTGTGGTGCCTGCCACGTAGTGCACTGAAATGCAGGACCTGCATTTTTAACATCGCGGTGGGTGCTGCTGTCAGCAGCACCTGCCGCAATGTTGAATATGCAAGATGCGACCGCCATGGTGACGGTTGCATCCTAATGTGGTGTGTGGAACTGCTGCATGTATTGCGGACGGTCCCGGTCACCACCACGATGGCGGACGGACTCCAGTCCGTCCATCATTGTAATGAGCCCCTTAGACTTGAAATAGGGACTAAAAGATCTATGATCGAAGGCCTCACTTCCCTGATTAAACTACTATTGCAAAAAGACCCCTCCTGCCCGCAGCATACCACTCTTAAGACAGGACATACCTCACAACTTCATCAGGATCATTATACAATGGATGAGGCAGCCACTTATGGCAGGGGTACCAACGTTAGTGGCCTCACTTTGCTCCCCCCTGCTGCTTTGGCCCACAAGCAAGCCCCACCCCTCCCGATGGCTAAACGTCAAAATAATCCCAATAACCCCAAAATTAACCTCCGTAATGACTGCCATAGCATAGCAGCTACGCAGGACCCCTCAAATCGCACCAAGCCCACTTCTCCATTCCAGGCGCAATACCTCTTAAGCAGTGTACAACATCGGCCAATCCACCTGGACCCCTCCAACCTGTCCCATGCCCCCAAAATCTACATGGTTAGTGTACCGAAGCTCGACACCAGACACGGTGTTGAACGTACAGACTCTTTGACCAACAAAGCCATCCATTGGATTCGTCATGTTAGGGGCTGCCGCTCAGTAATACGGGAAGATATCATCAGGGCTCGGAGGCACACTTCTCCAGCCCAACCACTAGATTACATTGAGCTTACCTTGAATGGGGCTGACCTGGCAGAAAACCTCCTTGCCCTGGAATTCCGCACTTGCTCTCCAGATACTTCTTCCATACAGTTTAGGCGATTTCCATCTGTTAGTCAGTGCAGGCAACCTGCTTTGCAATCATTTACTTCTTTAGCAGGTTCTACTTCACTGGAGGCTAATGATTGACTACAGTGCGAGCCCCAAACGCACCCCGGATCAAACACTGCTCTTCCAAATTGTATGGCCTTTCCCACCAGTATTTTAATTCCATCTAGTGGCCCTGAACTAGTGGGAGATAGATCCCGGGGGGATATGGGTCCATGTAGTTTTCCTAATAACAATTGGGAGGAGGCAGGCGTAGATCACCCTACATCTTTAAATCCCCAAGTACCTTCTCAAGTTCTAGCTTCACCTAGCCAAGGCATTCCAACTAAAAACATTGCATCTGGCTTTTTATTCCACCAGCAGTTGAAGATAATATCGAGGAACGTTGCAGGGCTTAGTAGCAAATTGTCAGTTCCCCATTGGAACAAACTAATTGAGGGTTCTGATATATGTGTTTTCCAAGAGACCTGGAGCTTGGTACCTTTATACAAACCAGGTTATGCTTGTTTCTACTCTCCAGCAACCACGGTAGGGAGAGGGCGCCCGTCAGGGGGATTGATCATATGGGTAAACATTGCACTGGGCTGCCGAATCACTTGTCATTCAAGTTTCAATCCAGACATCTTAAGACTTGGCATTAAGGGGTATAGGGGGGAATGATTGATCTTTTTAACGTCTATGTAAGGGGGACTAAAGGGGGAAGGCCCTCATCAATCATTTCTGCACTAGAAGAAAATCTAGCTAGTTGCTCACCTCACTCTGGAACTGTGGTGGCAGGAGATTTTAACTGCACCTTTGAGCCCTTGGACACAGAGGATTTGCTAGAAGTCGAGGGCGATGATAACAAATGGGCCGTCCCTCCACTAAATCTTCCTCCAGTAAAAAAATGGTCATAGCTGGCGCTCCAACTTTACGACCTCACCATGGAGTTCGGTTTAAGGGCAGCCAATGGAAGAACAACATCAAATAGACAGGGTGCAAATACTTATAACAGAGTTAGCTGCCCATCACGTATCGACTACATTTTATTAGATCTAAGGCTCTGGGGTGATTTGGTAGATATGAATGTGGGCACCACCACAGATAGTGACCACAACCCCCTTTGTGCTACCTTGAAACCTCTATGGGTAGCCTCTCACCAACCCGTGAGTACTTTACCCTTAACCATCACCAGAGAGATAGTTCCTTCAAATTGTAACAGATTTTTAAAATGGCGTAAAGTAGCCTTACAAGAATCTAAGACTACTGGCATACGCCAAGTATTGGAATTAAGTACAATAGAACTCCAGGCTGCAGCCTCAGGCTTGCAGGGATTAGCAGATGTGCCCTTGGTCCATTCTCGCACAGTGAAACAACTTAGCGCATACTTTTTAGCTCCCAATTTGAACATCAAGCCTAGCTTGCCTTCAAGAGGGCCTTACTCGTGGTACACGAAAGATTGCAGGCACAAGCGATTGCTTTTAGCCACAGCAATCAAAGACAAGAACTGCCCCTTGATCAAAACAGCTAGGAAGAATTATAGGGCAGCCTTTCATCAAGCAAAGATAATTTGGGAGGAATCCTGCTGGCAACAACTGAAGGAAGCATGCTTAGCTAAGGACTCCAACTTATTTTGGACCCTAGTGACCTGGGAAGACAAGAAGGGTGCACGCCCTCCTCCTAATTATATCACAGGCCAGGAATGGCATGATCACTTTAGGAAGATTTACTCTGCACCTGAGGATATGCCACCTGCAGAGCCATGCGATTCCTACGGCCCTCCCAGGGGTGACAGTGATACTTTTGATCTGACCGAGATTGAGGCGGCGCTAGGGAAGATAGTGCCCGCCAAAGCAGCAGGACCAGATGGGCTGCCTGGCGATTTATTCCTTGCAGACACTACAAACAGGGCACGCTATATCTTTCTTCTCGCCAATGCCATAGCCAGTGGAGCCCCAGTACCGGAGTCTTGGAAGGGCGCTGAGGTGGTTCCGATTTTTAAAAAGGGCACCAGGGAAGATCCCTCAAATTATAGACCAATCAATCTAATAGACGCACTGCAGAAGGTTTTTGGCAGAGTTTTGTTGCAGAGAATACAATCATGGGCGGAAGATGAAGCCATCCTTTCCCAGTATCAGACTGGGTTCCGGACTAGCATCGGAACGATCGATCAGGTATTCAGGCTGCTTCTTATTTATTGGAAAGTAGTGGTAATCGGTAAGGGCAGTCTCTATCTTGCATTCATTGACCTAAAGACAGCCTTCGATCTGGTTCCCAGGAGCAAGCTGTGGCACACATTTAGAGACCTGGGTATCCCCCCCCCCTCATCCTTAATCTGCTGGTTAGGCTCCACGAGGGTAACTAAGCTCAAGTAAGATGGGGGGCTCAAGGGCAGCTGACAGAGAGGATCCCTGTTAACAGGGGAGTCCGACAGAGTTGCGTTATGGCTCCCACCGTGTTCTCTCTATATATGAACGGGGTGGTCAAATATTTGCAAGAAGACCCAGCAGACGCACCCACCCTGGCGGGCAACAAAGTGCCAACCCTCCTGTTTGCTGACGATACACTGCTGGTGTCCAAGACCCCAGCAGGGCTACAGAGATTACTCAACAGATTCCAACTCTTTTGCGACTCCAGTGGGCTGGTTATCAACACCTCCAAAACTAGGTTTATGGCATTTAAACCCCATAAATCGTTTAGAAGCAATCTTTTGCTGGGTGGCACATCCCTAGAAAGAGTCGGCACCTTCGACTATCTTGGTGTCAGACTCTCCGACAAAATGTCATGGAGGCCCCACCTAGCAAAAAAGCTTATGGGGCATAAATGAGTGGCTGGAATATTAGGGAAAGAACACCGCCTCTCATACAGTAGGCCAGTGGCCCCGGCCCTCATGGTTTATGATGCCAAAGCAATTAGCACAGCTCTTTATGGAGCTGAGCTATGGGGTTTTGACAACGATGACGATCTTTGTAGATCTGCACATAAGTTCCTTAGGGACTTGGTGATGCTGCCCCGTAACATTCCACTTGTACCTTTAATGCTTGACATGGGCAGGCGGTCGATCAGGGATACTGCAAGGCTGTGCCCATTGCTCTTTTGGGCGCGCATAAGGCGGACCCCTGAACTCTCTATGTATGCTGAAGCCCTCATTGAGGTCACACAATTAGATGTTGGATGCAAAATAGGATGGATCTCAAACATTAGGAAAACACTGACAGCTATGGGGCTTCAAGCTCATTGGGATAGGCAAGAACCACCAAGTAAAGAGGAGTTTTTAAACGGCTGTATTGGGATTGGGTGGACTGCCAGGAAATATGCAAACCCAATGTTGGTAGTTTGACAGCAGAATTTTATTTACATAAGCAGACCAGACGCCTAGAGCCTTACTTAGACTTTATTCAGGTCCCAAGGGATAGACTGTTTTATATTCATTTCAGGCTCGGCACACTACCTGTCTGCGTGACAACTGGAAAATGGCACTCCTCCAAAAAGATATCCAAGGATTGTCCATGCTGCAGGGCCCCGCTGGAAAGTGTTGCACACGTTATGTTTGCATGTCCGGCATACCACGCTCCAAGGTCAAAGTGACTAAAACCTACATGCCGACAGTTGGGCAAACTGGACCATCGGGCCGCCCTGCGCATTCTTAGGTCCGATCCTAGACCCCTCTTTGCGTGTGGCGTGGCTAAATTTCTTAGTCACGCTTGGTTAATTAGACAAAAGATCTTGTCAAGAGAGGCCTAATACTGAACCAACTATAGCCAAGATGGAATTGCAACAGCGTTTGAAGGCCGTTATGCTGCTTACTGAGTTTACAGCTTTTGCACATGCACTTTATATTCGGATCTCCCTGTTGTTATTCTTATGGGGGCTTTATATTGGGCCTATAGCAACCTAGGAGGGATTGTTATGCTGCTACTCTTTCGTTATTTTTATTGCAACTCATGTATGCTTTTATTGATGAATTGTATAACAGCTTTTATCATGTAGTTTTCGGCAACCGTATCTCCCATGGGGGTACAATAGTGTACTTTTATGGACCGCCTGTGCATACACTTTTATCATGCTGCTGTATTCTATGTTTCATCTGTATGCTTTTTTTTTTTTACAATATTGTCTTTCTACTGCTTTTAAGACACTGGCTGTCAAAATAAAGCATATACAAACAAACAATTTTTTTAGGAGCGGGATGTTGGGTTAATAGGGGATAAGGGTGGGGAGTGTTTTAAAAAATGTTGCTGAAAATTTTAATATTAATTTAAAATTTTAGATGAATGTACAATTTTGTTTTAGGAGCAGGATGTTGGGTTAATAGGGGATAAGGGTGGGGAGTGTTTTAAAAAATGTTGTTTACATTTTAAATATTAATTCAAAATTTTAAATGAATGTACAAATTGTTTTGAGGACTGGGATGTTGGGTTAATAGGGGATAATGGTGGGGAGTTTAAAAAAAAAAATTCTTTGAAAATTAAAAAAAAATTATAGAAACATCTTTATGAGTGTAATGTTGGGTTTGTAGTGTTTAAGGGTGGTGAGTGTTTTTAAATTTTTAAAAATTTAATTTTTTTAAATTTCAAAATTTTAGATTAAATTTTAAATATTGGAGTCGTGGGATGTTGTGTTTATAGGGGATACATTTGAGTATTTTTTTAAATGAAATTGTTTTTGAAAATTTACAAATTTAAAATAAATATTTATGTTAATATTTTTATTTATTAATGAGAGTAACTTTTTTGGTTTTAGTCGATTATATATTTTAATTTGGTAATAATAATTAAAAAAATGGAGAATTTAACTATAATAATTTGAATATATATTGTTAAATATACGTTTGAAAATATTAATGTTTTGCAATACAATGTATATTTAAAAATAGTAAATTACATATGTTTGGTGTGTAGCATCTTACAAAAGTTTATATAATTGGTATTGGGAATAGTACATTATATATGTTTAGTGTCCAGCACCTTCCCTGACTTAGGGGGTGATTAGCATAGCGGGCGGATCGCCACCGCCCGTATGGCGGTGGCGATCCGCCCGCCAAAAGTCACCGCCCTCATGACATTTCCCCCCCCGCCACATTAAGATGGCGGGGGGGACCCCGGCGGACGGGAAGACCGTCCGCTGGTTTTCCGCCGGTTGACCAGTCGACCGGGCGGAAAAGGGGCTATATATGGTGGCGGTGTCTGCTAGACACCGCCATCCATATTAGCATGGGAGCGGGAAGCAGCCTTACCGTGGCGGCATTGCCGCCACGGAAAGGCATGCGGATTTTGCTTCCAGGGGCCCGTTGCGGGCCCCCAGGGTATTTGGGGGGTGGGGGGTGCACATGGGGGGTACATTGTCATGGACATGGTGGCAGGCACCTCGCGGTGCCTGTCACCTTGTGCATGACAATGCACACAGTGCATTCCCAGCATTGTGGCGGGCGGTGCTGTGAGCACCGCCCGCCACAATGCTGGGAATGGAGGATGCCACCGCCACGGTGGCGGTGGCATCCTAATCACCAGTGCAGGACCGCCGCACCACCAAATAAAATTATAAATAAAATATAAATATGTTTTGTATTTATTTTACCTGTTTTGAAAAATTGTATATATATTAAAATATACATATTACATCAATGTCCTTTAAAAACTATTCCATTTTTACAAACATTTACAACTATATCATTATACTTACACCATAATATATTTTTTATATCTTAACTATTCCCACTATAGACTGCATTAACTCACAGAAGGTGTTGAAAACAAAACATATATAATTTACTATTCCCACTCCAATTTTTATTAAGTCAGGGAAGGTGAGGGATACCAAACATATATAATTTACTATTCCCACTCCAATATATATATTAAGTCAGGGAAAATGCTGGACACCAAACATATATAACTTACTATTCCCACTCCAAAGTACATTAAGTCAGATAAGGTGCTGGATGTCGCGTCTGAAGCCTGGCTCCAGTCTGGTCCACGTGAGATTCCACAGGAGCAAAGAAGCTTGTCCCCCCCGCTTTTAGACAACAACTCCTGGAGGAGGTATAGTGACTCACTCACAAGACGCTGCTCACCAAAAGTGAGGGGAATAACGCATAGAGTGACCACCACTCTTTCCCCAAAGATGATACCAGGTAACGTTGTAGTGGAGAGCTGGTTCAACAGAATGCTAAACAACAAAAAAATAACAAATATGACTGACTTTACTCTTCATGAACTAAATACAAGTCAAGAACATTAATGCATGTCATCTCCTAATATATTCAGTTCACTTACCAGCTGGAGTGACCCAGTATCTTTAGGACTTTCCCAGCTTCGTATGAAAGTATAGGCAAAGGCTGATCTTAATGATAGACCAGGAAGGGAGGATGAGGTGAATACTGGGAGAATGAGCTACTAAGGGACATCAGAAAACAACCACTCACTTCCACAATCATTCAAGGTTACGTTGGGGTTACCAAAAGAGTGAGAGACCACTAGCTTTTATGGGGTACGTGAAACCTAAGGCGTGCTGGCCGGCTCCGTAGGGGAGAGGAGCGGATCAGCGGCGCACACGCTTTCAGGAGAGGAAACAAACAGAAGGTGGCGTGGCGCGCTGGCCGGCTCCGTAGGGGAGAGGAGCGGATCAGCGGCGCACACGCTTTCAGGAGAGGAAACAAACAGAAGGTGGCGTGGCGCGCTGGCCGGCTCCGTAGGAGAAGGAGCAGATCAGCGGCGCACACGTTCTCGGGAGGGTGAGTATATAGAAGATGGCGTGGCGTGCTGGCCGGCTCCGTAGGGGAGAGGAGCGGATCAGCGATGCCCACGCTTTCAGGAGAGGGAACAAACAGAAGGTGGCGTGGCGAGCTGGCCGGCTCTGTAGGGGAAGGAGCAGGCTCTCCGCGCGCACGCTCTACGGGGAAAATAGAAGTGGAGCACACGCCTTCTGAGGGAGCTGGGTCCACAGGGGGAAACAGAACTTCTAGGGAGTATCCAAAAGTTCCCACGGTGAGTCGGGAAGGGAAGGTCCAGGACGGATAGCAGGAATCAATCCACGAAGAACAGGTACTCGAATCTGAGCACGGAGGGGGCCTGGTCACTAGTCAGGGATAGTAAGCCAAGCATAGGCTACTGGGTGAGACGGCCTCTTATAAGAGTTAGGGGTCGTCTCAAAAGAACAAACTCCGTGAACTAACGAGGGAAATAATTCATGCATTAAGGTACTTGACATTTCTCAAACTATGTCACCTGCTGCCGGAACCCTAACACTGGCACTAAACATATATAATTTACTATTCCCACTCCAATTTATACTAAATCAGGGATGTGCTGGACACTAAGGGGCCGATTCCGATCAGGGTCGGAAAACTCTCCGACCGAGCCGGATCCGGAGAGATTTCCGACCGAGCCGGACTCCTACAGTCCGACCGAGCGAGTACGATGCGGCCGCATGCTGCCGGACTCGACTCGGTTGGACTCCCATTGAAGTCAATGGGAGCCGGTCATACAACGCGTACATGGGCTCCCAGTGACTCAATGGGTAAGTCGCAAACAAGTGCGTCGGTGCAACTCGCACAGTACATGCATGTTTAGGGGGGGGACCCTTGGGTCCCCCCTGTGTTCAACTCGTAGGCCACTTTCCACATGTATCCTAATATGGTGGACGGTGCCTGCTAGGCACCACCACCATTTTAGGCACCCGGCACCGTCTGCCAGGCAATCGGAACGATTGCTGGCGGCGGACGGTCTTTGCGTCCGCTGGGGACGCAGTCAGGTTCCCACCGCCATCCTAATCTGGCGGTGGGAGAAATCTGTTTGAAGGCGGAAGGACCACCACCGCAGGGCCGGCGGTTGCCACCGCCGGCCCTGCGGTGGCGGTCCTTTCGCCATCCTAATCACCCCCTTAGTTTTTGCTCATTTTGTTGATAGTAGGGACTTTCAATTAATAAATTGCAGTGCTCGGCTACGTCAGTAATTGGTATGTAGGCTAGTGCTATTAGTTTTTTAATTTGATATGCAAAGCTGCTATTTGTTGCATATTGTACACTTAGGGCCCGATTCCGATCTCGCTAGGAAACGACTCAGATCCGGAGGGTTTTCTGAGCGAGATGTGCTCCTGGAGTCCGAACGAACGAGTACGATGCAGCCGTATGCTGACGGACTCGGTTCGCTCGGACTCCCATTGAACTCTATGGGAGCCTGTGTACAGACGTGTACACAGGCTCCCATGGCAGAAAAGGGGTGGGTGTGGAAAAGCGTACACCCTGTGGCGGGCACCTCATGTTGCCCATCACACTGTGCATGCTTGGAACAGGGGGACCCATGGGCACACCCCCGTGACAGTATTGGAGGGCCCCGGGTGCAGGGGGGCCTGCTACGGCCCCCCGAAGTACGCTTTCGACAGCCGTTTCGTCTCGCTGAGACCGAGGCAAAGCGGCTGTCCGAATCGTGCATCGTACTCGCTCAGTCGACATTCGGCTCCATTGCGCTGTACAATCCGGCTGCGAATGAGTCGTACGGAGGAATTCGGGTCCAGAAACGATTCAGTCAGCGCTTACGCGATCTTCGCATTGTACTTGGTCTTTCGGACCTGTGTACGATTCAGTCGTAAACAAGGGCTACGAATCGGATCCGGCAAAGCCAAATCCGATTTGGAGGCCTTCCAAGCGAGATCGGAATCGGGCCCTTAGTGTAGATTTTTGGAGGTGCCTCCAAATGCATTGGCTAAAGTGATAATAGCAACCTTGGATTGCTGTGTGAGGGTACTGTTTTAGTATAGCTTGTATCATTGACTGTTCAAAGTCAACGATTACTTTTTGGGGAAAGTAAATATTGGTTTCTTGTTTTACTTTGGTTAAAAGTTCAACATAGGTGGTGGTTTGCTTGTTTGGTAATAGAGTATATATGAAGGGCATGTTTGTATCTTGATAAAGTCCATGTATTGCATATAACTGGTAAAATGGTTTGGGACATATTTTAAAAGTCTCATCCATGTTTCACAGTTTTATAATTTTAGTCAAATTGCCGAGTCCCAAACATTATTATTCTTTTGTCAGCTGATTTATTGTCATAAAGAAGAAATTGTTCTTCAGTATGAGTAACTGTGAGTTCAGGTGGTGTTTGTACTTCAGCAAAAGTTTTGGGGATAGGTGTGGTGGTAGCAGTAGCTTTTTTAGTTCTAGCTATTGTTCTTTTTAGTGAGGATATTGAGGGCATTTGGCCAGTTGCATGCTCTGGGACTCTGGTGAGCATGTGTTTAAGTATTTCTGTTGTGAGCTTTTGAGATGCAGTGCTAATTTCTTTTATATTTTCTAAAGCATTTCTATCTTCAATTTCAGCTACGTTAGGGGGGTGGTTATGCTCTCTAATATATAATACAGTTGTTGCCTTTGTAGCAGCCCTTCCATAACATTTGTTAGAATAACAATTTGCCTTTCTGGGAAGTAGTAAATTGGGCCCGTTCAGTTATGCTGATGCTTCAAATGCTTCAAATGCTAAGAGAAATGTATATAAAAATTAATAAAAGTATTCCTGTTCTGTTTTATTTTCTAAAACATGTACATTGTCAATTTTGTACTTACAAAGTTGAATTTTGAAGATTTTTTTCAATCCTGATGCTTTTTCTTTGCTGTTTGCTTTTGATATTTCTTTAGAAATTGATGTAGAAAAAAAGAGTAATAATAATTAATTTGTTTAATTGCGTTTTTAGGGGGGTTGTGGTTAGCTAGTACTTCTGTTTGGCATTTTAAAAAATTGTTTTAGTTAATTTGAGAGTAATACTTGCCTTATTTGCAAATTGACTTTTCACACTGTTCTGCAGTTCTTTGACTCTGTTCAGAATTATCTGTAGAGGAGATATAATTTAAAAAAATACATATTAATTATTTGGTTCATACAAAATTGTTTTAAGAACATTTTTAGTAGCAGTAGCTTTAAAATGCTATTTTACTTACTTTGTGGAGCTGTAATCAGAGTTTTCTATAATGCAGTTCAATGTTGTGTCAGCAATCCGGCAGAGTTTCTCCTTATTGTTGCTTTTTTGGTTGCAAGGTAAAATAATGTTGATTTTGCGTTTGTTTATATAGGGGCCGATTCCGATTCAGGCCGGAAATCACTCTGACCGAGCCGGACCCGGAGAGATTTCCGACCGAATCGGACCCTAGCAGCCCAACCGAACGAGTGCGATGCGTACACATGCAATCGGACTCGATTCGGTCGGACTCCCATTGAAGTCAATGGGAGCCGGTCGTACAACGCGTGACGCGGGCTCCCATTGACTCAATGGGTGCGAGGCGAACAGGGGCGCCCCCACAGCGGGTACGCATCGATGCGACTTGCGCCGTACATGCACAGGTATGGGGGACCCATGGGTCCCCCCTGTGTGCGACTCGCGCGGCTACGCGTACAGGGGGGTCCGACACGGACCCCCAAAGTCCGGCTCCGACTGCCCTTTTGAGCCGGACAGCGCGAGTCGGTCGGACTGCCCGAGGCGCGCATCGTACTTGCCCGGCCGGGGAACGTCTCCATTGCGCGGTGCGAGTCGTGTCCGTGCGAGTCGGTCGGAGCGGTTCGGACCCGCGAACGAGTCGGTCGGCGATTTCCCGTGCGCTCGCATCGTACTCGCTCGCCCGGACGCAAGTTCGAATCGGTCGGGAAAGAGGGCTCCGAATCGGATCCGATTAAGCCGAATCCGATTCGGTGCCCTACCGGCCGAGATCGGAATCGGCCCCATAGTGTTTTATTAATTGTTGTTTCAATCTTATTGGGTAATTTCAATTGTTTGTGTATTTCATTGGTTGTTACTCCTTGTTTTAATTAATTTGTTAGTTGTTTTCTATATATGGAAAATGCTAATTAAGTTTGTTACTATTTTTTTAAAAAGTGGTGTAGTATATTATTTGTTATTTATAATCTTTTAAATGTTAAATAATTATATTTTATTTTATATATAATGTTTGAAGTAGTAAATATTTGTGAATTTATAAATGTATATGACAATGTTTTGATTTTTTTTTTAAATATGTGTTAAGTGATTTATAATGTATGTTGTGTGTGTTATTGCAATTTTTATATTTTTGGGGGTATGTTTTGAGTTATTATAAATTATTTTTACATGGCGATATATTTGTTGTTCAATAATTTTGTTGTCTATATTTTTGTAATCGATATTTTTGCCAGTTTGTATGCTTTTTAATGTGTTCGATATTATTTTTCACAATAGTTTTGACTTCGATAATGTTGAAATCGATGTAAATGTTTTACGATATTTTGTAGTCGATATTTGTGTCTTTTAAAAATAAGTATAGGATGTCGATATTAGTGTAATCAATATTTTTGTCCCGATATTTTGGTAGGTCGATATTGTGTCTGTCGATATTATGTCAGTGATCCGTTGGTAGTGATATGTGATTTCCCAAGGAGAACATTGCAACTAGTGAATGTCTCTGAATGCTTTAGAAAGGATCTGCAATCACAAAACCAGTGTCTAGCCTTTGACTGACCCCCTTGAAGGAAATCCAGTGTGAAATGATGCACATGTAGTCTGTGGCTTGACAACTGGTCAACATTTCTGACATGAAGTAGATGGATTGAACAGCTCTCTCCTTCATTGCTTCACTAACCAACTTTAGCACTTGGTTTTGCAGCAGTAGCACAGCAACAGTTCAAGAGTAAGTACAGCTTAGAGTATTGCATTTTGGACAGAGAGTCTCCGCAAATTCTAGAAACTACTCTACTTCCATGAAAGAAAAAGAAACCGGGTCAAGCGCTAACATTTCAGATAACTTCCCAATGTGTAAATGGACTAGCTCATGGGTTCGGTAGTGCAGCAACTTCTTTCTGAACATAGATTTGGTAGTGAATTATTGTGGCAGTTGTTTACTTCGTGATGATGCCACCACACAAAGTCTGTATAGATAGCAGGTAGGCTGGTTGTGTGCTTTAGGGAGAGTACTACATCCCTCTTTTTCTTGTGCCATGGTGAGGTTGCTGCAAGTGTTGACTCATACTGAGAGTGACAAATATTCTTTACATGATTGTGACATCATCTTCTTTTTCTTCCTACCTTCTTCTATCTGTTTGACAGCGTCTTCTCTCTGTAGCACCTATCTTTTTGAGGTACAATTCGCACGCAATTGCATGTTGTTTTTTCAGATGGGCCAGTTGGCACCCAGTACAGTAATGCCCACCGGGCTTTGCACAATACTCTGGTTTATGGAACATTTTACAACCTGCAATGTGGTCCTCCACTGGCCTAAGTGTAAATAAGTCCGACACCAGCGAGGAGAGCTTCCTTTTAGGGCTAAAGCCATAAGAACCTGTAGTGGAGCTAGGCAAGTGTGTTTGTCTTTCTGTAGAGTAGTTTGCAGATGTATCAGGGATGGCCGTTGCTGCAGGTTGATTAGTAGCAATCTGCACTTCCTCTGTGCCACTCCCCACATGAACTATAACAGGCCTATCTAACTCACTTCCTAGATTTTCTGCGAACTTTCTTTTCCCTTGTTTCCCACGGCAGACATATCTCTCATGTCATGATCATCTGTTGGAAGGCTTTGAAAAGATGGAGAAGTGTTCCATATTTTTCTCCGAGGAGATAGTGAAGACGATGTGTCCAATTGAAGAGCAATCACATTATTCTGCTCTTCTGCTCTGGATCTACCTCTGGAACAGCATCTATTACAGCTCTAGTTGCTGTTGAGTTTCATATGAATAGGCTTTCCTGTTTTCAGATTCTATTTTTGGTATATTCTTTTTTTCAGTGTTTTCAATACCTTAAAAAAAACTGTGGTTATTAGTGGATACACATTTTAGCACCATTAAAAACAACAAAAACAGTGTTTTACCTGTGTTTATGGAATGTTTTGATTTTTTTATTGCTTGCTTTCTGCACTGATTGTGCATGTGTATAGACAGTGAATGAAAAGGGTATGTGAGGTCCAAATATATTTTTATAAATCAAACGTATTGTAGTACTCCATACAATACTTCTTTAGTGAGTCTTTGGTCAGGCGCGCTCGCTCTTTCCTTCCCATGTAAACGTTTATCTGTGAAAAGGCCCTCTCAAAATTTGCACTTGAGATGGGCAACGCTAAAACAGCCAGTACACAATTTGCTAACTCTGGCCACTGACATAGCTTTCCATGCCAATACTGGTGCACCTGAAGATTGCGATTCTCTGGGACAGGTTATGCAGCATATGCGTTGAGCTGGGTGCATGTGCCCTCAGTTATTGAAGTAGTCAAAAATGAAGCAGTACTTTTCAAAGTCCAGAGAAAATTCCCCTTTACAGAAGGAATCTAGAACTTGTGCAGAGTACTCAGTGAGGCTTCATTGACTTCAAATGCCATGGTTGGTGAAGGGACATTTCTATGCATCACTGCAGGCCATTTCTCATGTACTGTAAAATAAAATGTGCTGAATTGCTCCTCAACATTTGTTTGCTTACCTAGTGGCAAAAATTCTAACATGGAACATGTTGCAGTGCCAAAGTCACTAAAAGTGTTTCCCGACCTACTCTGAAGGAGATGCTTCACATCTACACCAATTACGCTGAACACTTGGTAGACAAGGGAGTTTTCAGACTCTAGTTTTTTGATTATGTCCACTACAGCAGTCATGTTTTCCTGTAAAAATCTAAGAATGCAGTAGAGTGTACTTTTTTCACATCACTATCAATATGCGACCAAAGAGCCTCACATTTCTTGGCTTTGGCATCATCACTAAGCTGAAATTCTGTAAAGGGTCACCACATGAATAATATAGCATTCACGGCCTCTAGGACTGAGAACCGCCGGCTAAATGACACTGTTGGGGTGACTCTTTCTTTGATGCCACACAAAGCCCAAAATGAGAAATATTTGAGTTTTAGTTCCCACGCATAACAAAACAGTGCACCAAAATGGACTACAAAGTCAATAGCATTCTTCATTAACTCTGAAGATTGTAAAGATGCTTTCAGCAAACCATCTTGCAAGTGGCAAGGATCTCTTACAGGGAAGCACGTCAATTTAGGTATCGATTTTGACAGGTCATCACCCAACCTTTTCATATATGTAGCTGGATTACTGCAAATACAAACAATATCACTCCAATCTTTGTTGAACATGGCAAGAACTTTTTGCAGCAGCATTCCAAGTGACACTGTGTTCCATGTCTTCCAAATGTCTGGTGTCATGTTTTCACCACTATCGCAGATGCTTGGTGACAGCACTCTTTTCACATATACCTGCCACTACACCTTGCATTGAATGTTTAAAGCCTGGGGTGTTGGCAATTCACCTACTATCAATACTGACTCGCTAGAAAAGGGGGCTGATGTATCAAAGGGTTTCACCCATTCTCTGTCTGTGGGTAAATGTGATTGTACATTTGGGAAAGATTCTTATGAAACCAGCCATTTTACCTATCAGTGAAAGAATCAAACATAGCCAAAATATCAAATATGATTTTGATATTTTCTGATTCTCTACAGTTTATAAAATAATTACATAAGACCAAAAAACATCTTTCTAAACCCTGCATCTTTAGACCAAAGATCACAAAACTGAAAAAAGCAAAAGGAAGAAGAAGCAATATTTAGTGACATCCCTAAACAACACAACACAAACAGAATAATGTTAGCCCAGTCTTTCTTGCTGCTGCTTTGTATAACAAATTTACATTGTATTGGCCCCTTCAGGAAGAAATAAAAATTACTCTTTTACTCACCTTTTCCTTTCTTTGAATGGCATTTAGTTTGTGGTTGCGAAGGTGTTTTTCAGTGTTTATATGTTTACACTGGTGAGGGATATTTTCCTTTAGGTGGATTTTTATCAGTTATCATAGATTTGAAGCTAAAACAGGATAGCCTACATACGAAGTAGATTCAGTTTGCTGCTGAGACAATTCAATTTCACATTCACTGCTCTCGGCTATGACTGCAGTCACTGCAGAGCTGAGAGACATCTGTCTTGGTGGTGGAGTATGTGGTGCTATTGTTGACCCTGGGCATCCTCCTCCTAGCGTATTCAGGTAGGAAGAAGGTGCAACAGGTACGCAGTGTTGCAAGAAAAAGGATGAGGGCTAGGTCCGTGTGGTGGCACCATACTTCTTCTCATTGGCTGCTTTCTTGGCAGCAGCCTGCTTCTTTGGGGCTAATTTCTTTACTTCTTCTACTTTGGTCAGCAGCAACAGCAGAAGCACTTAACAGACATGTCTCTGGACTACACTGTCAGCTAATTGACAGACGTCACTCTGTCTCAGTCAATTTATTTTCAATTACATGCAGGCAATAAAACAGAAGAAAGAAGAGAATGAGACTTGGAATTTTTTGTCAGTTCAATACATTTGATCACCACTATCATCATCATCATAATAATAGTATAACAATTAGGTAAACTAATAAAATAAAAATACCTGGTGTCCATCTAGGGCCCGTGGGGCCCAGTTGCAAAGCACACAAAAATTGTATAAATGACAATAAACGTAGTTGTTGTTCTTCAATGGCCAATGCACCCCAGGGGAGACAAGCAAAAATGAAAAAAATTGATATAAAAATACATGTTGTCCTTGTGGCCCCATGGGGCCCATGTCGGAGGCCGGCAAAAATGTAATAAATTACTAAAGAAATACTTGGTGTCCCCTCAGGCAGGTAAAAATCAAATACATTAATTAATAAATATATTGGGTCTCTCCAGGGTCCATGTGGCTCCTGTCGGTGGCAGGGGAAGGCAGGCAAACATTGAATAAAGTGTTTAAAACATACCTGGTGTCCATCCATGGCCCATGGGGTCTCTATAGGAGGTGGGGGCAGATAGAAATAAAATAATTTTCATAAAAACAGCAACTGTGTACTACAGACTACTACAATTCTACAATCAGCCACAACAACAAATAAATATATAGCAATAACTCTATATATAAAAAAAAAAAACACAAAAAATGAGCAAACATGACATGGGCATCTATCAATGCTCATAGAAAAGGGCTTTTAAAAGTGCATTAAAACGATAATCAGAAAATGGCTTCATAAAATGGAGATCACTCACCACATAGCCAGCAAAGAAGGAGGCATAGAGAACAATGACAAAATGGCCACTAAGGGAGGAGGAATTGATAACAAAGGCAAAAATTGAAATGGCCACCTGTGAGATAAAAGAGACAGAGACACACACACATGCATGCACGCGCACACACACACACACACACACTAAACACAAATGTTGGTTACCACATGGCTAGTGAAGAAGGAGTTATCAAAAACAAACAGAACGTTGTTGTTCGACCTTGGCTAAGACCCTTTTCTCCCTCACCAATCTACACCAAAATTGTGACTGGGCCTTTACATTGGCTCTTAGTGCACCACCAGTAAAGCAGCAACAATAATTTAAAAGAAAATTAAACCAAGACAAAAAATATAATTAAAGGACAGCAAAATGGAAACTGTGAAAAAAGAATAAAATAAGCTTTAAATATGCCCCAACTACAAACTTCCCAAGGCAAAAATTACCCCTGCAAAATCCTTTTGAAAGTTTAAGAAAACCAATTAATCAGCCATCTCAATCAAACACAAGCAGACACACACACAATTGGTTGGAGAGCACGTGGGAAAGAATAACAGAGAATGTCTAGCTACCAACAAATAACTTAAAAACAATGTAAATATGCCATGAATGCAAGGCCATTTACAAGCCCCTAAAATAAATAGAAAAATATCTTGCAAAAAAGCAATGATAATGTGAAGAATACTTTAAAAATACATCCACCACATACAGCAGACCAGGCCCTCAGAAAGGAAAACAAACCACATTATGAAGGAAAATCACATGAAGACAAATCTGGACAATGTTAAAAAAACACAAGAAACATGAGGAAATGTTATTTATCCAGGGCATCCAACATTCAAAAATGTCCATTATCCCTTAATCTCAAATGAGCTTGCCTGCGGCTTCCCTAACCTAAATTTCAGGTCATCACCAACAAACAAAATGAAAAAAAAGGAACAAATTATAGTGGGTCCTGCCAACACTAACAGTTTACAAAAAAGTGCACCAAACTTACCTAATTTTCCCAAAAAAATAAGGATTCCAACTTCCAAGTGTGGATAATACACCAGAGATTGCAGACAAAGGAAAAGTGACACTTTCGCATGAACATCCAGATTCAGAATGTCCATGGGTTGGACCAAGCACACACTAAAGTCATATATATATATATATATATATATATATATATATATACACATTTTGTTGGGGTCAATTGTGCTGTTGCTGCACAGCAATCATATGTTACCTGTGCTTTCAAGATTGTTTTTTTTCCAGATGGACATTTCATTTATGGGAGGCAGTGCAATTGCTTAATCTCCCAAAATTACACCAAATTAGGCTGGTCTAATGAAAGTCTGCCCAGACCTACACAGGACCTGAGGTGTGAAGGACAGTGCTTGGAAACAGGGAGGAGGATTGTAGCAAAGGAAACAGAGGAAACGATTCACTAATCCGGGAAGCTCTTTATGAGTTGCAAAAAATGAAGAGGAGCATGTACTAAATAGGTTATCTCAATTCAGGCTATCCTTGGTATGGCGGAGAATGAGATTCAAGATGAGATGCAATGAACCTTGTGGCTAAAAATTACTTATATCTTGAAACACAGAATATATGGAGGAGACCTTGAGGCCTCTAAATATACAACTCTTAGTTGTCCAAAATGAATCGAAGGTGAGCACCTTAAAGCATCTGATATGGGAGGAGAAAATCATATTGACTGACTCTCCGACACGAATCACAGTACGAAAAGCATATAGGGCCAGATGTATCAAGCTATTTTGGGTTCGCAAACAGTGCGAATCGCAATATTTGTCCGTTTGTGAACGCAAAATGGCCTAGTCCTATCTATGAAAGATTTCGCAAAAACTGCGAATGCAAATTTTGCAAAACTCGATTTGGCGAATCCCAAATTGCGAATTCGCAATTTGAGAGTCCCAAATTGCGAATTCGCAATTTGGGACTCACAAGCCAATGTATGAAAAATTCGCAAATTGCAATTTAGCCAAAATTCGCAATTTTGCACTTGCAAATTACCACCACCTCAAGGCAGGTGGTAACCAGGTGCAAACTATTTAAACAGGCCCAGAGGGCCTCAGAATCTTCCACAATGGCAGCGCTGTATGTCATAGTGAGGAGGATGTGGATTCAAGCAGCAGCACAGAGAAGGAGGAGGAGACAGGAACACATATACAGAGTGCGCATAATCCTGTTTCAGCAGACAGAGGAAGAAATCCATGACAAATATAGACTAAACTCAGCAACAATACTAGACCTGATAGCTGACCTACATCCAATACTGGAGCCTCAGACCCGCAGGACCCAAGCCATTCCCACACATGTGCAGGTCCTATGTTCACTGCACCTACTAGCATCAGGGAGCTTCCAGGGGGTGATAGCTGCAGCAGGAGGGGTGTCCCAAAGTTGCGTTTCACGCTTCCTGAATGCTTTTTTGGATGCAATGGTACAGAGTATACGCCATTACATCAGATTCCCCACTACACACCAGGAATTGCAGCAGACCAAATTGGATTACTACCAGACAGCACAATTTCCACATATAATTGGGTGCATTGATGGGACACATGTAGCCATCTGTCCCCCCTCAGATAATGAGTAAGTGTTTAGGAACAGGAAATCCTTTCATTCACTCAACATCCTGGTCATATGGGGGCGTGGCCGAGCCAGCGACCAAGATGGCCGCCTGACTCCGAAACTCTGGAGCCGTCGTCCTTGTAAATCCACCTGATGCCGCTTAACTGGTAGCTGAGGAGCCGGGTTGGGCAAGAGCAGACGGCGTGGATGAGCGGCTGTGGAATGTGCTGCCCGCGGGGCTGATTGGTGCCTGCAATGACGAGATCGGACCGGTGCGCTCCCGGGCCTCAAGACGACAGGGTTCTCTGGTGAGCCTGAGGGCGGGGCCCGGGATGTGCGGCTCGGTCCGATGGGCGGCCTCGACGACTGGACTGTCCGACAGAGCGGGATAATGCCTGGGAGCAGTTGGACGCATGATGCGACCATCGCCAGTGGTCCACGGCATGAATAAGTAAGTGCGCGCTGTGTGTTGTGATCGTGGAGCTGGGGACTCCCGGCCACCTGAGAGGCCTGAGATCCGGCCACTGGACTCCATGGGCACTGTGAGAGCGCTCCGACCTCTCAACAATGACTGTCTCTACAAATACGGCAGAAGGGCGCCGCAAATAACTACTGCACATAAAAATATATACAACGTACGAGGTGGACCCCCCTGCACCTACTCCCCCTGAAATACCTGGCACTGCCGCTGTGACCCTGTACATTATGCCGCTGAGCGGGCCCCCAATTTGAGCTACTGGATGACGGTGTAGGCCCTGGGGACACTTGCTCTTTACAGGCACATGAGGATTGTGCTGGCCTAACTATATCGTTAGGGGCGTCCAGCTCTGGTATTTGATGCACCTGGCTGCGCGCGACTGGACAAGATGGGATGCACTGATCACAAGCAGCGCCAGTTGAACTTTGATGCTGGGAGAACCCCCAGACGCGAGGAGACTGAGGGCACCACGGAGACTGAACCGCAGCAGCTGGAGGGCACTGCCGGGAATTATAGCTGAACTGAGAGCCGGTTTTAAGGCCATTGACGCTCGCCTGGATACCCTCACCACCCGATTAGATGACATCAACGGGTGCCTGGAGACCCAGGACACCCGCATTGATGAGGCCGAGCAATGAATTTCTGCCTTGGAGGACGCACAACCCAGCATCCAGTCTTGAGAGAACCGAGAACCTGCTAAAAACATTGGGGGAAGATTTAGAGGCGCGCTCGCGCTGCAATAATATTCGAATCGCAGGTGTAGCCGAATCCACGAATACCGGCCCCATGGCTAAAATTTTTTAAACAGTCCTTGTGGATATCTTTGGCAGGGACGCCTTTTCAGGCACCTTTGCGGTGGAGAGGGCACATCGGACATTGTGGGCTCGACCGGCACCAGGAGCGACTCCGAGATTAATAATAGCCAGCATCCTCAACTACCAAGACCATGACCATGATGCGGTGCTGGGGTTGGCCCGAGAGCGTGGCTCCCTCACACATCAGGGGTCAGCCATAGCGATCTTTCCAGACTTTACACCAATGGTACAAGGGACGCGACGCAAATATGCGGACATCAAGCGTACCTTACAAAAGGCGAAAATTAAATATGCAATGCTGTACCTGGCTCACCTCCGCATCAAAATCGGTAGCAAAGCTCACGTCTTCGACACCCCTGACGACGCTACGAAATTCTGGAAACAACATCGAAATGCAAATAGACTTCATAAGCATGGAGGAGACAAGGACGCCGGCGCCCAGCAGACTATAACCGGTCCGCGACCTTATTCTTGTTGTCTTGCGGCGGTTGCCTCTTGCTTGGCGGAGTGCGGGAATGAACCATATGCAACAGCTGTCATAATGTGCATAATCTGTGAATTGTGAGCATACAATGACTGCGTGCACCGACCCAAACTTTTTCAGTCACATAAACTGTTTTTCATGAAACGGAACTGAATTTACTTATCTGGTTTACCTTGCACAGACGGCTCCAATGGAGTGTTGCCTAGCCCCCATAGGAAGTTTTCCTATCTTATTCTTTTTCTTCCTTCTCCCTTCCTTCCCTCCCTTCCTTCCTTTCTCTAGGTTTCTAATGGGATTCACCGGGTGCTTTTTTGTACGTATCCGATGTGGTTGGGGGGTGGCGCAGCGGCCAGGGTGCCTGACTCCAGACCACGGGGTTCACGGTTCGATCCCCAGCGGCAGGTTAGCCCAGCACTATGTGACTCTGGGCAATAGCTTGCTTAATCTTGCTTAATCTTCCCGAGGGCCCCCAGCGCCTGGACACCTCTCCGGAGGTAGCTGTGCGCTTTACAAATGCTGGTATTTAATTTATTTCATATTTCATGGGTAAAGTGTTCCTAGATATTAGTATCTTTGTTCAAGTTTGGTACAGAGTAATGTTTCTCTGCTGTGCTGACCGTATGGAGTTTATGTATTTGCGATATATCATGGATGATAGTGCCCTGCCTACATGACCTCTCCAGATGTGTGCAACGCTGGTTTGTGCTTCAAATGCATATCTTGGAATGTGAGAGGGCTTTCGAACCCCAGGAAGGGTCGTCAGGTTTTGTCCTACCTGTCTAGACATGCTATCCAACTGGCTTTCCTCCAGGAAACACACTACGCACCGGCACCAGCACATGGGTTTGCGTCATCATGGGGCGGTCACCGCTTCTTTGCCAGTACATACTCCTGTGGAGTGTTCATTTTAATCCACCCCTCGCTCCCTTTTATAGTCTCGGAAGTTGTGGCGGATGAAGAGGGCAGGTATATTTTAGTGTCGGGCTCCCTGGGGGGAGAGCCTCTTCTTTTAATTAATATATATGCGCCAAATGTAGACACAACTGATTTCTTCCCCAAAATTGCTATGCACATTACACAATTCAACGCTGACAACATACTTATGGGGGGGGACTTCAATCTTACTTTGGACCCCACAATGGATACAACGGGACCAGGACACATCACAAAGCCACATGCAACACAGGGCCTCACCGCGCTACTAGACTCCCCGCTGCTGGTGGACCCCTGGCGCACGCGGCACCCAACTGATCGAAACTACTCATTCTATTCAGCTCCACACGAGTCCTGGTCACGGATAGACCACTGGTCCTTACACCACGACTGCAACTGGCGGCCCAGGCAATTGATTACTTACCTCGCGCACTGTCTGATCACTCTCCCGTCCTTCTTACAATGGAACTATCCCAGATACCAAAATCACATACCACGACGAAAGAAAAAACAGGGCCAAAAAACAAACAGGAAGCATTCTGCAGGCCGGCAAACAATCAGACAATCAATCTTTCGACAACTTTAAATGCCGAACTGAGACAAATAAAGAGCGGAATAAACAGAACATTGCGCAGTCTCCGGCAAAATGGTCCAGCAGATAATGTACAGTCTGAATTAAGGAGGCTAAAGGCATGCAAAAACAAAATCATCTGGCAAGCGAAAAAGGAAAATGCTGACATATTATGGGTTAAATTGTTGCACGACGCAAAAACTAAAACAGTGGTAGGTTTTGGCACACAGTCAACAATATAGAGAACCCAATGGTACCAGGAATAAATTCTCATATAACAGAGGACGCCTGGGCAAAGCATCTACAGCTTCATTTTAACACGGAAGCATGCAAAATCAAACAAGATACATCAGTGCGCCAATGCGACCAGCAGCCTTCAGAACATCAAGGCCTGGTTCTCGCACCCTTCTTCTCAAATAAACAGATTGTGAACAGAATCTCAAAAAGTCGAAAGGAGGGAGCGCCTGGGCCCAACGGTTTACCACCAATCATTTATAAGCAGGATCCAAATTACTGGGCTGAAGCTCTACTACCCCTTTTTAATAATATCATGGAGGCCGAAAGAATTCCAGATTCTTGGAAGGGATCCATTATTTCACCGATCCACAAGAAGGCAGCAAGACTGATCCGAAGAATTACAGGCTCATCACATTAATGGACATCGAGGCCAAATACTACGCAGGCCTCCTACTGGACGAACTTACGGCGTGGGCACTGGAAAAAGCCCTAATCCCCATCAATCAAACAGGCTTTCAAAAAATCATGGGGACATCGACAAATATCCTTGCCCTTTCGCTTTTAATAGACGCAACCAAAACCATCAACAAGCCACTATTTGTCTGTTTCATCGATTACAAAGCTGCTTTTGACAGTATTGACAGGGGAAGCTCTGGGCTAAACTATCAGGGTGGGAAATAGCACCAAACCTCCTGAATCAGTTAATTATACTCCACTCTAAGACATGGGTCCAAATTAAGCTGGACGTTGGGGACTGTTTGTCAAGAAGAATACCAACCACCAAAGGGCTGAAGCAGGGCTGCGTCCTCGCCCTGACCCTGTTCAACCTCTTTGTGTCTGATCTCTCTGCTGAGCTGGATAGCTGCAACCACCATGCTCCGAATCTGGGTGGCTTAATACTTTCAAACTTACTGTATGCCGACGATCTTATATTGATCAGCCGAACTCCGGTCGGCCTGCAGCACCTGATAAACACAACAGACAACTTCGCAGGCAAGAACGGGTTAAGCATAAACCTTAAAAAATCTAAAGTCATGGTATTAAACCAGCGGAGCAAAAAACATCAACCGCGATGGATGATGGGGGCCGGCTGTTGGAGACGGTCGACGAATATAAATATCTGGGAATAATCTTGGACAGGAAGGGCACATACCTCAAACAAAAGGTGGCTATCAAAGGCAGAGGGACCTTATTGGCAATTTCACTAAAAAACATCAAGAACAAAATAACTGGCCCTAATCTTATCCCTCTACTAGAAGTGCTTCGAGCTAGGCTTCTACCTACAATCACTTATGGTAGTGAATCGATGAGAGGGCGAGATGAGATCACCTTGGATAAGGTGGTCGCCAAGGCTGTGAGAATAATATTCAATATCCCACAATATACTTCGCCAGCACAAATAAGGCTAGAGTTCGGGCTCCAAAAGCAGGAAATAACACTAAAGGTGCCTATGCCAAATGCTGGCACAAAATAAAGGAGCCGAGCTCCGACACCTTGAACTCATATTTATGGGAAGGAGATGATAAGAAAAAAGACAGTCCTGCCATGGCCTACCTTCAGTCAGCAATTAGGCTTCTTGCTTTACAGGACATATGGGAAACCGGTATACCCCACAAAAGCTTCAAGGGTCTTGTAAATAAATCAGTAAAGATTGTATGCTTTGAAGAAGACAAAGCAGAACTAAGCAGGAAGGCTCATGGATTGTTTGTAATCCAGAGTTACTCGATGTGCAAACCACAAACATACCTAGGAACAGGCTTCTCGAGACGCATGAAGGAAAGTTTTTTGCTTCTGCGGTTGGGAATCTTACCCGTTAAGAGGCACCTCCCTCCATGGAAACGCACAGACACAACTAATCATTGCAGACTATGTGGCGAGACTGAAGAGGATGTCTTACACCTACTGTGCATATGCAAGGGCTTAGACGAGGAACGAAGACAGCTATTAAAGCCGCGCCTGCTCAAAAGCCAGATACGAACATGTAGACAGGCGGTGAAAGCCTGCTTCGAGGGAAGCGGCGTGCGGTTGGCCTGCAGCTTCGTCTGCTTTATGACTGCAGTAAAAACAAAGCTAACCGTGGCAGTACTCTAATAAACTGGTCCTTAAACCAAGCTCATTGATCTCTGAGTTACTCGCTGGAATCTTCCTTAAAAGAGGTCTACTGTGGTTTCTACTGTTACAACTACTATTTCTTGGGATTTTAAATAGCTTTTTATCTGGGGATCATTAATTGTGTCACAAAAACTGCCGATTGCAACTGGCAAACATGCACTTTTGGATGTGCATCTCTAGACTTCCATGCTAGTTCAGTCATGACTCTTAAAGTGAATTTTTTTTTTTTTTTAAATGGATTGCCCTAGGAACTCGTTAGGAGAATGGTCCCTAAATTTGACACCTTGCACTTTTTCATGACACCCATCCCACCTTGTTGACTATACTGTATTCCAGTTTTTATATTCTTTTTGTAATTTTATGGATATATTGCAACTTCAAAATGCATTTTAACTAACCTTTCTATTACAAAAAGTATTGTTTTTCGCATTTTTGCACACATGTTTTACTATGTAGTTGATTGCAAAGGTTTTTATTAATAATGCAATAAAGATTCTTACTCACATGCAACACAGGGCCTCACTGAGCTACTAGACTCCGCGCTGCTGGTGGACCCCTGGCGCACGCGGCACCCAACTCATCGAAACTACTCATTCTATTCAGCTCCACACGGGTCCTGGTCACGGATAGACCACTGGTCCTTACACCACGACTGTTACTGGCGGCCCAGGCAATTGATTACTTACCTCGCGCACTGTCTGATCACTGTCCCATCCTTCTTACAATGGAACTATCCCAGATACCAAAACCACATACCCGGTGGAGATTCCCTGCCGAGGTCCTGCTCGACTCGGCCTTCCACGCCGAAGTGGGTGATGCCATTGGTGAATACTTCCAATTAAATGAGGGGACAGTGACTCTGCAGTCCACATTGTGGGACGCCTTTAAGGCATATATAAGGGGGGGTATGCATATCCAAACACACTGGGGTGCTGCGTTCCATACGAAGAGACTTGGAGCTTGTGGAGGGGAAACTCAGAGATATAGATACTGCTGCACAAGCGACAGCCCCCTCTCGGACATTATATGACCGGGTGACCCTGTTGACCGAATTCAATGACCTGGCGGCCCCTGAAGTCAAATATTTAGGAAAGCATGCGAGGGACCGAACATATGGCGAGGGAGAGAGACCAGGCAGAACACTTGCTAGATTACTCTTCCCTCAATATCAGTCAACGTACGTCATGCACCTGAACATGGACAATGGAGACACACTAACGCAGGGGACCGATATTCTCTCTTACTACACTCGTTTATATACAACACGCGATCCCCGGTGGGGCAGGCCCTTGCGGATTATCTGCAGGAAGCGGCCATGGTCTGGATAGAAGAAGGGCAATGCGACTTCTTAGCTGCTCCGATAGACGAAGACCAAATCAAGCAGGCGATACGAGATCTGGCCAGTAACTGGGCCCCCGGTTCTGACGGCCTAACAGGAGAATTTTATAAAGTCTACCAGGATGAACTGGGCCCTCAACTATTGGAGGTATATGACGAAGCCCTACAGAGAGGATCCCTCTCCCCCACTATGCGGGAAGCCATAATTACGCGCCTACTTAAACCTAGTAAAACACCCCATAGCTGCACGTTCTACAGGCCATTGTCCCTACTTAATCACGATTATAAAATCTTGGCCAAGATTCTGGCCACCCGCTTATCATTGTTAGTTGACACAATACTGTGCCCATTTCAGGCGGGCTTTGTATCTGGCCGATCCACTGCGCTTAATCTGCGGGCTATATTTGCTGTCATAAATCAACTGGAGCCAACCCTACCAGCAGCGGCCGTTCTACTTGATGCTGAGAAAGCATTTGATTATTTGGGATGGCATTTTTTATACGCAGTATTACAGAAGCTGGGAATCCTAGTAGGGTTTATCAATTTAATCCGACTTCTATATGCCACTCCAGTTGCCTGCCAGAAACTGAACGGTGTGATAACCTCTCAATTCCCCTTGACACAAGGTACCAGGCAGGGTGTCCTCTCTCGCCCCTGCTATTCATTATAACTATGGACCCCCTGGCAAGACACATTCAGGAGAGACATCTCCATCGTGGAATACAGTTTCATACTGGCCCGCTTGTGGCCTCGTTTTATGCTGATGATGTGATGCTATTTGTGAGGAAGCCAAACATCAATTTGCCCCCACTACTTCGAGAGGTGGTCCGATTTGGAGTATACTCGGGACTAGCTATTAACTGGGCCAAATCGGAAGTTTTCTCTTTGTCTCCGGCCACCACCCAGGTAGATATTGAATTCCCGCTCAAATGGTGCACAGAACCCCCAAAATATCTTGGTATCTTTCTGCATTGTAGCGCGCCGGAAGTAATTCGTATCAACTACGGGCCGACGATTGATCATCTGATAGCACAGGTTGAGCGATGGATCAAGCTTCCCCTTTCTATGGCAGGTAGAATCGGCATAATTAAAATGGTCAAACTTCCACGTTTTTCATATCTTTTTTTAAACATTCCCATTGCACTCACCACAAGATTTTTTGATACAGTACGGTCTCTACTTATCTGCCTCATCTGGGCTGGTAAGCAACCGTGTATCAGCTGGAACACCCTGGTCATGCCATACGAGCGGGGAGTGTTTGGTGTCCCTGACTTCTATTTATACTACTTAGTCGCCCAAATCCACTTCACATATTATTGGTATCATCCCGACGCCCAGCTCCATTATTTAAAGCCAGACCCAGATATACCCTACTCCTTTGTCTGCCTTGCTGTCACAAGGCCTGCCTCGATGCCCCACCGAAATTCAGACATTGCCAACCGCGTGCTGGTCATGGTCAAAATTACGACGATATTTGCAGGCAGGGTTCCTGTACTCGGCGCATATACCACTGGTTGATAACCCCTGGCTACCCCCCACAACAGAAACTCTTACTAGGCATACACTGTCCAGGCTCGGGTTGCGGGAGGTGGGAGATTTCTTTAAGGACTCATGACTGCGCACTACAGAGGAGCTCATCCCTCGTGGTGATGCTTCCTATATGGACAAACACCTCATACACAGGATCCACTGCTCCCTGATTGGGGCGCTCCCGGATGCGACGACGGAGCCGGCCGACTTTCCCCCACTTACACTGGTCATAACTTCACCAGACGGGACACACTTGGTTTCCCGATTATATCACTTATCTCAGACTCTCTGCCTTGCAGACGGAGTCAAGGCGCGTACGGCCTGTGTGCAAGATTTAGATATACCATTGACTGACAAGATATGGTACTATTGCTGCACACAGACATGATATATATCAAATAACCACTGCCATAAACTCCTACACTTTAAGTATTTACACCGAGCATACATAACCCCATGTCTGTTAGCCAAGGTGGATCCAAGCGCCTCACATGTGTGTGTCAGGTGTACTGCTGCTAATGCCAATTTCTCACATCTTGCCTGGAACTGCGGGCCCATTCAGGCATACTGGGGAGAGGTTTTGCGGCACTTGTCCCTAATGGTCGAGCATACCTTAAGCCCTGCACCATTGATGGCACTGCTGGGGTATGTCCAGCCTTTGAAGAAAAGTATAAGGCGATTTACAGCAATCGCCCTATTGATTGCGAAGCGCAGGTTTCCCTACACTGGGGCAGAGCACAAACACCGACAGTGAAGGCCTGGCTTCGAGACCTGGTTCATTGTGATACAATGAGAGATATATATGCCACGTTACAGCCGCCATGCTCGCATCCACGAGACATTTGGCAACCACTGAAAAGTTATTTACAGACACACACCCTGGAAGGGGACGGATAATCCTGCGGGGCTCATGGGGGGTCATGCCTTGACTTGTGTGCTGGATGGGAGGGTTGAACTATGGCCTGGACATTGCTCTTTATTAATAACTATTAGATTAAATGCATACTCCAAATACAAACGGATCTGGGATGTTGACTATGTTGGATAAGTCATCTTGTAGAAGCGAACGTCACTATCTTGATAAGAAAACTATGTACCTTGTTTTATTGTTGAGTTACATTATTTGATATCAACGATCAACTCAGACGGATTTGAAAATATGTATCTTAACAGATGTCGACATGTATTGTTATACATTACAAATCTCAATAAAGAAAAGATTTTTTTTTAAAAACCAAAAAAACCATCCAGGTCATATGTAATGCCTCACACATAATAACTTACATAGTGGCCAAATATACTGGTAGTACGCACAATTCATTCATATTCAGACACAGTGGAATATACACACGTCTCACTGGGTGTGAATTTGGCGAAGGATACCTGCTAGGTAAATGCATGTTACTCACTCTGATAGACTCCTTCGATCTGTAGAAATAGGACAGTGATTAACCATATGCCTTTCATCCTGTAGGTGACGGTGCATATGCTGTGCGCTCCTTCATACTCACACCATAGCTCAATCCTGCAACTCAGAGTGAAAGAAAATACAATGCTGCACACAAGTTGGCGCGCAATGTCACAGAGCGGACATTCGGCCTACTGAAGAGTAGATTCCCCTGTCTACACAGAAGTGGAGGTGAACTGCAGTATAGGCCAGAGATCTGTTGCAAAATTGTGGCCACTTGTGCCATGCTGCACAACCTAGCAACAACCAAAGGCATACCATTGGACCTCACAGTTCGGAGTCTGATGAAGAGGATGAACCACGTCCACCTCACAGAGCAGCAGGTGGTGTAGGTGCAGCAGATGGCAGACAGAGACGTGATGAAATAACACACAACTATTTATAGGTGAGTAATTATGAGACAAAGCACCTAATGACTGTTGATCAACTGTGTTATAAATCACCTTAACATCAGGTAAAGTGTGTGCACACAGCCATCAACTCCTTACTTGTGTGTGACTTTTGTAGCTCAACATGGCATATATACAGACCGTGCACAACATTCAGCACTTTTCCTTGTATGCCATGGGTTACCTCACCCATTTGCATGCCTCGGTCACACCACTGACTACTTCTTACAGCCACGCACAGCACTAGAGCAGTCAATGTTTACACTGGCCTCTCTTGATGAGGCCTCGGATGCTGTACCGTGCCTTGCACTCTGCCGTCTGGGCTCAGTCACCGGTGGAGTAATGTTGCTGCGGCTGGAGGCGTCCTCACTGTCCCCTGCAACCTGTATACCTGTGCCAGCTTTAGTGGCTGTCTATAGCTGTTCAACTGCAGTGGTGACCTGCACCAATCCCCTGGCAACATCATGACTGCAGTGGGCCATTTCCACCTGCATGGACACAGTGCGTTTGGACAGGACAGCAGTGGCATTGCACAGACGGTTAACTGCCTTTGTGTAACCATCCAAACGGCTGAATAGGTGGTGCTTTTCACGGCGCTTGGAGGCATGCTCCCTCTGCATGGTGGTACCAAGCTCTTTAATCGCTGCTGTGATGTCCCTTAGACTGTCTGCATTTGCCCTAAGGCCCTCTGCCAGTGTGTTGTTCATCTCCCTTATGCCATCCTTGATGTCAGTCATGTTGTGATTCAGACACACCAGCTGCCTTTGCATTGACCGCATGCTTTTTAATTGCAGCCGCTGCACCTTCACCATAGTACCCTCCAGCCCAGCAAAGAAAGGGGATTCCTCTCCTTCCTCAGCAGCACCCTGTTCTCTTGCTCTGCGTCTCCTGTGATCGGTGTTGCTATGCTGCATGGGAAACTGATCACTTTGACACTGTGCCTGCTCATCGGGCCTTGACTGTGGCTCATCTTGGATGTCTTCCCCTCCTGCCTCCAACTCCTGTAGTGGAGCCACAGTGTACCGGTGTGGTCTTGGTGCAGGTGTTGGTGGTGTTGTGGTGTCTGACTCTTCTTCCCCTGCCTGCTCCTGGTTCTCAGCTGGCTCATCTATTGGTGGGTCTTCACCCTGTGGTGCAGGTTCATCTGCGAATATAACAAAACTACTTATTGTGTGGCCTGCTTTCTGTTCTGTGGAAATAAAATTTACTTGTGTTGGGATACCTAACTGGTGTGTTTAATTTGTTTATTTACTGGTGTGTCTCAACTGCAGATATGTATCTCAGTATCATTGCTTTACTATTTTATGTGTCGGACTGCATCTCCCATGATGCATTGCTGGGTGGTAACAAAATTGTGGACTGGAGTGGCAATCTTACTTTTTCATTAAGTCATTTCTAAGTGCAGTGTTTTGTGAGTAATGGGGAAGGGGTATTTTAGCATGCATCCTACCGTGGCTGGTGTTGGTTATGGCGGAGCTGTCGATGCCTGCTATGCCACTGATGGATTCCGGCTGTAGGGTGGACTCCACCAAGTCCTCAAGGGGTGTGGAAGCCGGCTACGTTGATGGTCCTCCACCGGTCTTCTTGGCGTCTGCAAGCCTGCTTGCCACCTTCTCTTTTACCCTCGAGCACAAGTCGTACCAGCGCTTGCGTAGATCTTCTATGGAGCGCTGTGTGACCCCTATGGCATTCACTTTGGCTTGGATGTCCAGCCAGATCTTCCTCTTCTCTGACTCATGGATGTGTAGGGATTTTTTCCCAAACAGTTGCTCATGGCTCTTCACCATTTCCTCAATGAGGACCTCCAATTCTTTTTCACTGAATTTTTGCTTCCTCTTGCGTTCTGCAGCCTCCTTTGCCTTCTCCTGTGAGGCCATGATGTGTATTTGTGGCTGTCTCTGCACTCCTGATGTTTTCCTGAGTGGTTTGCTCCTGCTCTCAGCCTCTTCCACAGCCTCAGGCACTCAGAAACAGCATGGGCAGAAACACTTCCTGCTTGTGATGTCATCAAACTGCATCGGAATTACAGATTCGCTATTTTGCAATTTTTAAATTTGCGAATTCGCTATTACAGATTTGCTAATTGGGACTCTGTAATTGCGAATGCGAATATTACCAAAGCGCAATATTTTTGCGATTTTTTTCCTACATTGCATTTTGCGTCTTGCAAATAGCGATTCGGTAAAAATCGCTATTTGGGAATCGCGAAATGCTTTTTTGATACAGCTGGCCCATAGGTTTTCCAGGTGAAGCCTAGTTCAGTATGCCCTCTTAGAGAGACGTTGTGCTGCAGGCAGTCAGAAAAAAAGTGACACTATGCTGCAGGAGTGTAATTTTCTAATCTTGCCCGCTTATAGATGGGCAACACAATGCAGGAGACGCCACTTGCAGCACAATATTGGGACCTCAATTGATTTAATGGCTAGAGTCACATCTTCACACAAATAGACGCCGCAGAGCAGGGGCCGGCCTTGGGCTTGGGCGAGCTGGGCCCAGGCCCAGGGCACCAATATTTCAGAGGCGCAGCATGGAGCTTCCTGACCTAATGTCATGCAAACAGCAGCTCATCCATCCCACTCCGTGTCAATTGGTTCCAGTTAAAGACTTCGTAAACTGCCCTTAATGTACATTAGCATAGTTGTTAGCACCCCATCAACCCCCGCCCTCCTTCAATCTTCCTCACACTTCCTGACGTCACATCGCAATGACCCCCCCCCCCCCCCCCACAACAAACACCAAATTTTCTTTCTGCCCAGGACGCTGTCCCGGGCAATTTAGGGCTGACCATTGGTTGAATGTACCCATGGACGTCCGTTCAATTAAATGCCATGGCAGAAGGGACATGCGCCTTTTTACCCATATTAACAGTACAGGAAATGACATCACAGGACCTTTGCTTACTTTCCCTTGAGCCTGCTTCATAACAACACATGATATGACATCCCATGACTGTTAACCCAGTTGATAACACAGGAAGTGATTTCTTTGAAATGAAACAAAAAATTACAAGGAAAAGACTAAATCATGCGCCCACAGAATTAGAGAAGTCTATTGTAGTAACCACAATACATTCACTAGAGTCAGGACCGTAACAATCGTATACCCAGAGACCGTAATTTGATACTTGAGGAAGGCTTCAACGTCAATCTGTTGCTTCAGAATCCAAGGCATCACCTCACACATCCAGGTTTTGTCCTTTTGTGCTCTTGTGCATCCTCGGATACAAAGGAATAGCCATCAAACATAAATACCTTAAGAGCAGGAGCGTTGTGGATAACTGAGCACCAATTGTTCCAGAAGCAAAGTGCCACCTTTACAAATCACACAGCTCCTCTGCTTTTCTTCTGAATCTAAAAGTGACATGTTGATTGTTTTCTGTGGAACGAAGTGGTAAGGTGGTTGGTGTTCTTTATTTTAAGGTGTTTGACGGTGGATCCTTCTAGGCATTTGCAGATAAAGAAATTCCATTGAACTCTGTTCATTTTTAGGTCTCGCCTGAGCCAGCGCGTATGCGCTGCCCTGCGAGGCATTTAGTAAGGGCTTTTAAACTCCAAACACTCGTGCGTGTGCTTTTTTTTTTTATCACTTGCTATTGGGCTTTGCATGCGTCTTTCTAAGAAAGACAAAAGCAACAGTTGATGGACGGAATGCAGAACAATGCCATACATTCACCCCAGGACAGAGATCTGGGCCTAAATCCATCGGTTTTTTGCTCACCATGCCATTCCAGTTTGGACCTAGCCATATGCATATCAGTCTTGACCCTGCGCCCAATGACTGGGGGTGAATGTTTGCATTGTCCACCATTCCGTCCATCAATTGTTTCTTTTGAATTTGTCACCCTAAGTGGGAAGGGTATGCCCAGACGTGGGTCCTGTGCTCACTACACCACTGGATTCAAGCTAGCCTGGCTGATGAAGGGTGATGCCCTGAAACCGGTCCCAGGATGCTTGTTCCCGGTCCAGGGAGGACCTGGCTTGGCAGTTCGGGCTGGACTGTTCCCACAAGAACAGGGTCAAGACTGATTTGCATATGGCTCGGTCCAAACTGGGGAGGTGTGGTGAGCAAAAGAATGATGGATTTAACCCAGATCTTTGTGACTGGGGGTGAATGTTTGCATTGTCCAGCATTCCGTCCATCAATTGTTTCTTTTGAATTTGTCGCCCTAAGTGGGAAGGGTATGCCCAGACGTGGGTCCCGTGCTCACTACACCACTGGATTCAAGCTAGCCTGACTGATGAAGGGTGATGCCCTGAAACCGGTCCCAGGATGCTTGTTTCCGGTCCAGGGAGGACCTGGCTTGGCAGTTCGGGCTGGACTGTTCCCACAAGAAACAGGGTCAAGACTGATTTGCATATGGCTGGGTCCAAACTGGGGTGGTGTGGTGAGCAAAAGATTGATAGATTTAACCCAGATCTTTGTGTCTGGGGGTGAATGTTTGCATTGTCCAGCATTCCGTCCATCAATTGTTTCTTTTGAATTTGTCGCCCTAAGTGGGAAGGGTATGCCCAGACGTGGGTCCCGTGCTCACTACACCACTGGATTCAAGCTAGCCTGACTGATGAAGGGTGATGCCCTGAAACCGGTCCCAGGATGCTTGTTTCCGGTCCAGGGAGGACCTGGCTTGGCAGTTCGGGCTGGACTGTTCCCACAAGGAACAGGGTCAAGACTGATTTGCCTATGGCTGGGTCCAAACTGGGGTGGTGTGGTGAGCAAAAGAATGATGGATTTAACCCAGATCTTTGTGACTGGGGGTGAATGTTTGCATTGTCCAGCATTCCGTTCATCAATTGTTTCTTTTGAATTTGTCGCCCTAAGTGGGAAGGGTGTGCCCAGACGTTGGTCCCGTGCTCACTACACCACTGGATTCAAGCTAGCCTGGCTGATGAAGGGTGATGCCCTGAAACCGGTCCCAGGATGCTTGTTTCCGGTCCAGGGAGGACCTGGCTTGGCAGTTCGGGCTGGACTGTTCCCACAAGGAACAGGGTCAAGACTGATTTGCATATGGCTGTGTCCAAACTGGGGTGGTTTGGTGAGCAAAAGAATGATGGATTTAACCCAGATCTTTGTGACTGGGGGTGAATGTTTGCATTGTCCAGCATTCCGTCCATCAATTGTTTCTTTTGAGTCTATAAAACAGAAACATGGAACTTTCTAAAGCGACCTGTAATCGAAGATGCAAGAGACACTGGCGGGTCTACCAAGATGACCTGACACTTGGTTCTCCGCAGTGAGGATAAAATGTCATCGGTGGGCCTTCCTACCTTAGGGCGACTGCATTTCATTTAAAATTTTATTTTAACCACTGCGCTGTACGACAGTCATTCGATGCAAACTCGGCCACCGTCTGTCGGGCCGGCCTGTTCTCTGCATTTCTGGTGCGTACCTGTCTGTGGTGGTCCGAGCCCGCCCTCGCTACAGGAAACTCGTATCAGAAGGCAGCGGGGAGCCATTCCGCGGCTCTTCGAGGCGTCCAATTAGACGTCGCTTCGAGAGACATTTTTTAATCCTTCCGAAAGCCGGCAGTGAAAAGCTGAGCGTCTGCCAACTCTCTCCAATATGTTCCACTTGTCCTCTTAATTCCTTGCTCTTGGCGTCGTCACTTTGAATGCCGAGACGCGGTGTGAAACAAAAGGGCAAAGGCTTACTTGCGGCGTCATCGTGTCCCCAGTTTTCAGATCAGCAAGCCTGGCGCGCATCGTTATGTGGCCCGTCGGTGCCCATACCTGTCTAGGCCCCGTTTCAGACATTCCTGTTTGATAGGGAGCGCGGTCCTCGACTGTTCTCAAAACCTCCCTTTGGCGCCCAACCCAACTGTGCCCTTTCAACAGTACTCAAAATTAACATTGAAGTCTGATTGCACCTTGATGCCACAGGCAGCACTGGTCATTAAGACCCTCATTACGAGTGCCCCATTGAACCAGACAGGGCAGCTACCAGACGTTACCGGCACCACCGGGTCTGTAAGATCCGCTGGAACACCTTGAATGCACAGTTTTTCACCTGGCACCAAGCCTTGTCCGGGTGAAACCTTTTTTTTCATTTAGGATAACTTGGAGATTGGATTTAGAACACTTTGGGGCTCACGTTTAAAGTTGCATATGACCAGAGACCCAGAAACTTCCAGGCTTAAATTTGTGCCTCAATGTGTGACTTTTTTTAGAATAATAAATATGTCCAGTGCTTAATTTGATGCGGTGTAAAGGTATCAGAGCGCTTGTTGCTTTACAGATGGACACACACATTTTTATTTTTTTAGGCACGTGGAGATTTACCCAGAAACACCGGATGTTGAGCGTCAAACCCAGTTCCCCAACTTCGAGGTCGACCGCTTTAGCTGTTAGGCCACGTCCAATCCTTGAATGGAAATGGTGAAAACGTGTGGCAATCTGCGCTGAAACGTAGCTCTCTCTTCCAAGTTGTGCACCAGTGTAAAGGAGCTCGGGTGTGCCTGTGGCATAAGTGATTCAGGTGACTGATGGGCAAATGTGTTTCAACGTCAGTCATTGCTCTGAGGTATTCCGCAGTAGAAATCACAGCAGGAGCAAGGTGAAAGAGGATGACCCGGATAAAGTAAGTGGCAGTGAAGGTCCAAGAAAGTAGCCCTTCCCTAATTCTCCATCACGCACAGCGGTATCGCCCCTTACGTACCTCCAGGTACATGGCACTGGTGGACAGCTTGTAGCTCTGTATCATAGCAAGGGAAAAGGTGCACGTCCTTAACACAGTGATAAGCATAATGGCATCGACAGTAAATATTTGTCATGTTTATGTAACAGGGTGTCAGGCAGAAAAAGAATAGTGCAGCAACTGTACTAATGTCTATTAAGTAGTAGTTTCTATGATAGACAGCACTTAGAAAAGGCAGGGTGGGAGCAGAGTGGAGGAGGAGGGCCGCGAAGGATGCCAAGTTTGGTTTCGCTCAGGGCGCTATCCAAGCAAAGGCCGCTCCTGAGTCCCCAATAACTTGTTATTTCCCCATCTTGTAATTTCTGTTCCCTGCAAGTAATAGGGGTCACTTAGACGAATAGAGTGCTGTTTTAGATTCACAACATTAGTTTGAACTAAATTCGAAATAGCAACACTGCTATTGGGGGTAATCATGATTCCAGAAGCCATCAAAGAGCACGCCTATTAGTAATCAATAAATAACGTTTTCCCTGCTGGGATTGTGAAGCTTGCTTGGCGTTTGAAAGAGAGGATTTCCAGGGCAGGGCCAGCAGAGGGCTCTGCCTATGGCTCCCTGCAGCTTACTGTAAATAGAGATTTTTACCCACTAGGCGCAAACCTAGCCAAATGGCACTTGAAGGCTGTACAGGGTCAAAGACAACAGGTACAGTGTATGAAAGATTTGATTGGATAGACTAGTTCTCATGCTTTTGGAATTAAATGCTAAGCCCAGTGGCAGTCACAGGCGGACAGCAAACAGCATCTGCCCGTAGCTGTGGTCCTTTGCTGCTCAGCGAAGGAGAGAATTTAAAATGCAGGAAAGGCAAGGAGGAGTAACCTGAAACCGAGCGATGCCAGAGCATGCTCTGGAAGTCATGGGTGTGTCTTAATCCGATGACCCAGAGGGGTGGGACTGGAAGATAATATTGACCGAGAATGTGTTGCATATATATATTTTGGATGCATAATTTCGGCCTCTATGCTGCATTCTCGTACTAACCCTGACAATGGTAAAGCTCTGTAGACTGGTTTGGGCCGGTCAATAGAATGATGAAAGCCATATGTCACAGAGAACCGTGAAATATTTTCCATAGGTTCTGGTTACTTGAGGTGGGCATGTGTTGTTTGTGTAAATAAGTTCTCAAAATGGAGAAATGGTCTAAGCTGGTGCCCCAAGAAGAAACTTTGAGCTCCTTTGTCCCCAAAACCTACCTCCGCCGCTTAAAAAAGACCCTTATAAGATGCAGGTTAGAGTGTAGGAAGGCCTTGTGAGGCAAGGATGTTGTGTTGCGACATTAACCAGCTCTCCATAAAAGGCATGGAGAGAAACTATAGCCCTGATGAGCATTGTCACTTCCCCCGTCCAAGGGCACCCATCTTGATGTCTTCACCATGGGGTATTTTCTCAACCCCATTCCAGTTGCCACTGTGTGCAGACTAAAGCGATTTCCTCAGTCGGTTAATGGGGAATGAATGCTTCCATTCTGTACTTGAACATTTCTCATACCTGCCAACTTGAAGAACAATGTCACTGTGTGAGGAGGAAGGCGGGGCCTTGAAGAGGGCGAGGCCTCCTGCCGAGAAGTACCTATGAGGCACTTTTGAACCCCACCCGCCCCCAAGCCCCCTCCTCCCAAATATAAAAATTGGGAAATTGATGGCAATGTAAATGTCAAGTTGAAAATCTTTGGTGCACACTTTTTCCACGCTGGCGTGCATCTCCTTGTGTTTGCTGTGCTTTCATTTTGTCCATACTCGTCTTCAATTTCAAAAGTGTCTTCATCTCTTTGGGGGTTCTGTGCAGCATGGCTTATAGATATTAGGAAATCCAATTGGTCCCATAAGCAAAACTTACTGACTTTGCCAATGCTTTTCTTCAGTATCGTGTATGAGAGCACCTTGAAATAATGAGTGCAGGATGTGTTTGATTTAATAGACTATAATGTTGTTCCAAGGACAGTAAGAATCTAGGCCACCTATAGGGCGCACATGACAGCTGCCTTACCTCTTAGTTTGCCAATGGCATTGTCATCAGGGCGGAGGGAGACATGATTGTTTCAAAGTTCCTGTTTAAAAACTAACCCTTTAAATAAATGCCTCTCAAAGCAGTGATATAATCAGATATACCGAGGTGAAACTCTTCTGCATTAAAGAATTACACGTTTCTGAATTCTGATGAGACTTTGTCATATTTTTATGTAATGTTTGTTGCACAATTTACATGCCAAACCATTTTATTATTCGGCTTGTGCATAAGTGCTCAGCTCTCCCTGTTAATTTGCTGGCTTGCCTAGCTGTACAAAGGTCCTTTAAAAATACTCCTTCTGTCTTTTTGCGATGCCTCATCGGCTAATTCAACATCAAGCCTGGCACTTTTGTTGAGGTCCTTTTCACACCTGTGATCTTTGGTTTTCTCAGTAAAAGTGCTACTGCAGGGACCGCTATCTGCATCTCTTTGCAGTGTATATCTTTTACCTATTGTAAAGCACAAGTCATTTTGTGGAAGAGAAGTGTTCCCATTTGCCTTCGCAATGTGGTCACTAAATTGTAGTGCAGGCATGTATTTGAAAATATGGCTGAAATGCGAATAGGTAGATGTTTCCACTGAAACCACTAGCTGCAGCACACCCTTAATTATGTGCACTCGACGCACACCAGGACAGTGCTCCTGACTACCAAAAACAAGCATTGGCATAGCCAATAGGTCTCGCCTTTGGGACATTATAAGTGTTTAGCCATGCAACAGTTGATGTTGCACCAAGGATATTGTGCAGCATAATTAAATACTTATAAGGTCCCAAAGGCGAGACCTATTGCCTATGCCAATGCTTGTTTTTTATTGGGGGCGAGTGCAAGCCTTAAGTTGGGATATCACATATTGATGTTTTCTTAGCCAAAAGATGAGTGAGAGGGCTGTCTGCATTTTGAGCCTTCTGCAGTTTTTTGACCTAGTGTGTATCAAGACCACAAATGAGGCTGACCATAGTGAAAGCGGGAGATAACTAGTGCTCCTGAAACTACTGCATAGTTCACTGAGGAGATTTAGGATTAGGGCCCTACTTTGTGGAGATTCAGTGGGATTTTTTTGTTCAGCACCTATCTGATAATTAAGGCCAAGTCCATTCTGCCTCTATTTTTTTCATTTTTTTTCCCTCCCAAGTTCTATTTTTTAAGTCCTTCTCTCCTTTAATTTGCCCTTTGGTTTCCTATTAACTTCTTCATAACTCTTTTGGGGTTTCTGTGCCGTTATCACTTTTGTCTTATTAATTACCACCACCCATGTTTGCCTTCTCATGTCTTTTTCCTTCGTTCCTTCAAACTCTTTTTCCCCTACAGTGTTTGTTGCTTTCCCTCTTAGGTTGTCAACCTTTCTCTAATAATCTGTTTAGTCCATATGAAGTTCTACCTCTCTCAGCACATTTTTGTTTACTACTTGCTTCCTCTGTATCATATTCTGCTTTATAGTGCCCAGTGGCGGCTCCTTTACTATGGCGGAGGAGTGTCGCTCCCCCTGCCAGCACTTCAAAAAATGTTAAAAATAAAATGATGATAAAACGGATTTAAAACCCGTTTTATCATCGTTTTATTTGTCCTTGTGCTGAGGCTTGGGTCGGGGCTAGGGTGGTGACAGGCTGGGTGGGGAGTGCTGGGCACTGCCTTCACTGGGCATGTGGGTTTGGCCGGCTGTCCCAGGCCGGCCAAACCCACATGCGCAGAGAAGCTCTCTCCAACCCAGCTGGGAGCCTGTGCCTGCAGTGAAGAAGAGCGCGATGCGATGCTGGAGGGCAGAAGGGCAGCAGGTAAGATTTGTTTTATTCTTTTTCTGTTTTTCTCCGTCGTCCCCTGTCCTTATCCCCCCATCCCTCCTCCCCCGCCTATTTCCGTGATAGGAGCCGCTCCTGATTGTGCATCTTTTTACTTTCCTCCTCCCTAACGCTTACTCACTCCTTTCTTTTGTCTACGCTCTGTTTTTTCCCCTCCATACGTAACCCCCATTTTAACTTTCTCCATTTCGCAGTTTCCCTCTCATTTGTATTATTTGCGTTCTCTCTCTCTCCTGATAATGTGCTTACTACAAGCTTGTGCCAGTCATATCGTGGAACTTGTGCACACCGCGTGGTATGTTTAATCAGCAGTATTAGATTTAAAAAAAAGAGAAAAAAAAGAAACGACCGTTATTTATGAGACATTCAGTTAATAGTTCACACATGGAAAGAGCACCCAGAAGCTTCAATTTACAGCAGTGTCTTGACAAAGGCCGGCTCTGCCGCAGAGGTTTTCCTGGAGCTTGTTGAGGTGAAGCCAGTGGCTTAGACAATGGGCCAATGGCCGTAAAGCCTTCCTCTCTTCAATTATCTGCTGTTTGAAGTTCCAGTTTTGGGAAAAGGTCCCGGCGGTAAAAGGATGTCCCCGGCGTGAAAAGGAAGTTCACGTTCTATGGTGCTGTACACACAGTTATTGGTTTGGGGACTGAGGCCTGTATTCAAAAGTAACCTATGATCTGGTTTTAGTGGTAGTTGCTATTACACCCATTCCCTCCCACTGCAAATCTCCTCCTGGGACTGGTCTTCGGGGAACGCAGAGTAAATTAAGCCAGGTTACAAGTGGGTGATGTTTTTATTGGGAACCAGATGGGTTTGCAAATACGAATGTATAATATAAACTGGGTTCTCTGAAAAGAAACTAGAGTCCTAAAGTGACAGAAATTGAAAGTATGAAGCCCCTCAAGAGTCATCACTTTTGATTTATGCAATAGCAAATAAGATGTGTGCTATTTTGGAGATGAGGAAGATGGTAGTAGGCCTTAACTACCGGAGGCTCATCACCAAAAAAAAACAAAAAAAAAGTTGCATCAATTTGAAGAGCTGTTCCTCTTAATAAGTAGGATTTCCAAGCCATTCTTTCCTTTCTTGCTTTTTCACAACACTCAATGCTATGTATTATGTAATGCCTCAGTGTCTATAAATTAAATCACATTTGTTTCCTCAGCAATCATTATACATCAACTAAAACAACTCCCTGCTCCATCATAAAGTTTTAAAGTGGGTTAATGGAACAGGGTTCCCAATTTTAGAGCTCACTGAGTTTGGCTTGTAGGAGAATATTACTGATTGCTGCTGCGTTCCTGGAACCTGAGGAAGGTATTTGGTCTCTGCAACATTCTCATTATTCAATTTTAAGACTATTTCCTGAACCACTCTAGGAATCAAACTTGCCTGCTATTGTTTTTCTTCAAAATGGCATGCAATTATAAAGCTGAAGATTCAGGAGAGAAGACGGATTGTCTATATAACATCATAGACTGCCTTTAAAAACAAAAGACAGATAACCATTTAGTCATGTTATGTTCTCTGGTGGCATTTGTTCCAATCTGTTCAATTTTGCAATATTATTGTCTGATATTGATTTCTGTAAAGGTTTCCTCAAAGTGTTGCTCTTCCAATCGCAGATAAGCTTTACACTGCGCCATGTTTACAGGTTTTTCAGACATAGGATTGTAAAATTAATTCATCCTGAAGGAGTTTCAGGGACTGATTACACATGGGCTGTGAAAGGGTAGCCATTTACTGCACTCAAAATATATAGACATCTCAGCATGCTCCCTACTGAGTGTGGAAAATACCTCGAAATCTAAGTTGTCCCTTGGAAAAAAGAGAATTAGATACGGAACTGGTATTTTCTGCACCAAATTCTCCATGTATTGGAACTTACAGCTCATTTTACCAATTATATTTTAGCAAATTTGGTCTACTGTAATTTGTCTGGAAAAGATTCTGCAGGGTGCAGGAATTGCCAAGAAATTCCATCCCCATGTAAACTCCTGATTGCACAGGGATCTGAATTTACCTCCACCCAGATAATAGGGCATAGTCGTTTGGGTGCAAGACACAACTCATATTTTGCACTAAGCCAGTTTGCTGCTTATGACTAAATTGAAGAACATTTTTACTAACAAATTTCCCTTGTGTATTTATGAAAATCAAAACTTTCCATCGGCTATGTTTATTCGTTGAAGTAGATCAATTCCATGAAGCAGGAACTAAATACATCAGGTTAAAAACATAACTGCAGGAAAAGTTTGTTTAGTAAAATGTTTGTAAAGTTCAAGCCTCGTGTTAAGGATATTAAGGAGACTAAGGGACAGATTTATCAAACCTTTGCGTTGCCTTTGCGTCAAGGTGATGCAAGGCAATGGAAAGATTTACGTCAGATTTACTACACCATGTAGGAAATCTGCAGTAACGCAATTCACTGCCTTGCATTACTCTGCGTTGGGAAGACGTTCCGTGGGTGCAGTGTGGGTGTTCCCACGGATCCACTCATGGATTTTGGCACATTCCCAGATTTACTAAGACTAGTAAAACTGTGATTTTTTATTGATTTTTTTGTAAACTTTTTTTTCTTGCAATGGATTACAAAATACAAATGTAATTAGGCTGGAAGCTTTGCAACATGTGTGCATGACACGGGTACAACAATTGGGAATTGGTACAGATGACATAACTCAGTGCACAGTTACCCCCAGTAAGGCATCAGCTTCCATACAAGAGCACAATGATAACACACAAATTAACCCAACAGAGCTGGAAAAAAGCCAAAATTAGAACATTTACCATTCTCGAGTATCTAGTACACAAAAAGCGAAGTCAAATCTCTGATGTCTCCTTCCGCTCCCCCTCCGCCTTTCTCCTTTCCCACCAGATAAGATTGATACAAACCACAAATATCCCTAGGCCAACTTTGTGGGAGAAGAAGAGCACTATAGACATTTGACTGTCTTGCAGTGTATCATGTCTTTGTGCCAGGCTTTCAGAGATGGAGGCTGGCTGCTGGCCTATCGCATAACTACCCTGCGTTTAGTCAAAAGACTCCCAAGTGCCACCAATTTTTTCACACTCGTGTTCACCTCTCTGTCTAAGCCCAGTAGAGCCAATAATGGGTCAGGTTCTAACGTATGGCCAGTTATGACCGTCAATTCTTGGAAGATATTTACGCAAAACGCCATGATATCAGGACAGAGCCATGCCATTTGCAGGAAGCTGGCGTCAGGAGCACGACATCGTAGCCACTTTTCTGAGCCACGCAGACCGTAGTGATGCAGTCTCTCATGTGGTTCACGTATTTAAAGTGTATGTGTCAGTGCCTGCCATTGAGTGAAATCTCCCCTGTCCTGCCACAGCAGTATTACCATGATTTGTCACCTCGAGATCTCTCTGCCAGTCAACCCGTGCCTTAAGCATTGCCGGTCGGCTGACCTCCTGAGTGAGAGCATAACATTTTATAACTAGCTTTGCAGGAATACTATTTTGTATCAAGAGCAACAGTGCCAACATTACTAAAGGCTCCTGCATATCATCTCCCAGGAGGTCCTGCAGGGCCTGATGAGCTCTAAAGTACTGGAAACCAGTGAGAACCGTCTGGCCAGTTGCCCCTTGGACTACCGACTCCCAACTGTTAACAACTCCATCGCTAAAGAAGTCTCCCATCTTGCGTATATATAGTGAGTGTAGTTGTCAAATTTCAAAGTACCCTACCAGAACTTGAATCTCCGCAGGAGCAGATGAATATTCCACTATCCCCTACCTCGCTACCGCGAATGAAACTCACTGCAGCAAAGAGGGGGAAAGGGGATTGGGAAGACAAGACAGACTGCCACTGCTTCTTCTCTTAGGACTGGACTTCGAGCTGGGCTCCAAGTTGACTTCTGAAACAAATTATAACAAATAATCTCAGAGCACTGTACTTAACCTTCTCTGACCTTCCTTAATGGTTAGCTATATAGATATTAGTATACCTGTCCTTTCTCAGTGGCCAGCTGCTCTCTGTAGTAGTTATTAGGAGAGACCTGCTGTCTATTCTCTACGGGATGTAGACTGCTTGTAGGATTCTGAAATTACATAACACCTATTAATTTCTTGTCAATACTCTAACCCTTCTCTTACGTTTAACATCTCTCTAATATTCCTGTTTACCTTGTCTTGTCTCTCAGTCAAATGTTATACTATCCCACTTCTTAAATGTCGATGTCTAACTCCTTTTCTTGTTATCTTTACAGCTCTCTTCTTGTCGCTGGAATGCCGAAGCTCAGGTGCAGTTGGTAAGTATTATTCTATATATATATATATATATATATATATATATATATATATATATATATATATATCAATAATCACTAATAACTTCTTCTTCCTAGCGCCTTGATAGTTGCACAGTTCTAAACATTGATGCACCCAAATTGTTCTTATTACTAAGGGTGCTGTCTCAAAATGATTCTCTCCGCAATTCAGTACTTTTCATATGCCACCTATTGTCTCTTTTATAGTTGCTTGGTTGAGGAGGAGAGACGTTGTTGATACCTCTCTAAACTCACTGTCTCTAATTTTCTAAATGAATGTTAGCGCCACTGACTAAGTGACGCTGCTGCCAACGAAGTAATTGTCTCTAATGCCTTCAGTTACCAGGCTAAGAATATCCTCAGGACCTTCCTCTGAAATTCTCCTTTGAAAAATAGCACAGAAAATGGACTCACCAAGTAGGCAGGATAATACCTACAGAGTACCTCGATAACTCTAATGACCTTCTCTCAGAATGTCTTCCAAATGCAGGAAACGACGACACCTCATAGAGAAGCTGCCGTTCCGCCGAATTCCACAGTTGAAGTGCGAAGCGCTCAGCGCGAGCGAACGCTAACACAGCTGTGAAGAATTAGAAACCCAAAAGACTAGACTGGCAACCCGATCTGCAAACGCGGGTGGCCATCTTGGAATTCCGTCAGCAAAGCAGAGAGCAGATATCGGAGCAACAAGGAAGCATATTTGAAGGACATTACTCTCCGAAATCGGGGATAAGGGCGCCTGCCTAACCTACCACTCCCTTGGCCTAGGTGTAGGGAACTAGGTGGACAAACCTGACCAGACCTGACAGTACCCCCCACCAAAACTCCTCCCTCAACTCTTTTTGGGCTTATTTGGATGAGCCTTATGGAATTCTCGAATCAACCTGGGAGCATGCAAATTAATCTCGGGTTCCCAAGTTCTCTCTTCTGGGCCAAAACCCTTCCAATCCACCAGATAGTACAATCTCCCTTTCGTGAATCGAGAATCTAGTATCTGCTTCACTTCAAACTCATCTTCTGACTGAACCCTGATTGAAGTTGGTGGATCTTTAAATCTCAAACCTGGGGGATTCTTTTTTAAAAGGGAGACGTGAAAAACCGAATGAATCTTTAACCTAGGAGGAAGATGAATCTTAACACTCACAGGGTTGATCATTCTATCTACAGAAAAAGGACCAATGAATCTCGGTTGGAACTTCCGATTCCCTTTCAGGCGCATATTTCGAGTCGAAATCCACACCGTGTCACCTGCTGCATAAATGGGATTGGGGCGTCTCTTTTTATCTGCCTGCTTCTTGTAAGAAGCCTTTGCCTTAACTAAATTGCTAGTGGCTACCTGATATGCCCTCTTAAGATCTTTAACCACTTCCTCTACAGCGGGAACATCACTCTCCTGCTTTCCAACAAAAGTGTTTGGGTGTCTACCAGAATTGAGGTAAAAGGGTGAATAACCAGTGGAAGAATGATTGGCATTGTTGTAAGCGAATTCAGCTGCCCAGATTACATTTGGCCACTCCCCTTCATGCTCCATCAAGAACAGTCGCAGATATTGCTCCAACTCTTGATTCACTCTTTCCGTCTGTCTGTCCGTTTCTGGATGGAAACTGGAAGACAGACGAGAGTCCACATCCAATCTCCTTAGGAACGCCCTCCAAAAGTGTGAAATAAACTGAGGACCCCGATCTGAGATAACTATCTTGGGAATGCCATGGGCCTTTACTACATGTTGGGTAAAAAGAACAGATAGTTGAGTGGCATTTGGAATGGACTTCAAAGGAACAAAATAGCTCATCTTGGTGAAATGATCAACCTCCACCCAAATTACGGTGTAACCTTGACTAGAGGGCAACTCCACAATAAAATCCATGGAAACTGTATGCCAAGGATAAGGAGCTGGGGGCAAGGGGAGTAACAAACCTTGAGGAGCCATTCTCACGGATTTTCCCTTGAGGCACTGCTCGCAAGAGGCCACATATTGTCCCACCTGAGTCTCCATAGCTGGCCACCAAAATTCTCTTTGAATCATCTCCAGAGTCTTCTTAACTCCTTTGTGACCTGCCAGCAATTCATCATGAAAATGTCGAATCACCATCACTTGTAGCTCCTCCGTAGGAACAAAGAGTCTTCCTTTTACAAAAGGCCTTCCATTCCTTACTTCTCGGCCTACACCCTCCTTGACCCATTTACTGAGTTCTACATTGGTGAATGATTTACTTAGTTTGTCATCAAATTCCGGAAAAAAGATTGTTCCAATTATCTTTTCAGTTGGGATGATCAAACCCTCCTCCATAGTTTTCTCCTCTTCTCCAGTGTTGAGACGAGACAAGGCATCGGCCTTACCATTTGCAGAACCTGGCTTGTAAGTTAGAACAAAATCAAAGTCAGCAAAAAATAAAGACCAACGCAACTGCCTAGGAGTAAGAGTTTGTGCAGATTTCAAAAATTGAAGATTCTGGTGATCCGTGAACATAGTAACTACATGTTTTGCACCTAACAAATAGTGTCTCCACTCCTGGAAGGCATCTTTCACTGCGAGTAACTCTTTATCTGCAATCGAGTAATTTACCTCCGCAGTTGTTAACTTCCGAGACCTGTAAGCCACTGGGTGCAGTTGGCCTGTGTTCTTGTTTCGCTGTGACAGAATTCCTCCCAATGCCAAATTAGAAGCATCCGCTTCAACGAAAAAAGGCTCCTCCAGGTTTGGATGGACAAGAATGGGGGCAGAGGTGAACACCTCCTTAAATTCCCTGAAAGCTCTCTCCGTTTCAGCGGTCCACTCAAACTTGGCACCCTTCTTCAAGAGACGAGTCAGCGGGGAGACCTTCTCGGAGAATCTCAAAATGAATCTTCGGTAGAAATTGGCAAAGCCAATGAAACTCTGTACCCCTTTGACATTTCGAGGAGAGGGCCAGTCACGTATTGCCTTCACCTTAGCTTCGTCCATAGACACTCCTTTCGGTGACAACATGAATCCCAAAAATTCCACTTGTGTAGAGTGAAATACACATTTCTCCAGCTTGACAAAAAGCTGATTTTCGAGCAACTTGGTCAGAATCGCTCGAACATGCTGAATATGCTCCTTCATGTTTGCAGAAAAAATGAGAATATCATCGATGTATACGATAGCAAAACGATCCAGAAACTCTCTTAAAATGTCATTAACGAAATGCTGAAAAGCAGCGGGGGCGTTACACAAGCCGAAAGGCATGACTTGGTACTCAAATAATCCCAAACGAGTTTGGAATGCAGTCTTCCACTCTTCACCTTCTGCCATGCGAACTAAATGATAGGCTCCTCTCAGATCAAGTTTCGTGTACACCCCTGCTCCCTTTACTTGATCCAGCAATTCCGAAATTAAAGGCAACGGGTACCGGTTTTTCTTGGTGACAAGATTCAGAGCCCGATAGTCAATGCAAGTCCTCAAACTACCATCCTTCTTGGGAATAAAAAAAAAGTGGCGAGGATACCGGTGACTGAGAGGGGCGGATGAATCCATTAGCCAGGTATTGACCTATGTATTCCTTTAGATGTTGATTCTCAAATTCTGAGAGAGCGTAAATTCTACTGCAAGGCAATGCTGCTCCAGCTTCCAATTCAATTTTGCAGTCATAGTCGCGATGCGGGGGTAATCTAGTGGCTTCTAGTTCATCAAAGACCGCAGCCAAGTCTTGATATTCCTCCGGAATCTCTTGAGTTTCCATGACACAAATGGACGTAACCTGACTGGCCAAATGCAAAGGTGGTGAAGCGTGGGACCCATCCATGCTTCGGTCATGGCAATGCTCTTTACAATAATCTGAGTCCATTTCTATGGACCTCTTGGCCCAATCAATCCTGGGGTTATGTTCTGTGAGCCAAGGTAACCCCAAAATGAGTTGGAATTGTGGGGCGTCTATCAGACTGAATCTTAGCAGGCTTACATGGTTCCCAGGCCCCTTCAGGGAGATGTTCTCTGTTTCATGCACAATGGGACCCGAGGACAAATTCGTTCCATTGACTGCACGTACTGATTCCGGTCTTTCCTTCATAACGAATTGGATTCCTAAGGATTTGGCAAATCTAATATCGCAAAAATTACCAGTCGCCCCAGAGTCAATCATGACTGAAATCTTGTTAGCTTCAGATTCTCCAAATTGAATTTGACTGGAAATAATCAAATGAGGGGCAGATGATTGCAAAGTGGTCGCAATTAGTTGTGCATCTGGAGTTGACTTATTAATTGCTTCCACCAGAGCAACTCCCTTTACTGGCGAAGCTTGTCTTTTACCCATGTATTATTCTAAGGTTTCTTGGGGCAATCCTTAACAAAATGTCCGGAGTTACCACAGTCCATGCACAATTTTCCAATCCTCCTCTTTTCTCTTTCTTCCGTGGACAAGGGTCCACAAACAGAGCTAATTAGCTTGGGCTCTTCTTCAGAAGGAGTCTCTTTTATCTTGAAGTTTTCTGACCTGATTCGATCAAAACGGGGAGGAAAATTCTTCACATCTTTTCGTCTTTCACTCCTTCTTTCACTTTGGCGTTGGTCAATTTGCAGGACCAAGTCAATTAATTCAGAGACTTCCGTGGGCCTCTTAGGGATCTGAGCCAAGCCATCCTTTAATTCATCCTTTAGTCCACGATAAAATAAAGCTGCTCTTTTTGCTTCGGGCCAATTTGTCTCAACAATTAACTTGTTAAATTGTGCTAAATAAGCTATCAAATCTAGATTTCCTTGTTTTAAATCTAGGAGTTCATTGTCTGTAGTTTGAGAAATTGATCTTCGATCGAAAATGCGCAAAAATTCCCTCTTGAACTCCTCAAACTCATATAAAACTGGATCATTGTTATTCACCAATGGCATAGACCAGGCTGCTGCATCTCCGCTCAGGTAGGACAACATGAAAGCCACCTTGGATTGATCCTCCTTAAAAATAATGGGTCTACAAAGAAAGTGCAGAGAACATTGGGTAAGGAAAATCTGGGCCTTTTGGGAATCCCCACTAAACCTTTCAGGGGCAGCTAACGGAATGGTAGGCGAGATTGCATGCACAACCTGAGTGGTCAATTCTGCTGCCGAAGTGGCGGGAGTAAATGACTGAGGCTTACTTCCTTGAGGACCAGATATCGCACTAGAGGAAAATTCTTCAAATCTCTGACGCAAAAATTGAGCTTCCTGACTAGATTTTCTAACTTCTTCTCTCAAAGATTTATTCTCAGACATGGTATCACTCAATTGTTTCTGTAGCCCGTCTAATATTGTCGCCAAAGCCTTAATGTCAAATCCCTCTCCCATTCTGCTAGGGCGGAAGTTTTAGGTCGGTCACTTCAATCTGTCAAATGTCAAAGTACCTGAACCAGAACTTGAATCTCCGCAGGAGCAGATGAATAGTCCACTATCCCCTACCTCGCTACCGCGAATGAAACTCGCTGCAGCAAAGAGGGGGAAAGGGGATTGGGAAGACAAGAGAGACTGCCACTGCTTCTTCTCTTAGGACTGGACTTCGAGCTGGGCTCCAAGTTGACTTCTGAAACAAATTATAACAAATAATCTCAGTGCACTGTACTTAACCTTCTCTGACCTTCCTTAACGGTTAGCTAAATATATATTAGTATACCTGTCCTTTCTCAGTGGCTAGCTGCTCTCTGTAGTAGTTATTAGGAGAGACCTGCTGTCTATTCTCTACGGGATGTAGACTGCTTGTAGGATTCTGAAATTACATAACACCTATTAATTTCTTGTCAATACTCTAACCCCTCTCTTACTTTTAACATCTCTCTAATATTCCTGTTTACCTTGTCTTGTCTCTCAGTCAAATGTTATAATATTCCACTTCTTAAATGTCGATGTCTAACTCCTTTTCTTGTTATCTCTACAGCTCTCTTCTTGTCGCTGGAATGCCGAAGCTCAGGTGCAGTTGGTAAGTATTATTCTATATATATATATATATATATATATATATATCAATAATCACTAATAATTTCTTCTTCCTAGCGCCTTGATAGTTGCACAGTTCTAAATATTGATGCACCCAAATTGTTCTTATTACTAAGGGTGCTGTCTCAAAATGATTCTCTCCGCAATTCAGTACTTTCATATGCCACCTATTGTCTCTTTTATAGTTGCTTGGTTGAGGAGGAGAGACGTTGTTGATACCTCTCTAAACTCACTGTCTCGAATTTTCTAAATGAATGTTAGCGCCACTGACTAAGTGACGCTGCTGCCAACGAAGTAATTGTCTCTAATGCCTTCAGTTACCAGGCTAAGAATATCCTCAGGACCTTCCTCTGAAATTCTCCTTTGAAAAATAGCACAGAAAATGGACTCACCAAGTAGGCAGGATAATACCTACAGAGTACCTCGATAACTCTAATGACCTTCTCTCAGAATGTCTTCCAAATGCAGGAAACGACGACACCTCCAGAGAAGCTGCCGTTCCGCCGAATTCCACAGTTGAAGTGCGAAGCGCTCAGCGCGAGCGAACGCTAACACAGCTGTGAAGAATTAGAAACCCAAAAGACTAGACTGGCAACCCGATCTGCAAACGCGGATGGCCATCTTGGAATTCCGCCGCAAAGCAGAGAGCAGATATCGGAGCAACAAGGAAGCATATTTGAAGGACATTACTCTCCGAAATCGGGGATAAGGGCGCCTGCCTAACCTACCACTCCCTTGGTCTAGGTGTAGGGAACTAGGTAAACAAACCTGACCAGACCTGACAGTAGTGCTATAGTGACCACCTTCTCCCTCCCCACTGGGAACCATAAGCACCAGTCAAGCAAGATATGAGGTGAGTATAAGAGAGAGCCCTCGCCAGGCTTGCACCGAGTTCAATGAGTCAAATGTGCTGTGCCATCTAACCGGCTCCTGTAAGACGCTCTGAGGTAAAATATGAGGAAGGGCGGCATCCCTTTCTACATGTAAATGCGGTAGATCTTGCGGACCATGTAGCCAATAATAAGCATGTGTACACTGCGCCACGTTGTAATTGTTTTAATTCTGGCGCATTCAGGCCTCCCATATCGTATGGTAATGTGAGGACTTACCTTTTGACCCTAGGTTGCTTACCAGCCCAATCTAATCTGATCATCAATGAGCGCAAAGTGGCGCAAAACATTCATGGCAAGGTCATAGGAATGTTCTGAAATAGGAACTGAATCTAGGCAGGACTAGCAGTTTCATCAACGCAATCTGCCCAATTAAAGACAGTGGTAACTTAATCCAGCGACCTATGTCATCTTCCAGTTTATGCATTGCCTTCCCGTAGTTATCTAACATTACTATAGCCGGGTCAGTATGGATCATTATACCCAGGTACCGTACAGAGTCTATTCTCCATTGTAGGGGGAAATCCATTATCGGCTGCGGGGTGGAGGAGGTCAGAGGGAAAATGGTGGACTTACCCCAGTTTACCCGGAGTCCCGAGAGGGCAGCGAACCATACCACTTCCCTGAGTATGGGGGAGAGATTGCACTTGGGACTGTGTACATACAAAAGCGTATCGTCTGCGTATGCCGATATTATGAAAAAAGTCCTGGGAATCTCAGTCCCCTGAGGCCGCGGTATTCTCTTAGAGCACAGGCCAGTGGCTCGGCGTTCAACGCATACAAAAAGGGTGACAGGGGCCATCCCTGATGGGTACCCCTAGCGATCTCGAAGGGGACTGTGATATGGTTGTTCACTCGAACTATGGCAGTTGGAGCATTGTAGAGCAGCACGAATAAGCACAAAAACACACCTCCCACTCCAATCCTGCACAGTATAGCCTTCATAAATGCCCAGTCTACTGAATCAAATGCCTTTTTGGCATCTAAAAAAATGGCTGCAGCCTTCACCTCCGGATCTATCTGTTGCATCAGACCAAACAAAGTGCGAAGATTATAGGTGATACTCCATCCTGGGACCAAGCCCGCCTGCTCAGGATGAACTACTACTGGCACCAGTGGGGCAAGGTGGTTAGCTAGAGTTTTGCTATAAATCTTGGTGTCCACCTTTAGTAACAACAAGGGTCCATACGAGGTACAACTATTGGGTGGGTTATCCGGTTTTAAGAGGGCCATAATGAGCGCCTCCCTCATTGTGGGTGGCATCATGTCCTTCTCAGCCATCTCCTCAAAAAGGTGACTAGATGTGGGATCAACAGGTCTTTGTAGGCCTTGTAAAAGGCCACCGTGAGGCCATCCGTACCCGGGACACTGGTCGCGCGCATTGTTTTAAGTGCAGCGCGGATTTCCGAGGGATCTAGGGGTGCCATGAGGTGTTCTCTGTGCTCCATGTCATATTTATGTGCTTCAGGTAATCCGACACGGCCTCGGCATCAGGAGCCACAGGTGTTTAGCAGAGCTCAGAGTAGTATCTATGGAACCTGTCAGCTATATGTTCCACATCATGTTTCGGCTGGCCATTTTCATCTAATATTTCCAATATCACCGCCGTCTCTCTTCTGGGGCACATTAAGGCTGCCAAAGTGGCGCCTGCGCATTCTCCCTCCCCGTAAACCCTAGCCATGGCATATTAGCCTAATATGTACTATGTAATATGTAATCAGTATTGGCGGTCTCATGATATTCCTCAAGCGTTTCTCTAATGTCCTTGAGCAGTAGCTCATTACCTGTACACTGATGTTCTAGCTCCAATTGAGCTATCTTCCTCTCTAATGTGTCCAGTCTAGTTCTAAGGGACTTGAGTACCACCACGTGTTTTGAGATTGTGGCGCCTCTAATGTAAACTTTGAAGGTTTCCAAAACTGGGCTAAAGCTATAGACAGTACCAATGTTATGCTGGAAAAACTCCTCAATCGCCTGGCCATTTCTGCCTTAAATGCTGAATCTAGTAAAGAGTATAGGGGAAGCGCCAAGAGAATGCAGTGAATTTTTGAGTCTGGAGAGATAGGTCCAATACCATGGGTGAGTGGTCAGAATAAGATCTCGGGAGCGGTTCACATTTAGTATTACAGGACGCCACGCCTCTGGACACCAACCAGAGATCAATATGTGTATGGGTGTCGTGTGATGCTGAGAGGTGTATGAATCCTGCTCTCTCTGAAGCATGTTGTCTCCATATATCAACGAGACGTAAGTGTTCCGCCATGCTTAAGATCGCTCTGTCAGCAGCAGAGGGGCGATGTGGAGGACCCCTTGAACGGTCTCTGATCGGGTTAATACACAGTCAAAATCACCACCCCAAATCTGCGGCAAGTCACCCCATTGATGTAGCCGGGCACTGTGTGTATTGTAAAACTGTGGGTCATCGTGGTTCGGTCCATAGACCCCAACCAATAAGAACACCTCCTTGTCCCTGTGGCAGTGGGCAACGACATCCCTGCTTTCCTAGTCTATACAGAGCTCCTGTAATGTAATACTAGACCTGTTATTGGCCCATATAAGCACACCCCGGGCATGGGAGGTAAATCCTGCCTCACTAAAGGCCTCCTGTGGGCTACGTTGTGTTAAGAGCCCACTATTTGTGGGTAAGTGTGTCTCTTACAAAATTGCTACATCAACATTATGTCTTTTCAGATACGCTAGCACCTTCTGGAGTTTCCTATGATCGTTCAGGCCCCTCACGTTCTGCGTGAGGAATCTGATGGAAGGGGGACCAGTCAGGTTGCGGCACTGTTGTCTAGGTCACCCATTCCTCCTCGACTTCATCTGGGCCTCTTGCGCACTTAGCCAGCCATTGCACCAAAAAATTATCAGTAATAACAACAAAAAAAACAATTACCCCATAGTCGAACACACCCACTCAATGCGCACCCCAATGCTGCATAGCAGATTGTAGTCCCGCCTCAACCCTCCAGGACAAGATCCCTGAAAAGAAAAACGAAAAACAAATTCCTGCATAATGTGGGACACACATGGGGGTGGATGTTACCGGCTAACGGGCCCCTTGTAAGGCCCGGTATAGGCGATGTCCCATGTGACAGATCCAGTGTCCCCCTTATCCGCTGCAGAGGCCCCAGCATTTAACAATTCAATACCAACCTGTTCGGATCTTGAAAGAAGGAGAGAAGCACCACAAACAGAATACAGCTACTAACAGTAAGGTGACAGGCCACCTCAGCCGCCCAGTATGCAATAGGTCACCCTCCCGCCACTATAGGAAAAGCAGAGTAGGAGCAGTCTTACCCACTTCATGAGTGGTACTGATAGAAAATAGGGAGCATTGACAGAGCTCAACACATTGCTGAGGCAGCCGTAGACAACTGGATGACAAGAGGCTGAGGCACAAAGATTTCCTTTGGCAATCGCCACTCAGGATGCATAAGCAATTCCCACCTAGCTCCCAGCCAATCGCCCCCACTCACGGTAGCTAGAGATGACAGTCTTACTTAAGGTTCTCTCAGTTCGGGATGTCGGTGTCTACATTGGAAGGCCCCCCTGGGGGAGCCACTGTGGGAGCTGTCGGGCACGTCCCGTATGCTGACCGCAGTCGGAGGGCGGGGCAGACCGAGATGCAATAAAAGGGGCTGGCTGAGAATGGAATGCGCTGTGCGTTCCATCTCAGTAGCCGCCGAGCCTTTCTGCATTCTTGCCGCACTTACCTGATTCCTGCATGTAGGTGCCGGGTCCGGGAGATGTCTCCAACGCATTTACTCATCCGGGTGAGTCTTCTCTTCCGGGTCTCTTGGTTCTTCTTCCGGGTTGTTCTCCGGCACTGGCGTTCCCTCGCTGGAGTTCTCCTCTGCAGCTGCTGTTCCCGGGCAGCTTGTTTTCTGCTTCTTGTCTTCTTCCTCTTTCCTGGTAGCTACCAGAGTAGAAAGAAAGAAGAATTATTATTTAAAGAATCCTAGCCTTCGTTTTATTCATGGTAGGATTGTATTATTATTGTTGTTTTTGACGAATACTTATCTGATGGATTGGGATCCATACAAAGTGATTTTCTGTGTCTTCTTTGGATGTTCCTGAGTTGGGATCCTTGCAGAGTGATTTTTCTGTTTCTTCTGTTTCTTCTTTGGATATTCCTGAATTGAATTCAAAAGGAATATCAGTATTGGTTTATTCCAGAGTCATGGAGTAACTTATTTCCTGCTTCTGACCCAACCCTTGTTTTTTTTGTCTTTTCTTATTTATCCTGTCTAGGGGAATATGTTTTTTGATTTTTCTCTATAATTGCAGGATATCTATATGTATGTTAAGTGGATCTAGTGGATATTATGGTGGTGTTCAGTAAGGTGGGTAGATTATACTTTTGATACTTAGGTATCTGGTTTCACCTGCTTACAGTTAATGCACTTTCCACTTTCAGTAGACACAACAGAGACAGTTGAATACCTGCATATTACACCTTCAGTTGCAGTAGAAGAGGGATGTTCTTCAGGTATATTATGTCTACACCTATGTTCACTTATTGTTTATTGTTGCCCCTATAGGTAGAAAACTCATTATATGATTATTACCCTTAGGGAGACCCTGCAATCAACCTTATAAGAACGCTGTGCCAGAAGTGCCCATCATGATCGACTCCTCCCTTTCCTTGTTTTGTTTTCCCCTCTTCCCCACATTCACCTCTTCAGCTTTGACCTTGTTGGGCTGATCTGGTGGGTGAGCGAAGTTGGGATCCAGCATTGGTTCTTCCCCCTCGCCTCTGCAGAAACACCCGGTGAGTCTGACAGGAGCCTGTGCCATTTTGTCTTTTACGGAACTGTAGAACTTGTTTCAGATCAGTGAAAAAGTATGGTTCCCCTCAGAAAGGAATCTTAGCTTTGCAGGATAGACCATGCTGTATTCAAAATTCAGTTCATGAAGTTTTCTCTTTTCTTGACTAAATTGATGGTGGGCCTCTTGTACCTGCTGCGTAAAGTATAGATAGAGAGATAGATCCATACTCTCTTGCTGCAGTATCCTCAGCTCTCTTGCCTTTCGGAGGGCAATATCACAGTCCATGTAATTCAGAAGGTGTGGTATGATTGGGTGCGGATTAGCTCCTGGGATCGGCTTGGGCATCAGGGTGAGATGGGCATGCTCGACGATGAAAAACTACGAGAAGGGTTCTCTACCCAATAGCGCCACAAGCAGTTGTTCTACGTATCCCTCCATATTTTCAATATTTGTTGATTCCGCCAGTCCTATGATCCACACGTTATTCCGTCTCGAGCGCACTTCCAAATCTTCGGCTTTGGCTTGTAGGGTGCACAACAGTTTGTCCATTTTAGTGTGAGCAGTGGCTTCCGCAGTGATTATATTCTTGGCATCTGACACTTTCTTTTCTACAGTGTTCAGCCTCTCCATATGTTTGTCCAGCCGCTCCATCATACGATTCATTCTATGGGTGAGAGCGTAAATTTTTCCTTCAATCTTTGATAAGCTGCGCTGCATTGCAGCCAGAATCTGTTTTAAGTCTTGTTCTGTGGGAGGATCGTTGGACTCCAAGCCGGACTCCGCAGCGCCCAAGTCAGCCTCTCTGTGTCTGGGTGTCTTGCGTAGCTCAAACTGAAGCTTGGGCTGCGATTTATCCATTTTGGCCCTGGAGATCTGTTCCTCCACCACACAATGCGTGCAACAAACTGGCACTATGGGCACGATCCAGTCAGTAGGCAACCTAATCGCTTGCCGCCTTGTATTTTGGGTCAGTGCAAGGGGCAGGCCAGCCAAACTCCCCCTCTCAATCAAACATGGACAACTGTATATTTATTTTGCCTCAAAAGCATGCAGTCTGGGTCACCTGGTCACCTTCAGCATAGGCCTGCAGATCTACAGCAGCAAAGGAACGCCAACAGGAGAGTGACTTGTGTCCTCTAGGGAAAGCAGATTGTTGCCAAAACCTCGGCACCGTGCAATCCTCGTTTCATTCTTCCTACCTGAGTGCCACATCCGGGTAGGCCTCAAATAGCAATCCAGAGCATGCATGGGCATATAAAGCTCCGCGGTCCCTGGTCGAGCGAAACATCACCCTCTGGGCCTTGGGGAGAGCTGACAATGCAGGGTGGCCTGTCGTTCACGGCACCTCTCGGCGAGACAGGGCGGCTAGTTAGTGAGTCTCCACGCCACTGCGGACCCGAACTCCACTGCCGCAGCCCCGGGGCAGTCATCAGAGCTCTCCGAGCCCACTCACACAGTAACGCTCCCAGTAGGGTGCCGCAGCGAGGAGTGGTAGGAGGGGTACCGCCCGTTGCAATAGGGGTAGGGCGCAACAGGGACTGAGATGCGGCCCGAGCTTCGAGGGCGCAAGCCAGGCCCATCGGCTCCACCACTACCGTCGCTCTCCACGCCATGAGCATGTTCAAGGGCTGGAAACTCTGCAGCAGCAGGCTGGCTGCGTGGTTAGGAATGCCTACACAGCTCGCGGGATGCCAGATCGCCAACGGGCAGCAGGATGTTGAAGGATATTTAGCTCACGGAGCTCCTCTAATTGGCGGACATCTTGGAGCCAGGCAAACTCCGCCCCCTCTGGTAAACCTGTGATGATGTCAATATGCTGCGCCTTCTCAACAGAGGTGTAACAAGGAGAAATATTTTTATTTCTCCTCGTTATGTTCTCTTTTCACATGTGCTACATTGTGCAGTACACGTAGAAAGAGGAAAATGCCTCTGAGGATTGTTTTTGTGCAGAATGGTGTCCCTAACTGCACAAAAATAATCTTGTGTATAACGCAGGCACCCTTGCATTATGGCACTGAGTGCGCCAGGGAAGGGAGAGAGCAGGAATGCGTCATATTTTAGTAGAAATGGCGAATTCCTACTCTTTCCCTGTCATGCAACGCAGTGTAGCAAGCTGTCTTGTTGCGTTGCGCTGTGTGACTTTTTAATAAATCTGGCCCTAAGGGTTTGAGGTAGCAAAGGGTTTTATGCATTCCTTGCATAAGGAGAAATGTGTTGATGTAACAGCCTGAATCGACAGTATATCCAGAGTTTTCATTGCTTTCACTGGCATAACAAATTTACAAGCTAGATCAAATTACAAATGTTATTATGATTTTTTGACAGAGAGGACTTATGCACTGGAATAAGATAGTGGCAGTGGGTGCGTGCAGCGGAAAAGGGAACGTAATTAATTGCTGTCGTAGAGGAAGAGACCAGTGGCCATTCCGCGATGGATTGTGATGAGACAATCAGTGAGGCATGAGTGAACATTGTCAGTAAATTAGGAGAATGCCAATAACAGCTCTGCAGCAGCACTCTCATAAATTGACCGCAGTCCCTGGGAGGAAGGAAGAGCTATTTCTTTAGTGGTGACAATACATGTCTGCTGAGGAAAACAAAATAGCATTTATTCACTTATATATTTATATTGAAAATAAGTAAAAAACGCATATTAAAGAAAATTTTATGAATTCAAACTTTACTTTTAAACAATTCACACCGCAAAGTATGCAGTAAAATAAAACTCAAGGCAAGTAAGATAAATAAAGGACCCGACTGCAGTGAATTATTGTATTCTTTTGGGAAAGCAGATAGTAAATGCAGATTCAGGAGGAATATTATGGCTAGACATAGACTCACAAACCTCACAGGTGAATATCGAAGTGACACTTTCTAATAATATTAACAACTTGTTTTTCATATCGCGCAGCACGCAGCATTTCAAAACAGTGTAAATGTAAATCATAGGCTTTACTGTTGTCCAATGTTACGGTGTTTAGTTTACTGACCACAGACGGATGGTTGGACGCGTCCTTTTTGCAGATTTAATCTCATGGCCTGCAGATCACTCTATATTACACCAACTAGAGGGGCATTTCACTGACCCATTCTGCCAGCTGACGTGCCTACAGATCAAAACATAGAAATAAATAAAGGACAAGAATGGATATTTATCAACAAGTTACAACATAAAAAATTTCAGTTATAGGGTTATTAGTTTGGGAGGGGCAGACCTTTACCAACATAAACAAGCATTTGCAATGCAATAGGTCTCGCATTTACCCGAGTTTGAGCTATTGGCGTTGAAAATAACAATGCCTTTTATTTATGTTTTTGTTTTAAAAACATAAATAAAAGGCATTGTCATTTACAATGCCAATAGCTTAAACTTGTGTAACTGCGAGACCTATTGCATTGCAAATGCTTGTTATAAATTAGCCTTAGCTCTCCTGCAAATAAGAACAGTCTGGCATGAACCGCCATGCCACGCTCCTCTGAACAGGAAAACAAGCACTGTGCACAAGTGCACATACCTGTGCCGCAAGTAGGACTTTCAAGGGGACGGGCCTGGCCGGGTAACTAAAAAGCGACTTTAAATATTGACTTCTTTTCGTGCTCAATATTCATGTCTTTGACGTTACTGACTAAAACACGGATTGATTTTACAACTACTGTAAAAACCCTTACGATATGCCATATCAACCAGGCAATCCTTTTTTTCTGTAGTTTTTTTCATGGACCATATGACTCTTATATTGTTCATACTTTGGACTGAGTCACCTCCAAGTGAATTCAAGTTTGGTGCGGCGGAGTGTTTATGACAGGGAGCACTTGAGACCTCTGAAATTGACGTGAAGACAGTGCGAGTTTTTCAGTGCCTGTCAGTGAGTCATAAAGGTGTGCAGATTACATGCACATCCAAACCTTGGCCTCTCTGCAGAGCGCACACAGCGATGGTTTCATATGTACCAACTGGGATTGGGGGAAGGTATGAGATATGCACATGGAGGATTTTAGAAAGATGGGGAAGAAAATGGGTCTTAGTGGCTAAACTGAGTGAGAGAATGCAGATGAAAGTGGTGTGAAGGTGAGAACAGAAGTGACATACACTCCAAAGACCACTAACATTCCACAGACATTAGTAGTGTTTAAGTAAGTCTCATATTTTCAGAATATGAAGCTGTTACAATTGTAATTGTTCACTACAAAATTACTGCTGTGATTCATGGATCTGATATTTCTAAGAAGTGTTGGCAATGCAATAGGTCGGGCTTGTTTTACGCCGGACATATTGCCTATCAAAAGATAGAGATTCAGTTGGGTTGGAGAGAGGGTCGAGTTCCTTGCTTGCCAACCTGGGGGCAGTAAGATGGGATCTCAGGGGTGTGCAAACCTGCACCCTGAGCTGGAATGCACAGTGCCACCAGCTGCCAGAGCGGTGGGTGCTGGGGGGCACGCTCTTTGTTGGGGCTGTGCACTTTTTAGTTAAACCACAGATGTGACTGGTTCGCGGAGGGATACAACACAAAGCCATAGCTTCACTCTGTGGAGGGTATAAGGTGGTTGAGACCGTCTGTGTGTGGGTGGAGGTGGGGGCTGGAAGACAGCTGAATCACTGAAGTCTGGTGGGGGACGTTTCCCAGTGAAGCTGAGTCCATGCCGAGTGGCACCCTGCCGGGCGGGTGCAGTGTGCTGACGTGGACTATTTACTCTGGGTGGGGGGTGTTTGTGCTGGAGGGCTGCGCGGCTCTGCCTGCCTTGCTCCACACACACAATAATATTGTTCTCTTAAGTTAATTGCTTTCCGTGGCGCGCGTCGCCTCTTAGTGGCACCGCTCAGCAGGGCAGGAGGATTTAATATGACAACATTCCTTCCCCGTGTGTAGTGCTGTAACCCCACGGGTGATATCCAAGTGCTGTAAATAACGAGCGTTATTATCGCGGGCGGTCGTGGTACGCATTTTATCCAGTCAAGAACGGTTTGCTTTTGGATAAATAAAACAAACAAAGCCGTTGTAATTGTGTGGCAAATCTAAGCTAACATATGGGACAGGACGTACTGGGAGAATAAAACTTTCAAATAGTTTGAAACTTTAGTATGCCGGGGGCGCAAAGACAGCCAGTCCATCTGCACATATGTTGTGTCTGTAGCATTGTGTGCAACTGGAAAGGACATGCCATGGATGTAACTTCTGCAGCAAGTATTCAAATCCGAATATGCATGGGTGATTCAGACATACAGAGAGGGGGAGGCTGAGACTTACACCGAGTATATATAGCTATATAGGCGCATACACCTATAGATCTGAGTGGTAACCTATGTGCACCATTAGCTAGTGAAGCGTCTAATTTATTTTCTGACTCGCGTCTCTCTATGATAATCGAGTCGATTTTACAGGTTCTCCTGGTGCACACACGGTGTACGTCCCCCCGAAAACGACAAGAGAAGGTGGTGTCTAATTCAATTACACTGTCAAATAGACTGGCGGGTGAGTGTGGCCGTGTGTGGGGTGTATTTGTGTGTGTGGCTATATGTGTGGATGTGACCATCTCGCTTAAGTATTTGTAGGTTTTGTTGTGTGGGTGTGCGCGCGTGTACTCGGAGTGTGTTTGTGAATGTATATGCGTGTGTGCCAGTGGGAGGAGGTGCGCGTGTACAGCAAGCAAAGATGTAATGTTCAAGCGGGTGTGAAAAGAAGACAAACAGAGAGAGAGAGAGGACGGGAAGGGAGAGAAGGAAGAGTGAACATGAGAGAGAGAAGGAAGAGTGAACATGAGAGCTAGAGACATGGAGGGGTGGAAGAGTGACCATGAGAGAGACAGGGAGAGAGAGAGAGAAGGAAGAGTGAACATGAGAGAGACACAGAGAGAGAGAGAAGGAAGAGAGTACATGAGAGCTAGAGACAGGGAGGGTGGAAGGGCTCGAAGGGGGAGATAGACGCAAGGAAGAGTGTCGGCAAAAGTGAAAGCGTTTCACTTGCGGGAGCGAGCAGCGCCAGGAGCGATAATTGTTACCATATGGCGCCGCTCGCTCCCGCAAGTGAATCGCCAAACGTACACGCATTGCCATTGAAGGCAATGGAACGCGTGCACGTTTTTGGCTGAAAAGCCGAAGCGATTCCAAAAGGTCTTTTTGCCTATGCAGCGCATGCGCGCTGCGTAGGCGAGACCTAAAAACACTATCTGGTTAGGCCAGATTAAAGTTCTTAGAGAATATCTGCTCACCCCTGGTAATTATGGCACACACAGCAGGAAATCCACATCAAATTGCTTGTTAACTTCAAGCTGTACAAATAATGTTAAAGTCAAGAATACAATACAATCACACTACCCACCCCCAAACCAATTTAGAACAAAAAGCACAAAGATCAATAAAATTGGATAAGGAAAATCGGAGATATGAATTTTAAATGTTTTAAGACTAAAGGACATATAGAAAGTAAAATAACATTGCAAACTTTGGCACAATTTCAGGCTGACTGCGATAGAGATGAGGTCAAATACACTACACAGGTTGTCCCAATCAAAGATTTGATCTTCAGACTTAGAACCTGATTTAGAGTTTGGCACATAGCAACACTGTCATATATGTGACACACATCCTATCTGCCTAATTACAAGTGTCATAGGATATAATGTACTTGTAATAAGGGAGGCCGGATATCTCTCACATTTGTGATTCTGTAGCCAGTCAAGCAACCTCTAAATCCGGCCATTACTCTCTGAAATGGAAGTCAAAATCACTCAATGTGCAAGGTCCAAGAATGAGGACTGCAAGGTTCGCTTGAAGTCGGGGGGCGTGGCCAGGTGGCAACGAAGATGGCCGCTTCGAAGAGTGGCTCCGTCACCCGGCCGCAATCTTCCCGCACCATCTGACATATATCCGTCCCCTCGAAGCGATCAAATGGTACCTTCATGATCGCGTGGTCGCGGAGGGCCGAATGAGCCCAACAGAGCCAGAGAAAACAGCAGCATAGGGCTTGGAGCCGTCGCGGACTGGCAGGCAGCAAGCAGCACCTCCCTCACATTACCTGCGGCAGCTGAGGAAGTATTGTGCAGCAGCTGCAGTTGTCATCTGCATTCTGACAGCCCCGGGTTGAGAACCAGAAGCTGAGGGTTGACTTCGGTGGAGCGAGGAGGTGCTCCCAAAGTGTGTCCACCACCCCGAAGCTACCCGTTGTAGACCGCGTGAAAGCTGCGGCTGACAGGAGGCCTGATTCTGGCTCCAGGGGCCGGGACATGCCCGCTGCAACTCAGCGTGCCTGAAGCCTAGAGAAACGCTGCATGCATGGGCTCCTTTCCCTCTTGGAACTTCACTGGTGAAATTAGCTTCGAACCGGCTTCCGAGATTCCAACAAGCATTGGTGAGTGCTTCTCTTCCCGGAACACCGCCTCCATTAGAGCCTCTGCCTCATGCTACTGCAGCAGAGGTCATTATTTGGCTGTGGAAGGGACTGTTCCCCGTTTCCTCTCCTGTGCATTAGCAGACTGCTTGGACTGATCATAATTATAGCACTGGCCCAGAATTGAACACCTGAACCCGGGCCCTTCATGACTGCCTCCCTCTGCCCCCGGGTGGACCTTGGACATTGAAAGAAGGAGCTTCTGGGCCTATTGTGCAGGTGTGGGATAGGAGACCTGGTCTCTGTACTGGGGGTAAGCCGACAGGCTGCATGGGGTACCTCTTACCCACAGGCAGGCGGTGGTGAGTACCCTCATACTCCCTCCCCCGATCCTTTCCTACTGGGCCTTTCTCCGGTACGCTGAAGAAGACACCATGGCCAGAGGTAAAGGCCAGAGAGGCGCTTATCAAATGAAGCTGGACCACTTCATCTTAACGGAGGATGCTGGGCCAGGGAGCAGATGCCGCTTGTGGGGCCACCTCCATTGGGGGGCACTCCTTGATCCAAGTTCACGATCTACGAGAGGCAAGCGCTGCAATGGAGGCCAGACTGGAAGACTTAGAAGGGAGAGCGCGGGGCAACAACATACGCATCCTGGGGGTTCCAGAGCAATCAGAGGTGCCTGCAGTAGAGCTCTTTGTTGAAGATTTGATGACCAAGGAGCTACAGCCTCAAGGCCTCTCTAAATACTTTTCAGTGGAACGGGCCCATCGGATCCCGTGGGGGCGCCCACGGTCAGGGGCAGCCCCGTGACCTATCATAGCCCGAATTTTTTACTTCAGGGACTGGGACGTGATATTACAAACTGCCCGCAGTGCACCCCCAGTGACTTATGAGAATGCGCAAATACAATTTTTTCCAGACTTTACGCTCAAAGTTCAGAGACAACACCACAGCTTTCTCGAAGTTAAAAAAGCATTGAGGGACAAGGCAATTAAGTATGCAATGCTCCTCCCGGCTAAATTACGAGTGGAATCAGAGAGAAAAACATGTTTTTTCACATCCCCTGAAGAGGCCTGGAAGTGTTTGGACGGTTGGCGAACTGTTAGCAAGCAGGGGGCTGCTAACCGGAATGGACGATGACGACGCCGTTCAGGAGAATCATCAGGGCAACAGACCCGGGACACACATCTAGAGGAAACAATGGCACCTCCTGAACATGATCCATGAACAGGATGCAAAGAGCAGTTTTGGACTATTTGCGCACTATGAGACATCTCACATGGCGACATGGAACTGTGTATGGCACAGGCTAGGATTGAAGCGCACACCCAAGACTACTGAAATAAGGGTGGCAGCAAACTTATGAAGATGGGTGAAGTAGAGAGATGCAATTGGACGATAGACTTGTAAAAATTCTATTTACATGTTTCACACACACTGCTGTGGGATTTAGCTGTGCTCTTTGGTACCAGCTATATGGGAGGCCAGAGGTGCAGTTCGTTGGGCGGTCCACAGTTCCTTTACTGGTTTATCCGCAGTTCAGCGTCTCCATCGCCGACTTCGTCAGCACGCACGCCCTTGCATCCACGGACTACATCCTCCTCGGAGACCTGAACTTCCACCTCGAGAACACCAATGACAGCAACTCCACCACCCTGCTCGACAACCTCGCCAACCTCGGATTCAAACAGCTCGTCACGACTCCCACCCACTCCGCCGGACACACGCTCGACCCCATCTTCTCCGCCAGCAACCACGTCACCTTCAGCCACACCACCGAACTCCACTGGACCGACCATCACTGCGTCCACTTCACCTTCGAGAAGCCTACCATGCACCACCGCACACAACGGGCCCCCCGCCGCAGCTGGAGCAAAGTCACCGAAGACCAGCTAGTCACCCCCTCGCCCGAAACCCACCAACGGACACTACCGACACCGACTCCGCCGCCCGCAACTTCAGGCAATGGATCGACAACTGCGCCAACACTCTCGCCCCGACCAAGAAACCCTCGAACAGACGCACCGACAGAAAAGCCATCTGGTTCACCGCCGACCTCCAGGCATCCAAGCAGGCCTGCCGTAGGCTCGAGAAGAAGTGGCACCACGAACTGACACCAGACAGCAACACAGCCTACAGGAGTGCCATCCGCAGACACCACCAACTCATCCGAACCACCAAAAGGACCTCTTTCAAAGAGCGCATCGACAACAACGCACACAACAGCAAAGAGCTCTTCAACATCGTGAAGGAACTCTCCAACCCCAGCTTCAACTCCAACGACATCCTGCCATCACAAGACCTCTGCGACTCCCTAGCCACCTTCTTCCACCGCAAGATCGCAGACATCCACGACAGCTTCAACAACCAGGCCCCCCCGACAGACACCGACACCTCAGACTCACCGCCCCCCAGCCACATCGACCCCCTGCTTTCCTGGACCCACGTCAACGACGATGACGACACCATCAAAATCATGAACATCCGACCCCTGCCCGCACCACAGCTTCAACAAAGAAAGCTCCACCATCGCACCCCATCTCCGCAAGATCATCAACAGCTCCTTCGAGACCGCCACCTTCCCGGAGAGCTGGAAGCACGCCGAGATCAACGCCCTACTCAAGAAACCCAAGGCAGACCCCAAGGACCTCAAGAGCTTCCGGCCCATCTCCCTACTCCCGTTCCCGGCGAAAGTCATCGAGAAGATTGTCAACAGGCAACTGACCTCCTTCCTCGAAGAGAACAACATCCTGGACCTGTCCCAATCTGGATTCCGCAGCAACCACAGCACCGAAACAGCCCTCATCGCCGCCACCGACGACATCAGGGCCATGCTGGACAACGGAGAAACCACGGCCCTCATCCTCCTGGACCTTTCGGCCGCCTTCGACACCGTCTGCCACCACACCCTCCGCACACGCCTCCACATCGCAGGGATCCGCGACAAAGCCCTGGACTTGACCACCTCCTTCTCACCGGCAGAACCCAGAGTGTCCGCCTCCCCCCATTCCATTCTAAAGACACCAAGATCATCTGCGGCGTACCCCAAGGATCGTCCCTCAGCCCGACACTCTTCAACGTCTACATGGCACCGCTCGCCAACATCGTCCGATCGCACGACCTCAACATCATCTCATACGCCGACGACACCCCGCTGATCCTCTCCCTCACCAAGGCCCCCACCACCGCCAAATCCAACCTCCATGAAGGAATGAAGGCCATCGCCGAATGGATGATGAACAGCCGCCTGAAACTGAACTTGGACAAGACGGAGGTCCTCATCGGATCCACCCCCTCCGCCTGGGACGACTCATGGTGGCCAACCGCACTGGGAGCTGCACCGACGCCCACTGACCACGCACGCAACCTGGGGGTCATCCTGGACTCAGCATTGTCAAAGACCCAGCAAGTAAACGCCATCTCCTCCTCCTGCTTCAACACCCTCCGCATGCTCCGCAAGATCTACAGATGGATCCCCACCAGAACCAGAAGGACGGTCACCCAGGCCCTCGTCAGCAGCAGGCTGGACTACGGCAACGCTCTCTACGCAGGAACCTCAGCCAAACTCCAGAAACGACTACAACGCATACAGAACACCTCTGCACGCCTCATCCTCAACATCCCCCGCCACAGCCACATCACAGCCCACCTGAAAGACCTGCACTGGCTCCCCGTCAACAAGAGGATCACCTTCAAGCTCCTCACCCACACTCACAAAGCACTCCACAACACCGGACCAGCGTACCTCAATGAACGACTCACCTTCTACACCCCGAACCGCCAGCTTCGCTCTGCTGACCTCGCCCCCCGCATCCGACGAGCGACTGCCGGTGGCAGATCATTCTCCCACCTCGCCGCAAAAAGCTGGAACACCCTCCCCATCCGCCTGCGACAGACCCAGGACCTGCTGGCCTTCAGGAGACTCCTCAAGACCTGGCTGTTCAAGCAGTAGCAGCACCCCCGCCCCCCCCCAGCGCCTTGAGACCCTCACGGGTGAGTAGTGCGCTCTACAAATGTACTGATTGATTGATTGATGGTTTCATGTTGGGGTGGGGTGATGGGCACTTTGCAGAGTTTGGGGGCGGACAGTTTTGATTTTGCCATGCAGGGAGAAGGGGTGGGGGGTTTCAACATTTAGAGGGATGGGGGAGGGAGGAAGGTAAGGGAATGGGTTGTGTTGAATGATATGTTATTTCTAAGCCTGGGCGGAGTTCGCGGAGTTCTGCTATGCGGAAGTCCGCAAAGTGCAAAAGAAAATCCGCCTCACTACGCGGAGCTCCGCGAGCAGCGGAGTTGCTTTAGATAAATGCAGTTTGCGGTGATTTTCAGTGCCAGGTGCTTCTCTGCACTGTGCAATCATCGTGAACGGCATCATGCACAGCGCAAGTGGGAGCAGCTTCCTTTCTGCCACTCGAGTAGATTTTTACTCGAGCGGCAGCTTTCACAACGCAAGCGTGCGGTTTCTCAACGCAAGCGGTCGCGAGCATACGTGACCACTCGCAATGAGAAATCGGACCGCCCGCGTTGAGAAATCTCGCTGAGAGGTTGATTTTCCATGCTTGCACTAGCCAACTTGATGTTGACGATTGCGAACAAGGAAAAATCTCACCGGGAGGTGGATTTTCCTCGCTCGCGCTCACCAACTTGACGATGAAAGCAAGCGAGGGAAAAAACTCCGCTCCGCTACGCGGAGAGGAGTTTTTGGGAACTCCGTGAGCACCGCGTAACGCTGAGTGCAGAAAACTCTGCAAACTCCGCCAGCGGAGCGGAGTTTTCTTGATGACGGAGCTCCACACATATTGTAACGAAGAGACTACACTGTGTTATGTATATACAGACAGGCCCGGCCCTGCGTGGCTACCGACCACGCTAGGCCCCTAGAATGATGATGAGAGCAGTCTCTGATATACGCATCCTATCCTGGAATGTGAACGGATTGGGAGACAGAATAAGCGGGGGTAGTGCAACAATATGTTAAACAGCATTCACCTGACATGGTCCTCCTACAGGAGACTCATCTGATGGGTAACACTTGCAAAGCCCTAGACCACTGAGGTTACAAGATGGTGATACACGCAGGTTTCACTAAAAGCTCTAGAAGGGTAGGCATTCTACTTAAAAAACAATTGCCGTTGACGGTGAAGCAGTCTTGGGCAGACCCCCTAGGTAGATACTCAGCCCAAGCTGGGATATGGGAGGTGGCAACGATAAATATCCTATCAGTGTATATCCCTCCGGCCTTACACAGCATCATTCTTCCGGACTTGGGTGGACTCCTACTACAACTTCCTGCGGGTGAAGCCGTAGTTCATATCACAACCGAACAGTATATAACGGGGTGTTGAAGTGTAGGGCTTTGTAGGCCATGCAAGCAATTTTTAGATGAATACTTGCTTCATACGGCAGCCAATTAGAAGCTTTTAACTCGGGCGAGATATGATGATAGCATTTGGAGCCTGTAATGAGCCTCACAGCAGAATTGAGAGAGGCCTTAAGTGGAGCCATCTTCGATCTCAGAAGTCCGCAAAGGGTTGCACTGCCATAGTCCAGTTTAGAGCTCACTAATGCTTGCACCGCGGTCTTGAGGTCATTGTGGTTGAAGGAATGGTTTTATTTTCCTTAGGATGCTCAGATGGACCTTTGCTCCTTTGGAAAGAGCACTAATGTGATTCTGCATGTTCAGATTGTTTGTCCAGTGTTATTCTGAGTGAACATGTGGAATCAATGATGTTTGGAGTACAGTTGAGGGCTGTTAGTTGTTGCACCCATTTTGCAATGACTGGGACTGTTTGTCAGGGGCGATGAGGAGAAATTCAGTTTTGAGAGCATTCAATTTCAGATGATTGAGTGTCAGCCAACTTTGTGTTTCCTGAAGTACTGAGTTGAGAGATCTGATGTCCTCTGGGGAGGAGATTTTCAGGTACAGTTGTATGTCATTGGCACACATGTGATAATGGATGTTGGACAATGTCAGGATTTCTGTTAGAGGCTCCATGAACAGATTGAAGAGAGTAGGAGTAAGAGTGGACCCCTGAGGAACCCCCAGAGTGAGGGGAGAGGGGTTGGACAGAGACTGATTCACCTTCAGCCTTTAGGATCTATTGTGTAGAAATGAGGAAAACCAGTTAAACACAGTCCCTCATAGCCCCATCCTGTGCTCCAGTAGACCTATGAGGGTATTGTGTTTGACTGTATCAAAAGCAGACGAGAGAGGGGCGTGGCCGAACCGCCCCTTAAGATGGCCACAGGTAGCTAAAGCTCCGCTTTTGCTTTCTTCTTCTGGCGGCGTCCGCTGAAAATGGTCATACCTTGAAGGAAAAGGTGCGCAAGCGCGAGGAGATGAGGTAATTTTCATTTTTTAATATTTTTAAAGGCTGCTCACCTCGTTCTTCCCTTGCGTCGCGCACCTCAGAGCTGGTGGTCGCGGCTGCCATTTTGTTTTAACGGAGCGCACCGGAGCCAGTTTTGTTGCTGGGTGGCACTAAATTTCTTTTGACATTTGCAAACTTCGGGAGCAGTGGAAAGCCCCTGAAATAATCTTTTCTTGCTCTTCTGCTTCCCACATTGTGCCTGTTGATTGTTGGCTGATGCTCCAGCTATTGAGCATATTGGTGACATGTGCAACTGATTCCTGTGAGGAAGTTTATTCAGCAAGCTTTGGGATTTGTGATTTTTGCCTTTTTTCTCTATGTATTTTCACCAGTGCACGGAAGGTCTTTAAGCAGTCATGACTGACACATAGTCCATGTTAATTATTAATACTGCTGCATTTTTACCAATAATTTTTCTGATATCTACTTTTATGTCGCCTTGTCTCTATACATCCTACTTTTTGGATAATAGGAAAGGGTTTTTTTTTGTCCTCATTCACCTCAGGCATTGATGACTCTTACCTTTGCCAAAACCTCTATGACAGGGAAAGACCACGTACCCCCCCCACTGGGAATGGTGGAGAGGAGAGGAAGAGGCGCAGGTCTAAGAAAACACCATCCTCCTGTTGGTATATCTCTCTCAGACAGCGTCCGATTTCCCGGCGGCTGCATAAAATGTACTGTGGGGACTCATAGCAGCCAAGTCAGAGAGTTCTATTGGCGTAATCATTGGACAGGGGATTCCTCTTGTTACCTTGAATACTATGCATTAAGCCACTCCCTGGCTTCGGTTACCCCCTACCCAACTTTGTAAAATCTCCCAAATTTTTTTCCCCTTTTTGGACCCATTACCCAACAAGTCCATTCTTGACATATAGAACATGGACTCTAGCCATTTTGCGTGCTGCGGCGGTGTTTCACTAATCCAATTACGTCAGATCTCCCTTCTAGCTAGCAATAGTGCATAAAACAACAGATTCCTGGGTGCTCCTGTCACACCCTCCTTAACCCCTTCGCTGCTAGGCCTTTTCCCCCCCTGTGCTAAGCCTTTTTTTGGCTATTTGGGGTAGTGCGCGCTTAGGCCCCTGTAACTTTTTAACCACATAAGGTATCCACGCCAAATTTGCGTCCTTTTCTTCCAACATCATGGGGATTCTAAAGGTACCCAGGGTTTGTGGATTCCCCTGGAAGGGTCCCAGAAATTAACCAAAATACAGCTAAATTTTGGGTTTTTGGGAAAAATGCGAAAAAGGGCTGCAAATGAAAGCGTCTGGGGTTTTCCCTGCAAATGGTATCAAAAAAGGGTTTGTGGGGCTGAAATCACCATTTTCCCAGCTGTTAGGGAATGACAGACGTTTGTCAGAAAACCAATATTTTTTTCATAGTTTTGGCATTTTTCTGAAACATAGCCTATTTTTGCTATTTTTTGTGCTTTTAACCTCCTTCCAGTTAATGGTAGAAATGGGTATGTAAGCAATAATGGATCCTGGAAAGCTATACAGTTTAGAAAAGTAGACAAAATTCTGAATTCAGAAAGGGGTCATTTGTGTAGATCCATCAAGGTTTCTTTATGGAAAGTAACAGTTAAATATAGGAAAAATTGAAAATTAGTTGAAAAAAACAGCCTTTTGTGTCAATGTTTTCACCTGTAACTACTTCTAATTATGACAGCTCTTTGAAAGCAATATACCGTTAAATCCGCTGGACCTTACTGGTTGTGGGGATATATAGGACTTGTAGGTTCACCAAGAACCCGACGAACCCAGAGCCAATAACTGAGCAGCATCTTGCAATGGTTTTTTATTATGTACCGGGTTATCAATTATTGTGGGAAAATGTATACATGGAAAAATCGGTATGAAAGACACCTATGCATTTCTGAAATGGGAACAAAATATAGAGTTTAGAAACAGTAGATATTTGCAGATTTCCGAAATTGGGAATACTCATACTAGCATGAGAATTATCGGTTATTTTTTAAAATGACTTCTTTTTACACAATGTTTTTCATTTGGAAGGCAGAATGCATCAAAAGTCAATAGGTAATAACAGTTGCTTTACAAATCTGAATTACCCTAAGTCTCCCGATAAAAATGGTACCTCACTTGTGTGGGTAGGCATAGTGCCCACGACATGAAATGGCTCAAAACCCAACGTGAACACACCACATTTTGACAATGAAAAATTAACCTTTTTTTGCAAAGTGCCTAGCTGTAGTTTTTGAACCCTAGCTCTGCCGGCACCTAGGGAAACCTAGCAAACCTATACATTTTTGAAAACTAGACACCCAGGGGAATCCAGGATGGGGTGACTTGACTGGCTCCCGTCAGGTTCTGTTACCCAGAATCCCTTGCAAACCTAAAAAGTTTTCAAAAAAAACACATTTTCCTCACATTTCTGTGGTGGAAAGTTCTGCAATCAGCGTGGATCCACAAATTTCCACCCGCCCCGCGATCCCCAAAGTCTTCCGAGAAAAGTGGTACCTCACTTGTGTGGGTCGGCCTAGTGCCCACGACAGGAAACGGCGCAAAACGCGACGTGGACACACCTCAATTTTGCAGTGAAAAATGACCCTTTTTTGGCAAAGTGCCTAGCTGTAGTTTTTTAACCATAGCTCTGCGGGAACCTAGGGAAACCTAGCAAACCTATACATTTTTGAAAACTAGACACCCAGGGGAATCCAGGATGGGGTGACTTGACAGCCTCCCACCAGGTTCTGTTACCCAGAATCCCTTGCAAACCTAAAAAAGTGTCAAAAAAATCACATTTTCCCCACATTTCTGTGGTGGAAAGTTCTGGAATCTGCGTGGATCCACAAATTTCCACCCGCCCCGTGATCCCCAAAGTCTTCAGAGAAAAATGGTACCTCACTTGTGTGGGTAGGCCTAGTGCCCGCGACAGGAAACGGCGCAAAACGCAACATGGACACACCTCAATTTCGCAGTGAAAAATGACCCTTTTTTGGCAAAGTGCCTAGCTGTAGATTTTGAACCATAGCTCTGCCGGCACCTAGGGAAACCTAGCAAACCTATACATTTTTGAAAACTAGACACCCAGGGGAATTCAGGATGGGGAGACTTGACTGCCTCCCACCAGGTTCTGTTACCCAGAATCCCTTGCAAACCTAAAAAAGTGTCAAAAAAATCACATTTTCCCCACATTTCTGTGTTGGAAAGTTCTGTAATCAGCGTGGATCCACAAATTTCCACCCGCCCCGCGATCCCCAAAGTCTTCTGAGAAAAATGGTACCTCACTTGTGTGGGTAGGCCTAGTGCCCGCGACAGGAAACGGCGCAAAACGCAACATGGACACACCTCAATTTCGCAGTGAAAAATGACCCTTTTTTGGCAAAGTGCCTAGCTGTAGATTTTGAACCATAGCTCTGCCGGCACCTAGGGAAACCTAGCAAACCTATACATTTTTGAAAACTAGACACCCAGGGAATTCAGGATGGGGAGACTTGACTGCCTCCCACCAGGTTCTGTTACCCAGAATCCCTTGCAAACCTAAAAAGTGTCAAAAACATCACATTTTCCCCACATTTCTGTGTTGGAAAGTTCTGTAATCAGCGTGGATCCACAAATTTCCACCCGCCCCGCGATCCCCAAAGTCTTCTGAGAAAAATGGTACCTCACTTGTGTGGGTCGGCCTAGTGCCCGCAACAGGAAACGGCGCAAAACGCAACGTGGACACACCTCAATTTCGCAGTGAAAAATGACCCTTTTTGGCAAAGTGCCTAGCTGTAGTTTTTGAACCATAGCTCTGCCGGCACCTAGGGAAACCTAGCAAACCTATACATTTTTGAAAACTAGACACCCAGGGAATTCAGGATGGGGTGACTTGACTGCCTCCCACCAGGTTCTGTTACCCAGAATCCCTTGCAAACCTAAAAAAGTGTCAAAAAAATCACATTTTCCCCACATTTCTGTGGTGGAAAGTTCTGTAATCAGCGTGGATCCACAAATTTCCACCTGCCCCGCGATCCCCAAAGTCTTCAGAGAAAAATTGTACCTCACTTGTGTGGGTCGGCCTAGTGCCTGCGACAGGAAATGGCGCAAAACGCAACGTGGACACACCTCAATTTCGCAGTGAAAAATGACCCTTTTTTGGCAAAGTGCCTAGCTGTAGTTTTTGAACCATAGCTCTGCCGGCACCTAGGGAAACCTAGCAAACCTATACATTTTTGAAAACTAGACACCCATGGAAATTCAGGATGGGGTGACTTGACTGCCTCCCACCAGGTTCTGTTACCCAGAATCCCTTGCAAACCTAAAAAAGTGTCCAAAAAATCACATTTTCCCCACATTTCTGTGGTGGAAAGTTCTGTAATCAGCGTGGATCCACAAATTTCCACCCGCCCCACGATCCCCAAAGTCTTCCGAGAAAAATGGTACCTCACTTGTGTGGGTCGGCCTAGTGCCCGCGACAGGAAACGGCACAAAACGCAACGTGGACACACCTCAATTTCGCAGTGAAAAATGACCCTTTTTTGGCAAAGTGCCTAGCTGTAGTTTTTGAACCATAGCTCTGCCGGCACCTAGGGAAACCTAGCAAACCTATACATTTTTTAAAACTAGCCACGCATGGAAATTCAGGATGGGGTGACTTGACTGCCTCCCACCAGGTTCTGTTGCCCAGAATCCCTTGCAAACCTAAAAAAGTATAAAAAAAATCACATTTTCCCCACATTTCTGTGGTGGAAAGTTCTGTAATCTGCGTGGATCCACAAATTTCCACTCGCCCCGCGATCCCCAAAGTCTTCCGAGAAAAATGGAACCTCACTTGTGTGGGTAGGTCTAGTGCCCGCGACAGGAAACGGCGCAAAACGCAACTTGGACACACCTCAATTTCGCAGTGAAAAATGACCCTTTTTTGGCAAAGTGCCTAGCTGTAGTTTTTGAACCATAGCTCTGCCAGCACCTAGGGAAACCTAGCAAACCTATACATTTTTGAAAACTAGACACCCATAGGAATTCATGATGGGGTGACTTGACTGCCTCCCACCAGGTTCTGTTACCCAGAATCCCTTGCAAACCTAAAAAAGTGTCAAAAAAATAACATTTTCCCCACATTTTTGTGGTGGAAAGTTCTGTAATCAGCGTGGATCCACAAATTTCCACCTGCCCCGCGATCCCCAAAGTCTTCCGAGAAAAATGGTACCTCACTTGTGTTGGTCGGCCTAGTGCCCGCGACAGGAAACGGCACAAAACGCAACGTGGACACACCTCAATTTCGCAGTGAAAAATGACCCTTTTTTGGCAAAGTGCCTAGCTGTAGTTTTTGAACCATAGCTCTGCCGGCACCTAGGGAAACCTAGCAAACCTATACATGTTTGAAAACTAGACACCCAGGGGAATTCAGGATGGGGTGACTTGACTGCCTCCCACCATGTTCTGTTACCCAGAATCCCTTGCAAACCTAAAAAAGTGTCAAAAAAATCACATTTTCCCCACATTTCTGTGGTGGAAAGTTCTGTAATCAGCGTGGATCCACAAATTTCCACCCGCCCCGCGATCACCAAAGTCTTCCGAGAAAAATGGTACCTCACTTGTGTGGGTCGGCCTAGTGCCCGCGACAGGAAACGGCGCAAAACGCAACGTGAACACACCTCAATTTCGCAGTGAAAAATGACCCTTTTTGGCAAAGTGCCTAGCTGTAGTTTTTGAACCATAGCTCTGCCGGCACCTAGGAAACCTAGCAAACCTATACATTTTTGAAAACTAGACACCCAGGGGAATTCAGGATGGGGTGACTTGACTGCCTCCCACCAGGTTCTGTTACCCAGAATCCCTTGCAAACCTAAAAAGTGTCAAAAAAATCACATTTTCCCCACATTTCTGTGGTGGAAAGTTCTGTAATCTGCGTGGATCCACAAATATCCACCCGCCCCGCGATCCCCAAAGTCTTCTGAGAAAAATGGTACCTCACTTGTGTGGGTAGGCCTAGTGCCCGCGACAGGAAACGGCGCAAAACGCAACGTGGACACACCTCAATTTCGCAGTGAAAAATGACCCTTTTTTGGCAAAGTGCCTAGCTGTAGTTTTTGAACCATAGCTCTGCCGGCACCTAGGGAAACCTAGAAAACCTATACATTTTTGAAAACTAGACACCCAGGGGAATTCAGGATGGGGTGACTTGACTGCCTCCCTCCAGGTTCTGTTACCCAGAATCCCTTGCAAACCTAAAAAAGTGTAAAAAAAATCACATTTTCCCCACATTTCTGTGGTGGAAAGTTTTGTAATCAGCGTGGATCCACAAATTTCCACCTGCCCCGCGATCCCCCAAGTCTTCCGAGAAAAATGGTACCTCACTTGTGTGTGTCAGCCTAGTGCCCGCGACAGGAAACGGCGCAAAACGCAACGTGGCAACACCTCAATTTCGCAGTGAAAAATGACCCTTTTTTGGCAAAGTGCCTAGCTGTAGTTTTTGAACCATAGCTCTGCCGGCACCTAGGGAAACCTAGCAAACCTATACATTTTTGAAAACTAGACATCCAGGGGAATTCAGGATGGGGTGACTTGACTGCCTCCCACCAGGTTCTGTTACCCAGAATCCCTTGCAAACCTAAAAAAGTGTCAAAAAAATCACATTTCTCCCACATTTCTGTGGTGGAAAGTTCTGGAATCTGCGTGGATCCACAAATTTCCACCCGCCCCGCGATCCCCAAAGTCTTCCAAGAAAAATGGTACCTCACTTGTGTGGGTGGGTCAAGGACCCGCGACAGGTAAGGGCCCAAAAGCTATTGAGGCGACATCAAAATTACCTATCACAAACCAACCTGGTTTTACATGGGGGGTCCCATGGGTTTTTGGCCCGGGGCTCGCAGCCATCTAGGGATACCTCCCTAACCCACACATTTCTGGAAACTAGACACCCGGGAGAGTCCAGCGAGGTATGGCTTGCGTGGGTCCCCCATCATTCTCCTACCCAGAATCCCGTGAAAACCTCAAATTTCGAATAATGCAAGGAAAATGTCGCAGTCACATTTTGAGGTTTGCAGGACATTGTAAGATAACTTGTTGGAATCCACAAAAGAGACATCACCATGCACTCCCATGGGTGTTTAGTTTACGACAAAAACTACAGTTGTTAGGTTATTCTTAGATGAAATGTACAGCTTGGCAGAGAGACAAAACAGACAAAGATTACTGCAGAGCCATCTATTCTTCAAGCACACACACATACTGGTTGGATTTGGCACGAGGGCGAGTGATGGTTCAGTATATAAAATTTTATTAACAAGAGATTTCACAAAAATGAAATGCACTGTCAATAATTGAAAGGACAAAAACCTGAACCAGTGACTCACAGCTCGTGAGCTGTAAAGCCACTTCAAGGCACCAACCGCTTTACAGGCCATTCACACACCTTTCATACATGATACACACAAGACCATTCACACCACCAGGCACAAAACCAACACATTACAACATTCACCAAAAAGGACAAGGTACACCCTGCTTGACAAAAACAGAAAAGACATTTTTATGCACAACCACCTATTCCTCACGCACACATACATACTGGTTGGATTTGGCACGAGGGTGAGTGATGGTTCAGTATATACAGTTGTATTAACCAGAGATTTCACAAAAATGAAATGCACTGTTAATTGAAAGGACGAGAAACTGAACCATTGACTCACAGCTCGTGAGCTGTAAAGCCACGACAAGGCACCAACCTCTTTACAGGCCATTCATACACCTTTCATACGTGTGACACATACAAAACCATTCACAACGCCAGCCGCGGGCCCAGCACATTACAACACTCACACCAGCAGACAGCGCCATTCAAGGGCCCATCACTTTCACATGCCCACATTCCTGACACAGCAACCACACCAGCTCACAGATTGCGTTGAGTGGCGTTTGGCAAGCAGTGTGTGTAGTGACCAGCAGCTAGTCACTACTCACACACCGCCAGCCAAGCGCCAGTCTACGTACACCACCAGCCGAGCACCAGTCCACACACACCGCCAGCCAAGCGCCAGTCCACACACACCACCAGCCAAGCGCCAGTCCACACACACCGCCAGCTAAGCGCCAGTCCACGCACACTGCCAGCCAAGCGCCAGTCCACACACACCGCCAGCCAAGCGCCAGTCCACGCACACCGCCAGCCAAGCGCCATTCCACACACACCGCCAGCCAAGCGCCAATCCAAACACACCGCCAGCCAAGCGCCAGTCCACGCACACCACCAGCCAAGCGCCAATCCAAACACACCGCCAGCCAAACGCCAGACCACGCACACCGCCACACAAGCGCCACTCCACACACACCGCCATCACATTTAGGATTTTTTTAATATAAATAAGAAAACACAAACAAATTGCAAATAAATACAAATCTACTAACACAAAATCTGAAACTAAATACACTACACAAATGCCAACCTTGAAACTGAACAAAAAATATTAAACAATAGAGGCCAGGCAGTTCACTTTACCACTCATGGATGCTCCCAAAAATTCTTTTGCGTGTGGTACATTCTAAAACAAGCAGGCACACACAGCCCAGGGTTAGAAGGACACTCGGGGCAGTACATACGAGTCTCCTTCGCATACCTCTTCGCCAACAGACTCTACATCTCTTACTGGGAAAGTCTTTTGAGGGTGTGGGAGGAATGTGATCAGGAAAGTGGCGATCTTTCAATCTAGCAACATCCTCCACCACTCCAACTCTAGGAACACTTACCTGTTCCACTAAAACAAGGCTGCCTATTACAGACTCCTGAAACTTAACAAAAGTCATCTTTGACTCAGGACAAGAATCCTGGAACACAACAAAAGCATTAAAGGTTGCCAAGTGGAAAAGATGGATAGCCAACTTCTTATACCAAATGTAAGCCTTACGAAGAGCAGCGTAAGGTTCCAACCTCTGATCTACTCTGTCAACACCACCCATGTGCCTATTATAGTCTAAAATGCACACAGGTTTGCGCACTTCAGCAATGTGACCCCAAACAGTCACAGGTGCAGTGCTTTCATCATGGATGGTAGTCAGCATGTAGACATCTCTCCTGTCTACAAACTTCACAGCTAGAAGCTCCTCGCAACGCAACGCACTGCACTGTCCCCGCACAAGCTTTTGGCAAACAAGTTCTTTTGGGAAACCTTTACGGTTAGAGCGGATTGTGCCACAAGCAACAGTGTCCACTTTGGCCAATTCCCTGAACAATCACACACCAGTGTAGAAGTTATCTACATATAAATGGTGGCCTTTGTTAAAAAATCCTCTACCAAGTTCCCACACAATTTTCTCAGTCACTCCAAAAGTGGACGGACAACCAGGGGGTTAATCCTGGATTCCTTACCGGTGTACACCCTGAAATTAGAGACATATCCAGTCCTACTGTCACACAGCATATACAGCTTAATTCTATAGCGTGCCCTCTTACTAGGAATGTATTGCCTAAAAACCAAGCGGCCCTTGAACAACACCAAAGACTCATCCACTGCAATTTCTTTCCCAGGAGCATAGATTTCAGAAAATCGATCAACAAAGTGATCAATGACAGGCCGAATCTTAAAAGACGGTCACATTCAGGGTGATCTCGTGGCAACGCTAAACCATTATCGACAAAATGCATCATCCGAAGCAGAAGCAAATACCTATCACGACTCATGACTGCCGGAAATATAGCCGTTGCCATCAAGGGACTAGTAGACCAATATGAAGACATTGATGGCTTCCTTAGCAAGCCCATCAAAAAAGTTAAACCCAAGAACTTCTTCATCTCTTCCAAATTTGTGGGTGTCCACCGGGTAGCTCTAGAGTGGGGCTTAAGGCTGGCACTGTTGTCCCTCAAAAACTGTTCGGCATACAAATTAGTCTGCTCAACGATCTCTGCCAAAAACACATCGTCCATAAACAACTGGAAAAAATGTATCGGCAAAAAGTTTTCAGTATTCACTCTACACCCTCGAACACCAGTAAAGTCTGGCAATGCCGGCTGCACCATGCCTGGGGCAACCCAGAGGTCAGCACTTTCAACGGGAAGCCTTGCAGCCCCAGGCTGCAGCCCAGATGCCTCTTGCTGCACTACACCAACGGGAAGCCTTGCAGCCCCAGGCTGCAGCCCAGATGCCTCTTGCCGCACTACACCAACAGGAAGCCTTGCAGCCCCAGGCTGCAGCCCAGATGCCTCTTGCCGCACTACACCAATGGGAAGCCTTGCAGCCCCAGGCTGCAGCCCAGATGCCTCTTGCCGCACTACACCAACATGAAGCCTTGCAGCCCCAGGCTGCAGCCCAGATGCCTCTTGCCGCACTACACCAATGGGAAGCCTTGCAGCCCCAGGCTGCAGCCCAGATGCCTCTTGCCACACTACACCAACATGAAGCCTTGCAGCCCCAGGCTGCAGCCCAGATGCCTCTTGCCGCACTATCGGCAATGTCCTCCTCTAACACAGAGTTAATCAAAACAATTACTTTCAATAGTAGTCCAAACAGGACTCATTAAGCAATATATGCCAGGACACAGGGTGCAGAATGACATCACATTTATTAACACCATAAATGGAGTATCATTCAATTTTCAACGTTTAATAGTTCTGGTGCTCACACAAAAAAGTGCAAGTGCGTGAAGTGAAAGTGCTTAGTGACATTTAAAACATTACATCGCATTGACAACAACCTAAAAACTCCAAACTACTCAATTACAATGAAGGAGTTTTTGGTTGTAAGGTCGACTGAGCGTTTCGATCTTAATGATTAAAGATCATCATCAGGACTGATGTGTGAGCAATTAGAATCTAGTAAATTAGGCGAGAGGAAATTATCAACACGCGATTGAAACCCGCGAGGCTGGAGTCCCAAGGCGAGTAGATGGAGGATCGAAACAGGGATCAAGGAGGATGGAGTGAATCCGAGTCGGATGTGGAACCCTTGATCTCCGGACTCATCCCGGCTCAAAATAACCCTTGGGTGCCGTCGACTTCCTTCCTCATTAACCGGCTGATTTACATCCTCCTTGATCCCTGTTTCGATCCTCCATCTACTCGCCTTGGGACTCCAGCCTCGCGGGTTTCAATCGCGTGTTGATAATTTCCCTTCGCCTAATTTACTAGATTCTAATTGCTCACACATCAGTCCTGATGATGATCTTTTAATCATTAAGATCGAAACGCCGTCGACCTTACAACCAAAAACTCCTTCATTGTAATTGAGTAGTTTGGAGTTTTTAGCTTGTTGTCAATGCGATGTAATGTTTTAAATGTCACTAAGCACTTTCACTTCACGCACTTGCACTTTTTGTGTGAGCACCAGAACTATTAAACGTTGAAAATTGAATGATACTCCATTTATGGTGTTAATAAATGTGATGTCATTCTGCACCCTGTGTCCTGGCATATATTGCTTAATGAGTCCTGTTTGGACTACTATTGAAAGTAATTGTTTTGATTAACTCTGCATTCATTTACAGTAGCCCAGGCTACACGAGGACTCTTGAAGCCTCCCTGAGACCACTGTTCTCCTTAACCATATTACCACCCCTGGTCTTACTACGGGGTTACCCTTGTTTTTTATACATACTCCTCTAACACAGGCACTTCATCTGCACTAAGAGTAGCTTCATCTGCACTGAGAGTAGCTTCATCATCCGATGATTCCATGTGGAGAGAAAACTCACTGCCTGAATCGTCCTCTGCCTCAGATGCAGAGTCAGTCTCTGAACCATGGTCAGAGGAAGACTCAAAAAGCATACCAACAACCTGCTGAGCAGTAATCCTGCGGCTAACCATTATCCTTACTAAGAAAGGAGACTGCACAAACAAGTCAACAACAACCAACACTGTGCAAAGCAAGTAAGTAAAAAAATGTGTGCCTTTATCACAAAGATCTATATACTCAAAAACTATACGATTCACTTACAAGAGACAGCTACACTCACCAGCACCTACTCTGCAGAGACACAGCAAAAACCAACGATATCCCACTAGAAAGAAAAAAACAAAACCAATTACTCACAATACAACAAAATACACATCGAGCACAAATGCAAAAAGTTTTTGACACTCAAAAAACAGAAGCCAAACATACTGCTATTATTACACCATTCGCAAAAACACATTCATGCAGAGAAATAAAACTCATTTACATTGTACAAAAATTTCTCTTACCAAACACATGCAACTACGCAAACAGTAACGAAACCGCAACCTGGAACAGTCTAAAGAGCAAAAGCCTTGACCTAACAAAAAAGGAGAAATAAAGCATTACAATTGCAATTCACAAGAAATAAAACAACATTATAACACGCTATGTCACTACCCAAATGGGGGCAGAAAGGCCAAATACACATAAAAAATATATGTCCCCTGGAAGCGGCCAATTTATTTATTTTTAGATACCTGGCTCTAGTGGGCTATTCTACTCCCCACCCCCGGGCCAGAAATGCCATAAAATGCAGGTGATCTGTCCCCAGGGGGCAGAAAAGTCTTAAAAATTATTTAGGCCCATAAGGAAGCGACCCTTGGCCAAGGGGTCGCTTCCATTTAAAATTTAAAACTCTCCCTGGTGTCTAATGGTGTTTTCTGCCCCCCTGGCCAAATACACAAACCGATGTGCCTCCAGAGGGTAGAATATAATTTTTTTTTAAAATGGCCCCTGAAAGCAACCCTTGGCCAAGGGTCGCTTCCAATTTAAAAAAAAAAATTCCCTGCCTCTAGTGGGCTTTTCTGCCCCCTGGGTCCAGAAACGCCAAAGAAATCAGGCTATCTGTCCCCAGGGGGGCAGAATATACTTTTAAAAATATTTAGCCCCTGGAAGCGACCCTTGCCCAAGGGATCGCTTCCATTTACACTAAAATCCCTGGTGTCTAGTGGGGTTTTCTGCCCCCTGGGCGCAGAAAGGCCAAATAAAAAATCGATCTGCCCCCAGAGGAGGCAGAATATACTTTAAAATGATTTGGCCCCCCAGGAAGCGACCCTTGCCCAAGGGGTCGCTTCCATTTACATTTATACAAAATCCCTGGTGTCTAGTGGGGTTTTCTGGGGGCAGAAAGGCCAAATAAAAAAACGATCTGCCCCCAGAGGGGGCAGAATATACTTTAAAATAATTTGGCCCCCCAGGAAGCAACCCTTGCCCAAGGGGTCGCTTCCAATTTAATTTTAAAAAATCCTGGCTCTAGTGGGCTTTCTGCCCCCCTGGGTCCACAAACGGCCAAAAATCGGCCGATCTGTCCCCAGGGGGGGGCAGAAAAGTCTTTAAATTATGTGCCCCCTTAGGAAGCGACCCTTGCCCAAGGGGTCGCTTCCTTAACCGAAAAAAACCGAATCCCTGGTGTCTAGTGGGACATTCCTGGTGCACGATCGCGACGCTGTGCGCGATCGTGCACCAGGAATGCCCTGCATTGAGACATCAGGGGAGAGGAAACATAGTTTCCTCTCCCCCGATGCCTCAAGGCATCAAGATTTGGGGCCCCCACCCCACCGCACCAACAAACACTCACCCTCCCTCTGGACGCGCTGGAAAGAAATGATTTCCAGCGCGTCCAGCGCTCCTGATGACGTCGGCGCGCGCTGTGCTCGCTGACGTCACGGGAAGCTTGGGGAGCCAGGAGTGGCAGCAGAAACTCTTCCGCTGCCATCCCCTCTGTGGGGGCAAGATCGATGCCCCAGGGGGAGCGCCAGCGCTTCTCCAGGGGCTGTGCTCATGACGGAGCGGTTCCGTCATAAGCACAGCCCAACCGATGCTCATGACGGAACCGTTCCGTCATGAGCATCGAAGGGGTTAACCCCAAAGATAATTTGTTCGAGGCTTACCATTATGTGTATTCCCAAAATACCTGTAAGTGTTGATTCAACTTCATGCCAGAAACTTTGAATATGCATGCATTGGAAAAACATGTGTACATCTGTTGCTTTTCTAAGCCACACTTTGCACAGGCCGCCGGCTTTCCTTTCCCCATTTTGGACAGCTTCTCAGGAGTTATGTATGCCCTATGAATTGAGAAGAAATTATTCCTATTAAAAAAAGCAGGCTTGACAATAGAATAAAGTGTACACATCGATACTTGCAGATATGTTGTAGATTGCAGCTCGACAAGCACCTGCCCCATATATCTTCTACCAAGGTGAATTCTCCATCGATGTTATCCTGCAGACCCCAATACCATAGGGATACTTCTTTCACGCCTGGAGGTTTACTGGCCAACTGCTCCTCCAGTTCATTGGCTACACCCAATGGTGTTTTTCATGCCTGCGCCCAGCTCTTAAGTTGTATATATTTGAAAAAGGATATTTTGTCCTTCATAAGATCCTTCATCTCACTCCATGAGATTAACTGTCCATCCTGCGTAATCTCTCCCCACACCAGTACACCTGTCTCCCTCATTGACTGAGCCAGTTTATCCTTAAGGCATTCAGGAGTTCCTGAAGAGTCCCAGATTGGTGCGTAGAAGGAATAATAATCTACTCTAAGCCGCCTACGTATCAAGTACCACATTCTAGTAAGAGCTTGCAGCACTTTCAGCTTAACTTTATTGAAAAAGTTTGGGTCCCCAAACTTAAAGAGGAAACCACTGTGTCCCCCTCTACTCTCCTTTATCATTGCAGAAAACATAGATCCTATATCCGTGTCGTCAGGGGTTCTAAAAAGCATTCTGGAGTTGGAGATTTGAAAAGCCCAAGCATATAGCTGGATATCTGGTCGTGACAGACCCCTTTCTCTCTTCTTCTCCGCAGCTTTTTCCAGGATATCCGAACCCCTTTGTAATGCCCAGATGAAAGAATTTATAGCCTGTTGAATTTTATCTATCGTTGATTTCTCAAAATGGAGGGGTATGGTGTTAAATAGATATGTGATTTTTGGCAGGATCACCATCTTAACAAGGTTAACTCGTCCAAAGATCGTAAGGGGAAGGTATACCAAGCTCTTCAATAATTGCACTATTTCCTTATAGATTTTTAATAGGTTAGTTTCTGGGATTTTATTGATGTCCTCCACTATTTTGATCCCCAAGTATCTCATATCCTTTTTAATCAATGGGTTATCTACCCTCTGATTCCAGACCATGATCTCAGTTTTGGACGCGTTTATCTGGTACCCTGAAATTTTACCAAACCTTATAGCTAACTGAAGGGCAGGTGACAACGTGGCCTCAAGGTCAGAAGTAATGATAACCAAATCATCTGCATATAGAGCAACTTTCTTCTCCCAAGACCCCCAACGGAAGGCGGGGATGTTTGTTGTCATCCTCAATTTCTGGGCAAAAGGCTCTATATACAAATTAAATAACAGGGGAGATAAAGGGCATCCCTGTCTTGTGCCTCTTGTGATTCTGAAGGGGGTGGTTAAATTACCATTTACTAGAACTCTCGCCGTGGGGTTTTGATATATTAATTGTACGGCCCTACAGAATTTGTCCCCTAATTCTAGTCTCTTCAAAACCACAAGCAGATAGGACCACCTGACCCTGTCGAAGGCCTTAGCGGCGTCTAACATAATAACCGCAAGGGGGACAGAATAAGCTGTTGCCACATCGATTGCTCCAATAAGCCCATATGTTAGTGCATGGATGTGCCTCCCTCTGATAAATCCCTTCTGATCGTTATGAATTATCCCTCCAGCAGCCTTGCTTAATCTCCCCGCCAATATAGAAGTGAAGATTTTATAGTCCGCATTCAATAGGGATATAGGCCTATATGATTTGCGGTTGGTGGGGTCCTTGCCGGGTTTTAGGATGAGAAATCGTCGCTTCATTCCAAGATCTTGGAAGTTGTATCCCATTGTCCAAGATCTCTGTAATTACCTCTGTCAAAAAGGGAATTAGGACTTCCCCAGGGTCTTGTACAATTCTGCTGGTATCCCATCGGGACCGGCGGCTTTACCACCCTTTGATGTTTGTATGGCCTTCCTCACTTCTTCCTCTGTTACATCTTGATTAAGACTCACTTTTTGGCCTGGTCCAAAGGCTTCACAGACTCTGCTAACCAGGCTACTACCTCCTCCTCTGAGACCTCTTCCTCTTCGGAGTAAAGGCCCGGAAGTACTCAAAGAAAGCCTCTTCCACTTTGGAGCCCTTTGTTAACATTGTGCTAGACTGCCCCAGCTTAATTCCATTGATATAGTATCTATTTTGGTCACACTTAATCTTCCAGGCTAGGAGCTTCCCTGCTCCCTCCCCATACTCAAAGTGGGCTAACTTGCTTGCATCCCATCTTTTCTTGATCCTGTTTTGTAGGGTTTCTTCCACTTGATTTTTAAGTGATGTCAGTCTCTCTTCCCTCTGGGTGTTACTGCCAGCAGTCATACACCTATCTAACTCTATCTTTCTTATTTCCGCTTCCAAATTACTAAGCTCTTGTCTATATTGCCTATTCCTATAGGTAAGTACATTTGTAATTCTCCCTCTAATGAAGGCTGCAGTAAAAAGTAGGGAGGGGTTCTCCGGGGGGTGGGGGGGAGGTAGAGGGCACAGGGTGGGGAGCATGTGGGAAAAAACTATAAAAATTTCCTCCGACATCTCAAACAAACAGAATCCAGTTGAGTTGCAGCATGATGGCTTTATATTGGAAAGATAGCGTAGAAGATGACACAGATTTTATCATGGAATGTTAACGGGCTCCGCACAAGGGTTAGAAGGGACCGGATCTTACAATACCTCAAAGATTCCCCAGCATAACTTTTAATTTTACAGGAAACCCACCTGGTTAAAGAAGAATGTATGAAGTTGTTTAAAAAACAAAGATGGGTTCAACAGGTAGGGTGTACAGAACAGACAGCTACTATAAGAGGGGTAGCAATTATCATTAAAAACAGGGTGGTGGCGTGAGGTTACTAAGTACACGAGTGGATAAGTCCGGCAGATGGATCATAGCCGATTTAAAAATAGAAGACCATCCACTTACTTTAGTAGGATACTATGGCCCAAACCAAGACGATTGCGAACCTTTAAAGTCTGTTTTCACGAACTTATTAGATTTCCCAGGTCCAGTGATAATGTCAGGAGACTTTAATATTATTTTGGATCCTAAGGTGGATAAATCCTGTAACAGTAAGGCTATACCTACTCCGAAATCTCGGGCTTTTTTGAGATCTATGATGCAGCAGCATGCTCTTAGCGATATATGGAGAGAGAGGGTAGGAGCTCGATTAGGTGCATCGTTCCATGATAAAAAATATGGGCATAGATCAAGGATCGATTATTTCTTTGTAGAACTGAATCTGAAACAGGAGGTGTTAGACATCGAATATCTTCCCGCACACCTATCTGACCACTCTGCAGTTCTATTAACACTTAGAAAGAATAGTCAGCATAAAGATAGAAGGTGGACTTTGGATCACACCATTTTCTCAGAGACGGATACCATGGATGGCCTGAAGATAGATGTAGGGGAGTTCCTTCGGATTAATTGTGGTTCCGCCTCAAATGGGATAGTGTGGGATAATAGGAAAGGTTGTCTCATTTAATTATTTCTGATTCAACCCATGTAGTCATCCATTGGGTTCAGTCTTCATCATTTTGGGTCTCATTTGTCACTTCTGAATTGAGCACATATTTTTGATATTGCCTATTGGGAGGTGCTAATCCTATGGAGCCCTCTCCTGCTTCTAAGGCTGCTACCACATCCACAGTTATGCCTATTGCTCGCAAGGATACAAACTCTCCCTCTAAAAGGCAGAAAAATGATCCTGGTTCCCCTACAAAGTCTCCTCTTCCTTTGACTTTGGAAGATCTTATGGAAGAAATCAAGCATCTGAACCTTTTGTCATGGAGACTAACACTACACTTCAATGTATTGAGGAAAAATGGTCCACGTTGGAATCCAGGGTATCTGATGTTGAACAGCGGATCAGTGATGTGCAGGATGCTACTACCAAAATTGATAGTATGTCTAAAGAGATAGCACTTTTGAAGTAGCAGAATGAGGATTTGGAAAACCAGAATGGGTGGAATAATCTTTGAATTTATGGTATTCCGGAGGGAGCGGAGGGATTGGACATGCTTGCCTTTCTTGGGGTCCATGTCCCCAAACTGGTAGGTCTTAAAGAAGGAACACATCTTAATCTACAGCGTGCTCATCGTATTGGCCCTAACCTTCTGATGTGTCAGGTTCTGGTCGTCCTAGAGGAATAATTGTCCTTTTTCTAGAATACACTGAGCTTCTGATGGTGTTATCAGCAGCTAAGCAAAGGAAACAAATATTATGGTCTGGCCAGAAAGTATATATCTCTCAAGATGTGTCACGAGCAACTGCTGCTCGTCGTATGGAGTTTCTGTCCTTTCAGCCAACTTTACGATCTATGAATGCTAGATACGGTCTTGTGCACCCATGTTTCTTCAAAGTCACTTATAAGGACCGTACTTTTTCATTTGACTGCCAAGATGATTTGAGAAAATTTATTTTCCAGCACAAGGGTGAAGCAATGAAGCTTGGGAAAGTTTGAACTTCTTGTTTTTATTATGATTCTTCTGCTATGGGTCTAGATCTTTTTCCCTCTGTTTTTGAAGTTTCATTCAATATATACATTTATTTCTATTCTATTATTTAATTATGTTGTTCTAATGGTAATATATTCAATGTCACTGTTGTGTTTTATGGTTGTTCTCTTCAGCTAATTGAACCAGTTTTTTTAATATTAATATATATTATTCCTTTTTGCAGTTATATGTTGTCTACCCTGGGCTTCCTCCCTCGATTTGACGTGTTGCCCCCGTATACCTCCCTTCTCGTATCTGGTAAGTTGTTTTTCATTGCTCATGTATGTATGATGTATTTTTATTGTTGTTTCTTTATCTTGTTGTCTTATTGATCTTCGTTATATAACTGATTGGGAAGGGTTAACTTCTCTATACGCTCTCCTTTTCTTTTTTCTTAATAATAATTGTCTCCAATGCTGTTTTTCTCTATTTTAAATGAATGTTTGCCTGTTGTCCATCTTTAGTTTCGCGCTTCTCCACCTCCTCACTTTATTCTTTCACGACATGTGTTTCTATTCTCCTCATGACTAAAGCTTTTTGGCTTTCTGTCATCTTCCTTATTTCTATCAGAGTTCTTGTTTTATTTCTCATTTATCTTTCTTTTCTCTCTTTCTCTTTTCTTTTTTGTATTGTTCTTTTTATTCCTTTCCTTATTTCTCTATGTGTCACAATCTTTCATCGATTTTCTTGCTTAGATCATTTCTTATGTTATATATTCTTAGAGAGTTTGATGCTGGTTTCAGTATTCTTTGGTTGTATTGGTTCAGGACATTTGTTAAGATACTACAATGGTGAATTACCTTAAGGTTATTTCTTGGAATGTTAAGGTCTTACGTAATCCTATTAAAAAGCAAAGAGTCTTAACCCATTTAGCCCGCCTCAAATGTAATATTGCTCTATTACAAGAAACACACTTACTAGATAAAGACTTGAATTAATTGCGCAAAAATTGGGTTGGTCAAGTCTTCTGTTCTCCAGCCCTTAATCACAAAAATGGGGTTATTATTCTGATTCATAAATCCCTTTCCTTGGTGTTTGAGAGGAGGGTAGATGGGTTCTATTGCATGCTACCCTACACCATATGCCTGTTTCTATACTGAATATTTATAGAGCCACAGGTATAGATGTACACTTTTGGAATCAAATGTCAGATGTTTTGCGCTCATGTTCTAATACAAACTTGATAGTTGGTGGAGACCTTAATCAAATTGTAGATCCCTTCTTGGCTAGGAAATCTCAGGTGAAATATGTTCCTAATAAAATGCAAAAAACGTTTACATGTTTTGTACACTCTAGAGGATTAGTTGATGCTTGGAGACTATATTCTCCGGACACGTTGGAATATACTTTTTTCTCACCAACACACAAATCCCAGTCCAGGATTGATTACATATTCCTTTCACCACCCCTAGTCGCTTCATTTACACATGCTGAAATTGGGGCAATTTTAATTTCAGACCATGCACCGGTTACAATAGATTTAGATTTATTGCCTGAAGTCTCTAAACCTAATAGATGGCGTTTCAATAATAACTTATTGAAAAATAAAGAATTTTTACAAAATTTTGAATGTTTTATAGAGGAGTTTTTTATGCATAATATTACGCCGGATATCCCCTTCCACACTGTCCGGGATGCTTTCAAGGCTTCTGCTCGGGGTCATATATTGAATTTCATTTCAGTTAAAAAGAAAAAAGCTAGTAAGGAGTCCTCAGCTTTATTTCAATCTATTAAACAGTTAGAACATGCATTTTTACTACCAAGAATGATACTGCGTTACAGAGTTTAATGAGTGCTAAATTCGAGTTTAATTAAAGGTCAACTGAGGAGGCTGCTGGTACTTTGTTAAAAATCAATTCCAAGTTTGGGGGCGCAATAAGGCTGGCAAATTACTCACTAATTATTTGAAAGTTAAATCTCAAAAGTCTAGAATACTTAAGATCTTGGATGAAAGTGGGAATCCTTTTTTTTTTTAAATAAAGACATTTTGAAATGGTTTACAGACTTTTATATCAAACTTTATACACCAGACCACTTTCCCACTAGGGGCCCGATTCACAGAACTAACTTACGACAAAATCCTAAACTTACTACCATTTTGGTATTCACAGAATGAACTTACTCATTTTGGTATTCACAGAAGACACTTACACATTTTGTGTAACTTACACATTTTGTGTAACTTACTCATTTTGTGTAACTTACACATTTTGTGTAACTTACACATTTGGTATTCACAGAAGGCACTTACTCATTGATGAGTAAGTGCCTTCTGTGAATACCAAAATGAGTAAGTTAATTCTGTGAATACCAAAATTGTTGTAAGTTCATTCTGTGAATACCCAAATGTGTAAGTTCATTCTGTGAATACCAAAATTGTTGTAAGTTCATTCTGTGAATACCCAAATGTGTAAGTTCATTCTGTGAATACCCAAATGTGTAAGTTCATTCTGTGAATACCAAAATTGTTGTAAGTTCATTCTGTGAATACCCAAATGTGTAAATTCATTCTGTGAATACCAAAATTGTTGTAAGTTTAGGATTTTGACGTAAGTTAGTTCTGTGAATCAGGCCCGAGATTCTTATTTCCACTCTCTTCCGCCAAGACAGCAACAGACACAGGATCTTTCTTTTTGGAAGAGCCAAACATGATCTCTGAACTAAAGTCTGCTCTTAGTGCTTTACCTAAAGATAAAGCTCAGGGTCCGGATGGCTTTACTGCTGAATTCTATTCCTGTTTTTCGCATCTTTTACTTCCCCACTTACTTTCTTTATATCAGTCTTTTCTCTCTCAAGATAAAGTCAAAGGACCTTTCCTAGAGGCTATGATTTGTTTGATCCCTAAAAAGATAAAGAACCCTCTTTTTGTGCGAATTATAGGCCCATTTCCCTTATTAATTTAGATTGCAAGCTTTTTGCCAAGATTTTATCAATTAGAATTTCTCCTCTAATACCTGATATGGTTGGACTCGAGCAGACTGGATTTGTCAAGGGTAGACATATGACTGACAATTCTAGACTGTTTCTTGATATTTTACATATGGCCTCTTCTTCCAAAATTCCTATGGCTGCCGTTTCTCTGGATGCCGAAAAGGCTTTTGACCGCGTCAATTGGAAATTCATGATGTGGGCTTTACAATGGCATAGTTTTAGTCCAACTTTTCTCAAATATGTAGGTGTACTATATTCCTCACCGATGACGTCTGTCTTTCTAAATGGTTCCCAATCTTCATATCTTCCCCTTTTACGTGGTACCAGACAGGGATGTCCTCTTTCTCCATTGCTTTTTAATTTATCCCTAGAACCTTTTTACATACATTACGTAACTCACCATTGTTTCATAGTTTTCAACATAAAGATACTGAAATTAAGTTCTCAGCTTATGCTGATGATGTGAGCCTGTATGCCTCCGAACTGGAAACATCAATGCCTGCCTTTACTAATCTTTTATCATTGTACTCTAGTTTATCTGGGTACAAATTAAATTTGTCCAAATCTGAAGTACTCCCCCTCAATAAATATTGTTTGAAGAGTCTGTTTGATGGCACTGATTTAAATGGTCTCCGCACAAAATCAAATGCTTGGGAGTAAAATATTCTACCTCCATGGCAAAGACAATTCAGATCAACTTAGAGGACGTTCATCATAAGATTCTTCAAATGGCAGAGAAATGGTCCCCATTATACCTATCCTGGTGGGGAAGGTTGGCCACTATCAAGATGATGTTCCTTCCTGTCATTAATTTGTACCTGTCCATGTTACCTAATAAACTACCTGTAACATTCTTTAAGTTGTTAAATAAATCGATTGTTGCGTTTTTATGGAATGGTAAAAAAGAGCGCATCTCTTTAATATCTCTTTGTAAACCGAAGGAGTTAGGTGGTGTAAAGTTCCCAAATTTTCAACAATATCATAATGCCTTTGTTTTAAAACAGGTCCTACCTTATATGGAAGGCACCGACTCCCTGCCTAACAGTATTTGGCGCATATTGGAGGACTCACTTGTGTCACCATTTCCTTTTTATTCGCTACCATTTTTCTCGAAACCTCCTCGAACCTTTTCCGCTCCCCCTATTAAGTATTCTAGTCAGGTGTCTTCCCTTATAATCACAAGACCCTTATCCCCGATACAACGATTTCTAGAATCCTCTATATGGCATAACAAAGCTCTCAAAATTTCGAATCAATCTATCTTTTGGAGAAATTGGGTTCTGGAAGGTATAATTCAAATTAAACAACTGATATGCAGCATGGTTCCTCTTACCTTCTCTGAAATTCAAAACAAATTTGCTATTCCTTCTACTTATGCTGGTAAATATAAGTCTCTCAGTGATGCCCTTAGGCAAACCATCTCCGATCTCACTCAGTCCCAATCTCATACAATCACCTCACCTCCTGTTTCACTTGTATTATCGTTGTCTCTCAAATTTTCATATATATATATATATATATATAAGTATCTGCATTATACTACTCCTTCCCGTCCTAAATCCAAAATTAAGACATTGTGGGAGTCAGACCTTCAGCATTCCATATCTCTAAGGGACTGGGGTTTCATTTGGAATAAAATACACCATACATCCCCAAATACTAGCACCACACAAACCCTTTATTATTTTCATAAAAGGCTGCAAAAATATAATCTAACACTCTCAAACATGTGCTGGTCTTGTAAAACTCTTCCTGGTACATATTTACATATGTTTTTTCATTGTCCACCAACCACTGCTTTTTGGTTACAGGTTTGCAAGACTATCTCCACTATTTGTTCTATTGATTTCCCTTTTGATGTTAAATGTATTTTTCTAGGAAGTTCTTCACGCTTTTGGCCAACATGTTCTAAATTAAGCAAATTTTTGGATCTCTGACATGCTATTGCCTTTCAAGTTATTACATCCAATCGGAAAAAGGCCAACGATATTAATGTTACCAGCTGGTGGAATCTTCTTTGTTCTCATCATAGACTTGATACAGCAGCAGCTACATCTATGCTACAAATGATGAATAAGGACCTCTTTTGGTCTCCGCTTACTAACTACTTAAATAAAAAGCGTAAAACCCCCAGTGATTCCACTAAGATTTTCCAGCCACCATGATAGCTTCTTCCCACATTATTTTTTATATATAACGTATTTAGCTATTTATCGCTGTTATTATGAGAAATAAGTTGTTAATAATATGTTTTTATTATATGAGCTAATTACTATATGATATAGGATTTATTATGTGATACATGTGCGGATATGTAATGCATAATATTTATTCTCTCTCTTTTTCTTCTTTTTTTTCCTTCTCTTTTTCTCTCCTCTTCTGTTCTCTTCCTTCCTCTTCTTTTCTTAATACTTAAAATATCAAAAAACGTGATGTTCTAAGTACAGAATGATTTCCTTTAATAAGTTTATGATGTATTTCTTTCTTTGTATTAAGTGTTAATAATTTTTTGCCTTTCTGGTTAAGTTATACTTCATAGCTTGGTTTTTCATTCTGTGTAATATATAATTCTGTACATTTATATTCTATTCAATAAGGCTTTGTTAACTAAAAAAAAAAAGCGGGTGAGAGGTCAAGGAGGATCAAAAGGCATGACTCATTCTGGTCCAGCATTCGTAGGGCATCATCTACAATGTGAGTAAGAGCTAATTCCGTGCTATGACCCTGCCTGAAGTCAGATTGGAATTTGTCTAGTAGTTGGAATTGTTCAATATGGCTACATAGTTGGGTGTGAATGAATTTCTCAAGGAGCTTTGTCAGCGTAGGAATGGTGGAGATTGGACGAAAATTGTGAAGGTTAGTCTGGTCAGCAGTCCGTTTTTTGGGATGGGGGTGACCTGCCCTGACTTTAGGCAATCTGGGATTGACCCTTGGAGCAATGAGGCCTTAAATATCTTCGTCCAGAGAGGGAGTATGGATGATCTTATCTCCTTGAAGAGGATCGGTGGTACGGGGTCGCTAAAATAGTTGCAGGTTTCAGAGTGGCCAGAGTTTTTTGAATGGTGCTCTCATCCATGGTTTGGAATAAGCTCCAAGAGGCATTGGTTTTGGGAGGGAGAATCAGATGTTGTGGGGGCAAATCCAGCCCAGGGGATGGAAAGGTGGCAGGTAGATTCTCACAGGCTGCCAGTAGTTCCTGTTAATTTTTGTTGATTTATCAAGGAAGAAGGAAGTGAACTCTTCACAGTTTGACTGCTGACAGGATTCTAAGGAGGAAGGGAAGGGTTGGTTGTTAGATTGAAGCTTGATGAGTTCAAACAGTTATTTTTGGTCATTTTTTTGCTTGATCTAGTTGTTCCCTGAAATAGCTACCTTTAGAGCATATGATGCGTTTGCTATATGAGTTTCTCAAAGCTCTCAGCTGAGTAAGATGGTCCCCAGAGGGTGAGGATCTCCAGATCCGTTCAGCTAGTCTTAGATTTCTTCTCTCCATAATTAGGCTCCCGTCATACCAAGGCTTGGATATTTTGGCGGGCATTCTTTTAAGTTGTAGTGGTGTCATAGAGTCTAGTATGTTGGACATCGAGTGATTGTAGTGGTCTGCGAGGGCACCGACATCAGGCATGTATGGAGGAGCAGGCAGGATGCTGTCCGTGTGGGAGGACAGGTCACTTAGATTAATGTTTCTCATAATTCTTTGCCAGCATCTTGGTTTCTTCGGTTGTCTATTGATGGTTCTCACCGGTTCTGAGACGAGGAAGGAGATGCTATGGTGGTCCGTCCAGTAACATCGGGCCATAGATTCAAGTTGAATGGAGCTGCTCTTGCCAATGACCAGATCTAAGGTAGCTCCCTTGATGTGCGTAGGTCTATCACATATTTGAGTGAGGTTGAGGTCAGATATGAAGGATTTGAGGCATTTGACTGACGAGTCATTCGGGTCATTCCAAAGAAGGTTAAAGTCCCCCGGAAAGATCTGTGTGCTGTGACCGTCCACATTTATTGAGATGATTTCCATGATCTGTTCTATGGAAGGGGGATTGTCTCCTGTAGGTTGATAGAATTTGTGGAATTTGCAAGCATGCTTGTTGTTGGATGAGACCTCAAAACACATGTATTCGCACAATGATAGGTAATCAGAGTATAGTTGTCTAACTGATAGACTGATACGATGAATACATGCGATTTCCCCCCCCCTAGTCTACCCAGTCTATCAAGCCTGATTATGTTATAGTTAGGGGGCATTAGAATGCCAATTATTGTGTGCAGAAATTTCGTTAAGCCAGGTTTCCGTCAGTACTAAAATATCTGTCTCATGTGCCAGGATGAGGGCAGCAATGTCCGCAGCATGTCAAACTGCAGATCTGCAGTTGAGAAGCATGCATTTAAACTGTGGTTTGGGAACATCTGAGAAAAGAATAGTGGTGGGGACTATGGTGAGGTTGTTCTTATTTAAAGATCTAGAGTTAACCGTAGGTTCTCTAGACTGGTCAGAGTGTATTGTTTCAATTAGGCACATAATTTCTGTGTTCAAAGCAAATGATGGGTCATAGGAGCAAAGAAGGGTTCTACTATCCAAGTCTTGGAGTGAGACTCTCTGGAAGGTCAAGAGGGGTCATTAGGGAAGGGTGATGTTTTCAATCTTTGGTGAGCTAGAGCCCCTAGAGGTGAAGTCATAGTGGGTATGGGACATACAGACAACCTAGTTTCGGAATTCGAGGGATGAATGTAGTTATGTGGCAAAGACTTCGAAAACCCCTAGACTTCTCAATACCTGATAGCTCCGATGTGAGGAGAAGGAGGCTTCGAACAACTGCCTTGAGTTGTTGAAGGGTAAGTAAGATATTATATAGCCAAGCTTCCAGTCTGGTGTGGGGACAGGTTCCTGGTCCTTGGGGACAGACCATGCACCGGTTACAATAGATTTAGATTTATTGCCTGAAGTCTCTAAACCTAATAGATGGCGTTTCAATAATAACTTATTGAAAAATAAAGAATTTTACAAAATGTTGAATGTTTTATAGAGGAGTTTTTATGCATAATATTACGCCGGATATCCCCTTCCACACTGTCCGGGATGCTTTCAAGGCTTCTGCTCGGGGTCATATATTGAATTTCATTTCAGTTAAAAAGAAAAAAGCTAGTAAGGAGTCCTCAGCTTTATTTCAATCTATTAAACAGTTAGAACATGCATTTTTACTACCAAGAATGATACTGCGTTACAGAGTTTAATGAGTGCTAAATTCGAGTTTAATTAAAGGTCAACTGAGGAGGCTGCTGGTACTTTGTTAAAAATCAATTCCAAGTTTGGGGGCGCAATAAGGCTGGCAAATTACTCACTAATTATTTGAAAGTTAAATCTCAAAAGTCTAGAATAGTTAAGATCTTGGATGAAAGTGGGAATCCTTTTTTTTTTTTTAAATAAAGACATTTTGAAATGGTTTACAGACTTTTATACCAAACTTTATACACCAGACCACTTTCCCACTGATGAGGCACTAGGGGCCCGATTCACAGAACTAACTTACGACAAAATCCTAAACTTACTACCATTTTGGTATTCACAGAATGAACTTACTCATTTTGGTATTCACAGAAGACACTTACACATTTTGTGTAACTTACACATTTTGTGTAACTTACACATTTTGTGTAACTTGTAACTTACACATTTTGTGTAACTTACACATTTTGTGTAACTTACACATTTTGGTATTCACAGAAGGCACTTACTCATTGATGAGTAAGTGCCTTCTATGAATACCAAAATGAGTAAGTTAATTCTGTGAATACCAAAATTGTTGTAAGTTCATTCTGTGAATACCCAAATGTGTAAGTTCATTCTGTGAATACCAAAATTGTTGTAAGTTCATTCTGTGAATACCCAAATGTGTAAGTTCATTCTGTGAATACCCAAATGTGTAAGTTCATTCTGTGAATACCAAAATTGTTGTAAGTTCATTCTGTGAATACCCAAATGTGTAAGTTCATTCTATGAATACCCAAATGTGTAAGTTCATTCTGTGAATACCAAAATTGTTGTAAGTTTAGGATTTTGACGTAAGTTAGTTCTGTGAATCAGGCCCGAGATTCTTATTTCCACTCTGTTCCGCCAAGACAGCAACAGACACAGGATCTTTCTTTTTGGAAGAGCCAAACATGATCTCTGAACTAAAGTCTGCTCTTAGTGCTTTACCTAAAGATAAAGCTCAGGGTCCAGATTGCTTTACTGCTGAATTCTATTCCTGTTTTTCGCATCTTTTACTTCCCCACTTCCTTTCTTTATATCAGTCTTTTCTCTCTCAAGATAAAGTCAAAGGACCTTTCCTAGAGGCTATGATTTGTTTGATCCCTAAAAAAAGATAAAGAACCCTCTTTTTGTGCGAATTATAGGCCCATTTCCCTTATTAATTTAGATTGCAAGCTTTTTGCCAAGATTTTATCAATTAGAATTTCTCCTCTAATACCTGATATGGTTGGACTCGAGCAGACTGGATTTGTCAAGGGTAGACATATGACTGACAATTCTAGACTGTTTCTTGATATTTTACATATGGCCTCTTCTTCCAAAATTCCTATGGCTGCCGTTTCTCTGGATGCCGAAAAGGCTTTTGACCGTGTCAATTGGAAATTCATGATGTGGGCTTTACAATGGCATGGTTTTAGTCCAACTTTTCTCAAATACGTAGGTGTACTATATTCCTCACCGATGACGTCTGTCTTTCTAAATGGTTCCCAATCTTCATATCTTCCCCTTTTACGTGGTACCAGACAGGGATGTCCTCTTTCTCCATTGCTTTTTAATTTATCCCTAGAACCTTTTTTACATACATTACGTAACTCACCATTGTTTCATGGTTTTCAACATAAAGATACTGAAATTAAGTTCTCAGCTTATGCTGATGATGTGAGCCTGTATGCCTCCGAACTGGAAACATCAATGCCTGCCTTTACTAATCTTTTATCATTGTACTCTAGTTTATCTGGGTACAAATTAAATTTGTCCAAATCTGAAGTACTCCCCCTCAATAAATATTGTTTGAAGAGTCTGTTTGATGGCACTGATTTAAATGGTCTCCGCACAAAATCAAATGCTTGGGAGTAAAATATTCTACCTCCATGGCAAAGACAATTCAGATCAACTTAGAGGACGTTCATCATAAGATTCTTCAAATGACAGAGAAATGGTCCCCATTATACCTATCCTGGTGGGGAAGGTTGGCCACTATCAAGATGATGTTCCTTCCTGTCATTAATTTGTACCTGTCCATCTTACCTAATAAACTACCTGTAACATTCTTTAAGTTGTTAAATAAATCGATTGTTGCGTTTTCATGGAATGGTAAAAAGAGCGCATCTCTTTAATATCTCTTTGTAAACCGAAGGAGTTAGGTGGTGTAAAGTTCCCAAATTTTCAACAATATCATAATGCCTTTGTTTTAAAACAGGTCCTACCTTATATGGAAGGCACCGACTCCCTGCCTAACAGTATTTGGCGCATATTGGAGGACTCACTTGTGTCACCATTTCCTTTTTATTCGCTACCATTTTTCTCGAAACCTCCTCGAACCTTTTCCGCTCCCCCTATTAAGTATTCTAGTCAGGTGTCTTCCCTTATAATCACAAGACCCTTATCCCCGATACAACAATTTCTAGAATCCTCTATATGGCATAACAAAGCTCTCAAAATTTCGAATCAATCTATCTTTTGGAGAAATTGGGTTCTGGAAGATATAATTCAAATTAAACAACTGATATGCAGCATGGTTCCTCTTACCTTCTCTGAAATTCAAAACAAATTTGCTATTCCTTCTACTTATGCTGGTAAATATAAGTCTCTCAGTGATGCCCTTAGGCAAACCATCTCCGATCTCACTCAGTCCCAATCTCATACAATCACCTCACCTCCTGTTTCACTTGTATTATCGTCGTCTCTCAAATTTTCATATATATATATATATATAAGTATCTGCATTATACTACTCCTTCCCGTCCTAAATCCAAAATTAAGACATTGTGGGAGTCAGACCTTCAGCATTCCATATCTCTAAGGGACTGGGGTTTCATTTGGAATAAAATACACCATACATCCCCAAATACTAGCACCACACAAACCCTTTATTATTTTCATAAACGGCTGCAAAAATATAATCTAACACTCTCAAACATGTGCTGGTCTTGTAAAACTCTTCCTGGTACATATTTACATATGTTTTTTCATTGTCCACCAACCACTGCTTTTTGGTTACAGGTTTGCAAGACTATCTCCACTATTTGTTCTATTGATTTCCCTTTTGATGTTAAATGTATTTTTCTAGGAAGTTCTTCACGCTTTTGGCCAACATGTTCTAAATTAAGCAAATTTTTGGATCTCTCACATACTATTGCCTTTCAAGTTATTACATCCAATCGGAAAAAGGCCAACGATATTAATGTTACCAGCTGGTGGAATCTTCTTTGTTCTCATCATAGACTTGATACAGCAGCAGCTACATCTATGCTACAAATGATGAATAAGGACCTCTTTTGGTCTCCGCTTACTAACTACTTAAATAAAAAGCGTAAAACCCCCAGTGATTCCACTAAGATTTTCCAGCCACCATGATAGCTTCTTCCCACATTATTTTTTATATATAACGTATTTAGCTATTTATCGCTGTTATTATGAGAAATAAGTTGTTAATAATATGTTTTTATTATATGAGCTAATTACTATATGATATAGGATTTATTATGTAATACATGTGCGGATATGTAATGCATAATATTTATTCTCTCTTTTTCTTCTTTTTTTCCTTCTCTTTTTCTCTCCTCTTCTGTTCTCTTCCTTCCTCTTCTTTTCTTAATACTTAAAATATCAAAAAACGTGATGTTCTAAGTACAGAATGATTTCCTTTAATAAGTTTATGATGTATTTCTTTCTTTGTATTAAGTGTTAATAATTTTTTGCCTTTCTGGTTAAGTTATACTTCATAGCTTGGTTTTTCCTTCTGTGTAATATATAATTCTGTACATTTATATTTTATTCAATAAGGCTTTGTTAACTAAAAAAAAAAGCAGGCGAGAGGTCAAGGAGGATCAAAAGGCATGACTCATTCTGGTCCAGCATTCGTAGGGCATCATCTACAATGTGAGTAAGAGCTTATTCCGTGCTATGACCCTGCCTGAAGTCAGATTGGAATTTGTCTAGTAGTTGGAATTGTTCAATATGGCTACATAGTTGGGTGTGAATGAATTTCTCAAGGAGCTTTGTCAGCGTAGGAATGGTGGAGATTGGACGAAAATTGTGAAGGTTAGTCTGGTCAGCAGTCCGTTTTTTTGGGATGGGGGTGACCTGCCCTGACTTTAGGCAATCTGGGATTGACCCTTGGAGCAATGAGGCCTTAAATATCTTCGTCCAGAGAGGGAGTATGGATGATCTTATCTCCTTGAAGAGGATCAGTGGTACGGGGTCGCTAAAATAGTTGCAGGTTTCAGAGTGGCCAGAGTTTTTTGAATGGTGCTCTCATCCATGGTTTGGAATAAGCTCCAAGAGGCATTGGTTTTGGGAGGGAGAATCAGACGTTGTGGGGGCAAATCCAGCCCAGGGGATGGAAAGGTGGCAGGTAGATTCTCACAGGCTGCCAGTAGTTCCTGTTAATTTTTGTTGATTTATCACAGAAGAAGGAAGTGAACTCTTCACAGTTTGGCTGCTGACAGGATTCTAAGGAGGAAGGGAAGGGTTGGTTGTTAGATTGAAGCTTGATGAGTTCAAACAGTTATTTTTGGTCATTTTTTTGCTTGATCTAGTTGTTCCCTGAAATAGCTACCTTTAGAGCATATGATGCGTTTGCTATATGAGTTTCTCAAAGCTCTCAGCTGAGTAAGATGGTCCCCAGAGGGTGAGGATCTCCAGATCCGTTCAGCTAGTCTTAGATTTCTTCTCTCCATAATTAGGCTCCCGTCATACCAAGGCTTGGATATTTTGGCGGGCATTCTTTTAAGTTGTAGTGGTGTCATAGAGTCTAGTATGTTGGACATCGAGTGATTGTAGTGGTTTGCGAGGGCACCGACATCAGGCATGTATGGAGGAGCAGGCAGGATGCTGTCCGTGTGGGAGGACAGGTCACTTAGATTAATGTTTCTCATAATTCTTTGCCAGCATCTTGGTTTCTTCGGTTGTCTATTGATGGTTCTCACCGGTTCTGAGACGAGGAAGGAGATGCTATGGTGGTCCGTCCAGTAACATCGGGCCATAGATTCAAGTTGAATGGAGCTGCTCTTGCCAATGACCAGATCTAAGGTAGCTCCCTTGATGTGCGTAGGTCTATCACATATTTGAGTGAGGTTGAGGTCAGATATGAAGGATTTGAGGCATTTGACTGACGAGTCATTCGGGTCATTCCAAAGAAGGTTAAAGTCCCCCGGGAAGATCTGTGTGCTGTGACCGTCCACATTTATTGAGATGATTTCCATGATCTGTTCTATGGAAGGGGGATTGTCTCCTGGAGGTTGATAGAATTTGTGGAATTTGCAAGCATGCTTGTTGTTGGATGAGACCTCAAAACACATGTATTCACACAATGATAGGTAATCAGAGTATAGTTGTCTAACTGATAGACTGATACGATGAATACATGCGATCCCCCTAGTCTACCCAGTCTATCAAGCCTGATTATGTTATAGTTAGGGGGCATTAGAATGCCAATTATTGTGTGCAGAAATTTCGTTAAGCCAGGTTTCCGTCAGTACTAAAATATCTGTCTCATGTGCCAGGATGAGGGCAGCAATGTCCGCAGCATGTCAAACTGCAGATCTGCAGTTGAGAAGCATGCATTTAAACTGTGGTTTGGGAACATCTGAGAAAAGAATAGTGGTGGGGACTATGGTGAGGTTGTTCTTATTTAAAGATCTAGAGTTAACCGTAGGTTCTCTAGACTGGTCAGAGTGTATTGTTTCAATTAGGCACATAATTTCTGTGTTCAAAGCAAATGATGGGTCATAGGAGCAAAGAAGGGTTCTACTATCCAAGTCTTGGAGTGAGACTCTCTGGAAGGTCAAGAGGGGTCATTAGGGAAGGGTGATGTTTTCAATCTTTGGTGAGCTAGAGCCCCTAGAGGTGAAGTCATAGTGGGTATGGGACATACAGACAACCTAGTTTCGGAATTCGAGGGATGAATGTAGTTATGTGGCAAAGACTTCGAAAACCCCTAGACTTCTCAATACCTGATAGCTCCGATGTGAGGAGAAGGAGGCTTCGAACAACTGCCTTGAGTTGTTGAAGGGTAAGTAAGATATTATATAGCCAAGCTTCCAGTCTGGTGTGGGGACAGGTTCCTGGTCCTTGGGGACAGACCATGCACCGGTTACAATAGATTTAGATTTATTGCCTGAAGTCTCTAAACCTAATAGATGGCGTTTCAATAATAACTTATTGAAAAATAAAGAATTTTACAAAATGTTGAATGTTTTATAGAGGAGTTTTTTATGCATAATATTACGCCGGATATCCCCTTCCACACTGTCCGGGATGCTTTCAAGGCTTCTGCTCGGGGTCATATATTGAATTTCATTTCAGTTAAAAAGAAAAAAGCTAGTAAGGAGTCCTCAGCTTTATTTCAATCTATTAAACAGTTAGAACATGCATTTTTTACTACCAAGAATGATACTGCGTTACAGAGTTTAATGAGTGCTAAATTCGAGTTTAATTAAAGGTCAACTGAGGAGGCTGCTGGTACTTTGTTAAAAATCAATTCCAAGTTTGGGGGCGCAATAAGGCTGGCAAATTACTCACTAATTATTTGAAAGTTAAATCTCAAAAGTCTAGAATAGTTAAGATCTTGGATGAAAGTGGGAATCCTTTTTTTTTTTAAATAAAGACATTTTGAAATGGTTTACAGACTTTTATACCAAACTTTATACACCAGACCACTTTCCCACTGATGAGGCACTAGGGGCCCGATTCACAGAACTAACTTACGACAAAATCCTAAACTTACTACCATTTTGGTATTCACAGAATGAACTTACTCATTTTGGTATTCACAGAAGACACTTACACATTTTGTGTAACTTACACATTTTGTGTAACTTACACATTTTGTGTAACTTGTAACTTACACATTTTGTGTAACTTACACATTTTGTGTAACTTACACATTTTGGTATTCACAGAAGGCACTTACTCATTGATGAGTAAGTGCCTTCTATGAATACCAAAATGAGTAAGTTAATTCTGTGAATACCAAAATTGTTGTAAGTTCATTCTGTGAATACCCAAATGTGTAAGTTCATTCTGTGAATACCAAAATTGTTGTAAGTTCATTCTGTGAATACCCAAATGTGTAAGTTCATTCTGTGAATACCCAAATGTGTAAGTTCATTCTGTGAATACCAAAATTGTTGTAAGTTCATTCTGTGAATACCCAAATGTGTAAGTTCATTCTATGAATACCCAAATGTGTAAGTTCATTCTGTGAATACCAAAATTGTTGTAAGTTTAGGATTTTGACGTAAGTTAGTTCTGTGAATCAGGCCCGAGATTCTTATTTCCACTCTGTTCCGCCAAGACAGCAACAGACACAGGATCTTTCTTTTTGGAAGAGCCAAACATGATCTCTGAACTAAAGTCTGCTCTTAGTGCTTTACCTAAAGATAAAGCTCAGGGTCCAGATTGCTTTACTGCTGAATTCTATTCCTGTTTTTCGCATCTTTACTTCCCCACTTCCTTTCTTTATATCAGTCTTTTCTCTCTCAAGATAAAGTCAAAGGACCTTTCCTAGAGGCTATGATTTGTTTGATCCCTAAAAAAGATAAAGAACCCTCTTTTTGTGCGAATTATAGGCCCATTTCCCTTATTAATTTAGATTGCAAGCTTTTTGCCAAGATTTTATCAATTAGAATTTCTCCTCTAATACCTGATATGGTTGGACTCGAGCAGACTGGATTTGTCAAGGGTAGACATATGACTGACAATTCTAGACTGTTTCTTGATATTTTACATATGGCCTCTTCTTCCAAAATTCCTATGGCTGCCGTTTCTCTGGATGCCGAAAAGGCTTTTGACCGTGTCAATTGGAAATTCATGATGTGGGCTTTACAATGGCATGGTTTTAGTCCAACTTTTCTCAAATATGTAGGTGTACTATATTCCTCACCGATGACGTCTGTCTTTCTAAATGGTTCCCAATCTTCATATCTTCCCCTTTTACGTGGTACCAGACAGGGATGTCCTCTTTCTCCATTGCTTTTTAATTTATCCCTAGAACCTTTTTACATACATTACGTAACTCACCATTGTTTCATGGTTTTCAACATAAAGATACTGAAATTAAGTTCTCAGCTTATGCTGATGATGTGAGCCTGTATGCCTCCGAACTGGAAACATCAATGCCTGCCTTTACTAATCTTTTATCATTGTACTCTAGTTTATCTGGGTACAAATTAAATTTGTCCAAATCTGAAGTACTCCCCCTCAATAAATATTGTTTGAAGAGTCTGTTTGATGGCACTGATTTAAATGGTCTCCGCACAAAATCAAATGCTTGGGAGTAAAATATTCTACCTCCATGGCAAAGACAATTCAGATCAACTTAGAGGACGTTCATCATAAGATTCTTCAAATGACAGAGAAATGGTCCCCATTATACCTATCCTGGTGGGGAAGGTTGGCCACTATCAATATGATGTTCCTTCCTGTCATTAATTTGTACCTGTCCATCTTACCTAATAAACTACCTGTAACATTCTTTAAGTTGTTAAATAAATCGATTGTTGCGTTTTCATGGAATGGTAAAAAGAGCGCATCTCTTTAATATCTCTTTGTAAACCGAAGGAGTTAGGTGGTGTAAAGTTCCCAAATTTTCAACAATATCATAATGCCTTTGTTTTAAAACAGGTCCTACCTTATATGGAAGGCACCGACTCCCTGCCTAACAGTATTTGGCGCATATTGGAGGACTCACTTGTGTCACCATTTCCTTTTTATTCGCTACCATTTTTCTCGAAACCTCCTCGAACCTTTTCCGCTCCCCCTATTAAGTATTCTAGTCAGGTGTCTTCCCTTATAATCACAAGACCCTTATCCCCGATACAACAATTTCTAGAATCCTCTATATGGCATAACAAAGCTCTCAAAATTTCGAATCAATCTATCTTTTGGAGAAATTGGGTTCTGGAAGATATAATTCAAATTAAACAACTGATATGCAGCATGGTTCCTCTTACCTTCTCTGAAATTCAAAACAAATTTGCTATTCCTTCTACTTATGCTGGTAAATATAAGTCTCTCAGTGATGCCCTTAGGCAAACCATCTCCGATCTCACTCAGTCCCAATCTCATACAATCACCTCACCTCCTGTTTCACTTGTATTATCGTCGTCTCTCAAATTTTCATATATATATATATATATAAGTATCTGCATTATACTACTCCTTCCCGTCCTAAATCCAAAATTAAGACATTGTGGGAGTCAGACCTTCAGCATTCCATATCTCTAAGGGACTGGGGTTTCATTTGGAATAAAATACACCATACATCCCCAAATACTAGCACCACACAAACCCTTTATTATTTTCATAAACGGCTGCAAAAATATAATCTAACACTCTCAAACATGTGCTGGTCTTGTAAAACTCTTCCTGGTACATATTTACATATGTTTTTTCATTGTCCACCAACCACTGCTTTTTGGTTACAGGTTTGCAAGACTATCTCCACTATTTGTTCTATTGATTTCCCTTTTGATGTTAAATGTATTTTTCTAGGAAGTTCTTCACGCTTTTGGCCAACATGTTCTAAATTAAGCAAATTTTGGATCTCTCACATACTATTGCCTTTCAAGTTATTACATCCAATCGGAAAAAGGCCAACGATATTAATGTTACCAGCTGGTGGAATCTTCTTTGTTCTCATCATAGACTTGATACAGCAGCAGCTACATCTATGCTACAAATGATGAATAAGGACCTCTTTTGGTCTCCGCTTACTAACTACTTAAATAAAAAGCGTAAAACCCCCAGTGATTCCACTAAGATTTTCCAGCCACCATGATAGCTTCTTCCCACATTATTTTTTATATATAACGTATTTAGCTATTTATCGCTGTTATTATGAGAAATAAGTTGTTAATAATATGTTTTTATTATATGAGCTAATTACTATATGATATAGGATTTATTATGTAATACATGTGCGGATATGTAATGCATAATATTTATTCTCTCTCTTTTTCTTCTTTTTTTTCCTTCTCTTTTTCTCTCCTCTTCTGTTCTCTTCCTTCCTCTTCTTTTCTTAATACTTAAAATATCAAAAAACGTGATGTTCTAAGTACAGAATGATTTCCTTTAATAAGTTTATGATGTATTTCTTTCTTTGTATTAAGTGTTAATAATTTTTTGCCTTTCTGGTTAAGTTATACTTCATAGCTTGGTTTTTCCTTCTGTGTAATATATAATTCTGTACATTTATATTTTATTCAATAAGGCTTTGTTAACTAAAAAAAAAAAGCAGGCGAGAGGTCAAGGAGGATCAAAAGGCATGACTCATTCTGGTCCAGCATTCGTAGGGCATCATCTACAATGTGAGTAAGAGCTTATTCCGTGCTATGACCCTGCCTGAAGTCAGATTGGAATTTGTCTAGTAGTTGGAATTGTTCAATATGGCTACATAGTTGGGTGTGAATGAATTTCTCAAGGAGCTTTGTCAGCGTAGGAATGGTGGAGATTGGACGAAAATTGTGAAGGTTAGTCTGGTCAGCAGTCCGTTTTTTGGGATGGGGGTGACCTGCCCTGACTTTAGGCAATCTGGGATTGACCCTTGGAGCAATGAGGCCTTAAATATCTTCGTCCAGAGAGGGAGTATGGATGATCTTATCTCCTTGAAGAGGATCGGTGGTACGGGGTCGCTAAAATAGTTGCAGGTTTCAGAGTGGCCAGAGTTTTTTGAATGGTGCTCTCATCCATGGTTTGGAATAAGCTCCAAGAGGCATTGGTTTTGGGAGGGAGAATCAGACGTTGTGGGGGCAAATCCAGCCCAGGGGATGGAAAGGTGGCAGGTAGATTCTCACAGGCTGCCAGTAGTTCCTGTTAATTTTTGTTGATTTATCACAGAAGAAGGAAGTGAACTCTTCACAGTTTGGCTGCTGACAGGATTCTAAGGAGGAAGGGAAGGGTTGGTTGTTAGATTGAAGCTTGATGAGTTCAAACAGTTATTTTTGGTCATTTTTTTGCTTGATCTAGTTGTTCCCTGAAATAGCTACCTTTAGAGCATATGATGCGTTTGCTATATGAGTTTCTCAAAGCTCTCAGCTGAGTAAGATGGTCCCCAGAGGGTGAGGATCTCCAGATCCGTTCAGCTAGTCTTAGATTTCTTCTCTCCATAATTAGGCTCCCGTCATACCAAGGCTTGGATATTTTGGCGGGCATTCTTTTAAGTTGTAGTGGTGTCATAGAGTCTAGTATGTTGGACATCGAGTGATTGTAGTGGTTTGCGAGGGCACCAACATCAGGCATGTATGGAGGAGCAGGCAGGATGCTGTCCGTGTGGGAGGACAGGTCACTTAGATTAATGTTTCTCATAATTCTTTGCCAGCATCTTGGTTTCTTCGGTTGTCTATTGATGGTTCTCACCGGTTCTGAGACGAGGAAGGAGATGCTATGGTGGTCCGTCCAGTAACATCGGGCCATAGATTCAAGTTGAATGGAGCTGCTCTTGCCAATGACCAGATCTAAGGTAGCTCCCTTGATGTGCGTAGGTCTATCACATATTTGAGTGAGGTTGAGGTCAGATATGAAGGATTTGAGGCATTTGACTGACGAGTCATTCGGGTCATTCCAAAGAAGGTTAAAGTCCCCGGGAAGATCTGTGTGCTGTGACCGTCCACATTTATTGAGATGATTTCCATGATCTGTTCTATGGAAGGGGATTGTCTCCTGGAGGTTGATAGAATTTGTGGAATTTGCAAGCATGCTTGTTGTTGGATGAGACCTCAAAACACATGTATTCCCACAATGATAGGTAATCAGAGTATAGTTGTCTAACTGATAGACTGATACGATGAATACATGCGATCCCCCCCCCCCCTAGTCTACCCAGTCTATCAAGCCTGATTATGTTATAGTTAGGGGGCATTAGAATGCCAATTATTGTGTGCAGAAATTTCGTTAAGCCAGGTTTCCGTCAGTACTAAAATATCTGTCTCATGTGCCAGGATGAGGGCAGCAATGTCCGCAGCATGTCGAACTGCAGATCTGCAGTTGAGAAGCATGCATTTAAACTGTGGTTTGGGAACATCTGAGAAAAGAATAGTGGTGGGGACTATGGTGAGGTTGTTCTTATTTAAAGATCTAGAGTTAACCGTAGGTTCTCCAGTCTGGTCAGAGTGTATTGTTTCAATTAGGCACATAATTTCTGTGTTCAAAGCAAATGATGGGTCATAGGAGCAAAGAAGGGTTCTACTATCCAAGTCTTGGAGTGAGACTCTCTGGAAGGTCAAGAGGGGTCATTAGGGAAGGGTGATGTTTTCAATCTTTGGTGAGCTAGAGCCCCTAGAGGTGAAGTCATAGTGGGTATGGGACATACAGACAACCTAGTTTCGGAATTCGAGGGATGAATGTAGTTATGTGGCAAAGACTTCGAAAACCCCCTAGACTTCTCAATACCTGATAGCTCCGATGTGAGGAGAAGGAGGCTTCGAACAACTGCCTTGAGTTGTTGAAGGGTAAGTAAGATATTATATAGCCAAGCTTCCAGTCTGGTGTGGGGACAGGTTCCTGGTCCTTGGGGACAGGGGCTTAGAGGAGGGGGTGCAACGGGGGAGGTTAGAGAGGCTTGTAGTCTAGATAGATATATGGGATGCATCATGCAGTGGTAGGGGAGGTAACTGGTTGTCAGGAGGTACCAGGGATTTATGTGCCCCAGTGGTGGCCTGGTTAGGGAGGTCGGAAAGTGGGGTGGAGGTTAGAGAGGTTCGTAGTCGTGATAGATATATGGGATGCATCATGCAGTGGTAGGGGAGGAGTCTGATTGTGAAGAGGTACCTGGGGTTTATGCGTCACTTTGGTGGCCTGGTAAGGTAGGTATGAAAGTGTTAAACCTTCACTCACCTGAAGTCCAGGTTGTTCAACTTGAGAGATGAGACGGTATTTCTCTTCTGCCCCTAAAAACCTCTACCCATCTGACTGATTTCACAACGCAGTCCGATAAGTATAGATCTCCAGGGGAAGGGGGAAAAAAGGGACAAAATAATAAACAAAAGAAACACTCCACTGGTTACAGCTTCAATTGACGCCACTCATTCCTTATTTCAGGTATTATTACGTCTGTGAGCTGATATCTCTATAAAACAGAAGTGAAAACACATTAACTCTTCTCATATACTGTTTCCCTCCGACTATCTATTATACATTATCATTTAGGAAAATACCTTTCAGTGCTTGTGGTTATTTTCACCATAAAAATGTTCATTTAAATATGCAGCACAAATTATTATTCTGACAATATCTGTAAAAATAAAGGAACAACATTCACTATTATGCACCAATCATAGTCCTCAGTATAATGTGCTTTTGACTCTCACTTACTAATAATGAACTTAAATAACATATATAATGAATCTGAGAAATGTCCTTATTTATTGTCCTTTCTCTTGATCTTTTTCTTTACAGGCGTAATTGCTGCCCTTCTTATTTCAAGGTTCTGGGAAATGTTCCAATGTTCCAAGGTAATTATCTGTAAGCATGCCTTAATTCTCAAAACTTGTTTCTTGTGCGCGCTAAGAAATAATTGTGTCTTGTCTTGACAACTCATAAATTATCGTTTTTTGTAGGCATTCAGCTTTGACTCCAAAAGAAAGAAATAGAAATCAAATTACCTTAGTCTCTTCAAATGTGCTTCTATTCACACACGCGATAATCTTACTTGACCTTTTCTCCTTGCTTTGTGTTTCAGGTCGGAGCAGAAAGGATGCAGGACCAGAAGAAGAATCTCCGAGTCAGCGTTGCTGTGGAGACCCAGCTGGGAATGGGAGCTTCGGTGAGAGAAACCTCTTGCTGCAGGCACGAAGACTTCTCTGGAATTCAGGTGAGGAAGAATGAAAATGAGCGCAAGCGTGTGCAGTTGGGTTTCAGGGACTTTAATACAGTTCTTGAAGGGTGGGGTTCTTCAGTTGGGGAGGCAGAGAAACGTGTTGCACGTGCCTCAACTGTCAAGTAGGCAACGTGCTATGTATGAAAATTAGTCTTTGATTTGGCAGCATGATTTTTTAGGAAGAGCTCCTTGACTTTTACTCCAGGAACAAGCATAAGCAAATGCAAGGATTTTTACAATGGTTTTAGTGCATTAATAAGGCCTCATAATAATTGTGCATATTAACAATAAACCAAGGACTTATTTACATATTGTTTTCGCCGCAAAATACACAACAACAATATGATTGCACATATATTCTTTATGACTCAGTGTGAGGCTGTGCTATATTTCTTGCACTAACCCTAACATGAAAGTGGGTGCGACACCAGTGTGGTGAGAGGGGGAGTCATGTGTACTATAGGAGTGAACGAGGAGGAGAGGAAAGTAAGATGGGGGATTGTTTGCCTAATTGAGTTCGGAACCTCTGACCCAGTAGTCTTAGGCAGTTGGCGATCCTGTTGGCAAGTTGTGGAGGAGAGAGACATGTGGTCTGACCAGTCTATTGTCTTGGGAGAGTTGCTATTTAGTTTGCAGGTCTCTATAGCGGACCTCTGGAGAGGAGGGGTAGGGTCGCATGGGCTGTTGAGGCTGTGAGAGTACACCAGCTGAGGATTAAGGGGGTTGCCAGCAGGGAAAAGGGGATCTTGGGAGGGTGAAGGTTTGTACTAAGACAAAGTGTTCTTGATGCTGGGGAAGATGTTGTCGAAGATGCCCAGGTTGTGCTCAGATGATTGTATGAGGATGGCCCCATTGTTGTAGAGGGAGATGGTTACATCGAGTTCGTAGGAGGGAGAGGGGCTAACCGTAAATCTGAGCCCGTGAGGGGTCTTCTTGGATGTGATGATTTTGAGCATTGAGTAGAAAGCCATCCTCCATTTAGCCCGTCTTTTCGTGAAGAAGATAAGGTCACTTATTACCGCACCTTTTTTGTGTGCAGATGTAGGGATCCGAGATCACGGTTTCTGGGTTCATTTTTAGGAGTCTGTGTTTAAAGTTTTCGGATGCATTTTTTGTAAGATTAGGCAGGTTATTAATTGAGTAGGCATTGTGTCCTGAAGACTCCAAATTCGACAGGATAGGAGTACCGACTTTAGGATCCGTCCTCAGGCTTCATCCAGTTTGATTCAGAGGTAGGGGTGGAAATGAGTACAGAGCTCTACTTGCCACGAGAGCCCAGAGAGAGGCAATACAAGTGAAGGTAATAACAGAGAACTTGATAAGTTAACCATATCCTTTGTTTCAACAAAAAGCTTTTATTGCTTGGAAGATCTCTGAATAAGAAGAAGAGGATTGCCTTGTGGATGAGCAATGTAGAAGAGAAACTGGGTAAGAGCAGCAAGTGTAAGTTCATCTGATTTGCATTTTGAGAGCAAATAGCAGTGATTCAAACCGCCAGTGGTGAAATGCCGAGTCAGGTGGGAGAGAAACCCCGAAACCTGGCTCAAGCAGTGCCACTCTGCTGCAACATCAACAGGGGTCATGTATTGCCCGATCCTCAATCTCAATACGAGTCTGAGCGGCCCAATGAAAAGTTTGACTCAGTGAGGCGGAGCGGAGGAGACCAGGGTTCCTACAGCACAGTGAGGAGTAGAGACTGGGGGGTCGATTCCGATGTCGGCCGAAAGCGCACCTAACAGTATTCGTCCGGAAAAAACACCAGCCGAACGCGTGTTTTCCGACCGACTCGAACACTCTACCGAACGAACAAGTACGATGCGCACAACAGCCCAGATTCCGAGCGAGCTGTACTTACCCATTCCAGCTCCTGTTCCCCGCCCGAGCTGGATCCGTAAACGCCGAATCGAGTCACACGGAACCAAATACACAGCACCTTCTGGCCGGACTAGTACGATGCGTCTTCCGTACGCGCCGAACTCGTCGCTACGTCCGGCACGTTTGAGCATCCGGGCGAGCCGTACATAAGCTCCGTTTCGCGCCACAAGACGATCCACGGCTACGAGATGAACAAGCCTGCTATGAGTATGACTCGAAGACACAAGAAACCCGAACGAGACGATCCAAGCATGAATCCCATTGCGCAGGTCCTACCTATACTCTACATCTATTACCGGGACCGGCACGGACGCGTACGGTGCAGACGGTAAGTCAAACACCAACAATACAAACAAACCACACGTACACGAAATATGTCACACACACATAGGGATGCACAAATAATGTACACTAGCAACAGCAGAACCATATGGGTGGGATGGCCAACACCAATGCCATACACACCCATAGGGGGATGGATGCCTGCCACTACTACCACCCCTACCCAGGGGTGCCTGGATGCCTGTCACTACTACCATCCCCACTCATGGGGGGCTGGATGCCTACCACTACTACCATCCCCACTCATGGGGGGCTGGATGCCTACCACTACTACCATCCCCACTCATGGGGGGCTGGATGCCTACCACTACTACCATCCCCACCCATAGGGGGCTGGTTGGCTGCCACTACTACCACCCCTACCCAGGGGGCCCTGGATGCCTGCCACTACTACCACCCCTACCCAGGGGGGCCCGGATGCCTGTCACTACTACCATCCCCACTCAGGGGGGGCTGGATGCCTGCCACTACCACCACCCCTATCCAGGGGGGGCTGGATGCATGCCACTACTACCACCCCTACCCAGGGGGGCCTGGTTGCCTGCCACTACTACCATACCCACCCTTAGGGGATGGATGCCTACCACTACTACCATCACCACTCATGGGGGCTGTATGCCTGTCACTACAACCACCCCTACTCATAGGACGGGTAATGCATGACACAACTAGCATACTCCCACATAAGGACTGTCTGTAAATTACATCCCAGCCCCCAACACCATGACAAGCGTGTGTGGTCTGTGTCAAATGCATACAACACTGAACATGACATTGAACATACAATGTGACCCTCTAACACATGTGTCACACATAATTGTGTGTGTGGCCTACACAATGCAAGCAGACCATGACCACTGTGGCAATGTGGCCCAAAGCCCCATCACCACAGTGCCCATAAGGTAAGTGTGTGCCCCATAGCTGAAGCACATTTTGAACAGTGTGGCAATGGGGCCCAAAGCCCCATCACCACAGTGCCCAAAAGGTAAGTGTGTGCTCCATAGCTGAAGCACATTTTGAACAGTGTGGCAATGGGGCCCAAAGCCCCATCACCACAGTGCCCAAAAGGGAAGTGTAGTCCTGGTAAAAGCTGCAAAAACATAACTGCAGGGATTATTCCTGGCCACACAACACCAAACACTACAGTGGCATTGTAGTGCTTGTGTCCCATAGCAACATAGATTGTGTGAGGCAAGCAGTGCAGTGCCAATGACACATCGTTCTGCCCATGTGCACACAAACATCAGCCATGGGGGCCCACATTGTCTACATTCACAAATAACACAATGACAGAAGTGAGCATCATAATGCAGACCCACATATCAGCACCAATGGACACAAATGTAGATATCCTGTGGAGACTGTAGATGTCAGGTGAACAAATACCATACCATGGCAGCAATGGGACATACTAACCATGATCAATGTGCTGACTGATGACCTAGCAGTCCCAGGGCCAGCAGGGGAAAGCCAACAAACAACATACAGCCAATGGCAAACTAAAGATATGCCAATGCAGTGGTGCAAAAACACAAACAGGCAGACTCACACTGCATATCATACACAACAGGTGAGGGGGGTTGTGTGCCAGTGTCCCCAGGCAAACACACAACACATGATTCACTGATACACAGATGTCAACACAGTCACATACAAAAGTAACTCATGGATTGGATTCCCCTATGTGGGCAAACAGGCATTGTGAGATGAGAGGGCGCCCAAATTACACATGTCACACAAGCTTGTAGGAACAGCAACACACACAGCAAGAGACAGAACCACCATAGCACTCCCCCCAGGGACCCCACATTGTGGTGACACTAGCCTGCATGACAATCACACTGTGATGACAAAGGTAGATGACATCCACACTGTGAACCACAGCCATTTGTCCTGAGCAACAAACTACCATCACACCTATACAAGCACAAAGCACTCAGCACGGCCTGCCAGCCAAGGAAAATATGGAGGTAGTGCCCCAGCCATGCAACAACTCACATTTGCACACCCTCAACGCCACACACCTTGAACTCCACCAATGTGCAGCGTTGAAGCTCACATGGACTGCTGACATTGCACATGCACCCATGACAATCCCAGGGGTGGTGGGGGGAAATGAGGTGCAGAAACCCATCACACATGTCCAGTCAACAATACTTGTGAATGTCTGACACACTGCACAGTATGCCGTACATGGGCATGACGTGAAATCCACCCCAAACAATGGGATCCTGGCCATAGTCACACACCAATGAAGAAGCCAAGCTGACCCACAAAGGACACACATAGACAACTTCAAACATTGCAGCTCTGACCCTGAGGAGTGGCAGCAGTCACACACACAACGTGTCACAATCACTGAAAGCATACACAAACAGAAAATCACATTACTCGTGTAACCAACAAGTGCCAAGAGGAATCCTGACTGTGTCCCATCTGCGTTTGCCCACATCCCCAACCCTGACAACAAAGACAACTAGGGATGACAACCTCATGAACATTAGTTTGCCATGCACCCACATCCCGGAGTAACCAGGTCCAAGATGCTGGATGAACACAGAACAACTCTGCAAGCATCACAAACAGGAACATCCATAGGGACACAGCCTGTGTAGGAAAAGGAGAAGGGAACACGCACAGACATGCCTACACAACACACAACATGGGCACAGCCTATATCACGGAATCACGCACTGCCATGAGGGCACTCCACTCCTGTGGAAGGTCAGCTGTGCCAAACCTTGTCTGTGCATGACTCAAACATGTCAGCAGAACACTCGGTCAGTGAGTCAACAACTACAACACACTGAAGGCTTTGCTCATATCAGCCTGGGCATGGGAGTGTCACGTCAGTCATCTGCATACACCCAAGACACGTGTCAAGCAACTTGCACTGTGTACACAGATGAGTCCTCCAAATTTGATGTGCTAAACTGCATGTCCATTGGAGACGGGCACACAGTCAGGGTACTAGGAACATTGGACAGTGGTAAGCCCACCAGATGTGCATCAGTGTAGGACAAAGATGGTAATCTACAAATGCTAAATGTACATCCCTGTGTCAAATGCTGAACATTACACCCTCAGACTGCAGCAAAGGATGCTATAGATCCAGACTAGATTAGGACACATATCCCATGGACCACATGGAGCCCATCACAGCAAAACTTCATTTACCTGATCTGAACACTATTACAACAGCAAATGCATGATTCTGCACATCTACATCATGTACCGCCAAAGATTAACCACAAGTAAACAAAAATACGCTTTATTCAGCAAGTGTGCAACTCAAATCAAAAGTCCAAAATAAACTAAGGCCAATGGCCAGTCCAAATATACAGTCCCAACAGGGTGATGTGTGACAACTTGTCAACAATTGTTTGCCTGCACAGGTACGGACAGGGGACATCCCCCTTGGAGGGGCATACGAGGGGCAGGCCAGGCACCGCAGGGACAGGATCAGGGGATGCCAGAAGGAGGCAGTGAAGGGGAGGTGGGTGCAGGAGTGTCACCGGCAACTGCAGTGGAGGTGTCTGACTCAGGGGGGGCTGGCACCACCGCAGGGCTCAAGTCAGATGGAGTTGGTGCTGCAACCACTGCAGTGGGCTGGTCAGATGGAGTGGACTGGGTCCCCAATGCAGTGCCCGAGTCAGATGGGGTGGTTGTGGACTCCACCGCAGTGCATGACTCCAAGGTAGTGGAAGGGGGGGCAGAAGACCTGGGCAGGACAGAGGGGGGGGACACGGTCTCCACACCAGTGGCACAAACAGGCAGAGCATCTGGTTTGGGGGTGGAAGAGCAAGTGGCAGGGGGGGAGGGCCTAAGCAGTTTGGGGATGGGGTATCGGTGTGTGAGGGAACCTGGGGCAGGGTGTGGCGGTGGAACCTGTGGAGTGGTGGCCTGGGGGATGGAGGTGAGAGACTGGGTGGTTGACTTGCAGGGCGGTGGCGGGGTCTTGCTCTTCCGGGACCGGGGGACTTGCGGGTGGGGGGCTCACTCTGCCTGCGCCTGGGGGAGGGTGTCCGGGGCGAGGGGCACTCCCTCTGTGTGGGTGGACTTCCTCTTCCCCCGGTATGCTGGATCAGCAGGATTGGAGGGGATGAGGCCGAGGTCACACAGGAAGATCTGCTGTGTAGGTGTGTTAGCAGGCGTGGCAAGGGAAGGGGTCTTGGAGGGAGAGGATTTGGAGGACTGCGGAGTTAATGTGGATGCCTGTGTGTGTGTGTGTGTTCCCCGTCCCCTGTGTCTGTGGTATCAGTCCCCTGAGGATGCGTGTGTGCACGTCTTGCCTTTCTCTTGGGTATGTCTGTGCTGCTCGTGTCTGTGTGTTTGGGTGACTGTGCAGGTGTGCATGTGCTTTGGACAGGTAGGGGGCAGGAAGTGTGGATGGGGCAGAGGTGGGAGGGGTGAGGGACTGTTGGAGGAGGGACACTGCTACCGTCAGGGAGGAGTCCATGGACCTATTGCTCCTCTGTAGGGCAGACATACCCGTCGAGATGCCCTCCATGAACGACACCAGCTGTGTCAACAGAGTGGTGTGTGCATGGAGGACACTAAGCATTGCTGTCTGCCCTACATGGAGCTGCCGAAGGAGGTACACAGACTCCTCACTCAGGGCAGCAGGGGACACAGGGGCAGGGGCTGCGGTGCCTGGCACGAAGGAGACACGCTCCCGAGTACGGGAGCCCCCACGGACCTCAGGAATGGGAGCCAATGGGAGGGCGGTGGTGGTGGTGGTGGCGGGGCCAGACAGACTAGCTGGCCTTTGGTGGCTGCTGAGACCCGCCTCCACAAGGGAGTCATCCTCTGAGCTGCTGTGGTCCGCAGCTGAGGTGGATGGTGCTGAGGACTCCTCGGTGTGGCTCCCCTCGCCCTCCGTGCCACTGGGTCCCTCTGACCACTCGTCCGATGCTGATCCAGTCTGGCTCCGCTGCTCCTCCTGGTCCGTGGAGCTGTCCCCTCCTGTGGCCATGGATGTATCTGCAAACAATTAGGGAAACAGACAAACATCAGTCACCTGCACTGACCACACACACCACAGTAAGTACAGCACATTACAGAGCAAGCCCTGGCATCCTTAGTTGAACATTGCCTAAAGTCCTCACACAGATTCGGGAAGCCAATTGTCAGTCTGATGGTCAACCATGGGACTCACACCCCTCCTGCCCTTGCACCCATCTGTCCGGTGCCTGTCTGATGGTAAGACCCCAGTGTGGACACATGCACCACCTACACAGTTGTTGGACATTGCAGGGAACACGGTGAAGTATGTGAACATGCACACATCACATCTCTTGCCACTGAGTCAGTGCAGGTGTCCGGATAAAGGGATGGCCAGAGTCTAAATAGAAATGCATGTGATGCATACCAGCACCAGACACCATGATGCACCCATGTCCGGATAGTCAATGCCACAATGGGGTGCATGTTGCACATGTCACTCCCCTGCAGGATCAGTCTCAGGAAGTTGAATGCCATGACACAGGAATGCGTGCAAAGTCATACATTACTGTCTCAAGTCACATGGCCATGGCAGCCAGCCAACAACAGTCTGCACTGTGTCACAATCCGAGGGCATGGGGAATGCAAGTTATGTGACTGACAAGTGCACATGTCCATCCCCCAAATACCACATCATCTGTACTACTATTTGTCCACGTCATACCAACTGGACATATGGGGGACATGAAACACAACTCTCTGAACATGAGCACCTCACAGTGTGCTGTGAATGACAATACAGCTGACTGAAAGTCACAGTCGCAAACACCTGTGTGCACAGTCAAGTGATCAGACACCTATAAGTCACAGAAGTATCGTCTATCATGGTCACATCTCAGATGGCATGCTGAGCCCTAACCGATAAACATACCAGTAGTCCTGACAACGAAGACACAGCACAATGAGACAGAGGCAGACACCTGAGGGTACATTACACTGATCACAACATGCCAGATGATACACGGGAGTGGGAGTACAGAGTGCATTGCATGCCCTGGAGTAGGCATGACTGTCCAGCTCCACCTGTAAGAGGGATGAGTCCTGGACAGTAGGCAGGTGGCTAAGCATGTGTGACACACTGGATACACATACTCCTGAGGCCCAAACATTGTTCCCACCAGCAGCATGGGTGTGTGCCAAATTCCCCAGGGACATGTGGTGAGTCAGAGCAGCAAGCGGACCACATATCAAAGTTACACCCAGATTACATGTCAGAACTTAGGCATTGTGTAAGCAATTGACCCACCCATGAATCGCACAACATAGTCACGGGAACAAATGCTGTCCCCCAGCTTGAGCAAAGCTAAATGCAATGACACAGTCCCCAAATGACACAATTTCCTGACTATAAGGGCCACACATATGCGTATCAGAGGAGAAGTGGGCATGTCACAAATGAGGGACATGGGTCCTGGACCACATGACTGATGTACTGTGGAAGTTTAACCAGGCCAGAGGAGGGCACATAGCATGTCAGACAAAGTGCACAGTGCAGTCATGGACTCACCCCCTCCTTGCTGCTGTCTGTCCTTCAGCTGCCCATCCAGGTCAGGGAAGACCACCGCCAGGATCCGGAGCATGTGGGGGGTCAGAGTCCGATGTCCGCCCCTCCTGCGAGGAGGCGACAGCTTCAGCTGGACCCTTGCGATCCTCTGGGTCCAGCCACGAAGGTCCTGCCACCTCTTCTGGCAGTTGCAGATCCTGCGCCTGTAGACCCCCACGGATCTTACTTTCCGGGCGATGGTCAGCCAGATTTCCTGCTTCTGGTGGGCATCAACCTGTGAGGATGACAAAGTGAAAAGGCCATTACTACACATGCAACATATACGTGCATCACACAGTTGGATATACATGTCTCAATCACAGGGGCATATGATGTACACAGGCAGTGCAACAATGGCTATGAACAGTTTGCCAGCAGTCACTACATGGTATCATTGCATGGGAAGTAAACCTAGTTGGAATGCACTGTTACTGCACTGTACCAGTTCAGTGCATGTAACTACACACTTTGGGGTGTGACAACTACTCAGTGGGCATGCTAGCCAGTGGTGTGCACACTGAAAGCCCTGCTAGTCAGACAACATGCACAATTAGTGAGGCAGTGGACAGCACACTCACCTGCTCCCCTGGTTTCCCATACAGCTTGCTGTACTGTGGAAGGAGGCTGTCCAGCAGGGCCTGGTTCTCCTCAAGGCTGAAGGCTGGGGCTCTCTCCACAGTACGTGCCATTGCAGGAGCCAGAGGATGCATAAACAGCAGCAGTGTTGGTGGCAGATGTTGTCCTGGAGCATGTAGTGCAGGCAAGAGAGCTCTCAGGGGAACAGCCAGCATTATATGTGTGCTGCAGAGGCAGATACTGTCCCATGTGTCCAAAGTGATAGGTCCAAGTCGTTTGCATCTTCTGAATCTGACCAATCCATGGAATAGCAGCACTAATACACACCCACAGCATCCTTCAAAACTTCAACTTCATGACACCCATAATTTTGCAACATTGTTGTGGCTGGCCAACTGAATTCACTGCATCAGACTCGTTGGAGCTTCGAAAACGCGTCCGTTGCCATGCCAGGCCCCAGCCAATGTGTGCGCACCGCTCGGTCCACTGCTGTACAACGCGTATTTCGGGATACAACGCGTACCCGCTCACATACAATGCAATGGGCCGGCCGAGCACACCGATCGGTCCATTGCTGTACAACGCTGCACCGGGATATAACGCTGCACCGCTCACATACAATGCAATGGGCCAGCCGGGCACACCGATCGGTCCATTGCTGTTCAACGCATACCCGGGATACAATGCGTACCCGCTCACATACAATGCAATGGGCCGGCCGGGCACACCGATCGGTCCATTGCTGTACAACGCGTACCCGGGATACAACGCGCACCCGCTCACATACAATGCAATGGGCCGGCCAGGCACACCGATCGGTCCATTGCTGTACAACACGCACTCGGGATACAACGCGTACTCGCTCACATACAATGCAATGGGCCAGCCGGGCACACCGATCGGTCCATTGCTGTTCAACGCGAACCCGGGAAACAACGCTGCACCCGCCACATACAATGCAATGGGCCGGCCGGGCACACCGATCGGTCCATTGCTGTACAGCGCGTACCTGGGATACAACGCGTACTCGCTCACATACAATGCAATGGGCCGGCCGGGCACACCGATCGGTCCATTGCTGTACAACGCGTACCCGGGATACAACGCGTACCTGCTCACATACAATGCAATGGGCCGCCGGGCACACCGATCGGTCCATTGCTGTACAACGTGTACTCGGGATACAACGCGTACCCGCTCACATACAATGCAATGGGCCGGCCGGGCACACCGATCGGTCCATTGCTGTACAACGCATACCCGGGATACAAAGTGTACCCGCTCACATACAATGCAATGGGCCGGCCGGGCACACCGATCGGTCCATTGCTGTACAACGCGTACCCGGGATACAACGCGTACCCGCTCACATCCAATGCAATGGGCCGGCCGGGCACACAGATCGGTCCATTGCTGTACAACGCGTACCCGGGATACAACGCGTACCTGCTCACATACAATGCAATGGGCCGGCCGGGCACACCGATCGGTCCATTGCTGTACAACGCGTACCCGGGATACAACGCGTACCCGCTCACATACAATGCAATGGACCTGCCGGGCACACCGATCGGTCCATTGCTGTACAACGCGTACCCGGGATACAACGCGTACCCGCTCACATACAATGCAATGGACCGGCCGGGCACACCGATCGGTCCATTGCTGTACAACGCGTACCCGCTCACATACGATGCAATGGGCCGGCTGGGTACACCGATCAGTCCATTGCTGTACAACGCGTACCCGGCATACAACGCGCACCCGCCACATACAATGTATTAGGCCGGCCGGGCACACCGATCGGTCCATTGCTGTACAACGCGTACTCGGATACAACGCGTACCCGCCACATCCAATGCAATGGGCCGGCCGGGCACACCGATCGGTCCATTGCTGTACAACGCGTACCCGGGATACAACGCGTACCTGCTCACATACAATGCAATGGGCCGGCCGGGCACACCGATCGGTCCATTGCTGTACAACGCGTACCCGGGATACAACGCGCACCCGCTCACATACAATGCAATGGGCCGGCCGGGCACACCGATCGTCCATTGCTGTACAACGCATACCCGGGATACAAAGTGTACCCGCTCACATACAATGCAATGGGCCGGCCGGGCACACCGATCGGTCCATTGCTGTACAACGCGTACCCGGGATACAACGCGTACCCGCTCACATCCAATGCAATGGGCCGGCCGGGCACACAGATCGGTCCATTGCTGTACAACGCGTACCCGGGATACAACGCGTACCTGCTCACATACAATGCAATGGGCCGGCCGGGCACACCGATCGGTCCATTGCTGTACAACGCGTACCCGGGATACAACGCGTACTCCGCTCACATACAATGCAATGGACCTGCCGGGCACACCGATCGGTCCATTGCTGTACAACGCGCACTCGGGATACAACGCGCACTCGCTCACATACAATGCAATGGACCGGCCGGGCACACCGATCGGTCCATTGCTGTACAACGCGTACCCGCTCACATACAATGCAATGGGCCGGCTGGGTACACCGATCAGTCCATTGCTGTACAACGCGTACCCGGCATACAACGCGTACCCGCTCACATACAATGTATTAGGCCGGCCGGGCACACCGATCGGTCCATTGCTGTACAACGCGTACCCGGGATACAACGCGTACCCGCTCACATCCAATGCAATGGGCCGGCCGGGCACACCGATCGGTCCATTGCTGTTCAACGTGTCCCTGGACAGGTCACACGCATATGTCACCATGCTGGTCACTGGTGAACCTATGCCAGCCACATATACTTTCCAGGGACTCAGGGGCACACCTACAACACCCCACCCAGTCCACACTGTATCTAAGGCATGTGTGGCAGCATAACCTTATCTGTGTATGGGGGTGAATATGTGGTTTTTGGGGTGGCATTTGGGGGCAGGCACACCCAGGCTGTGCACGTGTTCATGGGGACAGGGTCCTTTGTGTGTTGTGCACCTGACCACTGTGGTGTGCAACTTTTCATTTATGGGCATGTGTCATGGTCACATTTCCAGGTTGTGTATGTGTATGACATGTCACATACCCCCAGGCTCACATGTGGGAAGGCATGTACGTCACAGGGTGGCCCATTGCCACAATAGTGATGTCCCTTCGCAGTCTGTGTGCATGTTGTGTTTCGCATGTCTCTGACTCCATGTGCACAATGGGAGACAGTCTCCACATCCACGTGGTTTGTGCATGAACTTTGATGTGTGTGTGTGTGTCACAGACGTCCATGTCTGTCCTGCAGAGGCTACAGGGGCCACTACCTGTGGGTGTCATGTTAGTTTCTCTGACGTGTACATGATACGCAATGTCATGCCAGTGTCCATGTGGCAAGACAGGGTCCCTGGGAATCTACCTGTCAATGAGCTGTGATGCCTGTGGAGCATCTGTCCAGACATGTCACTGTGGTATTTGTGTGGAACGTGAGAGCAGTAAATGGGTACTGTGACACAGCCTAATGGTTTCCCATAGCACACCCTGGAACCTGTTGTCAACACTTGTTGAACAGAGATGTTAGATGATGTCCATGTAGGTGCCATATATGTCCAAACAGAACGACACACACATCAAGTACTTATGTTTGTTAATGATGTATCATGTGAAATTGAGTATGGTGAACGGCACATAGTTGGGGTGACTGACAATCTTGCTTTCTTCACCTATGCACTGCAGGGCTCTTGCTGTCCATCGACCATTCCCAGACCTGGCAACGATGGTGGAACGTGACAGCATCCGACGGTACAGCTTCACCAGGCAGCTTATTGAGGATTTGGCAGTGCGGTTGGACCCACATTTGCAGCCTGGCCGTCCGTATCCTACAGCGCTGACCCCCAAGGTGAAGGTGATGGCAGCCCTACACTTCTTTGCCACCGGTACCTTTCAACACACTGTGGCGACTGCCGGTGGGATGTCACAGACTATGTTCAGTCATGTGCTACGCGATGTTTTGGGGGCAATGTTGATTTACCTGAACCAGTACATCTATTTCCCAACACGTCAGCGACTCACTGACGTCAAGAGTGACTTCTATGCCCTGGGGAGGATGCCACATGTAATTGGCTCCATTGATGGGACACATGTGGCTTTGATACCACCACAGGCACATGAGCAGGCATACCGGAACCGTAAACATTACCATTCGATCAATGCTCTGGTGGTATGTCTTGCAGATATGACCATCACACATGTGTGTGCCCGTTTCCCCGGTTCAGCACACGATGCCTACGTGATGAGGAGTAGTCGCATCCCAAGGATGATGTCACAGATGCTGAACCAACAAGCCAGGCTTGTTGGTGTGTACTGACTTTGTACCATTGTGTGTGTTCTGCTATGTTGTTTTCCGCACACATTTTCAAATCGGCTAATGTGCAATTGTCTGTCTGTAGGTGACTCGGGAAACCCCAACATGCCGTGGTTGCTGACACCCCTCAGGAACCCTGTGACACCAGCCCAGATGCGCTACAATGAGGCACATGGTCGGACAAGGAGGGTGATTGAGCGGACCTTTGGTCTCCTGAAGAGCCGCTTCCGCTGCCTGGACAAGACAGGAGGGGCCCTCCCATATGCCCCAGCAAAGGTGTGCAAAATTGTCATCGTCTGCTGCATGCTGCACAACCTGGCAGTGCGGAAGGAGTTGCCTCTCATCCTGGATAACGATGACCAACGTCCGTCACCTGTGGAAGATCCTGGCCTGGGTCACGATGCCAGTGAAGATGATGATGATGATGATGGTGATGTCCGCACACAGCTCATCACCAACTTCTTCAGCTGAATGTGAGTCTCCAGAGGGTTGTAATGTCAATGATTTGAGTTTGCATGATATGTGTGTGTGGTGCTCTGTTGCTGTTTGAGTGTGGCCATGTGCTACTTGACTGGATGCGTGCAGCGATGTGCCCTTGCAGGTGGTCTGTACTGCCCAACAGTGTTGACATGCTAACTTGGTTTTGTGTAGTTATCTCGTGACATGTATTAGACATGAGTATTGCCGTTCTGTGCTGTTCTTCAGTGGTTTTGACTGTGTGTCATGTCTGTCCTTCACAGGGTGCTGCCGGAGTTGTTTGATCAACTTGGATCCCACGAATCCATGAATCAACTTGCAAGGTGGAAGCAGTCATTTCCCTACAGGTGATGTGTCACACACCCCTGGACTTTCTATCTTCTGCACTTTTTGACTTTGTGGCCACAGCCAGGTTGGATTAGCTAGCATTTGTAGTGGAAACAACATGTTGCAAATGTGTAATAAACCTGTGCTTCACTTTGGGATGTGCGTTGTCTGTGGTCACACATCTGACTGACATTTGCTTACTGCACCTGTAGTCTAGTTGACAGACTGTGAATAGGTGGCGTATCTGTGCATTCCACTGTATTTAGTTGCAACATCAGTATAGGTGATGAGTCTGATGGCCCTGGTGTGTATGTGTTGTGTGGCCCTAGTGGTGTGTCTCCCTCATATGTGTCACATCGCCATGACTGACATGACGGTGTTGGACTTGCTGTAGCAGTTAGCATGCACAGTGTCATTTTTCTGATCACCATCTCCATGACAGAGAGCACGTTGGAATCATAACAGAGGCAGATATGGTGTATTCGTGAGTTTATTTACATACAGGTGTGAGAATGGTGCACAGGATGGTGGGTGCTGTACATAGAAATTGGAATCCAAAGTTCCCATGTGATTTGGAAGTCTTGGTAGCTGAGATTTCCAGAGTAAAGTCCACAGTCATCTGATGAATTTGGCCAACTAGAGCTCCCCATGTCATGTGGGAGAGTTGGGTTGGCTTCGACAGGGCGTGCAGTTTGCACACAGAGGAAAAGTTCCAGAACAGGTGTTGGCTTCCTGGGGGATGTAGATGGCCATCGGTCTCTCAGTGTGGCCTCCTCGGACGGCCCCTCTTCTTGGGGGGGGTCCTCAGGTGCAGGCTGCGGCGGTGCAGGGGACTCTCTGCCAGAGTCCTCCTCCCTCCCTGTGGCATTTGCAGTTGTTTCAGCAGCAGATGTTGTGGGCACACAGGGAGGTGTGGCCATGTTGGTGCTGATCTGGCGGAGGCATGTCAGTATGTCCCTATGCACCGCTGTCAGTTGTTCCAATGTGTCCCACTTGGACTCCATGCCAGACATGTGTGTCTCGACACGTGACATGTGTGTCTCGACACAGGACATGTGGGAGTCCAAGCGGGCATGATGGGCAGCCTGCTGCTGTTGTATGTCCTTGAGGATCCCCACTACCTGGCTGACCTCTCCGGTGCTAGTCTGGTATGCATCCGCGATGCGTGCCAGTTGTGGGTCATCATGCAGTCCAGACCCCTCTGCAAAGAGCGACCTATGTCTACCACCCCTCCCACCACCCCAGGCGACACGTGCAGGACCTGCGGTGGCACGCACAGGTGACCGTGGGCCCACTTGGGTGTTGTTCCTGGGCTCGTTGTCACCAGCTCCAGTTTGGGTCTGGGTCCCTGCGCTGTTGTCATCTGTGGTCCTTGATCTGTCCGTGTTGGCAGGGGTGGCCTGTGTGTTGGCAGTTGTTGGAGGGGTGGGTGCAGGGGGTGCAGATGTTGGTCCTGCTGGTGCTGCATGATGACTCACACCGGAGGGTCCAGCTGGTTCTTCGCCATCCGAGGAGTGCAGAGGCTGATCCACACCAGTGAGCTCAGTGTTCCCTGGAGCCTGGGACAGGGACTCCTCCTCGTCTGCTGCTGTGTCCCCATCATCACCTGTTTTGGGGAGAGACACAGATTGTATGTTATGTTTCTACTGGCATCAATTGTTCAAACACCTGACAGTTGTGACTGTACCTCTGGATGTGGGCCTGGACATTGCATTCTCCTAAATTGTGACAGTCAGAGAGTGATATTGGTGTAGCACATTGTCCTGCCAACCTGTGGCATGTCAATGTGAATGTTGAGGTGTGTGCATGACCAGCATTGGTGGTATTTGCTTGCCATCCGGGCCTCCTTCTTCCCCCAGCCCAGTTATCCCACCATGAAGCGTGCTTCCATTGCAGGGAGTGCAAGTTGTCTTTCAGGATGTCAGTCAGTGGTGTACTGCTGTTGGTTGTTGCACAGTTCCCAGCAGGGCCTTGTGCTCCCCCAGCAGTACCCAGTGTCAGCCATCTTGTGAGTCCTTTTCCACTCCCTGTGATGTGAGCATGGTTCAGGGTGATGTTGATGGGCCAATTGTGAGGCTGACCAACATCTGTGACTACCACTCCCATCATGCTATTGCCTACACCCCCTTCCCAGCATGCCCATACTTCCTTCCTTTTGAGTGGACTTCACTGTGTGTGAGTGTGACAGCAATGGCAAGATGGCTGGCAGTGTGGTCCTGTTGTTTGTTGGTGCCCAGTTCCCAGCAGGGCCTTGTGCTCCCCACAGCTGTGGCCCGTGTCAGACATCTTTGAAGTGGCTTTTGACTCCCTGTGAGATGTGCATGCTTCAGTGCTAACTTGCTGGGCCATGTGGGTGTGAGATGTTGATCTGTGACTACCACTCCCATCATGCTATTGCCTCCACCCCCTTCCCAGCATGCCCATCCTTCCTTCCTTTTGACTCTGCTTCCCTGTGGGGTGGGGTGCCTGTGCTGACAGGATGGCTGGGAGTGTTGTCCTGGCAGTTGTTTGGCTACAAGTCCCAAGAGTGTCCCTGTGCTTCACACAGCATAACCCAGGGTGGTGGTTCTTTGTGGGATCTTCAGTTAGGATGTGAGGCATTGCATTCTCCCAGGTGGGTTATGTGGAGTTAGTGTTGAGGGGGTGTGTGAGTGGAGGTGCTTGTAACTATGGTCAGTGCTGTGAGTCCTCCTTCCCACCCAGCCAGATATCCCACCATGGAACGTGCTTCCATTGCAGGGAGTGCAAGTTGTCTTTCAGGATGTCAGTCAGTGGTGTCCTGCTGTTGGTTGTTGCACAGTTCCCAGCAGGGCCTTGTGCTCCCCCAGCAGTACCCAGTGTCAGCCATCTTGTGAGTCCTTTTCCACTCCCTGTGATGTGAGCATGGTTCAGGGTGGTGTTGATGGGCCAATTGTGAGGCTGACCAATATATGTGACTACCACTCCCATCATGCTATTGCCTACACCCCCTTCCCAGCATGCCCATACTTCCTTCCTTTTGAGTGGACTTCACTGTGTGTGAGTGTGACAGCAATGGCAAGATGGCTGACAGTGTGGTCCTGTTGTTTGTTGGTGCCCAGTTCCCATCAGGGCCTTGTGCTCCCCACAGCAGCACCCAGTGTCAGCCATCTTGTCAGTTGTTTTCCACTCCCTGTGATGTGAGCTTGGTTCAGAGTGGTGTTGATGGGCCAATTGTGGGTGTGACCAATATCTGTGACTACCACTCCCATCATGCTATTGGCTACACTGACTTGACCAGCATACACAGAATTCCTTCCTTTCGGTGAGCTTCCCTGTGAGGTGGTGTTCTAGTGGTGTTTAAATATCTGGGAGTGTTTGTTGGTTCTATTTGTGCCACTGCCTTGCTGTATTTCTTGTTAGGTTTGTACATGTCATGACACAGTTACATATCACTATAAGATGGGAGGTATTGTGTTTGTCTGACTAGCATTCACATCTTGGGATGAATATCTTTTGGTTGCTGTGTATTTGCTAAGGGTGCATGGTTTGCCTATCCCCTTGACTGTGATGTGTGTGTGTTGTCACACCATATTGTGTATATTAGTTGTGTACTCACCAGGCTCTGGGATGTCTGTTAGTCCGTATACGCTCACTGGTGGTAGGATGGCCCGCACCTTCTCCTCCCAGGGCCTGAGGTATACTGGTTTTGCAGGAGGGCCACTGCCGGTGTGCTGGCTGAGGAGGTAGTCCTTTTGAGTAGGTCCCGGACCCTCCTGCGCACATCATACCACCTGTTCTGGATGTCTTCCTTTGTGCGCAAACATGGTGATTGTGCGTTCACCCTGTCGACAATCCTCGCCCACATCTTGGTTTTCTGCGACATGGGGGTCTGTTCTACCAATGTACCAAACAACTGTGGCTCTACCCTCAGGATCTCGTCTACCAGGACTTCCAATTCACTATCTAGGAACTTATGGTTCTTCTTTGGGGGCATGGTGATGGGTGGTGGTGGTGATTGATGTGTGTGTGTGCAAGTGGGGGGGTGTGAGTGTAGGTTTAGCTGGGTGTGTGTGAGGGTGCTATTTGTAGGTGTGGTAATGGTGTGTGGCTTGTGGCTTGTGTGATGTATGAGCTGTGAGTGTGTCTGTGGTTGCTGTGTGATGGTGTTGTGTGCTGGCAGGTCAGTGGAATTTGCAAAGGATCATGGTAGGGATTTGTGGCCTTTATGTAGGTGGAGTTGGAGGTGTGTCCTTGTTCCATTTTTTTTTCCTCCCTGTATTTATTGGCTTTGTGGTTGCTTGTTTGGCCCTTTTTTTTCTAATTTTTCCTTGGTGTTTTTGGTGCATGTAGGAGTCGTTCTTGTGTCCGAGTAGGACGCTGCAGTTGTGTGGTGCGATCTTGTCCGACTTGTTCCCGCTGTGTGTCAGCTAGGTTTCATATGCGGCGTACGAGTCGGTCGCGTAGTATTGGGTTGCTTCGGCTGGGTTTTGTATGCGTGTCGGTCGTACGGCTTGTGCTCCGGGCGAGTCGGTCGTGTTTTGCACGCACAGCATCGTACTACGCGGGTCGGCGTTCGCGGGTATGTTTCGTTCGGGTTCAATCCGGGTGCGTGTCGGTCGGTTTGTTTCGCGTGATTTCCCGGCCGGATGGCTTGTTTCCGTCCGGCTCGGTCGGTCGTTTTGTATTCCGTTCGAGTCGGTCTGATTTCACATGTATTTCATCGTACTACCAGGGTCGTACGGCGCCGGTACGTGTCGGTCGGACTTTATTCCCAGACCGAGTCGGTCGGTACGTTTTCCGGCCCAAATCGGAATCAGCCCCTGGGAGTCTCCTTTGACGTGGGTGATCGGGGGAGGGAATTGAAATGGTACCTTGTTGTATGTCTTCTCTGAAATCAGAGGCTGCCAGCGTCTCCGGTGCAATTCTGCCAGCCCAACATGGAACGCTGGGCTTCGCTACGTCTAGGGGGCCCGGTGTGGACCAAGCAGCTCTCTTGGTATCCAGGGCTTCACAGAGTCGATGCGAGAGCCAGAGGGCCCATTCTGACACCCGCCACGTCCATCCTTGGGCTGATGCCTCCTCGGCCACAGCGCCTCAGTTGCAATCTTATCAGCCCTCATGCAACGCTGGTCTTCTCGAGTCAGTGCAAGCGCCTCCGAAAGCCTACCTCATGTGTGCGTTTGGATACTGATTGATACGATGATACTGATTGGACTGATATTTCCCTGTTGTCATATATTCAATAAAAAGATATGATAGATAAAAAAAAGGGTCCCTTGAAGTCAGATACATCATTGTTGAGTTCCCTCTAAAGTAATTGCCTTTGGAACCAAGAGCTTTGATTAGACGAAGGTGAATTTTGTAGCCGATGAGGTAGCTATGTGGGTTAGATAGATTTGCCAACTTGCCGTAGTATAAGGTTTACTTTCAGAATTGGGGGCTGATATTGAGTTTGACAGACAGGGTACATGGTGGTAGAGGTGATTACTTCTGCCACTCTGCTGAATTACCATCTGCAAAATTCAGGGATGACTGCTGGGCCAGTAGCCATCTCTGTATGGTTTCCCACCAAAATCGCTTAACGGAGACTGCAGTCCCCCTGGATACAAGATTCAAGACAGGACAGGACAAACATACATGGAGGCTGAATAGCTAACATCTTCAAAGAATCTATGCACTGCTCCCCCACCTTGGAAAGCACCACCAGCAACATGAAACACTTGACCTTCAAAATCCTCATCACCACCAACTACACCATGAGCGACACCCTCTTTTCATCATCACCGGACCAAGCGCCAACTTCGGCAGCACCATCTCGGGATTTGTCACCCCCCAATCCTCAAATCCAGCACCTTCATCCTCCTCTACCATCCGTAGATCTCACCGATCCCAACCCAACCAACCTCTTCGAGGACCTGAGCAACCTAGGACTCACCCAGTGAGGCCGCACACACACTACCAGACACCTATTGAACCCAATTTTCACCAGCTTTAGCAACATCACAGTAGACAAGCCGACACCGATCACCTGGTCTGACCACACCCTCATCAACTTCAGCATAGCCATCCCACACCACCGCTGAAACACCATTTCAGATTCTTTTCAACAGGACTGGAACAAGATCTGAGAAGTATCCTTGCCTTCTGAGCTCCTACCCCACCAGCAATGGCACAACAAAAACCTTGTTGAATCCATCTCTAACTTCAACACCTGGATCACTGCCTGCACGGATACCCTGGCTCCTTTCAAAGCCAGCAAAACATGAGAACTAGACACAAGCAGGCTGGTATAAGGAAGAGCTCAGGCTCATGAAACGCCACTGCAAGTAACTTGAATGCTGATGGAGACAAAGTCAGAATAATACCAATGACACCAGGAGCCCCTACAAATCTGCCCTCAGAGGAAACCGTCAACAAGTCAGAGCCATCAAATACTCCAAGCTCACCAACTGCATCGAAAGCAGCACCAAAAGTACCAAGGAAATCTTTGCCATAGTGAAATATTTCACCTCTCCGGCAGCAAGCTCTACCAGCGTAGCCACCTCTGCACCTATCTGTCCCTATTCTTCAGCAACAAGATCTTCAGCATCTATGAAAACGTCGAGCCCCAACTGGACCCTTTAACCCTTGCAGCCTTCCTGCTCATCTCTACCAACACACAGAGGACTACCCTCATCACCTGACCCACCATCTTCAATCAAGAAACAGCAACAGACAGTCTGGAGCACCCTCTGACCCCTTCCCTCACCATGTTTTCATCGAATGATTGGACCTCATCAGCGCAGTACTCACCCTGATCCTGAATGACTCAAACATCAGAGCCACTAACTTGGATGTGTCACAGGTGGTGCGGCTCCTCGGGGAGCCGCTGATGCAGCTATGACTGTAAGTGGGTTCCATCGCCCAGCACACGGTCTAGCCTTTGTGAGCGTGTCTTTTGCGTTGTAAGCCACACCCTATATGAAAGTCCAATTACATCACAGTCAGGATGTTCAGACACAACAGGATGCACCTAGTCGGTCAGCCTGGCCCCCTTCACCTCGGACACCATCAACCTTATCTGTGGAGTTCCACAACGATCCTCACTCAGCCCTACTTTGTTAAATGCCTACATGACCCCACTTACCAGCATCATCGGTGCCTACGGAATCAACATCATATCCTATGCTGGCGAAACTCATCTTATACTCTCCCTCTCTGGAAAAAGTTTGACATACAGCTATCTTCCTCTTACTAACTACCAACCTCTACTATAAAGACACCACAGTCATAGGGCAGCCAAGCTCCCCATCCCATGGACTTGCCTTACCCTACAGATCTCTTGCTACAGACCCTGTCCTGGCAAGACTATTCCACCACCAGGGTCTGGCTGGCACATGTGCCCTGCCGAGCAGTGACACTGTGAGCACTGTGACCATCTGGTATTGCTTCCTAGAACTTACAGGATCAGCAGCCTACTGTCTGGGTTCACCTTCCAACTAAGGTTCAGTAGGACATCCTCTATTATCTCATCTTGGGAATCACCTCCCGCTAGAGTCACACAGTAATGAGTGCCTTCTTTGGGCAAGAGGGATCTCCCTTCCTATGCCCTGACTGATGACAATCAAAGCAACAGGGTTCCTTTTTTCCAGCTTCCCAGTAACATGTTGGGACTATCCTGCTCTCTTCCTCTGACACAATGCAGGGCAGCAGCTTTGGTTGCTGTGCTGCACTGTTTGACTTTGTAGTAAATGTGCCCCTTAGTGTGCTCCCACCTAAATAAATTATGCAGCACTTTATAATCTGTTACATTGTTGCCCTTTGCCCAAACTTCCATTGTCTTCAATGTCACGGTTTCAGAATCTCCCTAAGACTGCTATGGGTGTCCCTAAACTTCAAGGGATAGTGAAACCAAACCTTCAAAGGAGTGTGGCCTTCATTCAGTGGTATTGAATCTGCTATGACACCTTCAGAATCAATAGAGTATCCCTCTCCACAGAGGGCATATGCCTATACAGTCTACCCTCTCCCTAAAGTTTCACATTACTTTTTATATTTAAAAGGCAACTTAAGCAGCAAACCACTTATCTATGTCATCACCAACCACATAAATAGGCTCAAGGTATTTAGGAATATGACATTTTGAAATTACCCCTCCTTTGTTTATCACCATTGCTGTGACCAGCTTCACTGGACTCTGATGGACTCCTGTACCACAAGACTATCTTTCGCTAGCCCCTCTCATGATCCAGAATGGCCTTCTGCTCATCTAAGGTCAACTTTTTCTCCTCCAGCGCAATACCTGCTGCTGCCTCAGAAGCTAAGGCTGGTGCTATCTTTTTCTCCTCACCCACAAATCTTAATTTCCCAAGAGCAAGGGCTTACTTTCTGTCCTCAGCAGTCATGACAGCTGCTGCCATTTTCTACTTCAAGGTTTCGGGCTGCATTTCTCTCAAGCATGGAACAAAAAAGTGAGCAAACACAGCAATGAGATTGCTTTATAACAGGTCTAACATTACCTGGCACATGTGCCTCCTTATTCTCTCCTTTGGCCCCAGCCACTAAGGGCCGGTAATACAGACACATACCTACACACATCGTTATGTCCCAGCCACCAAGCGTCAATCTTCCATCGGCACCATATCGGTTGGGTGCCCCAGCCCAAGATTTCTTGATAGTACCCCCTTCTAAAACTCCTCCCTGCCTGGTTTCTGGCGGAATGTCCCATGAAATTTCCCAATCAATTGATGGGCATGGATGAAAGAATCCGTCTGCTAGGTTTTGTCTGCAATATCATAGTCCTTTCACCCAACCAAGCACTGCAACTGACCTTTTTTACCCTTGCAACCAAGATCTTGTCTACCTCATATTCCAAAGATCCATCCACTAACTCTGGAGGGGAGGATTACCCTTCATAATGTTGTTTAGTTTAGCCTTAGAGATATGTACCATCAGATGAATCTTCTAGTACTTGGGGAGTTCTAATCTTTCTCTTCACTGAAAATGACCCAAAAAATATAGAATTTGTGAATGAATAGTTGATAAAATTCAAAAAACCTAAAAATCTCTGACTGGTTTTTTTTGGGTTGCAATTTTTTATTGAAATTTCAAGGAAAAAAATGCCATGTGCATCCAGCAAGGGCACAAAGAGTCAAAAAAGATGGGAGTGCAATGCACGGTTACAACCGTCAATGACACTAAATGGGTTCCCAACAGGGGGGTATAACCAATTCAATGGGGAAACCAATGGCTGGGAGAGATGAGGGTGATGTGCAGTAAAGAAAGGAAAAGGAGAGAAGAAAATAAATCCACGAGCAGGGAAGGGTGAAAACTGGATGGTGGAGGGGCAGCAGGGACGGGCGTCTCATATGAAGAACAGATTGGGAGGGAGATGAGGGGGTGGGGTTAGGAGGAGGGGGCACAGAAAGGTGAGGGGATAAGACAAAGGAGGGGAGGAAGGGAGGGCAGGGAAGGGAGGAAGAAGAGGGGTGAAAGGGGGGAGCATGGGGAAAAGGGGGAGAAAGGAGAAGAGAGGAACTGCGGTGGTGACAGGTTGAGAGGGCAAGCCACCAAGGCAGGCAAAGATTGCACAGTTGCGCTCTGGTCAGTCCTCCCATTAGGTTGTAGATTATCCTCTCATAGGAGGCGGGTTTGTACATAGGCATGAGCAATTCCTTGTGCTTCTGCAGCTGGAGGGAGCGCCAATGTCACAAGATGCAAATCTTGGCCACTGTAAGGGTAGTGGTGAGCAAAGGATGGGCATGATGAGCCAAAAAGGGAAGGTCCACCAGGTCAAGCAGGAGGACGAGCAGGCCTGGTAGCATGGCGGGCGTGTCCATGGACTCCCTCAGCGTAGATCGCACCTTGGTCCAGAAGGGGTGGAAGGTGGGACATTCAAATCACAGGTGGACAATATCAGAATGCATGTGGGCGTATTGCCAAAAAAGAGAAGTGAGGCAATTATCCCACGGATCGAAGTCGCTCCGGTGTCCAATGCCACCCCTGAAGGATCTTGAATGGGCTGAACTTCATACGGGCCTCCCATGATTCCCAGGCTAGGTTCTCCAGAAGCTCCACCCAGTCCTCTTCCTCGTACTCTACTTGAAGGCAGACCTGCAATGTTGCCCTCAGGCTCGCCACCTGCAGCTGGGAGTAGATGTGGCGAATCATGAGGTTATACACCCTGGACATCACGCCCTTAAACTGCCCCCATGTATTAAGGTAGGCAACGGAGGGACAGACCAGGGCTGCAGGCCCCGCCTGCTTGTAAAGCAATGGTGCAATTGAGTGAGGCTCCACTGTTGGGTAAGAGGCAGGCCAAATTCTTCTTGCAAAGTCACAAAGGACTTGAGTTCACCCAGGGAGAGCAGATGGGTCAAAGTGTGAATCCCTGCTGCAAGCCTGGACCCAAATTAAGTATGGCCCCACCTATGCAGATACCATGGTTGCACCATGTGGGCGCCTTGTCATGAAGGTGGACATCCAGTGGGAGGAGCTTGTGAGTCCAAGCTTACATCCTGTACATGGCCTGCAGCATTGGATTCAGAGCCTTGACTCCAGAGGTGTCGGGCAGGTAGACGGAATGTAGCCCTGGTGAGCTATCCATGAGTCGGTTCTCTATCCTGACCCACAATGGGGGGTCCCGGTCTGACAGTTTTTAACATTTAGGGGTGCACTCCTTGACTTCTTTTACTTTATCAAGACAGTGGAAATGAATAAATCTAACATTTTCTGTTCAGAAGCAGCCATAACACTATATACTCAAAATGTGTTAGTTATTAAAAATAAAAACACATGCTCCTGGTGAGCTACTTCCAATTCTTCCTGAATCTTTGTTAAGTCTTTAGCCATAGCCTGCAGAAGATTAACATCAGAATACATGTTGATGTCAGTCACCTGGAAAACTGTCAGAAGCCAGAAAGGGATTCTCAACATGGATTCCAGATGTTAATCCCAGATCTTCCACCAATCCATACCCTGTCAGTGATCAAACACAAACTTGGCATCTCATAGAGGAATATAGTGGAAAGCTAATGGTGGAAAAGGGGTAGGAGGTACAAGTGAGCTTTGGATTGATTAGGAGACTCTGAAATTGCAATGCCTCTTGCTAGATTCTTCCAATCGAAGTAATACTGCATGGAGAAAATAGCATATATAATTCATCATAGGCAAAACACACAGCACATGTGCAATAAATGACCACCCCAGCCACTAAGGTTTTACCATCCATCCATAGAGAAATGTGCTGGCAAGCCTCAAAACCGCCTGGAATCAGTACATCCATACAGGAAAAGCACAAGCGCTGTGATGTTGAACCATTAAATAAGGAATTACTGGTATAGGGTAACTAATTGTGGTAACTACTATCTCTAGAAGCAGCCAAATCCCATTGAATCCCTTAGGGGGAACACAACAAAAGTCCATGGAATATGACAAGTGACCAAACACAGCGTCTGGGTCCGCACAGCAGATCTAATGTTGCGAGGTACCTCTGTCTCCTTGCTTGAGCCCTTATATAGCCCAATAGTTTTGAAGCTTCTGTAACACTTTCTCCAACCACTAGCCCATAAGGGATAGAAAATCCTTAGTGTGAACTACATTTCATTGCACCCCAGCTGATAAGGGCTGGTAGTCTTCTTATGCCCCAGCTGTTATGGGACGGTAATACTGCAGTGACCCTATGCTTATCTTTGCGCCACAAGGCACCAAGCGGCGATCCTCCATTAGCTCCATATTGGCCAGGGACAATTCAGGACTCCAATCTGATATTTTGTGACAACTGGTCATCCAGAGGCAGAAAAAGTGACTGAGTTGCACTTTCTGCCAACTGCTTGGAAAGTTAATTCTGGTCAGTTCTGCAGCCCCTAGCTCCTCAGGGAAGTCTTCAAGGCACTAGGTCTCTTTCCAGCCAGGTTTCCTGCAGAGTGAAGTCCACTGTGGTAATCTGGATTCTCTTGGGTGTCAGGAGTCGTCATGCTTTTTATGTCCCTGAAGCAGATAAACAGGAGGCCAACCACTTAACCCTTGGAGAGCTTTCTAGTCTGTGAGTGCCTGCAGGAGTCAGAAAGCCTTGGGCACTTGGGTCCTAGAGTCCGGTTCTTCCAGGAGGAGCCAGGAGCCTCCCTTCTTCCAACCTAGGCTCCTATTTCAGTTGTACTCTTCGGATGTCCAGGAATGTTCTGAAGAGGTGGTGATGCGGTGCCAGTCTTAACTTGTGCACTAACCACTGATATGGGAATTTTCCCAAACCAATCCTGGTTTCTTTCTCACCGTAAGCCCACCTCTTTTCACAGTAATTCCACTTCACCTTCTTGTAAAATTACCCAGGAACTTTGTTTCAAATGGCAGAAGTCTCTGCCATCTGGCAGGCCTCTCTTTAGCTCCCTAACCTTTTCCCTATTTAGATTAGCTCTCCTTCCATCTGACAGGGTTCAAACTGCTTCTCTCTACTACTGTGACTGAAAGAAGATATGTAAACTCTGTCCTTTATTCTGCCATCTGTCCTGTACCCCTCCCAAATTTCAAATCCCTTCTAAGTGGCTAGTTGTTAACACCACTCTGTCTGTCTGGGAGCAGCAGTAGGTTATTGTTTTCTCAACCAGGGTTGTTAACTCTTCCAGCTTAGGGTGAACATTCCATCTCTGGAAGTATGATGAGTGGCAAACGTTCTACCTCAGACACCAAAACACATTTTCCACTAAAGGTATAAAAATATAATGTCACCATTAAATTAGATTTTGAAAATTAACTGGGAAATAACTTTGAATGACTTTTCCAAACGTTATCCGAGTGAAGATAGAGAATACATATTCTAATCAGATTAAGACTTACCTTATAGAAATTGTAGCAGAGCCTACTGGAAACATCTTTTAGGCCTTCAATTATTGTGCGGGCAAATGCTTTAAGTAAATAGTATTTCACTCATTTATGTACTAGGTACCTTGCCTTGTGCCTGATCACACACACTTTAGAGGTGATTTATTCATGTATGCCATACATGGCAAAGGCACTTTTCCTTGCTATGTGTTACTGCGGTGCCTTTAACTTGCTGCCCAGTGAGAATACAGTGACATTCTTGGCAGCCATATATTTTTTCATATATGTGGATGGTGTTAATATACATTGCAGTCTACATATTACAATGAACTGCCAAGACATTGATGTGTTTTCTGCACCATCCACTGTGGCCTTATTTAATTAAATAGGCCAATTAGGTGTAATCAGTTTTGCTAATACAATTTTATGGCCAGGGCTCATACAATATGGCACTGAATAGCAGTGTCACAGTGCACAGAGTCCTAATACCAGTAAAAATAGGTCAAGAAACAGGCAAGAAAATCTTAGGGGTCGATTACGATGTTGGGCGGATCGCCACCGCCCGCATGGCGGTGGCGATCCGCCCGCCATTTTCGTCCGTCCGCCACCAAATTCCCCCCCGCCATATTACCATGGCGGAGGGGACCCCAGCGGACGGAAAGACCGTCCGCATGTTTTCCGCCCGGCCGATCAGTTGACCGGGCGGAAAAGGGATTAATATGGTGGCGGTGTCTGCAAGACACCGCCATCCACATTATGATGCCGGCGGTGATGAGCCTTTCCATGGCGGCGTCACCGCCATGGAAAGGCTCGCGGTCCCTGACATTGGGGGCCCGTAGCGGGCCCCCAGGTATTTTGGGGGGTGGGGGGTGCACATGGGGGGTACCTATGGTACCCCCCTGCATTTGCATATACAACATGGCAGGCACCGCGCGGTGCCTGTCACGTTGTGCATGCCAGATGCACAACATGCATTTCCAGCACTGTGGCGGGCGGTGTTGTGAGCACCGCCCGCCACAATGCTGGAAATGGGGGATGCCACTGCCACCGTGGCGGTGGCATCCTAATCACATGTGCGGGACCGCCGCACACATAGCGGGCGGTCCCATTTACCGGGGCGATGGCGGGCGGACTTTGTCCGCCCGCCATCATAATCGGCCCCTTAGTGACCATAGCCATGATCACAGAAGTGAGAATTTCTGTCATGTATTCACCATCCACAACATAGAAATAAAGGAATGACACACATTGTGCACTTCAAATCTCACTCACAGTGTCCAGCAGCCACAACATCAAATTAAAAGAAAGCCAAACATGCACAACTGCAAAGACTATATCCAATGACTTAGGAAAAGTATAATACAATAATCACCAAATTGACATCAAAATTGAGAAAGTACTATATTGTTCACATGCTCATAAGCCAATTTCTGAAACAAAATGAAGACATTCATTCTGAGAGCGTGCAGGTGCGTGATTTACAATCTCTCATCTGATTGATCTTTTTAAGTTGATTGAGACGCACACGGAGTTAGCAATAATAAAGCAATTCAACTTTCATGAAGCCCATTTGGCCCCACAATAGGGACCAGGAATCAGTAATTGAAGTTAAGGAGTTCAATTGCCAATTAATAATCAGACCAGTATATATGCATATCAAGAGAATATTAAACAAGATACAGAATTACAGCTAGCAAACTGAAATATCGCATTAGGTTCAGCCCCAGTACAATAAGATATGAAATAATCATAGCCACAGTGTTGGACCTGACCCTTTTTGCAGGGTTAGCCCCATGGGACTCTGCACCATGCCAAAATATGTTACTGGACCCCGAAAGCGAGAGTATAGAGAAGAAGGCCTGACACAATTCAATGACAGTGAACCACTCATCCTCTCATGGAATTTGAAACAGATTCACAGCTGGATTTGATACCATGGGACATAAGGGAATAACAATACTGTTAATTTTTCTCAGGTCCTGCACTATACGGTATTTCCCACTAGGCTTCTGCAAGCCCATAATGGGTGAATTACATGGGCTCCCCATTATCTCCTTCAAAATGCCTTGATGTATCATTGACTCACTTCCTGGAGTAATCCCAGCGATTGTTTCAGGGTCAGATTATACTGTGGGATTCTTGGATACTCAACATTGGATTTTACTTTTATGTGAACAGGCTCAACTTCCTTTATGAGACCAATATCCTTTCCTAAAAAGTTCCAGACCACAGGCTTCACTGTATCCTTAAGGCCCGGTGGTAAGTCCTCAGAAGTCATTACAGGATGTTACCCAACTTCTGGCCCTTGATTCATCTGTTTAAAGCCTGCATCTTCATCATTGGTCCGAAATTCTACTCCTTTTGAGGTACAATAAAAAGTGCAATTTAACTTACACAATACATAACGTCCTAATAAGCACACAGGACTTAAATCACACACCATAAACTGGTAATTTTCCTCATAGGACCCTATTTTAACAGGTACTTTTTCTGTGTCTGTGTAAACCCTGAATTCTGGACCTTCTTTTCATTCATCACTCTGTTAGGATTAAGATGACATTCCTGCTCCCATTGCCCTAACTTGTTGGACTAATGACAAGGATTCCATCTCTTCAGAGTTGCCACATTAATCACAGTGCTCGGGTCAATCGGAATACCACGGCCTTACCCTGTTATGGGATTTATTTCTACCTTGTATTACAAGAGATCCATGTTGATACACTCCTTGCATAGAACCAACATGCCCTACAAAAGGTTGACTCTGACTTTCTCTCTGTGCTACCATCAATTTCTCCTTCAATTGCTTCTGTTTCATTTCCAATTCATCACTACAACATTTTGGATATCTTAAAATCTCATCAACTGATTTATTCTGCCAACAGATCAAATGCTGTTGAATCATCAAGCTAATCTAAGGTCTCAATCCTGTCACAAACTGGGATACAAAATTTCCCATGTCTTTAGCTTCAAGAGTCTCCATTTCACTGTGCTGTTTAAACACCTGCAACAATCTCTCATGCACTGACTCTTTGGGCTCTTGGGTCGTCCTGTCTATCTAAATCCAATCAATATCTTTAGCTGGTATTTTCCCTTTCAAAAAGGTCATCACCTGTTGATATTTTCATCATTTAACAGTGATGGAGCATGTGATATCAGATTTCTCGGAGGTTCCCTCTGCAGCCACTTTACATTCTGGGGTCGATTCTGATCTCGGCCGGTAGGGCTCCGAGTCGGACTCTGCATTACCGGATCCGATTCGGAGCCCTGATTCCCGACCGAGTCGGACGTGCGTCCGGGCGAGCGAGTACGATGCGAACGTACGCGAAATCGCCGACCGACTCGTTCGCGGGACCCAACCGCTCCGACCAACTCGCACGGACACGACTCGCACCGCGCAATGGAGACGTTCCCTGGCCGGGTAAGTACGATGCGCGCCGCGAGCAGTCCGACCGACTCGCGCCGTCCGGCTCGAAAGAGCAGTCGGAGCCACACTTTGGGGGTCCGTGTCGGACCCCCCTGTATGCCTAGCCGCGCGAGTCGCACACAGGGGGGACCCATGGGTCCCCCCTACCTGTACGTGTACGGCGCGACCCGCTTCGACGCGTACCCGCTATAGGGGGCACCCTTGTTCGCCTCGCACCCATTGAGTCAATGGGAGCCCGCGTACGCGTTGTACGACCGGCTCCCATTGACTTCAATGGGAGTCCGACCGAATCGAGTACGATAGCATGCGAACGCATCATACTCGTTCGGTCGGACTGATAGGGTCCGATTCGGTCGGAAATCTCTCCGGGTCCGGCTCGGTCGGAGAGATTTCCTGCCCGAATCGGAATCGGCCCCTCTGTCTACAAATCACTTGGTACCACAATGTCAAAGAAAGTATTCAAATCCACCCACATAACTTGAGAAATCTTCACAAATCGTTCAACCTGCCTATGCCATTCCACTGGCCTTTCTCTCAACTTTGGGAAATCATTAGTAAATGACACACAATCACTCCTACTCCAAAGCACATGGACATAACCTCCACCAGGCACTTCCCTCAGTGGATAATTTGAAGCACCCACTCCATCCATAGAAGACAAAGGCGGCTCTCCCTTTGTTTTCCTTTAATCTCTCTTCTTCACCCATCTGCCTTCCCACTTATCTAGCTCAATCAATTTTCGGATTCAAGTAATTAATTTCTTAATTTGCGTTTTCTTTCTGGGCGTTGCCATACTACAGATGTCAGTCTCATCAAAACATACACAATAACCTTTCTGCAATGACTTGGTTCGGCTTAAATCTACATCATAACTTCGGGCCAATTCAGAAAATTTATCATGAGCTTGTCCTACACGTTTGATAACATCTTTACACATGAATACAAGTTTGTTGTTAGGTATCGAATTGGGAAAGATCAAGCGTTCCCAATATCATCTCATCCTATTCTAACTTTAGTTTGACCACATCCACTGCATTTTTTCTCACGGTTTACTGATATAATATTGGCACTACTAATTTCGACCTACAAAATTATCGTCACACTAATATTGATATCCAAAATATCGGCAACCTATACTTAATTAAAAATATACAAACATATCGAGAAAAAATTATCATCATAAAAACATTGATATCACTAATATCGAACACACAAATATCGTTTACAAAAATATTGTCAACATTAAATAAACAAAAATATAAAAACAAAAAATATTGACTACTAAAATATTGTGAAGACAAATAAAAATAATCTCTAAAAAATTATAAATTTCACATTCACAATACAAATAAAAATCTAAAAAAATCACACATAAATAAATGTTATCTTTAAATAAACCATATTTTTACAATTTTAAAATATCACATCACATTATAAACAATTACATTATCCACCCAAAATTAAATAGCACATGTAAACATCACAAAATAAATAAAAATATACTTCTTACATTAATTACATTATATTACACATGAAAGAAATATTGATATCTTAATAAATACACATTCAAAATGACATATACCTTTAAACAAAATTAATTAGCGTTTTCCAAATAAGGACATAACTAGCAAAGCAATTGAACAGACACTTAACCAATAAAATAAAACTACAAACAACAATAACCAGTAAAAATCTTCTACCAATTAAATAAACAATATAAGAGACGCCAAAAATTGCAAACAAACCACTTCTAAAAGTGCGAAAACTGGAGAAGAATGAAACTCTGTCGGATTTCCACCAGAACGCAGCAACTTTAAATAGGTACTTAACACACCAACTTTACAAAGTAAATATACTCTCTAATTTAACACAACACCTAAGTAAAATAAATTAATTGCAATATAAAATAATTAAAGTAATTATTGTTTTCGATCTGTACATTTTCTCTTCTCTACAGACTACCCCAACCTCAATCAAACCAACTTCACAGCAAAACAAAAAATAACCAACTTAATATCGTAAGTATACTTTAAGTGAAAACTAACACACAAATAAAAAATCTAAACCACTCCCACTCACACCCTTTCCCCCCTTAAACAACATACTAATTCTAAACAAAATAGCTAAACATTTATTTTTATTTCAACAGGAAAAAGCAAAAAACTGAAAACAAGAAAGAAAAACAGAAACGTTTAAAAAAAACAAAATGTCTACGCACCCCAGATATGTGTGTATAACTAAATGTGAAATATTAAAATGTAAAAAGTGCATATAATATATATTTAACTTTTTCTACATATATATTTAATTACAGTACAATTAAGAAAATGACAGAAGGTGCAAAATGTATCTCTTCGTAAAAAGGCACATTTTTGTTATGTTATATGGAGTACACATAGCCAAGAGAAAACAACCGCTAGCCACACCAATTGGAAATGTACAAAATATTATTCAAATGCTTGCTATGGGAGGCAACAACTAGAGAATCAACGGTTATAAGTGTTAAGGAACATAACCACCCCCCAATGTGACTGAAATTGAAGCCAGAAATGTACTAGACAATCTTAAAGAAGCAAGCACTAGCTCTCAAAAACCCACAACTGAAATTCTCAAAGACATTTTGCCTCATGTCCTAGAGCATGTAACTGGTCAGTTACTTGCCATACCAACTTTAAAACGACTAATTTCCAGAACCAAAAAAGCCACAGCTCATACACCACCTGCCCCAAAAACATTCAGGGGCCAAATTCGATGTTGGGTGGAATTGCTTCCGCCCGACACAGACTCGGTCCTGGGACCAACCGACTCTGGTCGGCGGTCCCGACTGCCTCATTAGGATGCGACCGAGCAATGTTCGGTCGCATTCGTGCATTTCCTATGGGAGCATGCATTATGGCCGTAAACTGGTCCTAATACATGCTCCTATAGGGAAATGGGAGGCGCAGTTCATCCCTGCACCCCGTGGCAGGCACCTCAAGGTACCTGCCAAGGGGTGCAGGGATCAACAGGGGGGCACCATAGGTGCCCCCTCTGCCCCGACCTAAGGCCGCAGGCACAAGGGGGCCCCCTGCTGGGGGCCCCAAGCATGCTTTCCGACATTGTTTTTATGTCGGACAGGCCGGCATGGAAACCGTTCATCGTTATCTCAAGGCCGGAAAAGCCCACCCTTGAGATTACTAGCCAGCTTCCAACTGGCTGACGTGCTCCTGGAGCCCGTTGGAAGCCAGATGGAATGACCGACTAGTTTACTTTATGACCGCCTAGATCAAAATTAGGCTGTCATAAAGTAAACCGAGCAGCCCATTACCCTGTGGCCCTGAAGGCTACGACCATTGGTCGGAGCCTTTATGGGCCTCATCGTAAGTGGCCCATCAGTGAGGTAGAGATTCCACCTGAACTCAAAATACCTCACAAATTGGAACAATTCCTTTTATATGATATTAAATGTCATGAAATAAGAATTATTATCTTTGCGGCACCCACAAACCGATAAAAACTAAAGCAATGCAAAACATGAATGATGGATGGAACATTTAAAATATGTCCCAAACCATTTTACCAACTTTATACCATCCATGGGGAATACCACAACAGTAACATCCCTTTCATCTATGCACTCTTACCTAATGAACAAACAACTACCTATGTAGAACTCCTAACCCAAATAAAACGGCAAAATAACAATTATTATCCCCCCAATAATTATCATTGACTTTGAACAATCAATGATACAAGCCATTCTTAAAATATTTACCTACACAACCATACAAGGGTGCTATTACCAATTTAACCAAAGCTTATGGAGACACCTACAAAAATCTACCGCAAGGGCCCGATTACTTGTCGCCAGACTCATAGTGACGTGGCGGTGGTGGTCTTGCAACCACCACATTACGACCCTAGTGGTTGTACCGTCCTGGGGCTGCTGACTCTGCCAGGGAACCGCCATTCCCTGGCGGTGGTGCGGCAGGCCAGAGGCATCTAAAGCATATTACAACTTTCATCATCGCCACTGATTTCACGGAGGTCTTTCCTCCATGAAAACAGTGGCAGTGAGGAAAGAAAGAGGGGCCTGCAGTGCCCCCTTGTGCTTCACGCCTTGTGGATACACAACATGTGCCCCCCTGTGTGCATGCACAAAAGTTCCAGCACGGCATGGACTTTTCAGTCCATGCCGTGCTGGAACTTCCTTCAACGTTCCCATTGTGGTGCCTATTTTATAGGCACCGCCATGGGAACGGCAAAAGAAATGGCCCCAATGACTGAAAAAGTCATTATGGGGCATGGTGGAAAGTGTACAACAGTACCCTAGCCCAACAAGCCAAACCCAACAATGCAGTGGAAGGATGGCATAATGCCTTCCAATCCACAATGGGAAGAAGCCAACCTACTCTTCAAAAACTGCTACAAGCTATAGAAGATGAACAGAGCTACCAGGAACTTAGGGGTCCATTACGATGTCGGGCGGAAGCACAACCGCCATGCTGTCGGAGGCAAAAACCGCTAGTTACCGTCCGCCAGCAACGGCCCACACGCCCGCAAAATTATGATGTGAAAAGTCAGGCAAACACCGCCCGCAAGCCTGCGGCGCCGCCCGCCATCAAAGTGCGCCCGTCTACGTAGCGGCGCGAGCCAATGGAGACACACCGTCCGACGAAATGACGTACCGCCCGGCGTACAAATTACGATGCCACAACCAAACAGCCCCACCGGCAAAGAGACACCGCACGAGATTCCAAGGTGGAAACTCGACTGTTCAGTACCGAGACTAAAAAGGCGGCCCACCCAGAGATGAATCCTGCACTCCAGGCCATCCCCATGCTCTACCTGATGCACCACCTAGGAGTGAACGCACCACGACGACGCAGGTAGGCAGACACACAACAAGGGTACAAAAACACTGCACACAGTGCAAGGGCGAGAAAACTGTACATGGCCCCCCCAGACACTCCTGTGTGGACAGGACACATCCACCACTGTACCCACACATGTCCCACCTGTCAAAAATAAACAACTCGCAACATCCTGGGCACCCACTACCCGGGCCCAGGAAGTGACGTCCCCGTCATGGCACCGCAGCGTAGAGGCGATGACGCAGGTACACATGCGCACAACACAGGGGCCAACGACAGCGCCATGCAAGGGCTGCACACAAACACCACAGGGTCACAACTACACACCCCACACACCAGCCCCACCCTGAAGGCACATGTCACGTGGCCTTCCTGCATCAGTCATGTCCCCAACCGACAACTCACAGTTGTCAACTTGACGTCACACAAGTGTCCCGAACAAGGGAGTAATGTGATTGCAAAATAGGACACACCCTTGTATGTAAAACATGGAGAAGCACACAGCGGCTGCTACATAACAGCGCAGAATATCGACAATGTCCGGAAAAGGCACGCCAGTCTCAACAAGAAATACCTATACCATCCTGCTCGCAATAACAACACATGCAATGTACAAAATAGAAAAACCCTGCTGCCTGAGAACAGGTGTGCCCAATCACTACACCCACACAGAAGCCGCAATGTACAGCGGCAACGGAGTGTCCCGCCCACACACGGGAGAGCAGATAGCACTGAATGGCCTTCCATTCCTACTCTGAAATAACATTGCAACAAATTATGCTGGAGAATGGAGCCATTGTACCAACAAGAAGCAAAACATAGCCATGCAGAGTAAAACGTCCACTGGCAGATAGCGCACAACATGAAAGAAAGATAACACCACAAAATACAATAATACCACTCCTCCATGTGGACCAAATGCAAGTAATCTGGAAAGAGTCACACACCACTGGCCTTGACTATTCATAGAAGCATGTGGGATGAGGGACTGTGTCCTCCGCCCAAGCTATACCCCAAGTCCTTCCGCCGTACATCCATTCCAGAATTCCCAGCATCGTCGGAGGCTGCACTCTGCTGACTGCTCAGGCAGCCAGAGCACGCCATCACATCACCCTGTAGCAATATGGCTGTTGCACCAGTGACCCTCAACTACGCCGGACAGATCAAGCTGACAGCATGCTACACATAGTGGGCTGTTCAAATCTGGCAATGCTGAATGTAAGTTACCGAGTAACTTACCGCATTGCAATGTTCAGCTGCGTCATCCCCGTTTTCTACTGTCGGAGGTGCCCATTCCACTGGCCTGTGGATTTATGTCTCTCCAACCCGGAATGTCCAAAGGCGGACTTGGTACAGTTGTTTGCACCCCTGGACGACCACGACAGTATCTGTTCAGTGTATGGGGGCATGGCGTTTGTGGCTGCAATCGGGGACACACTGCAATGGGACCAGTGTGCCTCCACACAACGTCTTCTGGATCACAGTTTCATCGAATGTCATCCAACATGTCCCATCAGGATTCTACAAGGGACAACTTACGACGAACACGTTGCTACCCACCATCCGCTTCATTGGATGACATCCATGTTTACCATCAATGGGATGGATGCCCTGCTGGAAGGTATCGCATACACGTCAACTTGTCAATTCATGGGTCCCCGACTCAATATCCCCAATTGAACATAGATGTTCAACACCGTACCCATGCTTGGCTTTCGCACGGAGTGGGCAGTTAGCTGTACAAGAACTATACCATATAATCTGCAACTAACACCTTACCATCAACTCCACTGCCATGACATCTGACATTTTTGGGACATGCACCCTGTTCCTCACCATATCCCGTGTCTCTGCATGAACAGGGGAGGCAGAGGTATGGGACTTGTGTACAGTAACCACATGGCCAATACAGCACGAACAACTATGCCATAATATGTATTCTGCGCACCTGGACACATGCACCTGTCAGTGCACACTTATCTGTCTGCTGTAGTACGTGAGAACTGTCACCTCACCTTTGTCTGTACTTCCGTGCCAGGACTTTTGCATGGACAACAAATGCAACCCCCTACAACATGGCCCTAGTTACAGTGTCATGTTCAGTAGCCACCACATTGCAACAACTGGTGAGACGCTGCTGCATGCAGGTAGGCACATGCCCTGATGTCACCTCTGACGCAGGTGTGTCGGAGTCACTATTGTATTAAACCGGTACCATGGAACTGAGATGAACTGTCCCTATGATGTCAAGCTGTCTGGTAGGCTAAATGAATACTGTCTGTGTCAAAGCCCAGAGACCATCAGTAATTAGCAAATGTACTTTAGCATAGCAAGGGCAAGGCAGTTGTAACCCTGAAGCCTCCATTCCACAGTCAACAACTAATTACATCTACCTGTACCCCCTTTCGTATGTGTAATCATGCTAAGTATATCCTCCACATGCATTTTGCTGCCAGTAGTGTCCACTATACTGCATCACAGAGGAAGTAAGTCCAAATACATGCCTCGAAGCAAATATGTGACTCTGTAGAATTATTTTCAGAAGACAAGTACGAATGAGAGAGGATGAGAGTGTGTGAAGTACACGAGAGTCGTGAGATGACCATGTAGTCCAGTGACATTGGATGTCAATGCATATGAGTTGCCACCACAGTGGACCTAATGCAATACTACAGGTCGTGGGCCTTTGATTGTCAGACTCTGACGTGGCCCAACAGATCATCACATTAACACTGACAGGCTGGTCACTTCAAAGCACAGTCCTACATATGTGCATAATTACCTTCACAGTCGGACATCACACTCATCAAGCAAAAGTAGGACCCACGCAAGAAGCATGCTACAACAATGCATGACAAAACACACACAGGATATCAGTGTGGGTGGGCAGGTCCGCACAGTGTGTACGAACTGCTGAAACTCACAAACATGCTTAATTAAACCAGGCACAATCTTGACAGTCACACTCCCTGCAGACCCACAATGGCCAAAACACATTAAGTAGGAGCCATCCTGAACTGCAAGGACACACCCACACACTGCACACTGTGCAACATACAATACACACATGCGCACACATTCACAGACCTGAACACGGATACAAACACCCACCATGCCCCTGGATAACACATGTGTGTAATCGACATTGCCAGAGTGCACACACACACCAACACTCCCCAAAGTCACACACTTCACACCACACACACCTACACCTCCCAAATGCACACTTTGAAAGTAAGCCATGTGCCCAGGCTCAATGTTCATCACAAGATTAACATACACCTACACTGCTGGCCACCCAGAAAGTAAGCTCACACATACCCGCACACTATGCACATGCTACCTGTCATCCTGTGGCCAGACTCACACCCCGTGCTTTGCTTGCACGCAAACATGACACGTATACATTTACCATGAAATTCCAGCAAATACATGCAGACAATCCGTGTCACTAAAAAACTTCTTCATCACACACACAAGTAGCAGAGTCTGAAAGAAGTGAAGTCCCAGCCACGTGTAAAACACATTGGAATGTGAGACCAGACATTGCAATTGTTGAGGTACCATACAAGGCATGTGCCTCACTTAACTATGCACACACAGTAACAACTGCAATTAGCAACTACACAGACACAACCGACTACAGGAACAACAGCATCCAGTCACAGATTACATAGACAGGTGGCAAAATTGTTCAACACCAGGGACAGTGGCCAGTCCGATGTGCAGAGTAGTGACACGAAAAGCTGCGTATGCAATGTGTGTGAGTGTACCCTGACATGGTCACCAACACTGCCATGGCAGTCACAATAGCCATCACAGCCACCACTGTGTCACAGGTAGATGTGTGAGTGTGCCTACCATTCAAACAGGATGGCAGTTCGACTCGGTGCTGTCTATGTGCTACGGGACAGTTGGAGGTCCGCCCCTGAGAGAGAAGCACAACTGTGGAAGACACACATGTGTCATGTGAAGCAGGAGTTCCGCTTGGGCCAGGTGGGTGGGTGGCACGGGTAGGTGCACACATGCATTGTTGAAACAGACTGTGTGGGGAGGATTCCGGAGGGCTATATTTCCACTGTGTTGGGTATTTGGAAAGCCCACCTGTCTGGAGATGAATGTGAACTCGTGTGGGCACAACAGGCGGGCACACGATCAATGCTGCATCAGGTGTAGACGTTAGCCCTCCCTCTGGGGACATGCTGGATACTGCTGTGCATCTGCCAGGCCCTTGCCAAGGCACTCACATCCCCTGTCCACCAGGTGTACCCCCTACATTGTCTGCCTGCACAGGCTACCCAGGGCACGGGATGGCAGTGGAGCTTGGTGGGTGGGAGGTCATGGCGCCCTTCTCCTGGTCACATCTCACAGGCAACACATTCTCAGTGAGCAGCAGGGCACAAGTCCTAAATATGTAGTGGGGGGACTCGAGTCGGGGTACCACGTGGGTGGACGGCGTCCCCCCACTTATATTACCGCGAGACAGATAACTGGGGCAAATGGACCCACACATTCACTCTTTGGCCTCTCTGGGGCGAGATCAGAGCTGCTTGTGCACGCGCTGGCTTCTACGATGCAATCGCATATAAGGGGTGAGCGAGGGGAGGCAATGAGTCTGACGGTGCAAGCCACCTACCGTGATGTCACTTCCTGTTGTGACGTCAGCGTCCCCCCACTTCTTATTTTAGGACTCGTGCCCTGCTGTTGTCAGATGTGCCACTGCCCAGGGGGGTGGAGAAAGGGTCAGGAATGTCAGCCTGATATTGGCCCAGTTAAAGGCCCACCTTGACTGGGGGGGACAACCATTGGACAGTCTGGTGTAGCCCACCCACGCGTACATGTGGGCCATCCATGTACTATGTCACCTGCGGCAAAGTGATGTTATGGGCAATGACGTTATTGAGGAGAGCTGTCTGCCCCACGCAGAGATGGCGCATGAGCTCAACAGACCCAGCACTGAGGGCAGCAGGGGTCACATGTGCAGGGGCAGCTGTGCCTGGTGTGAAGGAAACTCTACCCTTCATCCCTGTGCCGACACGTGTTGCACCAGTGGAAGTAGATGGGAGGGTGGGCATTGGCCTCCGCGTGGCTGAAGAGGAGCCAGAGTCCACGTCCCCTGTGTTAGCAAACATGGATGGATCACCTCTGTCCTCAGATGACTCAGAAATTGCCGTCTCGGCCTGTGATTCATCCAGCACACGTCTGGCCCCTCCGAGGCGCTGGTCACATCTGTCACACTCAGCACCTGTGCAGCTGCTACATCCGATGCCACACCACTGTTGACCGTCCCCTGTCCCTCAGCACCCACGGGAGATGCCACATGAGAGAGAGCGAGGTGGCCTCACTCATCTGGCATCAATTAAACAGACATGTGCAAGGGAAGCAGCACAGAACATCCACCAATCCACATGTTGCACGATACCTGTGCAATTGCATACAGCCACCACAATCAACACGTAATGGCTGGCGTACAGTAAATGAAGCCGCTAATAAGTGGCACATGTGTTATGCACATAGCACTACACCCGGCCTGTGTCACCCTGCGACCATAGCCCCAAATCGCGGTGTGCACACCCACTGTCCTGATGGTGGCAAGGATGACCACTACGTAATTAGGCCAAAGACATACCTGCATGGAGCAGAATGGGAAACCACTCACACAGACTGCAATATGACGGGCCACAATGGCCATGAGCCCATGCCATCCACCTGTCGTTCACATGAGCACAACTGCTGTTGCACAGTGTGCCGGATGTGTAAGCACCAGAGATATGAGGTGAGGCATCGCAAACATATGACCGAACGAAATCAGAGTAGGCACAGTGCCTCAAACATACATGTGAATTGCCAATCCAGGCCACTACAGGTTGTTCCTGAGGGCTACGACTCTGAGTGCATTGAGAATGTAGAGTGCTCAAATTACATCTTGACCCTCAGGAATCGCATATGCATGTCAGATGCACACAGCACAGAGTACACTTACAACCCACTGCATACACAACATACATCACATTACCCAGATTATGGGTAGGCTGTGGACACATGCTGCCTCTCACCGCAAAAGACACCATCCCACAATACTGTACACTTGCTTGCTGCTGATGCCCCTACAAACATGCATCCGGCACTGGCTGTGTGACTGTCAAGATGCAGACCATTACTGGTGAAATGCAGCGACGTGCTGCCCTGACAATACGAGGGGGCATCCCCCGATTCGTTTTCGCCACGTAGTAGCTCATCCGGCAGATGACGTCACACCCTTTGTGGAATTGGCTGCACTGTCGGTCACACATACACAGAGGCATCAACTTGGATGCAATGGCTCATCACAAGCCCTTGGGCTGGAGGACTTCAAACTGCAGGGATGGTACACAAGAGCCTTGGAATGTCACTCATACACTTCTCAACATCACCCACATCCACCAATCACAGTGGCATGCTGCTGACCCATCCCAAATACTCAGAGACGTGCAACAGAGCCAGGAAGTAATCGGACATGGCCCAACAGCATGTGTACACCACACGTGAATGCATGCTGCTGGGAGTGTGTACACAGTACCTGTCCATCCCATTCACATGCAGGTTGCCAGCACATTGAGCAATGTGTAGTCTGCCCACATCTACTGTCCATTGTCAGGTGGACCAACACATAGATCACAAGGCAACACATCTTTGTGGGTGGACTCACTGTGTCCAACACTGCGCAGCCCTCAACGTACTCGCCCTGTGAATGGCTCACCCCGCAATGGAGGTCACATTCAGTGCCACTATCTCTCACACACATCCCTATCACAAGGCATGGTGTGTCCAATCGAGAGGGCTGAGTTTGTGCATTTCAGGAGAGACCTGAACAAAAGACACATGTAACCCACTGTACAGTCAGTGTTGTCTCTTTCTAGGATTGTGCGGTCAATGTGCAGCCCAGGTCTGCTGCAACTGAGAAGGCCAGCAGGGACCCAGCCAGCCATTCACACAAGCAATGACTGCCCTGAGTCCTGCATTGCCAAGTGGCTGCGTGACTGGATGTGTGACATGGAAATGCCATGTACCACCACTCGTGAGGGACATGCATGGGAAAGCGCCATAGAGCCTACATACCCCTTACACCTGTAGTTAGCATGGTAAGCAGTGCATGTTGGAACCCCACAGGCTCTGACTCATAGTGCTGCGGATCAACTACATGTGTGTCCCCCACATGCACTCCCACACACACTGTAGTTGTCTTACACACACAACTTTTGCTATGAATAGCCTTGGGCAGTGTGCGTGGAGCTCGGAATCCATGATCTCCAGCTCCTCGCTGGTGAGTGGACCTGGACATATCTTCAGAGTCGTCGACATGTAGGAGGACATGTGGCAGCAGCGGCAGGTGTTGTTGAGGGATGCCAGGCAGCAGTCCCTGGAAGCTGTGGTAATACCGGTCTCCCTCCCACACTCATATAGCCCCCTGGGGCTGTTCCAGTGGGTCCAAGCTGCTGCAATCTGTGTACCATGTCTGCCTACTTCAAATGCACACAATGGCCTGCACCGAACTGTCCCGGTACGCTTACCTCTATCGTCGAACACGCAGGATGCAGTCGCGAGGGCCATTGGAGTTGGCCTCAAGGGCCTGGTCCATGGCGGGTACAGTCCGCTGGTGCCATGTGGAATCCACAGTTGAAGGTGCGCCATGCATTTGCAGGTGTGGCCATGATTTGTGTGTGGGAGCAAGTCCACACTGGACAGGGCCACTTCATGCTGTGTGCATAGGCATTGACGGCCAGTGCTCAGCCTCCACATGTCTGTTGGCACATCATCATGTACACATTAGCATGGGAGCATGGGATGTGCATATGCACACACATGCCATATTTCTCAATGTACATCTCCCACTTGGCACGTGCAACGTTACGTGTCACTTGTGATGTGTGTTTGCATTCACACAGCTGTGTTGTCATGGAGTTGTCAATGTGTACACCTGTCAATGTGTGTTGGAGGTGTGATACGTACAGTGCTGGACATTGGGTGAACTAGGGACATCATTGACTGTCTCATATCCCATTGTGCAACAGGACCCACTTGTTTTGGCCGCTCAGCCTGTGTACATTGTGTTGTTGGTGTGTGCCATACTCACCCGGCCTCGGAAGCTGTGTCTGGCACAGCAGCTAGGTATATTGCCGTGGTGTTGTCGCCTCCCACCTATGCAGTCTGAAACCATCATGATGCCTTTCAAGCTATTAGGGCCTAAATCCCCATGTGCATGCTCATAGCAATGGTTTGTGTCAGTAGCCATTGCTATTGGTAAGGGGACCTGTGTAAGAGTATTGTGGCTGTGCTGTCCCTACTTGTCAGCTGTTCTGTGATTCTATAGCTTTGCCAGTAATTTTTGTTATGTGTATGTGAAAGTGCCATGTGGTGTGTTGCATTGACATGTGTCCACTTCCATCTGTCCTAGGAGGAGACCAAACATACATCGCCCCTACCAATTGCTGTCAGACATGGAGGATGTGGAGGTCATTCGTAAATTCCGGCTGGACCGACCCACCCTGCATCACCTATGTGCCATGTTGGAACCCCACCTTCGTCCTCGCAGGGTGTATCCAACAGCATTCACCCACACGGCTAAGGTGATGGCTGCACTGCATTTTTCGCTACCGGATCTTTCCAACACACGGTAGGCAGTGGAGGTGGAATGTCCCAACCCATGTTCAGCATGGTGCTATGGGATGTCCTGTCAGCTATGATGCTGTACAGGAACCGGTACATCCGATTCCCCAGGGCTCGTGATTTGGCGGCAGTGAAGGGTGCTTTCTATGCCCTTGGACGCATCCCCCACGTTGTTGGTGCAATTGATTGCACCCATGTTGGCCTTGTTGCACCACAGGCCATGGAGCACATCTATAGGAACCAGAATCAGTTCCACTCCCTGAATGTGCAAGTGGTGTGCCTGGCGGACATGATCATCACACACGGTTGTGCGAAGTTTCCATGTTCCACCCATGACTCGCACATCATGCGCCACAGCATCCTCCCACGAATGATGTCCAATCTTCAACCAGACCGTGCATGGATTGTTGGTGAGTATGCATACTCGTGTAGCGTGCTGGGTGTGACATGCTGTCTTGTATCCTGTTGGAATTGCAACGATTCTCTGTGTTTCTCACACCCAGGTGACTCAGCATATCCTAACGGGCCTTGGCTGCTGAGCCCACTACGTAATCCCAGGACACCAGCTGATGTCAGATACAATGAGGCACATGGGAGGACCAGACGTGTGGTGGAGTGGACTTTTGGACTCCTGAAGTCCAGATTCAGATGCCTGGACCGCACCGGGGGTGCACTGGCATACTCCCCACAGAAGGTGTGCCAGATAGTTGTGGCATGCTGCATGCTGCACAATCTCACTATTCGCAGGCAGATCCCCCTGATAGTGGATGACGGTGATCAGCCAGGGCCCCCGCCTGCAGACCAGGCCGTGTCCAGTGACGAGGACAGTGGAGAGGAGGAAGCAGTGAATGAGCGTCAGCAGCTCATCGCCCGCTACTTCACTTGACGGTCATTGACCATGTACGTCGGCTGATGTTGCTGTAGTTGTGTAGGTGTATGTGTGCATTGTCACGGCGGCCTATTGTTCACTGTGTGCTGTGTGGCAATGGTCCATGTACAGGGTGGTATGCCACTGACAGTGGCTGTGGCATTGTGCCCTGTTGCTCTGTGAGATGTGTGTACATTGCTTGAACTTGATGACAAGTACTGTGTGATGAGTGTGTGACACACACATTCAATGGACTCTTGTTCTGTTTTTTACCCCTAGGTCCCTACAGCCTCTCCTGGCCTATCGACATACCACACTACAGATGTATTACTGATCATGGTGACGGTTGCAAATCCTTGATTAAACACAGAGCAGATACAACAGAATGTGATCCAGGTGTATTTATTCTGAACAGTGACATGTGATTGTGGGCAAGGTGATGACAAAAGTGGTGCATGCTGGAACAATGAGTTGACGGACATGTCCGCGTGATGGCCAAGGTGTACCCATGTTGTTCTGGGTCCACAGTCCGACAGACACATGCCATTCACATGGCAGTGTGGGGTAGGATAGTAGTCCAAGTGAATGCAGTAGATGGCCACCGTGGCTGGCTGTCTCACTGGCGTTTGGAGCGTGCAAAGTCATCTCTGGACACCTGTTTCCTCTTCGGATGCCCCCTTCCACGTTTGAGAGGGGGGGGGTTGTGTTTGTGGGCTGCTGGTGGTGGCTGAGGATTGCCCACTCGCTGTGGACGCAGGGGAACTGGATGTTGCACGGACCTGCGCCCCAGCAGGTGGTATCGGAGGTGGTGTGGTTGGCCTTGATTGGGCCCTCACCGCCACCACTAGATGGCCCATGAGGTCGACAAGTTTGCCCATATGAGTCACGAATTGGCCCATATGGGCGTCCATGGACCTCAACACCCCAAGGACTTCCGCGTATCAGCAGATGACCGGGCCCATTGTCCCTGGGCCTCTTAATAGGCCCCAAGAACTCTGGCGATTTGCGGCAGGGCATGGCTCCCAGGCTCTGATGGCGTTGGCCTGACCCTGCTCCTCCCACCTGAACTGCTGCCACCGACCTGCCCACTCGCCACAGTGGTCACCCGGGGCCTCGTTGTGGCTCCCAGGGTCGATGTCGACGTGTGTGCAGCCCCTTGCGCAGGGTGAGTGGTCAGGGAGGCCCTGGTGGTGGTGGTGGTGGTAGTTGCGGTGGTGGTGGTGGCCGCAATGACCGTGGCTGCAGGGGCCTGGGACTGGTCACCAGCCCTGGGAGATGGGTTGGTGGGTAGGAAAGGTCCTGGGGAGCGGTTGAGCCCTGCCACACAAGATGTGCCTGGTCGGGAGTCCTCGTCCGAGGAGGTGTCCAGGTCTTCCACATCCGTGAGTCCGGGTGGAGGGCTTGTGGACTGGCTGTGATGACTGCTGTCTCCCTCTCCAGCATCATGCTGTTCGTCACCTGTGGGGCGGAGACGAAAGGTTATTGTGTTGCACCTTGCAAGGTTTGTGTTAGATGTCTGACATTCACAGTTGGTGCACAGTTGTGCACTGGATTTCCCAGATGCGTGTGTATGGCTCTACAATGTGTGTGCTTTATCAAGGCAATGGAATGGTGTGATGGGTGCACATGGCATGGGATGGATTTGGATAGCCAATCGGTGTGTGTTGCAGTACCCCTACATTTTGTGGCTTTGGTGGAAACAGGGTACAGCCCCCTCAACGCTTTTGAGGTGAAATATGGTTTTGGGGTTCAAATGGAACGCTTAGAAACGTAGATGGCAAAAGGGGTACAGCCCCCTCAACGCTTTTGAGGTGAAATATGATTTTGGGGTTCAAATGGAACGCTTAGAAACGCAGATGGCAAAAGGGGGACAGCCCCCTCAATGCTTTTGAGGTGAAATATGGTTTTGGGGTGCATACTGTGACATATGGGTGCAGGAGGGGACATGTGTTTTGGCCACACGACACTGCAGAGACAAAGGTGTGTGTATGTCTGACATACCAAGCATATCTGCTCACTGTTATCATTTAGGGACATTACACTGCAAGCATTGTAGTGAGTGAGTAATGGTTGTGTGCCACACAACGTATTGCAGATGGGACAATTCCTTGGTGTGCGTGCTACCCTCAGCCATGTGCAGCAATGCAGTGCTCTTGGTGTGTTGACTATATTAGGTATGTTGTAAATCACAGTGTGACGTGCGCTTCAGACACTACAGACACATTATTGGTCATCGGCAGGAATCTTTGCTGAACTACTGTATATGGGACAACTGATTAGATGATATACCTTTCATGACACTGGGGCTGAAAAGATGTGATGGATGAGACATTGAATGTGCATTGTGTGGCTGTGTGGTTCATGGGTCCAGTGGTGTATGTGACATTACTGTGGTTCCACTCAGTTACATTGAGACAAGATAGACTTACATGGGTGATGTTGTACGATGTCAACGGAACAAGCAGACACGACTACATGGACAAGACTTCGATGGTGTTGCTGATGTGTGTGATGACTGGCACAGTGCGCTGCATGTGGGTCAGTACTCCAGTGAGACTTGTGCATGCAGACGTGACTCCTTACGTGTTAGTGTATTTGTGATAGCTCATGTGGGCTATGACTCTGTAATTCATGTCCGTGTGCACATTAGTCACATGATTATGACAGGGAGCAGTGCTACCTGTTCCTCTGCTACGTGACATGTCCCAAATGTTAGTCGTAGTACAGTCCTCATGCCTACAGACACCCCGCCCTGTACAGTAGTCTACCTACTTGTTGGTTTGTAGGGAGCAATGCAATGGCTGTCACATGGTTATGAGAGGGAGGGGTGCTCCATCTTGCTGGTCTGTGGGAGTGGGGGCCGTGTTGTGAGTTGTGGTGAAGGCTTACCATCCACAGACACCCCTCCATGTAGGGAAACATATCTACCTGTCGGGTGAAGGTGTGCACTGCAATGGCTGACACATGGGTGTGGGGAGTGCTCCATCTTGCTGCGCTGTAGGACTAGGGGCCTGGTGGTGGTTGTACTTCTGCAGTCCCCCTCCGATACTCGGAGTTTGTGGTAAGGCTACTTACCTGTTACTTGTTGGTTAGTGCAGCTATGGCTGACACATGAGTGTGGGTGTGGGGAGTGCTCCTTCCGGCACATCTGGGGTACAAGGGGACCTGGTGGGAGTTGTGGTGCTGGCTGACTGTACTCATGCCCCCATGGTTTTGTTTGTTGGTACCTTTGGGCTGAGTGTGTGGGAGTGTCTGTTGCATGTGTGAGAGATGTCTTGTGTATTGTGTACTGGACATGGGGGTGTTTGGCCCTCGGTGCTATGGCATTGTGGTAGTGCTTGACAGTACATAGCGGTGTGCTGGTATACATTTGTTTGTACTTACCAGCCTCCACTCCCCCTGGTATTCCGGTGAGACTCTCCGGATGCAGAATGCCTCGCACCTTCTCCTCCCACGCCTTGAAGGTCTTGAATAGCGCTGGATTTCCGCCGCCAGTCATGGCAGCCAGCTCACGATTCTTGGCCTCCTTCTTCCTGACCACGCTTTTCAGGTCGTGCCACCTCTTTGTGATTTCGCCCCGGTTGCGTGGCACGTTCCCAACTGCATTCACCTGGTCTACGATCCTGCTCCACATTCTGTTTCTGGTGGCTACTGGTGTCTGTTGGACCTGGTTCCCATAGATTTGTGGGTGCACCTTGATGATCTCATCGACCATGACCGTCAACTCAGTGGCAGTGTACTTTGGCATTCTTTGTGTTGCCATGGTGTGTGGTTTGCTATTTGTTGAGCTGGTGTGGTGGTTGTGTGGTGTGTGGTGTGTGATGTGCAGGGGGTTCGTGGTGCCGTTGTTTCAGTGGTGATGGTGGTGGTGGTAGTGGTGGTGATGTGTGTGATGTGTGCGTGCGTGTGGTGTGCTGCTTTCCTTTGTGTCTCTCTGTGTTGTCTGATGGCGTCTTCGCTTTGTCCTAGTGCAAGGGATTGTGGTCTGTGAGGAGGCTGCTTTTGTACTGACCTATGTGGGTGTGTCATGATGGTCTGTCGTTTTCAGGTGTGTTGTGTCTGTTGTCCTGGGATTTGTAGTTTTTTAGTTTTGGCAGGGGGCATGTGTCATTGGGATGTGTTCTGTGTTTGGGTATTTTGGCGTAGTTTGCTGTGTGGACTTGTTTGCCATGTTGTGTGTATTTCTTTGTTCCGCCAATGATTCCCGTGCACGGACGTGGCCGCCCGGCCTTCCGCCGTGTCAGTTATTCATCGCTGTTGTTAACCGTGGCGGGCGGGGAATATGTGGATTTTCCGCGCTCATGCCGGGGAGATCATAATTTCACGGTCGTTGTCTCGGTCGTCAGAGCGGGCGGATTTGGATTTTCGGGCGGGATTGCGTCCGTGGCGGACGGTTAATCTTCTACTCGGACATGGACGGGCGGAATTTTGTGTGTTTTTACCGCCGCGGGCGGAGGTTGCTTCGCGACTTCATAATTGCTCGGTCGGTATTCCCATGGTGCAGGCGGGCGGTTTTCTCATGCTATCATAGAGGGCGGATTATTTAACGCCAGTTATCGTAATGGGCCCCTTAAGGGCCTTATTACGATGTTGGGCGGAGGTAACCGTCGAGAAAAAGGAAGTGCCCGATCTTAGGTCAGAGGTTCCGACCACACTATTACACCAATGGAAGCTTGTGGGGTGGGCAGAAAAGGCCCGCAGCACAAGCTTCCATTGACAAATGGAGGCTTTGACACAACCCTGCATCGTGCCTGCCACACGGTGCAGGGATGTTGAGGGGGGCTCCATAAGTGACCTCAAGGCTGCCCAGGCCCCAGAGCGGAGGTCGCGGAGGGATGGGGGCCATGCTAGGGGCCCCCAAAGATACTTTCCAACAGCAGTTTCGTGTCAGACAGCCTTTCTGAATCGGTATGTCCGACATGGAACGGCTGTCGGAAACTGACTTTGGGGGCCCATAGCAGGCCCCCCTTCACCTGGAGGCCTCCGGTTGAGGCCCGTGGGGGTACCCATGGGACCCCTTTTTACAGCCATGCACAGTGTGGCAGGCACCATGGGGTGCCTGTGACAGGGTGCAAGGTTTTCTGCAACCACCCCTTTTTTCAATGGGAGCCTGTGTTGTCGGTTGGAACACAGGCTCCCATTGAAGTCAATGGGAGTCCGACCGAACGGTGTTCGGAAACCTCGTAATCGGGCGGTCTGACTGGCAGTACCCAAGTCGGTCGGAACCGATTCCGACAAGGAGTCGGTCGGAATGCTTTCTGACTGACATCGTAATGAGGCCCTGGGTGTGTTTTAATTAAGGTAATATGCTGAACACTAAACACACATAATTTACTATTACCACTGCAATATAACTTAAGTTAGTGAAGGTGCTGGACACTAAACATAAATAATTTACTATTCACAACCCAATACAACTTGAGTCTGAGAAGGTGCTGGACACTAAACATACATAATTTACTATTCCCACTCCAATATAACTTAAGCTAGGGAAGGTGCTGGACACTAAAAATACAAAATTTACTATTCCCACTCCAATATAACTTATGTCTGGGAAGGTGCTGGACACTAATCATACATAATTTAAATTCCCACTCCAATATAACTTAACTCAAAAAAGGCACAGAACACTAAACTTGATTAACATACTCTACTAACTGCAAACATTAAAAAAATCCTAAAAAATGCTAGACATTAAACACATAACAATAAGTTTCTCCCTCCAATATAAATAAATTCAAATATACTAAACAAAAATTACTTAATTTTATAATAAAACACAACATTCTAAAAAAACAACACAACAATCCATAAATATAAAAATGCAAAAATAAAATAAAATTAACATTTTAGCAAAAAAAATCATATTTGTTTACAAAAATTGTATTATTTCATTTACATTTTTTACACACCTTATTAACCAAAAAGTTAAACATATTACAATAATTGAACAAAAATCATAAAAAACCATTTTGTAAAAAAGAAATATTAAAACTTAGGGGCTGATTATGATGTCGGTGGGACCGACACCGACATGCTGTCGGTGTGGGTCTCCCCAACATCTACAGCGGCGGTCAGACCGCTGCATTAGGATGCAGTCCAAGGGGACCAACCATTAGCTTCCAACAGGTGGTCGGTCGGATCACATTCCCCAAAATGGAGGCAGTGGCTTCTCAGGCACTACCATGGGGATTACAATCCACCTTTCTGCCAACCATTTCACGTCGGTACTTCTGACGTGAAATGGCTGGCGGAAAGGCTTTTTTGGGGCCCCTAGCAGAACCCCTGTCCCTGTGGCCCTCCACTATGGGTCCTGGGGTGCACCTGTTGTGCCCCCCTAAAAATCCCTGCATCGTGTGGCAGGCATCGCATGGGGCTGCCACAGGTTGCAGGGATGTTTACAAACATGCCTCTTAGCATTGAGGCTTGTGCTGAGGCCCTTTACCGGGCTGCAGCACAAGCCTAAATGCTAGAAGGCATGTTTCAGACCACCTCCATGGCGGTCGGATTGTAATTTGGTGGGCCGGACAGCCAACTACCTGTTGGCCAGTCCCGTTCCTGCATCGATGGCGGTCGAACGCTCGTCAGACCGCCATCATAATCAGCCCTATAATTCATAAACAATAACTTATTTATTACAAATAAATTACAAATAAATGAATAAGCATATTAATAAAATGAATAAATACTTCAAACAACACAAATCAAAGTAACTATCAAATTAAAATTTAATTTTTTTCAATGATATCACATTATTAAAAAAAATAGAGCAATGATAACCCGACAAAATAATTCAATTAAAAAAATAATACAATAATTTTAAAAAGTTACAAAGCTATATAAATAAATATTAAATATCAAGAAAAAAACAAATCTAAAAGGCCCATTACGATACCGGGCGTAAAAAAATCCGCCACCCATGAAAGCGGCAAAAATCCGCCCGCCTACACCTTCTGAATACCGACCCAGCAATTATGATGCCTCGAACCGAAAACTGCCAGTGGCGGAAAAAACACACAAAATACCGCCCGCCCATGCCCGAGTCGGAGTCAAACCGCCCGCCACGGACGGAAAGACGCACGACAACACAAAACCGCCCGCCCTCACGGTCGAGACACCGCACGTGAAATTACGATCGCACCGACATGAGCGCGGAAAAACAACAAATACACCGCCCGCCAGCGGAAACAACACTGAAGAAAATGGACACGGCAGAAGCCATGGCGGCCACGTCCCTGCACAGAAACAGCCCCGGACTCAAACAAACACACACAATATGGCAAACAAGTCCACACAGCAACCCACGCACAAATACACAGACAAAGTACACATCCCGAAAACACACCACCCCTGGACAAACAAATAAACCACAAAGCCCAGAACACCAGCCACAACACACCTGAAAACAACAGACCATCAGGACACACCCAAACAGGTAAGTACAAAAGCAGCCCCTCCACAGACCACAACCCCTTGCAACATTGCAAAGCAGAGAGGAGAGGACACAGTGACACAGCAAGGACAGCAGCACACCACAGATACGCACACATCACACCCACCACCACCACCACCACCACCAAACACCGGCACCACAAACCCCCTGCACATCACACATCACACACCGCACCAGCACCACAAACACCATGGCATCACACAGAATGCCCAAGTTCACTTCCACTGAGCTGACGGTCATGGTCGACGAGATCGTCAAGGTGCACACACAAATCTATGGCAACCAGGTCCAGCACACACCACTAGCCACCAGAAACAGAATGTGGAACAGAATTGTAGACCAGGTCAATGCAGTCGGGACCGTACCCAGAAACAGAGGAGAGATAAACAAACGGTGGAACGACATCAAAAGCCTGGTCAAGAAGAAGGAGAGCAAAAACCAAGAGCTGGCTGCCACGACTGGCGGAGGGAATCCCGCGCATTACAAGACCTTCAAAGCGTGGGAGGAGAAGGTGCGAGTCATCATCCATCCGGAGATCCTCACCGGATTACCAGGGGGAGTGGAGGCTGGTAAGTACAAACAAATGTATACCAGCACACCGCTATGTACTCACATGCACTACCACCATGCCATAGCTCCGAGGGACAAACACCCCCATGTCCAGTACACAATACACAACACATTACTCACACATGCAACAGGCACCACCACCCACACACAGCCCAAACATATCAACTAACAAAACCATGGGGGCATGTGTACACCCAGCCAGCCACGTAACTACCAACAGGTCCCCTAGTACTCCAGAAGCGCCACAACGAGCCCCCCCCCACACCCATGTGGCAGCCGTAGCTGCACCAACCGACAAGTAACAGGTAAGTAGCAGCAACACAAAGCGCAGTGGGTGGGAGGGGGACAGCTGAAGTACAACACACACCAGGCCCCTAGTCCTACAGCACAGCAAGGCGGAGCACCCCCACACCCATGTGGCAGCCGTAGCTGCACTAACCGACAAGTAACAGGTAAGTAGTCGCAACACAGAGGCAGTGGGTGGGAGGGGGACAGCTGAAGTACAACACCCACCAGGCCCCTAGTCCTACAGCACAGCAAGGCGGAGCACCCCCCACACCCATGTGGCAGCCGTAGCTGCACTAACCGACAAGTAACAGGTAAGTAGCAGCAACACAAAGCGCAGTGGGTGGGAGGGGGACAGCTGAAGTACAACACACACCAGGCCCCTAGTCCTACAGCACAGCAAGGCGGAGCACCCCCACACCCATGTGGCAGCCGTAGCTGCACTAACCGACAAGTAACAGGTAAGTAGTCGCAACACAGAGGCAGTGGGTGGGAGGGGGACAGCTGAAGTACAACACCCACCAGGCCCCTAGTCCTACAGCACAGCAAGGCGGAGCACCCCCACACCCATGTGGCAGCCGTAGCTGCACTAACCGACAAGTAACAGGTAAGTAGCAGCAACACAAAGCGCAGTGGGTGGGAGGGGGGACAGCTGAAGTACAACACACACCAGGCCCCTAGTCCTACAGCACAGCAAGGCGGAGCACCCCCCACACCCATGTGGCAGCCGTAGCTGCACTAACCGACAAGTAACAGGTAAGTAGTCGCAACACAGAGGCAGTGGGTGGGAGGGGGACAGCTGAAGTACAACCCACACCAGGCCCCTAGTCCTACAGCACAGCAAGGCGGAGCACCCCCACACCCATGTGGCAGCCGTAGCTGCACTAACCGACAAGTAACAGGTAAGTAGCAGCAACACAAAGCGCAGTGGGTGGGAGGGGGGACAGCTGAAGTACAACACACACCAGGCCCCTAGTCCTACAGCACAGCAAGGCGGAGCACCCCCACACCCATGTGGCAGCCGTAGCTGCACTAACCGACAAGTAACAGGTAAGTAGCAGCAACACAAAGCGCAGTGGGTGGGAGGGGGACAGCTGAAGTACAACACACACCAGGCCCCTAGTCCCACAGCACAGCAAGGAGGAGCACAGCCCACACCCATGTGGCAGCCGTAGCTGCACTAACCGACAAGTAACAGGTAAGTAGCAGCAACACAAAGCGCAGTGGGTGGGAGGGGGGACAGCTGAAGTACAACACACACAAGGCCCCTAGTCCTACAGCACAGCAAGGCGGAGCACCCCCACACCCATGTGGCAGCCGTAGCTGCACTAACCGACAAGTAACAGGTAAGTAGCAGCAACACAAAGCGCAGTGGGTGGGAGGGGGACAGCTGAAGTACAACACACACCAGGCCCCTAGTCCTACAGCACAGCAAGGCGGAGCACCCCCACACCCATGTGGCAGCCGTAGCTGCACTAACCGACAAGTAACAGGTAAGTAGCAGCAACACAAAGCGCAGTGGGTGGGAGGGGGACAGCTGAAGTACAACACACACCAGGCCCCTAGTCCCACAGCACAGCAAGGAGGAGCACAGCCCACACCCATGTGGCAGCCGTAGCTGCACTAACCGACAAGTAACAGGTAAGTAGCAGCAACACAAAGCGCAGTGGGTGGGAGGGGGGACAGCTGAAGTACAACACACACCAGGCCCCTAGTCCCACATCACAGCAAGGAGGAGCACAGCCCACACCCCACACCCACGTAGCAGCCACTGCAGTGCACACCGGTAGCCGACAGGTAGACATCCCGCCCCAGGACAAACGGTGTCAGTGGGTGTCCAGCCATCACCACGACCCATAACACCGCCCCCACCCCCACAGACCTGCAACATGGAGCACCCCCCATAACCATGTTGCATCCAGTCCAGTGCACGCTCAAAAACAACCTGCAGGTGGGAAACTGGACAGGGCGGGGTGACTGGAGGCATGAGGACTGAATTACGACTAACACATGGGACATGCAAAGTAGCAGAGGAACAGGCAGCACTGCTCCCTGCCACAACAATGTGCACACGGACATGAACCACAGAGTCACACCCCACATGACCCATCACAGACACAGTAACACCCAAGGAGCCACGTCTGCATGCACAAGTCACACTAATAACAGAACCACACGGCAGGCACAGTGCAACCCATCACACACAACTGCAACACCATCAAAGTCCTGTCCATGTAGCCCCCACTGCCTGTCAACCACACATCCCACAACTATGCCCATGTAAGACATACCACACTAGACGCAACAGCGTGGAACAACAGAAATGCACACGAACACCACTGGACCCATCAAACACACAGACACACAATGCACATACAACATACCATCCATCTCATCCGTCAGCCCCAGTCACATGAAAGGTATGTCATCCGAACAGCTGGTCCACATACAGTAGTCACGCAAAGAAACATGCCCATGATAAATCATGTGCCAGAAGTGAATGAAGCGCAGGTCACACTGTGAGCAACTACACACATAACATGGGCCACACACCCCCGAGCACTGCAGTGATGCACATGGCACAGGGCAGCACGCACACCAAGGAATTGGACCATCTGCAATACGTCGTGTGGCACACAACCATCACTCACTCATAACAATGCGTCCAATTACATGGCCAGAAATCACAACAGACAGCAAATATGCAGGGTATGTCAGACATACACACACCTCAGACCATGCACTGTCATGTTGCCACAACACATGTGACGTTCTGCACCCATGGCACACAGTATGTACCCCAAAAGCATAGTACATCTCAAATGCGTTTCAGGGGCTGACCCCCATTATGCCATCTGCGTTTCTAAGCGTTCCATATGAACCCCCAAAGCATAGTTCATCTCAAATGCGTTTCAGGGGGCTGACCCCCATTATGCCATCTGCGTTTCTAAGCGTTCCATATGAACCCCAAGAGCATAGTACAAACCAACCTCCACGATGGGTCTGGAGTCCGCATACACCAGAGCCACAAAAAGCAGGAGCACAGCTACACACCCATCGGCATTGCCAATCCGTCCCATGCCACATGTCCACAGCACACAGTCCCATTGGCATGCCCACACAACAACAAATAGCACAGCCACACACACGGCTCCAGGAAACCTGTGCACGACTGTGCACGAACTGTGGATGTCAGACAACCTATACATACTTTGTCATGTGCAACACAATAACATATCTCATTCCCCCACAGGTGACGAACTGCTGGATGCTGGAGATGGAGACAGCAGCCAGCACAGCCAGCCTGCAAGCCCCCAACAAGGACTCACGGATGTGGAGGATCTGTCCTCCGATCAGGACACGGACCACCCAGCAGGCCCATCTGGTGTGGCAGGGCCCAACCGCACCCCAGGCACCCTCCCACCCACCAACCCATCATCCAGGGCTGATGACCACTCACAGCCCCCTGCTGCCACTGTCGTAGCGGCCACTACCACTGTTGTGGCGGCCACCCCCACGCTCGTTGCGGCCACTCCCACTGCCGCAACCACCACCACGTCATCACTGGCCCCAGCCCCAGCGCAAGTGGTGGTCCGGCAGACTGGGTCCACCCTGGGAGCCACAGCGAGGCCCGTGGTGAGCAATGTGGCTAGTGGGCAGGTCGGTGGCAGCAGTACTGGTAGGAGGAGCAGGGCCAGGCCAACGCCAACTGTGCCTGGGAGCCAAGCCCTGCCGCCAATCGACAGAGTCCTTGGGGCCTATGAGGAGGCCCAAGGCGAATGGGCCAGGTCGGCAAGCGACACGCGGGAGGTCCTTGCGGTGTTGAGGTCCATGGACGCCCACATGGCCCGAATCGCGGACCTCATGGGCCAGCTGGTGGTGGGGGGGAGGGCACAAGCAAGGCCAGCAACACCACCTCTGCCACCACCTGCTGTGGCGCTGGGTCGTGCAGCATCACGTTCCCCTGCGTCCACAGCAAGTGAGCACTCCTCAGCTACCACCAGCGGAACATCAACACCCCCCCCTCCCAAACGTGGAAGGGGCCGTCCTAAGTGGAAACAGGTGTCCAGAGAGGACTTCGCCCACACCAAACGCCAGTGAGTCATCAGCCAGCCACCTTGACCACCTACTGCATTGACTTGGAATACGATCCTAGCCCACACTGCCATGTGAATGGCATGTGTCTGTTGGACTGTGGACATAGAACTCCATGGGTACACCTTGACCATCACGCAGCCATGACCGTCAACTCATTGTCACAGCATGCACCACATTTGTCATCACCTTGCACACAATCACATGTCACCGCTGTTAATAAATACACCTTGATCACAATCGGCTTAATGTGTCCTGTGTTTATTCCACGATGTGCAATCGCCACCATGAGCAGAATAGCATCTGCTGTCTGGCATGTCGATGGGACAGGAGAGGCTGCAGGGACCTAGGGGTGAAAAACAGAACAAGAGTACATTCAATGAGTGTGTCACACACTCATCACACAGTACTTGTCACCAACTACAAGCAATGCACACACATCTCTGAGAGCAACAGGGCACAATGCTACAGCCACTGACAGTGGCATACCAACCTGGACATGGACCATTGACACACAGCACTCAGTGAACAAAAGGCCCCAGTAACAGAGCACACATACACCTGCACAACTACAGCCACATCAGCCGTCGTACATGGTCACTCACCGTCAAGTGAAGTAGCGGGCGATGAGCTGCTGACGCACATTCACAGCTTCATCCTCTCCACTGTCCTCTTCACTGGAGCTGTCCTGGTGTGCAGGCTGGGGCCCTGGTTGATCTCCGTCATCCACAATTAGGGGATCTGCTTTCGAATGGCCAGATTGTGCAGCATGCAGCAAGCCACCACTATCTGGCACACCTTCTGTGGGGAGTACGCCAGCGCCCCGGTGCGGTCCAGGCATCTGAACCTGGACTTGAGGAGGCCAAAGGTACGCTCGACCACACGTCTGGTCCTCCCATGTGCCTCATTGTAGCGGTCATCTGCTGGGGTCCGAGGATTTCGTAATGGACTGAGCAGCCAGGGCCCATTCGGGTAAGCTGAGTCACCTGGGCGTGGGGGACACAGAGAACCGTTGCAATTCAAACAGGACAGTAGACAGCATCCTTAAGCCAGCACGCTACACAACTCCACATACTCACCGACAATCCAGCCACGGTCCTGTTGAAGATTGGTCATCAGTCGTGGTAATATGCTGTTTCGCATGATGTGCGCGTCATGGGCCGAGCCTGGGAACTTTGCACACACGTGGGAGATGACCATGTCCGCAAGGCACACCACTTGCACATTCAGGGAGTGCGTGTGCTTCCGATTGCGGAAGAGCTGCTCAGTGGCCTGTGGTGGGACAAGGCCAACATGGGTGCAGTCAATGGCACCAACGACGTGTGGGATCCGTCCAAGGGCATAGAATGCACCCTTCACTGCCGCCAACTCACGTGCCCTGGGGAATCTGATGTACCTGTTCCTGTACAGCATCATGGCTGCCAGTACATCCCTCAGCACCATGCTGAACATGGGTTGGGACATCCCACCTCCACTGCCCACTGTGTGCTGGAATGACCCAGTGGCGAAAAAATGCAGTGCAGCCATCACCTTAGCCATGGGGGTGAATGCTGTCGGATACACCCTGCGAGGACGGAGGTGGGGTTCCAACATGGCACATAGTCGATGCAGGGTTGGTCGATCCAGACGAAATTTCCGGATGACCTCAGAATCCTCCATGTCCGCCAACAATTGGTAAGGGCGGTAAATGTTTGGTCTCCGCCTAGGAAAGATGGAAGTGGACACATGTCAAAGCAACACGACACATGGCATTTTCACATACACATCACTGATATGACAGAGCAAGAACATCAGTCACAGAACAGCTGTCATGCAGGGACAGCACAGCCACAATACACTTACACAGGTCTCCCACCAATAGCAATGGGCAGTGACACAAACCATTGCTATGTGCATGCACATGGGGATCCAGGCCTCAATGACCTGTGAGGCGTGCTGATGGGGACTGACTGCATATCCGGCAAGCGACAACACCACGGCAACATGACTGGCTGCTGTGCATCACACTGCTTCCGAGGCTGGATGAGTATGGCACACACCAATGACGATGTGGGCACAGGCTGAGCGGCCAAGACAAGTGGGACCTGTGGCACGAGGGGATATGAGACAGTCATTGGTGTCACCACTGCACCCTATGTGCAGCACTGTACGGATCACACCTCCAGAAGCATTGTCAGGTGTACACATTGACAGCCCCATGCCAACACGGCTGTGTGCTTGTAAATACACATCACATGTGACACGTAACCTTGCACGTGCCAAGTGGCAGATGTACATAGTGAGAGATGACATGCGTGTGCATATGCGTATACCATGCACCCATGCCAATGTGCAGATGATGACATGCTAACAGACATGTGGGGGCTTGCCACTGGCCGTCCCTGCCTATGCACACGGCATGTTGTGGCCCCGTCCATTGTGCACCTGCACCCACACGCACATCATGGCCACACCTGCAGATGCAGTGCGCACATCATACTGTGTGGTGCACATGGCATCAGCGGACTGTCACCAACATGGGCCAGGCCATTACGGCCAACTCCGATGACCCTCGCGGTTGCACCCTGCGTGTTCCACTAAGGAGGTAGGCGTCCCGGGCCAGCTGGGTGCAGGCCAACGTCTGCAATTGCCAATCCAGGTCTCAGTGCACTTGTTGCTCGTGTGAATGTCAGGCTGGGCCATGCTGCCCCTCTCAGTCCCAGCAAGCCTGGCCTGCACATTGACTGCACAATGCCAGTAGGTGACAGCACCGACTGCCTAGTGGGTTACATGTGTCTCCTGTTCAGGACACCCCGGATGAGCGCTTACTCTGCACTGTCTATTGGACACACCATGACTCGTGATAGGGATGTGTGTGAGAGACAGTGACACTGAATGTGACCTTCGTTGCGGGGTGGGCCATGCACAGGGCGAGCACAGGGTGTGTTGCCTTGTGATCTTCTTCTAGGTCAGCCTGACAATGGACAGTAGATGTGGGCAGGCTACACATTGCTCGATGTGCTGTCTATATGCATGTGCCTTCACACCAGGCACAACTGCCCCTGCACATGTGACCCCTGCTGCACTCTGTGCTGGGTCTGTTGAGCTGATGCACCGTCTGTGCGTGGGGCAGACAGCTCTGCTCAGTTCCGTCATTGCCCATGACATCACTTTGCCGCAGGTGACATGGTTCATGGAGGGCCCACATGTACGCGTGGGTGGACTACACAAGACTGTCCAATGGTTATCACCCCCAGTCAGTGCTTCGAATGGGAAGTATGTGGTGCTGGTACTCATTTCGCTGTGTCGAGTGTGCGGGGCTAGGTGCGGGGCTACATGCAAGACATGGGTAGGTCATCGGCTTATCTACTAGTTGCAATGCACACGAGACATGTCTTTTTCTGACCACATCAGGGGCATTCCTTAAACTAACTGAAAGTCAAACAGTTATCTTTTACACTGTCCTCATGGCCTCCCCTCGCTCACACCTATATGCATTTGCACATGAGAAGCTAGCGCATGCACAAGCAGCTCCAAGCTCACCCCAGAGAGGCCAAGGAGTGTATGTGTGGGTCCAGTTGTACATGTGGTCTGTCTCACGGTATGATTAGTGGCGTTTCGCCGTCCACATGCGTGGTGCCCCGACTCGAGACCCGGGCAACATTGACTATGCATGACAGGCTCCGCAGTCCGGATACACCACCTGCAACACACAGAGGCTGTAGCTGCCCTAGCGGGCCAGTCCGCGTTCAACTGGAGCTCATGGCCCCACACATTCACTCTTTGGCCTCTCTGGGGTGAGCTTGGAGCTGCTTGTGCACGCGCTGGCTTCTCTGTTGCAATGGCATGTAACGTGTGTGGGTGTATTGTCAATGGGTGGGATGGCGCGAGCCACCGTCCGTGACGTCACTGCTGCTTGTGATGTGTGCGTCCCCCACTACTTCCATTTGACTTGTGCCATACTACACATTGTGGATGTGTTGCCTGCGTGATGTGACAAGGATGAGCGCGCCATGAGCTCTCACCCACCATGCTCTACTGCCATCCCGTGCCCTGGATTGCCTGTGCAAGTGGACAATGTTGGGGATACACCAGGTCGACAGGGGATGTGAGTGCCTTGGCAAGGGCCTGGCGGACGCGTAGCAGTATCCGGCATGTCCACGGAGGGTGGGCTGACGTCTACACTTGATGCGGCATTGTTCGTGTGCCCGCCTGTTGTGCACACACGAGTTCACATTCGTCACCAGACAGGTGGTCTTTACAGATTCCCAGGAGTGCGCCAATGTACTGGTCCTGAGTCCTCCCAACACAGCGTGTTTCAACATTGCATGTGCGCACCTACCCGTCACACCAACCCACCTGAGCCATGCGTAACTCCCGCTTCACATGACACATGTGTGTCTCCCACAGTTGTGCTACACATTTAAGTTGACATCCAATGACAGTGGACTACATGGTCATCTCATGACTGCCGTGTACTTCACACACTCTCATCCTCTCTCATTCGTACTTGTGAAATGAATCAGCAGAGACACATTGTTGCTTCAAGCCATGTATTGGGACTAATGTCCTCTGTGATGCAGTATAGTGAACACTACTGGCAGCGAAGTGCATGTGGAGGATATACTCAGCATGATTACACATAGCATAGGGTGTAGGGGTACAGTGATTAGTTGTTGACTGTGGGCTTCAGAGTTCCAACTGCTTAGCCGTTGGTGTGCTAATGTACATTTGCTAATTACTGTGGTGCTGCTGAACGACACAGACAGTATACATTTAGCCTACCAGTCCGCTTGTCATCATGGGCACAGTGCATCTCCGTTCCATGTTACAGGTTTGCTGCTATAGTTACTCATACACACGTGCGTGGAGGTGACATCAGGGCATGGGCTTACGTGCATGCAAAGGCGTCCCACTTGTTGTTGCGATGTGGTGGGTACTGGCCATGTCACAGTCACTGGGCTCATGTTGTTGGTGGATGCACTTGGTGTACATGCAAAGGTCCTGGCACGGACGTTCAGAGGGAGGTGTGGTGACAGCTCTCACATACTGCAGCAGGACGATTGCTGTCCACTGACCGGTGCATATGTTCATGGGCGCAGGATCCATATCATGGCATGGTTGTACGTGCAGTTCTGTCCATGTGGTTGCCATACACAAATCCCATGCCTCTGCCTCCCCTGTTCATGCAGAGTTACTGGATGTGATGAGGTACAGGGTGCATTTCCCAATAAGTATCAGATGTCATGGCAGTGTAGTTGTTGTTGTGGTGTCAGTTGCAGGTTGCATGGTGTAGTAGTTGTACTGGTAACTGCCTAGTCCGTGCGTAAGCCACGCATGGGTACGGTGTGGGTCATCATTGCTCAATTGGGGGTCTGGCGACGGGGCCCGACGAATTGACAGGTTGTCAGGAATGCAATGCCTACCAGCAGGGCTTCCATGGCATTGGTGGTGGACATGGTTGCCAGCCAATGTAGCGGATGGTGGCTGTCAAGGTGTTGGTCGTGAGTTGTCCCTTGTAGGAGCATGATGGGACATGTTGGATGGCATTCGATGTAACTGTAATCCATTATCCGTCGTGTGGAGGCACAGTGGTCCCATTGCAGTGTGGGTCCGATAGTCGCCACATACGCCATGCCCCCATAGGCTGAACAGGCCCTGTCGTGGGCGTCCAGGGGGTGGAATAGTTGTAGCAGGTCCGCCCTTGGACATGCCGGGTTGGAGAGACATAACTCCACAGGATAGTAGAAGGGACACCTCCGACAGTAGAAGACGGGGATGACGCAGCTGAACAATGCGATGCGGTAAGTTAGTCGGTAACTTACGTTCAGCAGGGCCAGATTGTCACATCCCAATATCTGTATCAGGTTATGTTTGTACAGCTTGATCTGTCCGGCGTAGTTGGGTAGGTGTGGTGCAAGTGCCATTTTGCTGCAGGGCGCTGTGGTGGCGTGCTCCGGCTGTCTGTGCAGTCTGCAGAGTGCAACCTCCGATGTTGCTGGGAATTCTGTAATGGTCGTAGGGAGGCAGGACCTGTGTTATGTTGGCTTGTGCGGAGGACACGGGCCCTCATCCCACATGCTTCTCTGAATGGTCAAGGTCAGTGGTGTCTGACTCCTTCCAGATAACTTGCATGTGAACCACATGGGGGAGTGTTATCATTTCTTCTTTCCGTTGTGAATGTTCTTTGGTATTATGCGCTATCTGCCCTGTGGCTGCTTCCCTCTGCATGCCTGCGTTGGGCTTTGTTTGGTGCAATAACTGTTTTCTCCGGCTTGTTTGGTCGGGATGTGGTTTCAGAGTGGGAATGGAAGGTCATTCGGTGCTGTCTCCTCTCCCGTGTGTGGGCAGCAGGCTGCTTTTCCGCTGTACGTTGGGCCTTGTGTTATAATTGGTCCCACCTGTTGTCTGTCCCCGGTATCTTTGATGTTACGTATTGCATGTCTTGTTATTGGGTGCAGGGTGGCACCGGTGTTTCTGTGTGGTTCTGGCGTACCTTTTCCCGACGGGGTCCATATTCTGCTGGGTGATGTTGCCTCCGCTGTGTGCTTCGCCGTGTTTTGCACACAGGGGTGTGTCCTAATGTGGCGTGACGTCACTGACATGTTCGGGTCAGTTGTGTGACGTCAGGTTGGCAGCAGTGAATTGCCGGTTGGGGACATGACTGTGGCAGGGCTGTCACGTGACATGTGCTTTCTGGGTGGTGCTGGTGTGTGTGGTGTTTGGTTGTGACCCTGTGTTGTTTGTGTGCGGCGCATGCATTGCGCTGCCATTGGCCTCTGCGTTGTGCGCATGTGTGGGTGCAGTGGTGGATGTGTCGTGTCCACGCAGGGGTGTCGGGGTGGGGGCCATATGCAGTTGTCCCACCCTTGCACTGTGTGCGCTGTTTGCGTGCCCCTGTTGTGTGTCTGCCTACCTGCGTCGCCGTGGTGCGTTGACTCCTGGGTGCTGCATCAGGTAGAGCATGGGGAGGGCCTGCAGTACTGGATTCATGCTCGGGGGGGTCGCCTCTTTGGTGTCTGTGCTCGGCGTTCGGGTTTCCGCCTCACTTTCACGTGCGGTGTCTCTTAGCCGTGGGAGCTGTTTGTTTGTGGCATCGTAATTTGTACGCCGGGCGGTACGTGATTTCGTCTGGCGGTGTGTCTCCATTGGGCTGCGCCGCTACGTGAGCGGGCGCACTTTGATGGCGGACGGCGTCGCTGGCTTGCCGGCGGTGTTTGGATGCCTTTTCACATCCTAATTTGGCGGGCGTGTGGGCTGCGGCATGCGGGCGGTAACTGGTGCTTTTTGCATCTGCCAGCACGGCGGTGGTGCTTCCGCCCGCCATCCTAATGGGCCCCTAAATATTTTATTTATTTTTATAAAATACATTTTATAATATTTAAGTTACATTTACAAACTAATAAAAGAAATAATTAAAAATACAAAGTAATCCTAACTAAAACAATACACCCACATGCAAATGATGTATTTATACATTTTTATCACAAATTTATTATTTAAAATAAAAAATAAACATTATTTAAAAAAAATATTTCTATTATTTTTGTCAATATTTAAAATAAATGTAAAAATTCAAAACAAAATTTAACATACCTTCTCACCAATATTCTCTAAAAACCCAAAACCCCACACCTAAATTTCTAAAATTATAAAACTGTAAAAGAAATAATAATTTTTGGGGAACAAAATGTTCAAATTCTTTTAAACAATTTTAAATCATTACCCGCCCTTATCCCCTATAAATGCAACATGCCACTCCTAAATCTTTTAAATTTTTATCACTTTATAACAAACATAATAAAATACATCATTATACATTTTTTTAACAATCTTTTTTTTATTTTTCCCCACCCTTATCTCCTATAAACCCAACATCTCACTCCTAAAAAATATTATTAAACACAAGAAAAAACAATTTTACAATTTTAATTTATTAAAACATACACATTTATGCAAATAATATATATTTATTTAATTTACAATTTAAACAAAACATTAAAAAAATTATAAACTATATTTTACTAAAATATCAATATTTTTAACATCGATATTTTTTTACAACCATATTTAATACACCTAATTTCGATATTTTTGACTTCGACATTATTTTCAAATCACGATATTTTAAACAGGATATTTTTTCACACATTATTTTTTTCAATATTTTGTCTCAATACCTTTCATCACAGGATACAGAATTAATTATTTGACTAATCCTAAACCTTCGCTTTCTCTTGGGGACTCATTGAAAAATCTAATCCAATCATCTAGTTCTTGGGCAGTAATAATAGTCTGTACTCCAGAGGTACTAGATGATATCCTTTCTCTGGGATTACTGATGTTAACACTCTGAGGTGAATTCCTAATAGACATTTCAACATTTTGGGATCTTTGAGCGGACTCTCCTGCAGGAGTAAATCCTGTCTGATTCATGGTTGATGTTGTGGCGGCAACATTAGGGGTATTCATATGAGTCGGGACTAAAGGACTACTTCCTATTCCTGGGACCCCGCAGGTTCAAACTCCAAATGCTGTCATCCTAATGCAGCAGTCGGAGTTTAAACCCACAATGTTGGTCGGAAAGCCTCCGACCAGCAGTCAGAGGCTTTCTGAGCAACATTATAATTAGGCCCAAAGTCGAAAGAAAAATGGCCGCTTAAATAAACTGGAAAAAAAGACTATTGCCCCATTCAACTCAATGTAAGAATTAATTATAGCAAAAATGTATATTATTAATTTTGAAAAATATAAAAATTTTAAATATTATTTGAAAATATATTACAAAAATTGTAAAATATATAGTAAATATATTATAATATTTATAATATTATTTACTATATATTATAATTTACATTGTAAATTACAAGTGAAAAATATTCATTCAAGTGTAAAAAAGGTTTTCCAAATAATACATTATATACAAAATGTAACATTGTAATTTAAAAAAATATTGTTTTGAAAATGTATTTTTTTATTCTATTAGGATGACTTAAAATAGATTAAAATATTTAATAATGTGGGTTTCCGACAACCATTCCATGTTGGCCTTTCCGACATGGAAAGGCTGTTGTAAAGCAGCATTGGGGTCCCCTAGCAGGGCCTCCTTCCCCCTGGCCCTCCTCTATGGGGCCAAGGGGGCACCATGAATGCCTGACACATGGTGCAGGGATGTTTCAAACATCCATTTCACTATGGCAGCTTGTGCTGCAGGGCTTTTCCACCCGCCGCACTAGCTCCCATAATGAAATGGATGTTTCCAAATTGAGATGTCGGACCCGCGGACCTATGGTCGGGCAGTTCCAGACCGAAACGGTGTCATCGTAATCAGCCACTAAGGGCCTCATTACGATGACAGTTGGAAGGGCTCCGAATGGCATTCAGATTTTCCTAGCCCATGGCGGAACCCATGTTTCCGACCGACTCGGAAACATTTCCGACAGACCGACTACGATAGAAGGTAACCATTCGGTCTTTCCGACTCGGTTCTGACCGGGGTTCGGAGTATCTGAGTCGGTCTGGAGCTGAATCGTACAGCTCTACGGACAGCGTTTACGACCAACGTATTATGATGTCGGATTCGGACAGCCTTTCCGAATCGGTCTGTCTGACATGGAACGGCTGTGGTAAACTGACTTTGGGGGCCCATAGCAGGCCCCCCTTCACCTGGAGGCCTCTGGTTGGGGCCCGTGGGGGTACCCATGGGACCCATGGGACCCCTCTTTACAGCCATGCACAGTGTGGCAGGCACCATGGGGTGCCTGTGACAGGGTGCAAGGTTTTCCGCAACACCCCTTTTGCAATGGGAGCCTGTGTTGTCGGTTGGAACACAGAGCTCCCATTGAAGTCAATGGGAGTCCGACCGAACAGTGTTCGGAAACATCGTAATCGGTCGGTCTGACTCGCCGGGCCTGATTCACAGAACTAACTTACGTCAAAATCCAAAACTTACAACAATTTTGGTATTCACAGAATGAACTTACACATTTGGGTATTCACAGAATGAACTTACACATTTGGGTATTCACAGAATGAACTTACAACAATTTTGGTATTCACAGAATGAACCTACACATTTGGGTATTCATAGAATGAACTTACAACAATTTTGGTATTCACAGAATGAACTTACACATTTGGGTATTCACAGAATGAACTTACAACAATTTTGGTATTCACAGAATTAACTTACTCATTTTGGTATTCACAGAAGGCACTTACTCATCAATGAGTAAGTGCCTTCTGTGAATGCCAAATGTGTAAGTTACACAAAATGTGTAAGTTACACAAAATGTGTAAGTGTCTTCTGTGAATACCAAAATGAGTAAGTTTATTCTGTGAATACCAAAATGAGTAAGTTCATTCTGTGAATACCAAAATGGTAGTAAGTTTAGGATTTTGTCGTAAGTTAGTTCTGTGAATCGGGTCCTCCAGTACCCAAGTCGGTCGGAACCGATTCCGACAAGGAGTCGGTCGGAATGCTTTCTGACCGATATCGTAATGAGGCCCTAGGTGTGTTTTAATTAAGGTAATATGCTGAACACTAAACACACATAATTTACTATTCCACTCCAATATAACTTAAGTCAGTGAAGGTGCTGGACACTAAACATAAATAATTTATTATTCCCAACCCAATACAACTTGAGTCTGAGAAGGTGCTGGACACTAAACATACATAATTTACTATTCCCACTCCAATATAACTTAAGTCAGGGAAGGTGCTGGACACTAAACATACAAAATGTACTATTTCCACTCCAATATAACTTATGTCTGGGAAGGTGCTGGACACTAAACATACATAATTTACAATTCCCACTCCAATATAACTTAACACAAAAAAGGCACAGAACACTAAATTTGACTAACATACTCTACTAACTGCAAACATAAAAAAGTCCTAAAAAATGCTAGATATTAAACACATAACAATAGGTTTTCCCCCTCCAATATAAATAAATTCTAATAAACTAATAACAGTAAACAAAAAGTACTTAGGGGCACATTACGATGGCGGGCGGAAGCACCACCGCCGTGCTGGCGGATGCAAAAACCACCAAACACCGCCGGCAAGCCAGCAACACCGTCCGCCATCAAAGTGCGCCCGTACATGTAGCGGCGCAGCCCAACTGACACACACCGTCCGACGAAACACGTCCCGCCCGGCGCATAAATTACGATGCCGCAAACAAACGGCTCCCACGGCCAAGAGATACCGTACGACAAACCGAAGCGGTAACACGGATGCCGAGCACGGACAACGAAGAAGCGGCTCCCCGAGCATGAATCCAGCACTGCAGGCACTCCCCATGCTTCTGCACCACCAAGGACGCAACGTACCGCGGAGACGCAGGTAGGCACACACACAACAAGTGCACGCAAACAGCGCACACAGTGCAAGGGCGGAAAAGCGGACAACCCCCACCAGCGCGTGTACACTACACATCCACCATCGCATCCACATATGACACACAGGCCAAATCGTAACATTGCAGAACACATGCGTACACACCACCTGGGACTAGGAACCAACCACCCCGTCACGGCCCCAAAGCGCCGATGACGCCGCCACACATGCGCACAACGCAGAGGCCAACCGCAGCGCCATGCATGCGTCGCACACAGACACAGGGACACAACCAAGCAGCACACACATCAGCCCCACCCCGAACGCACATGACACGTGACAGGCCGGCCACAGACATGTCCCCAACGCCCAATTCACGGACAACACCCAACGCCACACAACCAACGCACACATGTCAGTGAAGACACGCAACAGCAGGACACACCCCAGTGTAACAAACATGGCGTAGCACACAGCGGCGGCAACACCAACTAGGAGAAGCAGGGCCCTTCGGGAAGAGGAACGCCAGTACCACACAGAAACACCCATACCACCCTGCACATATGAACAAGACATATAAAACGGAACACCAAAGAGCCCGGGGACCGACAACAGGTGGCCCAAGAATAACATTCACACACAAGGCCCAACGCAGAGCAGAAAGGCAGCCTGCCGCCCACACAAGGGAGAGCAGACAGCACTGAATGACCTTCCATTCCAACTCCAAAACCACAGCCCTACGACAGAAGCCGGTGAATACAGCCATTGTCCAAGAATAGACCAACACAGGCATGCCGAGGAGACCGACCACAGGGCAGATAGCGCCTATCACAGAAGCACACAACGGACGGGGAAGAAAGAAGAAAACACTCCCCATGTCGGCCACATGCAAGTTAATTGGAAGGAGTCACACAGCACTGACCTTGAACTGTCTGAGAAGCATGTGGGAAGAGGGCCCGTGTCCTCCAAACAAGCCAACAGAACACAAGTCCTGTCTCCCTACGACTACACAGAGCTCACAGCAACCCCGGAGCGTGCACATTGCAGACTGCACACACAGCCGGAGCACGCCACCTCAACGAACCGCTGCGAAATGGCAACCGCAACACACCTACCCAACTACGCCGAACAGCTCAAGCTGTACAAAACCAACCTGTTCCATACATTGGGATGCGATCTCCTGTCCCTGCTGAACGTAAGTTACCGACTGACTTACCGCATCACATTGTTCAGCTGCGTCATGCCCGTCTTCTACTGTCGGAGGTGTCCCTACCAGCATCCCGTCGAGATATGCCTCTCCAACCCGGCATGTCTGAAGGCGGACCTGCTACCACTACTCCTCCCTCTGGACGCACACGACAGGGCCTGCTCTGCCTATGGGGGCATGGCGTATGTGGCCAACATCGCACCCGCACTGAAATGGGACCACTGTGCCTCCACACGACGGATCATCGAGAACAGCTACATCGAATGTCACCCAGCATGCCCCATCATGGTCCTCCAAGGGACAACTTACGAACAACACCTTGACAGCCACCATCCGCTACATTGGCTGGCAAACATGTACACCACCAATGACATGGAAGCCCTGCTGGACGGCATCGCATACCTGACAACCTGTAAATTCGTCGGACCACAACGCAGGTTCCCCGAGTGACCTATGATGTCCAACCCCGCACCCATGCTTAGCTTCCGCACGGACTGGCCAGTCACCACCACAACAGCCATACCAAACGACCGGCAACTGTAACCACACCATCAACGACATCGCCATGACATCGGATATGACCGGGACATGCACACTGTTCCCCATCACATCCAGGAACACCGCATGCATCGTGGGAGGCAGTGGCATGGGCTCTGTGTATCGCACCCACATGGACGGAACTGCACGAACAACCAGGACACGACATGGATCCAGCGCACATGGACACACACACCGCTCAGTGGACATGAATAGGTCGCCTGGAGTCTGTGGGTGCTGCACCCCTCCCACCCCCGCCCCGGGAATCCCATACCAGGACCTTTGCATGGACGACAAGTGCATACAACAACAACACGACCCCAGTGACTGTGACATGTCCAGTAACCACCACAGTGCAACAACAAGTGGCACGCCGCTGCATGCACGCAAGCACATGCCCTGATGTCATCTCACATGCACGCGTGCATGAGGAACAACCGCAGCAAACCTGTCACATGGAACTGAGATGGACCGTGCCCATGATGCCAAGCGGTCTGGTAGGCTACATGTATACCGTCTGTGTCAAAGTCCGCAGCTCCGCAGCTATACGTAAATGTACATTAGCACAGCCTTGGCCAAGCAGATGTCACTCTGAAGCCCACATCCCACATGCAACAGCCAATCACATGTAACCCCACACCCTATCCCATTTGCAATCATGCTCAGTATATCCTCAACATGTATTCCGCTGCCAGTAGTGTCCACTATACTGCATCACAGAGGACAGAAGACTCAATATAATGTTTGAAACCAAAACTGTCTCCGCTGACTCATTTCACAAGTACGAATGAGAGAGGATGAGAGTATGTGAAGTACACGGCAGTCGTGACATGACCATGTAGTCCACTGGTATTGGATGTCAACGCAAATGAGTAGCACTACTGTGGAAGACACACATGTGTCGTGTGAAGTCGTATGGACGCAGTGCTCAGGTGGGTGGGTGCGACGGGTAGATGCGCACATGCCAAGTTGGAGCACGCCGTGTTGGGAGGGGTCATGAACAGTACACCACCGCTTCCCTGGGCATTGTGAGAGGACACCTGTCGGGGGAGTGAACACGTGTGTGCACAGCAGCCGGGCACACGTACAAAGCGGTACCAGGCGCACCTCAGCCCACCCTCTGTGGACAAGCTGGATCCTGTTGTGCGCCCGCCATGCCCCTTGACAAGGCACACACAGCCCCAGTCGACCAGGTGTAACCCCAACATAGTCAATCCGCACAGGCGATACAGGGCACGGGATGGCAGTGGAGCATGGTGTGTGAAAGGTCTCCTCGCGCTCCTCCTGGTCATATCATGCAGGCAATAGAACCTCAACGTCTAGCATGGCACAAGTCAGATGGAAGTGTAGGGGGACGCACCACAGCACGAGCAGCACTGACGTCACGGGAGGTGGCTCGCACCATCCCATCCATTGCCCATCATACCAACCACGCCACATGCCATTGCGACTAAGTGCAAGCGCGTGCGCCACCACCCCCGAGCCCTCCCCAGAGAGGCCAAAGAGTGAATGTGTGGGCCATCAGCCACAGACGGACGCGGCCTGGCCGCAAGGGCAGCCACAGCCACTGGGTGTCGCAGGTGGCGGATCCGGAAGGCGAAGACTGTGATGCATAGTCCATGCAGCCCGGGTCTCCATTTGGGGCACCACGCAGGTGGACGGCGTCCCGCAACACATCATACCCTGAGACAGCCCACTCGTGCAACTGGACACACACATACACTCCTTGCCCTCTCTGGTGCGAGCTTGGGGCTGCCTGTGCAAGCGCTAGCCTCGCAGGTGAGCATGCATATTGGGGGAGCGAGGGGAGGACATGAGGGCTGGGGCGAAGATGACTGTATCACTGTCAGTTAGTACAAGGGATGACCCAGATGTGGAAAGGAAGAGACGTGTCCCGTGTGTACTGCAACTAGTCGCCAATCCAACTACCCCCCATGTCCGGAATGTAAGCCCGCACCTAGGCCCGCCCATCCGCCACATCGAACATACCACCAGCACGACAACCTTCCCATTCGAAACACTGACTGGGGGTGGCGACCAGTGTACAATCATGTGTAGCCTACCCACGCGTACATGTGGGCCCTCCATGATCCATGTCACCTGCGGCAAAGTCATGACATGCGCAATGAGGGAAGTGAGGAGAGCTGTCCGCCCCACGCGCAGAAGGTGCATCAGCTCCACAGACCCAGCAGCGAGTCCAGCAGGGGTCACATGTGCAGGGGCAGCTGTGCCTGGTGTGAAGGCACATGCATATAGACAGCACATCGACCAATGTGTAGTCTGCCCACATCTACAGTCCATCATCATGCGGACATAGGAATTGAACACAGGGCAACACATCTTAGTGGGTGCACCCACCGTGACCAACAATGCGCAATCATCGACGTACCCGCCCTGTGCATGGCCCCCCACCCAACGGAGGCACATCCAGTGCCACCATCCCACACACACAAGCCTTCCACGGAACATGCTGTGTCCAATGGTCAGTACAGAGTCAGCGCCCATCTGGTGGATCCTGAACAGGAGACACATGCACACACATGCCAGCTCCCACTATGTACGACTGCCACCTGGCACGTGCAATGTAACCTCTCACCTGTGACGTGTGACTGCAAGCACACAGCCGTCTTGGCATGGGGCTGTCAATGTGGACACCTGTCAATGTTTCGGGAGGTGTGATCCGTACAGTGCTGTACATAGGGTGCAGTGCTGACACCTACTACTGTCTCATATCCCCTCGTGCCACAGGTCCCACTTGTTTTGGCCGCTCAGCCTGTGCCCACATCGTCGTCGTCGTGTGCCATACTCATCCAGCCGCGGAAGCAGTTCCATGCTCAGCAGACATTCATGTTGCCGTGGCGTTGCCGCTTGACGGATATGCAGTCAGTCCCCATCAGCACGCCCCGCAAGTCATTGGGGCCTAGATCCCCATGTGCATGCACATGGCAGTGGTTTGTATCACTAGCCATTGCCATTGTTGGGAGACCTGTGTAAGTGTATTGTGGCCGTGCCGTCCCAGCTTGACAGCTGGCCTGTGGCTCATGTGCTTGCTCAGTCATGTCAGTGATGTGTATGCGAAATTGCTATGTGTCGTGTTGCATTGACATGTGTCCTCTGCCATTGTCCCTAGGCGGAGACCGAACATTGACCGCCCATACCAATTGCTGGCGGACATGGACGATACAGAGGTAATTAGGAAGTTTCGGCTGGACAGGCCAACCCTGCATCGACTGTGTGCCATGTTAGAACCCCATCTCCGTCCCCGCAGGGTGTATCCGACTGCTGTCACCCCCACGGCTAAGGTGATGGCCGCCATGCATTTCTTCGCCACTGGGTCATTCCAGCACACAGTGGGCATTGGAGGAGGGATGTCCCAGCCCATGTTCAGCAAGGTGCTGAGGGATGTACTGGCAGCCATGATGCTGTACCGGAACAGGTACATCCGCTTCCCCAGGGCTCGTGAATTGGCGGCAGTGAAGGGTGCATTCTATGCCCTTGGCAGAATCCCACACGTCGTTGGAGCCATTGACTGCACACATGTCGGCCTTGTTCCACCACAGGCCACTGAGCACCTGTACCGCAACAGGAAACACACGCACTCCCTGAATGTGCAAGTGGTGTGCCTTGCGGACATGGTGATCACCCACGTGTGTGCAAAGTTCCCAGGCTCGGCCCATGACGCACACATAATGCGCAACAGCATCTTGCCACGACTGATGTCCAATATGCAACAGGATCGTGCCTGTATTGTCGGTGAGTATGTGGAGTGGTGTAGCGTGCTGGCTGTGCGATGCTGTCCCCTGTCCAGTTGGATTAGCAACGGTTCTCTGTGTCCCTCACACCCAGGTGACTCTGCGTATCCGAATGGGGCATGGCTGCTCAGTCCATTGAGGAATCCTCGCACCCCAGCAGACGATCGCTACAATGAGGCACATGGGAGGACCAGACGTGTGGTCGAGCGTACCTTTGGCCTCCTCAAGTCCAGGTTCAGGTGCCTGGACCGCACCGGGAGTGCGCTGGCGTACTCCCCACAGAAGGTGTGCCGGATAGTGGTGGCGTGCTGCATGCTGCACAATCTGGCCATTCGGAAGCAGATCCCCTCATCGTGGATGACGGAGATCAACCAGGGCCCCAGCCCGCAGACCAGGACAGCTCGAGTGAGGAGGACAGCGGAGAGGAGGAAGCTGGTAATGTGCGGCAGCAGCTCATCGCCCGCTACTTCACTTGACGGTGAGTGTCCATGTACGACGGCTGATGTGGCTGTATCTGTGCAGGTGTGTGTGTGCTGTGTCAGGGTGGCCGTTTGTTCACTGCGTGCTGTGTGTCAACGCTCCATGGCCAGGGTAGTATGCCACTGTTGGTGGCTGTGGCATTGTGCCCTATTGCTCTGTGCGATGTGTGTACATTGCTTGTAGTTGTTGACATGTACTGTGTGATGGGTGTGTGACACACTCATTGAATGTGCTCCTGTTCTGTCTCCCACCCCTAGGTCCCTACAGGCCCTCCGGATTCAAATGCCATGCCACGCATCAGGTGCCTTTCCGCCCAAGGTGGCCGTTGTATTCCGTACAAATAAGACACAGGGCACAAACAGCAGTTAGTGAAAAAGGTACATTTATTACAAACTGTGACATGTGATTGTGTGTAAGGTGATGACAAAAGTGGTGCGTGCAGTGACAATGAGCTGTCGGTCATGGCTGCGTGATGATCAGGGTGTACCCACTGGTTCTATGTCCATAGTCCAACACACACATGCCATCCAGATGGCTGTGTGGAGTGGGATCGTAGTCCAAGTCAATGCAGTGGCTGGACAAGGAAGGCTGGCGGAAGGCTGGCTGGCTGCCTCACTTGCGTTTGGAGCGTGCGAAGTCCTCCCGGGAGATCTGTTTCCACTCCGGACGGCCCCTTCCACGTTTGCGAGGGGGTGCCTGCTTGCGACATGCTGGAGGTTGAGGTGTGATCACTGGCTGTGGACGCAGGGGAACTGGACACTGCTGCTCCACCCTGCGCCCCGGCAGGTGGTGGCGGAGGGGAGCTGCTGTCCCTGGCTGTGACCTCACCGCCACCACCAGCTGTCCCATGAGGTCCACGATTTGGCCCATACGGGCGTCCATGGACCTCAGCACCCCCAGCACCTCACGCGTGTCTGAAGCAGACCGGACCCATTGTCCTTGGGCCTCTTCATAGGCCCCAAGGACTCTGGCCATGTGAGGCAGGGCATGGCTCCCAGGGAGGCTGGCGTTTCCCTGACCCTGCTCCTCCTACCAGTCCTGCTGCCACCGGCCTGCCCACTAGCCACATTGCTCACCACGGTCCTCGCTGTGGCTCCCAGGGTGGATCCAGTCGGCCGGGCCACCACCTGCGCTGGGGCTGGTGCCAGCGAAGACGTGGCGGTGGTGGCGGCGGTGGTGGTCGGTGCGGCGATGGTGGCGGTTGCGGCAGTGGTAGTGGCCACAATGACCGTGGGTGTGGCCGCAACGACAGTGGCAGCAGGGGACTGGGAATGTTCAGCAGCCCTGGATGATGGGTTGGTGGGTAGGAGGGGTCCTGGGGAGCGGCTGGGCCCTGCCACACCAGATGGGCCTGCTTGGTGGTCCGTGTCCGAAGAGGAGGACAGATCCTCCAGATCCGTGTGTCCTCGTTGGGGGCTTGTAGGCTGGCTGTGCTGGCTGCTGGCTCCATCCCCAGCATCCAGCAGTTCGTCACCTGTGGAGAGAATGAGATTTGTTATTGTGTTGCACCTGGCGAAGTATGTATTTGTCGTCTGACATTGACAGTTCGTGCAATCTCGTACATGGGTTTCCCGGAGGCGTGTGTGTGGCTGTAGCATCTGTAGTTGTGTGTGCTTGGCAATGGGACTGTGTGCTGTGCACATGTGGCATGGGACGGATTGGCCATGCCGATGGGTGTGTTGCTGTGCCCCTACTTATTGTGACTCTGGTGTATGCGGGCTCCTGGCACATCCTGGGTCTGGTTTGTACTTTGCTTTTGGTGTTCAGATGGGACGCTTAGGAACGCATATGGCAACATGGGGGCCATGCCCCAGATTCGCATTTGGGAGGGGATATGCTTTTGGGGTTCAAATGGAACGCTTAAGAACGCATATGGCAACATGGGGGCCATGCCCCAGATTCGCATTTGGGAGGGGATATGCTTTTGGGGTTCAAATGGAACGCTTAGGAACGCATATGGCAACATGGGGGCCATGCCCCAGATTCGCATTTGGGAGGGGATATGCTTTTGGGGTTCAAATGGAACGCTTAGGAACGCATATGGCAACATGGGGGCCATGCCCCAGATTCGCATTTGGGAGGGGATATGCTTTTGGGGTACATGCTGTGAGCCATGGGTGCCGAACGTGACATGTGTTGTGGCAGCATGACAGTGCATGGTTTGAGGTGTGTGCATGCTTGACATGGCCTGCATATTTGCTGTCTGTTGTGATTACTGGACATGGCATTGGACGCATCGTTATGAGTGAGTGATAGTTGTGTGCCAGCCAACGTATTGCAGTTGTCCCATCTCCTTGGTGTGCGTGCTGCCCTGTGCCATGTGCATCACTGCAGTGCTCGGGGGGGGGGGTGTGGCCCATGTTGTGTGTTGTTGCTCACAGTGTGTCGTGCGCTTAATTGACTTCTGGCACATGGTTGGTCATGGGCATGTGTCTTAGCGTGACTGCGGTATGTGTGGCAGCTGTGCGGATGACATGCCTTTCATGAGACTGGGGCTGACGGATGGGATGGATGGTATGTTGTATGTGCATGGTGTGTCTGTGAGTTTGATGGGTTCAGTGGTGTTCGTGTGCATTTATGTTGTTCCGCTCTGTTGCGTCTAGTGTTGTTTGTCTTACATAGGCGTAGTTGTGGGGTGTGTTGTTGACAGGCAGTAGGGGCTACATGGACAGGACTTCAATGGTGTTTCGGTTGTGTGTGATGAGTTGCACAGTGGCTGCCGTGTGGGACTATATTCAGTGTGGCTTGTGCATGCAGACGTGGCTCCTTGGGGGTTGCTATGTCTGTGATGGGTCATGTGGGGTGTGAGTCTGTTGTTCATGTCCGTGTGCACATTGTTCACTTGTTCGTGACGGTGGGCGGTGCTGCGTGTTCGTCTGCTACGTGACATGTCCCATGTGTTGGTCGTGTTATGGTCCTCATGCCTCCAGTAATCCAGCCCTGTCCAGTTTCCCACCTGCAAGTTGTTCATGCGTGCACTGTACTGGATGCCACATGGCTCTAAGCGGGGGTGCTCCATGTTGCAGGTCTGTGGGGGTGGGGGGGTGTTGTGGGTCGTGGGGGTGGCTGGACACCCACTGACACCGATTGCTGTGGACCGTGATGTCTGCCTTTCGGCTGTCGTTGTGCACTGCGGTGGCTGACACGTGGCTGTGGGGTGTGGGGGATGCTCCTCCTTGCTGTGCTGTGGGACTGGGGCCTGGTGTGTGTTGTACTTGGGCTGTCCACCCTCCCACCCACTGCACTTTGTGTTCCTGCCACTTACCTGTTACTTCTCGGTTAGTGCAGCTGTGGCGGACACATGGGTGTGGTGGGTGCTCGTTGTGGCGCTTCTGGCATATTTGGGGACCTGTTGGTGGTTACGTGGCTGGCTTACTGTACACATGTCCCCACGCATCTTACAGTTGTTCGGTTTGGGCTGTGTGTGGTAGTGTCTGTTGCATGTGTGTGTGATGTGTTGTGTATTGTGTGCTGGACATGGGGGTGTTTGTCCCTGGGAGCTGTGGCATGGTAGTTGCGCATGTGAGTACATAGCGGTGTGCTGGTATACATTAGTTTGTACTTACCAGCCTCCACTCCCCTGCTAATCCGGCGAGGATCTCCGGATGTATTACGACTCGCACCTTCTCCTCCCACGCTTTGAAGGTCTTAAAGAGCGCGGGATTCCCTCCGCCAGTGACGGCAGCCAGCTCTCTGTTTTTGCCCTCCTTCTTCTTGACCAGGCTCTTTACGTCATTCCAACGTTTGTTAATCTCGACTCTGTTCCTGGGCAGGGTCCCGACTGCATTGACCTGGTCTACGATCCGGTTCCACATTCTGTTTCTGGTGGCTAGTGGTGTGTGCTGGACCATGTTCCCATAGATTTGTGGGTACACCTTGATGATCTCGTCGACCATGACCGTCAGCTCCATGGGCGTGAACTTGGGCATTCTTTGTGGTGCCATGGTGTTTGTGGTGCTGGTGCGGTGTGTGTTGTGTAATGTGCAGGGGGTTTGTGGTGCCGGTGTTTGGTGGTGGTGGTGGTGGTGGTGGTGTTTGGTGGTGGTGGTGGTGGTGGTGGTGGTTGTGATGTGTGCGTTTCTGTGGTGTGCTGCTGTCCTTGCTGTGTCACTGTGTCCTCTCCTCTCCTCTCTGGTTTGCAATGTAGCAAGGGGTTGTGGTCTGTGGGAGTGCTGCTTTTGTACTCACCTATGTGGGTGTGTCCTCATGGTCTGTTGTTTTCAGGTGTGTTGTGTCTGGGGTTCTGGCCTTTGTATTTTTTGTTTGTCCGGGGGTGTTTTCGGGATGTGTACTGTGCTTGTGTATTTGTGCGTGCCTTGCTGTGTGGACTTGTTGGCCATGTTGTGTGCTATTGGTTTTGTGTGCGGATGGTTTCTGTGCAGGTACGTTGGCGCCATGGCTTCTGCCGTGTCGATTCTCATCGGCGTTGTTTGCGCTGGCGGGCGGTATATTTGTGGTTTTTCCGCGCTCATGTCGGTGCGATCGTAATGTCACGTGCGGTGTGTCGGCCGTGAGGGCGGGCGGTTTTGTGTTGTCGTGCGTGTTTCCGTCCGTGGCGGGCGGTTTGACTCCGACTCGGACGTTGGCGGGCGGTATTTTGTGTGCTTTTTCCGCCGATGGCGGTTTTCGGTTTGTGAAATCGTAATGGCGTGGTCGGTGTTCAGGCGGTGTGTGCGGGCGGATTTTTGCCGCTTCCATGCCTGGCGGATTTATTTACGCCGGGTATCGTAATGGGCCCCTTAGTTTTATAATAAAACACAACATTCTAAAAAGAAAACACAACAATCCATAAATATAAAAATGCATAGATAAAATAAAATTTACATTTTAGCAAAAATGTCATATTTGTTTACAAAAATTGTATTTTCTCATTTACATTTTTTACACACCTTATTAACCAAAAAGTAAAACATATTACAATAATTGAACAAAAATCATAAAAATCGTTTTTGTAAAAAAGAAATATTAAAACTTGGGGCTGATTATGATGTCGGTGGGACCGACACCGACATGCTGTCGGTGTGGGTCTCTCTGACATCCACAACTGCGGTCAGACCGCTACAGTATGATGCAGTCCCAGGGGACCAACAATCAGCTTCGGACAGGTGGTCGGTCGGATCACATTCCCCAAAATGAAGGCAGTGGCTTCTCAGGCACCACCATGGGGATTACAATCCACCTTTCTGCCAACCATTTCACGTCGGTACTTCTGACGTGAAATGACTGGCGGAAAGGCTTTTTGGGGCCCCTTTCCCCTGTGGCCCTCCGCTATGGGCCCTGGGGCCCACCTGTTGTGCCCTCTAATCATCCCTGCATCATGTGGCAGGCACCGCATGTGCTGCCACAGGTTGCAGGGATGTTTACAAACATGCCTCTTAGCGGTAAAGGGCTTGTGCTGAGGCCCTTTACCGGGCCGCAGCACAAGCCTAAATGCTAGGAGGCATGTTTCCGACCGCCTCCACAGCGGTCGGATCGTAATTTGGTGGACGGGATTGCCAACTACCTGTTGGCCAGTCCCGTTCCCGCATCGATGGCGGTTGGACGCTCGTCAGACCGTCATCATAATCAGCCCTATAATTCATAAACAATAACTTATGTATTACAAATAAATTACAAATAAATGAATAAGCATATTAAAAAATGAATAAATACTTCAAACAACACAAATCAAAGTAACTATCAAAATAAAATTAATTTTTTTCAATGATATCACATTATATAAAAAAAAATAGAGCAATGATAACCCGACAAATTAAATGTAAAAAAATAATACAAGTTAAAAAACTTACAAAACTATATAAATAAATATTAAATATCAAGAAAAAGCAATTCTAAATATTTTATTTATTTAAAAGAAATTCATTTTATAATATTTAAGTTATATTTACAAACTATTAAAAGAAATAATTCAAAATACAAAGTAATCTTAACTAAAACAATACACCCACATGCCAATAATGTATTTTTAAAATTTTATCACAAATTTATTTTTATTTCAAATGAAAAATAAACATTATTTTCAAAAAATATTTCTATTATTTTTGTCAATATTTAAAATAAATGTAAAAATTCAAAACAAAATGTAACATACTTTCTCATCAATATTCTCTAAAAAACCAAAACCCCACACCTAAATTTCTAAAATTAAAAAACTGTAAAAGAAATAATAATTTTTGGGGAAAAAATATTCAATTTTTTTAAAACAATTTTAAATAACTACCTACCCTTATCCCCTATAAACCCAACATCCCACTCCTAAATCTTTTACATTTCTATCACTTTATAACAAACATAAAAAAATACATTATACATTTTTTTAACAATCTTTTTTTATTTTTCCCCACCCTTATCTCCTATAAACCCAACATCTCACTCCTAAAAAATATTATTAAACACAAGAAAAAACAATTTTACAATTTTAATTTATTAAAACATACACATTTATGCAAATAATATATATTTATTTAATTTACAATTTAAACAAAACATTAAAAAAATTATAAACTATATTTTACTAAAATATCAATATTTTTAACATCGATATTTTTTTACAACCATATTTAATACACCTAATTTCGATATTTTTGACTTCGACATTATTTTCAAATCACGATATTTTAAACAGGATATTTTTTCACACATTATTTTTTTCAATATTTTGTCTCAATACCTTTCATCACAGGATACAGAATTAATTATTTGACTAATCCTAAACCTTCGCTTTCTCTTGGGGACTCATTGAAAAATCTAATCCAATCATCTAGTTCTTGGGCAGTAATAACAGTCTGTACTCCAGAGGTACTAGATGATATCCTTTCTCTGGGATTACTGATGTTAACACTCTGAGGTGAATTCCTAATAGACATTTCAACATTTTGGGATCTTTGAGCGGACTCTCCTGCAGGAGTAAATCCTGTCTGATTCATGGTTGATGTTGTGGCGGCAACATTAGGGGTATTCATATGAGTCGGGACTAAAGGACTACTTCCTATTCCTGGGAACCCGCAGGTTCAAACTCCAAACGCTGTCATCCTAATGCAGCAGTCGGAGTTTAAACCCACAATGTTGGTCGGAAAGCCTCCGACCAGCAGTCAGAGGCTTTCTGAGCAACATTATAATTAGGCCCAAAGTCGAAAGAAAAATGGCCGCTTAAATAAACTGGAAAAAAAAGACTATTGCCCCATTCAACTCAATGTAAGAATTAATTATAGCAAAAATGTATATTATTAATTTTGAAAAATATAAAAATGTTAAATATTATTTAAAAATATATTACAAAAATTGTAAAATATATAGTAAATATATTATAATATTTATAATATTATTTACTATATATTATAATTTACATTGTAAATTACAAGTGAAAAATATTCGTTCAAGTGTAAAAAAGGTTTTCCAAATAATACATTATATACAAAATGTAACATTGTAATTTAAAAAAATATTGTTTTGAAAATGTATTTTTTTATTCTATTAGGATGATTTAAAATAGATTAAAATATTTAATAATGTGGGTTTCCGACAACCATTCCATGTTGGCCTTTCCAACATGGAAAGGCTGTTGTAAAGCAGCATTGGGGTCCCCTAGCAGGGCCTCCTTCCCCCTGGCCCTCCTCTATGGGGCCAAGGGGGCACCATGAATGCCTGACACATGGTGCAGGGATGTTTCAAACATCCATTTCACTATGGCAGCTTGTGCTGCGGGGCTTTTCCACCCGCCGCACTAGCTCCCATAATGAAATGGATGTTTCCAAATTGAGATGTCGGACCCGCGGACCTATGGTCGGGCAGTTCCAGACCAAAACGGTGTCATCGTAATCAGCCACTAAGGGCCTCATTACGATGTCAGTTGGAAAGGCTCCGAATGGCATTCAGATTTTCCTAGCCCGTGGCGGAACCCATGTTTTTGACCGACTCGGAAACATTTCCGACAGACCGACTACGATAGAAGGTAACCATTCGGTCTTTCCGACTCGGTTCCGACTGGGGTTCGGAGTATCTGAGTCGGTCGGAGCTGAATCGTACAGCTCTACGGACAGCGTTTACGACCAACGTATTATGATGTCGGATTCGGACAGCCTTTCCGAATCGGTCTGTCTGACATGGAACGGCTGTGGTAAACTGACTTTGGGGGCCCATAGCAGGCCCCCCTTCACCTGGAGGCCTGCGGTTGGGGCCCGTGGGGGTACCCATGGGACCCATGGGACCCCTCTTTACAGCCATGCACAGTGTGGCAGGCACCATGGGGTGCCTGTGACAGGGTGCAAGGTTTTCCGCAACACCCCTTTTTGCAATGGGAGCCTGTGTTGTCGGTTGGAACACAGGCTCCCATTGAAGTCAATGGGAGTCCGACCGAACAGTGTTCGGAAACATCGTAATCGGTCGGTCTGACTCGCCGGGCCTGATTCACAGAACTAACTTACGTCAAAATCCTAAACTTACAACAATTTTGGTATTCACAGAATGAACTTACACATTTGGGTATTCACAGAATGAACTTACAACAATTTTGGTATTCACAGAATGAACTTACACATTTGGGTATTCACAGAATGAACTTACAACAATTTTGGTATTCACAGAATTAACTTACTTCATTTTGGTATTCACAGAAGGCACTTACTCATCAATGAGTAAGTGCCTTCTGTGAATACCAAAATGTGTAAGTTACATAAAATGTGTAAGTTACACAAAATGAGTAAGTTACACAAAATGTGTAAGTTACACAAAATGTGTAAGTTACACAAAATGTGTAAGTGTCTTCTGTGAATACCAAAATGAGTAAGTTTATTCTGTGAATACCAAAATGAGTAAGTTCATTCTGTGAATACCAAAATGGTAGTAAGTTTAGGATTTTGTCGTAAGTTAGTTCTGTGAATCGGGTCCTCCGTACCCAAGTCGGTCGGAACCGATTCCGACAAGGAGTCGGTCGGAATGCTTTCTGACCGATATCGTAATGAGGCCCTAGGTGTGTTTTAATTAAGGTAATATGCTGAACACTAAACACACATAATTTACTATTCCACTCCAATATAACTTAAGTCAGTGAAGGTGCTGGACACTAAACATAAATAATTTACTATTCCCAACCCAATACAACTTGAGTCTGAGAAGGTGCTGGACACTAAACATACATAATTTACTATTCCCACTCCAATATAACTTAAGTCAGGGAAGGTGCTGGACACTAAACATACAAAATGTACTATTTCCACTCCAATATAACTTATGTCTGGGAAGGTGCTGGACACTAAACATACATAATTTACAATTCCCACTCCAATATAACTTAACACAAAAAAGGCACAGAACACTAAATTTGACTAACATACTCTACTAACAGCAAACATAAAAAAAGTCCTAAAAAATGCTAGATATTAAACACATAACAATAGGTTTTCCCCCTCCAATATAAATAAATTCTAATAAACTAATAACAGTAAACAAAAAGTACTTAATTTTATAATAAAACACAACATTCTAAAAAGAAAACACAACAATCCATAAATATAAAAATGCATAGATAAAATAAAATTTACATTTTAGCAAAAATGTCATATTTGTTTACAAAAATTGTATTATCTCATTTACATTTTTTACACACCTTATTAACCAAAAAGTAAAACATATTACAATAATTGAACAAAAATCATAAAAATCGTTTTTGTAAAAAAGAAATATTAAAACTTAGGGGCTGATTATGATGTCGGTGGGACCGACACCGACATGCTGTTGGTGTGGGTCTCTCTGACATCCACAACTGCGGTCAGACCGCTACAGTATGATGCAGTCCCAGGGGACCAACAATCAGCTTCGGACAGGTGGTCGGTCGGATCACATTCCCCAAAATGAAGGCAGTGGCTTCTCAGGCACCACCATGGGGATTACAATCCACCTTTCTGCCAACCATTTCACGTCGGTACTTCTGACGTGAAATGACTGGCGGAAAGGCTTTTTTGGGGCCCCTTTCCCCTGTGGCCCTCCGCTATGGGCCCTGGGGCCCACCTGTTGTGCCCCCCTAATCATCCCTGCATCATGTGGCAGGCACCGCATGTGCTGCCACAGGTTGCAGGGATGTTTACAAACATGCCTCTTAGCGGTAAAGGGCTTGTGCTGAGGCCCTTTACCGGGCCGCAGCACAAGCCTAAATGCTAGGAGGCATGTTTCCGACCGCCTCCACAGCGGTCGGATCGTAATTTGGTGGACGGGATTGCCAACTACCTGTTGGCCAGTCCCGTTCCCGCATCGATGGCGGTTGGACGCGCGTCAGACCGTCGTCATAATCAGGCCTATAATTCATAAACAATAACTTATGTATTACAAATAAATTACAAATAAATGAATAAGCATATTAAAAAATGAATAAATACTTCAAACAACACAAATCAAAGTAACTATCAAAATAAAATTAAATTTTTTTCAATATCACAATATAAAAAAAAATAGAGCAATGATAACCCGAAAAATTAAATGTAAAAAAATAATACAAGTTAAAAAACTTACAAAACTATATAAATAAATATTAAATATCAAGAAAAAGCAATTCTAAATATTTTATTTATTTTTAAAAAAATCATTTTATAATATTTAAGTTATATTTACAAACTATTAAAAGAAATAATTCAAAATACAAAGTAATCTTAACTAAAACAATACACCCACATACAAATGATGTATTTATACATTTTTATCACAAATTTATTTTTATTTAAAATTTAAAAAACAATATTTTCAAAAAATATTTCTATTATTTTTGTCAATATTTAAAATAAATGTAAAAATTCAAAACAAAATGTAACATACTTTCTCATCAATATTCTCTAAAAACCAAAACCCCACACCTAAATTTCTAAAATTAAAAAACTGTAAAAGAAATAATAATTTTTTGGGAAAAAATATTCAATTTTTTTAAAACAATTTTAAATAACTACCTACCCTTATCCCCTATAAACCCAACATCCCACTCCTAAATCTTTTACATTTCTATCACTTTATAACAAACATAAAAAAATACATTATACATTTTTTTAACAATCTTCTTTTTAATTTTCCCCCACCCTTATCGCCTATAAACCAACATCCCACTCCTAAAAAATATTTTTAAACACAAAAAAACAATTTTACAATTTTAATTTATTAAAACATACACATTTATGCAAAACTTATAATTTTTTTTAATTTAAAATTTAAACAAAACATAAAAAACGATATTTTACTAAAATATCAATATTTTTAACATCGATATTTTTTTACAACCATATTTAATACAACACCTAATTTTGATATTTTTGACTTCGACATTATTTTCAAATCACAATATTTTAAACAGGATATTTTTTCACACATTATTTTTTTCAATATTTTGTCTCAATACCTTTCATCACAGGACACGGAATTAATTATTTGACTAATCCTAAACTTTCACTTTCTCTTGGGGACTCATTGAAAAATCTAATCCAATCATCTAGTTCTTGGGCAGTAATAACAGTCTGTACTCCAGAGGTATTAGATGATATCCTTTCTCTGGGATTACTGTTGATAACACTCCGAGGTGAATTCCTAATAGACATTTCAACATTTTGGTATCTTTGAGCGGACTCTCCTGCATGAGTAAATCCTGTCTGATTCATGGTTGATGTTGTGGCGGCAACATTAGGGGTATTCACATGAGTCGGGACTAAAGGACTACTTCCTATTCCTAGGACCACAGGAGCATTAGCCGATATATCTTCTCCAGTGGGGACTGTCAAAGTATGTGTTGTGGTTCCTTCTGACTCAGGTTTATACAAAGGAACTGCAGGACCAATAGTGACCGGAATAGCAATTGTACCTGGAGCCTTGGGAACAGTGGAGTTAACAGGGGCACTAATTCCTGAACTCTCTCCCATCAGGTTCTGACTCATATTTACTCCCATATTTACTGGTGTAGTGGCTATTCCAGAGTTTCCACTGGCAACTACACCATTAATTCCCTCAGGTTGGACAACATTATATGGAGATGGACACGTTGATAACAACACATCTAAGACATCATCGCTAGAATCACTATCACTCTCAGCGTATACTCTCTGGGTTTCCTGCCTTTTCCTCCTTCTTCTTCCCTTTCTTTTCATTCTCTTTCTCAAATTCTTTCAATCGTCAATACAGGGTACAGTCTAGTTCCTTCTACTATATCAGTTCTCCACTGCCGTTGTTCTGCATACCGTCTAGCATCGCAAAGCTAAGCACTGTTTTTGGGACTCTTCCATTATATTTTTCCATATGCCTGAAATGAGCTGCAGGCTCCCAAGCATTAAGTGCTTCAAACGGTGCGGGCCTAGGAGGTGGCTTTGTTTCGTACAGTACCCTTCTCAAGTTTTCAATGATTCTCAAATTAAATGTGTTATAGCATGGAAACCTCAATGCACCTTCTTTATCTGTGATCTTATGCCATTGATTCAGCCCAATGCATGTGTGACGCCCACATTTATGGCCATATAATGACATGGCTTGTCTTCGGGTGGTGTCTCTTCCCCCTCTCAAACTTGTATTCTCACATCTCCCCTAATCAGATCGCGTATAGCCTTAAAGAATTTAATTTTTCAACAATAATGTCGACAATCATAAGTAGAATTTAATTTCAAAGCAGGAGATGATTTCTTTACCCACAATTCTCGTTCGACATCAACAACCAATAACAGCGCGGCTCTCTATGACATATTCAACCAATAACAATGCGGCGCTAATGCCAACCGTCCAGTCTCAGTGCTGCACACTATGATGTCCTTCTCACCCCCTCACAGCGGCTCACCATCCTTTACAATTTTCCCAGCGAAAGTTGCAATACAAGCAGAACTCTGACTCACACTTTAGTGAAACCTCAACCTGCGGGGAATCACCCAGATTAGTGTAGCTTTACCCCTGCACAAAAGGATCCACCACACCAACCACACTTTACTGTCACACAAAGATAAATGTCCATATCTCAATTATGCTATCGATGGTATTTCACGACAAGCACCACAAAACGTAGCAGACAATTACAACACAGGGGCCGATTCCGATTCGGGCCGGAAATCTCTCCGACCGAGCCGGACCCGGAGAGATTTCCGACCGAATCGGACCCGTGCAGCCCGACCGAACGAGTACGATGCGCACGTATGCCATCGGACTCCTATTGAAGTCAATGGGAGCCTGTCGTACAACGCGTACGCGGGCTCCCATTGACTCAATGGGTGCGAGGCGGACAAGGGCACCCCCTACAGCGTGTATGTGGCGAAGCGACTCACGCCATACACGCACAGGTAGGGGGGACCCAGGGGTCCCCCCTGTGTGCGACTCGCGTGGCTACGCGTACAGGGGAGTCCGACACGGACCCCCAAAGTACGGCTCCGACTGCTCTGTCGAGCCGGAGTGCGCGGCTCGGTCGGACTGCTCGCGGCGCGCATCGTACTTACCCGGCCGGGGAACGTCTCCATTGCGCAGTGCGAGTCGAGTCCGAGCGAGTCGGTCGGTGCGGTTAGACCCGGGAACGAGTCGGTCGGAGCGGTCGGGACGCCCGGACGAGTCGGTCGGCGATTTCGCATCGTACTCGCTCGCCCGGATGCGCGTACGAATCGGTCGGGCAATAGGGCTCCGAATCGGATCCGGTTAAGCCGAATCCGATTCGGAGCCCTACCGGCCGAGATCGGAATCGGCCCCACAGTGTATTCTACACTGATAACTTACTACTATCCCAGGATCTTAGGCTATGTTGAGCCCAATAACCACTTCAACTTCTTTGCATTAACCGCTTCCACATTCGCAAAACAACTTAAAACATCATCATATCACACCACGCAATCTCCGCAAAACACAGCAAGCTAGACATAAGTATTGCAACACGTGACCCTATTGATACTCACTTCTCCGCTGTTACAACTCTCTTCCGAACTGCTGGAACTCCGCCGATCCTCTGACTCAAGACTTGTGCTTTAGGGACTTGGACTGAGTTTGGGCAAAACTGGGCTCTCACATGGATGCAGTAACACCCTCTGTCTCAATAGCTAAATGATCCGGCAAGCTGCCATCTGAGAGGACGCATGTGCGTGATTTACAATCTCTCATCTGATGAATCTTTTTAACCACTTAACCGCGGCGGCAATTCCGCCGCGGTGCGGCGGTTTAGCGGAGTGGGCGGGGCCGCGTCGGCCAACAGACGTTCGCAGCACTACAGAGGTAGTGCTCGCGATGGCCGTTGGCCGACAGACGCACGCAACGGGTTAAGTTGATTGAGATGCAAAGGGTGTTAGCAATAATAAAACAATTCAACTTTCGTGAAGCCCATTTGGCCCCACAATAAGGACCAGGAATCAGTAACTGAAGTTGAGTTGTGTTATTGCCAATTAATAATCAGACCAGTATATATACAGATAAAGAGAATATTAAAAAGATACAGAATTACAGCTAGCAAACTGAAATATCGCAATACGTTCAGTCTCAGTAGAATAAGATATGAAATAATCACAGAAACAGCAATAAAAAAACAAAGAAACAGGAATAGATGTTCCTTAAAGAAACTTTGATTCTCTCTCCTAAACATGAATACGTTCTAAAGTCATCTAATCAAGGCTGTAGCAAGCTGGTAATGTTATGTGCTATGACTGGGAGGCCTTACCATGTAATATTGACACAATACCTAAAAATGGACCTCGGATTCACGCTAGAAATCCTTCTTTCAGTCCTGGTAGAGTGGCAAAGAGCAGACAGGCTTACTTAGAGGAACACGTGTAAAGCTTTTTACAGTACCAACATTGACGATAAGTAATTGACAGACTCAAAAGAAATCCAACACCAATTTATAAAAATAGAACTTATTTTTATATCTTTTAAGGCAGCAGAATGAAGTATGTACAGTTCGTATAACCGGAGTTATAGAATTTACAGTGATAATAAATTCAATATTTTGTAGAGCTGTCAAACTTTACCAATGCAGTCAATGGGGAACATCTCAAGTGACACTCGGTTGCTTGCGGTTTGAGTTCCATGGAACCCATTTGAAGTTAGGGTCTTGCGGGTCCACAGACCAAGCTTCGACAGTCAGAACACTTTTAGCCTGCCCAGGGAGTCTGGGTGAAGAGGTGACCTAGTTACCCTTGTTACTGAATGGGAGCAGCAAGAGCTGGCAAAACAGTACTTGACAAAACAGTACCTGCAGGTTGAGTTCAGAGGAGCCCGTTGGAGAAAAGCTAGGAGGGGTGACTGGACCAGGAATCACCAGGTAGAAAAGCTCTACCTAGCTCAGGCATCTCAGGTGCAGAGGTGTGCCTGGCTATCTGTGGCACTGAACGGGACAGCGGGAGCTGACTTTGCCAGGTGTGCCAACAAAGCCATTTTTGGGATGCAATAACTTTACAACTGTGCTGCAGGAGTGTAGGGGGGATGATGCAAAAGATTCCATCTGCGTGGGGCATCGAGTGAAGCAGTTAGTAGTCAGCCAGACCACCAGCAAGCCTAGGTCCCGGCAAAGGTCACGACTGGGTCAATCTTCTTCCAGAGGTCCTGGGAATGCTGTAGAGGGCTTAGACTGAGGTTCAGGACTTTGCTTCCCAGAAGGCACCTGGCCAGTTACTTTCGGGTTGGTCCATGATGGAGCCTGGCGGTAAGTCCTTCTTTGGATAGTGGAAGTGTGGTTTGTGCCTGCCCACTGCAGGGGACTAGTACCTCTAGTCCTAGGGAGTCCTCATGGAGTCTTGGGTCACAGAGGGATTCACCTTCCTTTTGGAACCAGTCTCTGGTCCTAAACAAGTCAGAGTCCAGTGGGTGCAAGGAGCTGCCATAGTTGCACTACTTTGTGCCTCTTCTTTGTAGAATCCTGGCTTGTGCTGACATGACCTCCTCTTTGCCCATTCTCCTTCAGAGCAGATCTGGAGTTCTGGTGTCAGGGGTGCTCCTTAAATACTGGATTTAGGGGTTTTTAGAGGTGTGAGGGCTAGTAACCAATAGGCTACTAGTCCTTTGGCTAATCTGCCACTGAGGTAACTACATCCGGGGGGTGTATGTCAAAAACCTACCCAGAACCCACTATTTTTGGGACTTTTCAAGATGGCACGGGCCATCCTCAGCTGTACAGACCCACTAGCCCACCCTAGCAGTGTGACTAGCCTTTGGAGGGTGTACGCCTCCTGAATACCTAATTTCCCGCCTGCTCGCAAACACGCCTAAGGCAAGCCCATCTATGCCCGTCCACGTCTGGATGGCGCCAGGGGTCAGGACCCCTGGTCATGAGGCTCTGGACCTGAAGCAATATTCCTCTGTGAAGCTCAGGACCTGGCTATTTCGGGCCCTCAGACTTGTATTCAGACTCTGGACCTGACTTGCTCTGCTCTGAAATATGATTCTTGCGGGTTTGTGCCTTAAAGTGTATCCACCTCCATAAGTGAAGTAGGGGGATCCTCCTTGGCTTTTCCTATGGCCAGTTTCTTCTCTCTTAATTGTCGCTCTTTGGTAAAGCGCAAGCATGAATTGTTTGCTTTTATTTCTGATTAGGTGCCATATGTAGTCTTTTTAACTGAAACCTGGCATACAGAAAGCTCGGAGTCGGATATTTTGTTAGCTATTCCACCTGGGTTTGCGATAGTCAGGTTAGACAAGAAAGCGCTATGGGGCGGGGTTATTGTTCTTGTTTTTAAACAGTCTTTTTCTTGCACTCTTACCGAACTCACTATAGCTAGTAGTGAGGCGGCCCTCTTCACTGCGGCCTGCTATAGCAATTTTTCTCTCTCTGGGATCCAAATCTATCGTCTGCCGGGGTCAGCCTCTAGTTTAATAACACGTAATGTTTCAATGTAATAACATCTTTGGCTGATGCTTTGCCTCCTCTGATCCTGCACTAATCTCATTTTATTATAGTAGGTGACATTAACCTTCATTTTGAGGATGCGTCCTGTTCAATGTATGCGATACTAAAGGGGATGATGGACGGAGCATTAGAGCAAATCAAACACTCACCCCAGTCAACTGATCTGGGTTTAATCCATCATCATTCTTTAGCTCACTCCACCACCCCAGTTCAGACATGCCCATATGCAAATCAGTCTGACCCTGTGCCTCATGGGAACAGTCCAGCCCGAACTGCCAAGCCATGTCTTCCCTGGACCGGAAACAAGCATCCTGGGACCGGTTTCGGGTTCAAAACCCTCATCAGCCAGGCTATCTTGAATCCAGTGGCAAAGTGAGCAAGGGACCCACGTCTGGGCATACCCTGCCAACTTAGGGCGAACAAAGCGATACCAAAGGGGATGATGGACGGAGCATTAGAGCAAATCAAACACTCACCCCCAGTCAACTGATCTGGGTTTAATCCATCATCATTCTTTAGCTCACTCCACCACCCCAGTTCAGACATGCCCATATGCAAATCAGTCTGACCCTGTGCCTCATGGGAACAGTCCAGCCCGAACTGCCAAGCCATGTCTTCCCTGGACCGGAAACAAGCATCCTGGGACCGGTTTCGGGTTCAAAACCCTCATCAGCCAGGCTATCTTGAATCCAGTGGCAAAGTGAGCAAGGGACCCACGTCTGGGCATACCCTGCCAACTTAGGGCGAACAAAGCGATACCAAAGGGGATGATGGACGGAGCATTAGAGCAAATCAAACACTCACCCCCAGTCAACTGATCTGGGTTTAATCCATCATCATTCTTTAGCTCACTCCACCACCCCAGTTCAGACATGCCCATATGCAAATCAGTCTGACCCTGTGCCTCATGGGAACAGTCCAGCCCGAACTGCCAAGCCATGTCTTCCCTGGACCGGAAACAAGCATCCTGGGACCGGTTTCGGGTTCAAAACCCTCATCAGCCAGGCTATCTTGAATCCAGTGGCAAAGTGAGCAAGGGACCCACGTCTGGGCATACCCTGCCAACTTAGGGCGAACAAAGCGATACCAAAGGGGATGATGGACGGAGCATTAGAGCAAATCAAACACTCACCCCCAGTCAACTGATCTGGGTTTAATCCATCATCATTCTTTAGCTCACTCCACCACCCCAGTTCAGACATGCCCATATGCAAATCAGTCTGACCCTGTGCCTCATGGGAACAGTCCAGCCCGAACTGCCAAGCCATGTCTTCCCTGGACCGGAAACAAGCATCCTGGGACCGGTTTCGGGTTCAAAACCCTCATCAGCCAGGCTATCTTGAATCCAGTGGCAAAGTGAGCAAGGGACCCACGTCTGGGCATACCCTGCCAACTTAGGGCGAACAAAGCGATACCAAAGGGGATGATGGACGGAGCATTAGAGCAAATCAAACACTCACCCCCAGTCAACTGATCTGGGTTTAATCCATCATCATTCTTTAGCTCACTCCACCACCCCAGTTCAGACATGCCCATATGCAAATCAGTCTGACCCTGTGCCTCATGGGAACAGTCCAGCCCGAACTGCCAAGCCATGTCTTCCCTGGACCGGAAACAAGCATCCTGGGACCGGTTTCGGGTTCAAAACCCTCATCAGCCAGGCTATCTTGAATCCAGTGGCAAAGTGAGCAAGGGACCCACGTCTGGGCATACCCTGCCAACTTAGGGCGAACAAAGCGATACCAAAGGGGATGATGGACGGAGCATTAGAGCAAATCAAACACTCACCCCCAGTCAACTGATCTGGGTTTAATCCATCATCATTCTTTAGCTCACTCCACCACCCCAGTTCAGACATGCCCATATGCAAATCAGTCTGACCCTGTGCCTCATGGGAACAGTCCAGCCCGAACTGCCAAGCCATGTCTTCCCTGGACCGGAAACAAGCATCCTGGGACCGGTTTCGGGTTCAAAACCCTCATCAGCCAGGCTATCTTGAATCCAGTGGCAAAGTGAGCAAGGGACCCACGTCTGGGCATACCCTGCCAACTTAGGGCGAAAAAAGCGATACCAAAGTCTGAACTGGGGTGGTGGAGTGAGCTAAAGAATGATGATGGATTAAACCCAGATCAGTTGACTGGGGGTGAGTGTTTGATTTGCTCTAATGCTCCGTCCATCATCCCCTTTGGTATCGCTTTGTTCGCCCTAAGTTGGCAGGGTATGCCCAGACGTGGGTCCCTTGCTCACTTTGCCACTGGATTCAAGATAGCCTGGCTGATGAGGGTTTTGAACCCGAAACCGGTCCCAGGATGCTTGTTTCCGGTCCAGGGAAGACATGGCTTGGCAGTTCGGGCTGGACTGTTCCCATGAGGCACAGGGTCAGACTGATTTGCATATGGCATGTCTGAACTGGGGTGGTGGAGTGAGCTAAAGAATGATGATGGATTAAACCCAGATCAGTTGACTGGGGGTGAGTGTTTGATTTGCTCTAATGCTCCGTCCATCATCCCCTTTGGTATCGCTTTGTTCGCCCTAAGTTGGCAGGGGTATGCCCAGACGTGGGTCCCTTGCTCACTTTGCCACTGGATTCAAGATAGCCTGGCTGATGAGGGTTTTGAACCCGAAACCGGTCCCAGGATGCTTGTTTCCGGTCCAGGGAAGACATGGCTTGGCAGTTCGGGCTGGACTGTTCCCATGAGGCACAGGGTCAGACTGATTTGCATATGGGCATGTCTGAACTGGGGTGGTGGAGTGAGCTAAAGAATGATGATGGATTAAACCCAGATCAGTTGACTGGGGTGAGTGTTTGATTTGCTCTAATGCTCGGTCCATCATCCCCTTTGGTATCGCTTTGTTCGCCCTAAGTTGGCAGGGTATGCCCAGACGTGGGTCCCTTGCTCACTTTGCCACTGGATTCAAGATAGCCTGGCTGATGAGGGTTTTGAACCCGAAACCGGTCCCAGGATGCTTGTTTCCGGTCCAGGGAAGACATGGCTTGGCAGTTCGGGCTGGACTGTTCCCATGAGGCACAGGGTCAGACTGATTTGCATATGGGCATGTCTGAACTGGGGTGGTGGAGTGAGCTAAAGAATGATGATGGATTAAACCCAGATCAGTTGACTGGGGGTGAGTGTTTGATTTGCTCTAATGCTCCGTCCATCATCCCCTTTGGTATCGCTTTGTTCGCCCTAAGTTGGCAGGGTATGCCCAGACGTGGGTCCCTTGCTCACTTTGCCACTGGATTCAAGATAGCCTGGCTGATGAGGGTTTTGAACCCGAAACCGGTCCCAGGATGCTTGTTTCCGGTCCAGGGAAGACATGGCTTGGCAGTTCGGGCTGGACTGTTCCCATGAGGCACAGGGTCAGACTGATTTGCATATGGGCATGTCTGAACTGGGGTGGTGGAGTGAGCTAAAGAATGATGATGGATTAAACCCAGATCAGTTGACTGGGGGTGAGTGTTTGATTTGCTCTAATGCTCCGTCCATCATCCCCTTTGGTATCGCTTTGTTCGCCCTAAGTTGGCAGGGTATGCCCAGACGTGGGTCCCTTGCTCACTTTGCCACTGGATTCAAGATAGCCTGGCTGATGAGGGTTTTGAACCCGAAACCGGTCCCAGGATGCTTGTTTCCGGTCCAGGGAAGACATGGCTTGGCAGTTCGGGCTGGACTGTTCCCATGAGGCACAGGGTCAGACTGATTTGCATATGGGCATGTCTGAACTGGGGTGGTGGAGTGAGCTAAAGAATGATGATGGATTAAACCCAGATCAGTTGACTGGGGGTGAGTGTTTGATTTGCTCTAATGCTCCGTCCATCATCCCCTTTGGTATCGCTTTGTTCGCCCCTAAGTTGGCAGGGTATGCCCAGACGTGGGTCCCTTGCTCACTTTGCCACTGGATTCAAGATAGCCTGGCTGATGAGGGTTTTGAACCCGAAACCGGTCCCAGGATGCTTGTTTCCGGTCCAGGGAAGACATGGCTTGGCAGTTCGGGCTGGACTGTTCCCATGAGGCACAGGGTCAGACTGATTTGCATATGGGCATGTCTGAACTGGGGTGGTGGAGTGAGCTAAAGAATGATGATGGATTAAACCCAGATCAGTTGACTGGGGGTGAGTGTTTGATTTGCTCTAATGCTCCGTCCATCATCCCCTTTGGTATCGCTTTGTTCGCCCTAAGTTGGCAGGGTATGCCCAGACGTGGGTCCCTTGCTCACTTTGCCACTGGATTCAAGATAGCCTGGCTGATGAGGGTTTTGAACCCGAAACCGGTCCCAGGATGCTTGTTTCCGGTCCAGGGAAGACATGGCTTGGCAGTTCGGGCTGGACTGTTCCCATGAGGCACAGGGTCAGACTGATTTGCATATGGGCATGTCTGAACTGGGGTGGTGGAGTGAGCTAAAGAATGATGATGGATTAAACCCAGATCAGTTGACTGGGGGTGAGTGTTTGATTTGCTCTAATGCTCCGTCCATCATCCCCTTTGGTATCGCTTTGTTCGCCCTAAGTTGGCAGGGTATGCCCAGACGTGGGTCCCTTGCTCACTTTGCCACTGGATTCAAGATAGCCTGGCTGATGAGGGTTTTGAACCCGAAACCGGTCCCAGGATGCTTGTTTCCGGTCCAGGGAAGACATGGCTTGGCAGTTCGGGCTGGACTGTTCCCATGAGGCACAGGGTCAGACTGATTTGCATATGGGCATGTCTGAACTGGGGTGGTGGAGTGAGCTAAAGAATGATGATGGATTAAACCCAGATCAGTTGACTGGGGGTGAGTGTTTGATTTGCTCTAATGCTCCGTCCATCATCCCCTTTGGTATCGCTTTGTTCGCCCTAAGTTGGCAGGGTATGCCCAGACGTGGGTCCCTTGCTCACTTTGCCACTGGATTCAAGATAGCCTGGCTGATGAGGGTTTTGAACCCGAAACCGGTCCCAGGATGCTTGTTTCCGGTCCAGGGAAGACATGGCTTGGCAGTTCGGGCTGGACTGTTCCCATGAGGCACAGGGTCAGACTGATTTGCATATGGGCATGTCTGAACTGGGGTGGTGGAGTGAGCTAAAGAATGATGATGGATTAAACCCAGATCAGTTGACTGGGGGTGAGTGTTTGATTTGCTCTAATGCTCCGTCCATCATCCCCTTTGGTATCGCTTTGTTCGCCCTAAGTTGGCAGGGTATGCCCAGACGTGGGTCCCTTGCTCACTTTGCCACTGGATTCAAGATAGCCTGGCTGATGAGGGTTTTGAACCCGAAACCGGTCCCAGGATGCTTGTTTCCGGTCCAGGGAAGACATGGCTTGGCAGTTCGGGCTGGACTGTTCCCATGAGGCACAGGGTCAGACTGATTTGCATATGGGCATGTCTGAACTGGGGTGGTGGAGTGAGCTAAAGAATGATGATGGATTAAACCCAGATCAGTTGACTGGGGGTGAGTGTTTGATTTGCTCTAATGCTCCGTCCATCATCCCCTTTGGTATCGCTTTGTTCGCCCTAAGTTGGCAGGGTATGCCCAGACGTGGGTCCCTTGCTCACTTTGCCACTGGATTCAAGATAGCCTGGCTGATGAGGGTTTTGAACCCGAAACCGGTCCCAGGATGCTTGTTTCCGGTCCAGGGAAGACATGGCTTGGCAGTTCGGGCTGGACTGTTCCCATGAGGCACAGGGTCAGACTGATTTGCATATGGGCATGTCTGAACTGGGGTGGTGGAGTGAGCTAAAGAATGATGATGGATTAAACCCAGATCAGTTGACTGGGGGTGAGTGTTTGATTTGCTCTAATGCTCCGTCCATCATCCCCTTTGGTATCGCTTTGTTCGCCCTAAGTTGGCAGGGTATGCCCAGACGTGGGTCCCTTGCTCACTTTGCCACTGGATTCAAGATAGCCTGGCTGATGAGGGTTTTGAACCCGAAACCGGTCCCAGGATGCTTGTTTCCGGTCCAGGGAAGACATGGCTTGGCAGTTCGGGCTGGACTGTTCCCATGAGGCACAGGGTCAGACTGATTTGCATATGGGCATGTCTGAACTGGGGTGGTGGAGTGAGCTAAAGAATGATGATGGATTAAACCCAGATCAGTTGACTGGGGGTGAGTGTTTGATTTGCTCTAATGCTCCGTCCATCATCCCCTTTGGTATCGCTTTGTTCGCCCTAAGTTGGCAGGGTATGCCCAGACGTGGGTCCCTTGCTCACTTTGCGACTGGATTCAAGATAGCCTGGCTGATGAGGGTTTTGAACCCGAAACCGGTCCCAGGATGCTTGTTTCCGGTCCAGGGAAGACATGGCTTGGCAGTTCGGGCTGGACTGTTCCCATGAGGCACAGGGTCAGACTGATTTGCATATGGGCATGTCTGAACTGGGGTGGTGGAGTGAGCTAAAGAATGATGATGGATTAAACCCAGATCAGTGTTTGATTGGCTCAAACGTTCCGTCCATCATCCCCTTTTGTATCGCTTTGGTCGCCCTAAGTTGGCGGGGGTATGCCCAGACGTGGGTCCCTTGCTCACTTTGCCACTGGATTCAAGCAAGCCTGGCTGATGACGGCTGAAATGCCAGAAACCGGTCCTAGGATGCTTGTTTCTGGTCCAGGGAAGACATGGCTTGGCAGTTCGGGCTGGACTGTTCCCATGAGGCACAGGGTCAGACTGATTTGCATATGGCCATGTCTGAACTGGGGTGGTGGAGTGAGCTAAAGAATGATGATGGATTAAACCCAGATCAGTTGACTGGGGGTGAGTGTTTGATTGGCTCAAACGTTCCGTCCATCATCCCCTTTTGTATCGCTGTACAATGTATGCAGCACAGATTTGGAGGGCCTACAGTTATCACAATTCGTCTCCCTGTCTACACATAGATGTGGCAAACACAAGATGATGGACGGGGCGCTGAAACTTTTCAGACACTCACCCCCAGTCACAGATCTGGGTTGAATCCATCACCATTTTTTAGCTTACTTCGCCAGCTCTGTTCAGACCACGCTCATATATGGCTCCCACGACTAGATAACACCTTGGAGCACGAACCAGTTGTTGCCCTGGTAAACGCAGCAGGAAGGACTCATTTTGACACATTCTCTGGCATTCTGGGGAACTGCAGAACACGCACAGCAATGCCATCAGTAGAACTCGAGATGTACTGACGCCTCTTCTGTGACTTCACAGGGTCACGTACAAGCAAGCACTTTCGTGCTCCCAGCCGGAGAACAGGGCTTCTGAGGCTTCCACTGTTATGCCGGCAAGGAAACCTCCGCGCACAGGCATAACTGAAGTTCGGCCCGCAGAGTAGGCTTTTGGGGAACCACTTAATTAACACAAAAACAAATTTGTCCCAGATGGTGCAGATACACGATATCCCATGCCAGCCGCTTATACGCCGGGAGTCTTGACTGCCAGAAAAAAAGAAATGGCGGCACACAGAGGAGATTAGTGCCGGACGGCTCCAGGCGCGCAGAAGTGGCAGAACGTCCTTGAGCAGCCTGCATCACTGAAAGCACTGCAGAATGCTCCAAAGCATGGTCACGCGACACCCTTGACCAGGTAAGATGTGCGCGAGTGCATTTTAAATACCGCATCGAGTAACAGATTTAATTTTCTAGACAGATTTTGAACTCTCATTTACGGTAATATTGGTAACTTACTGTCAGTAAAAACCCCAGCAATTCCAATACTGGTTGAAATAAGACCAACTTGTAAAACGGCAATGCACATTTCTGTGAATCTCACAGGGTCACACAAAGCTGAATCTGACAGTGACTCCCAGGTGCTCCTTAGCAAGTTCAAACAAGTACCACCTTCTGCTACTTTGAAATAAATGGACCGTAGATCAACACAATAGGGTCAAAAGTGGAGTCGACAGTTCAAGCACGCCCTGGTTGAAGTCCATAATTCTAGTGAGCACTCCACGCATGTGCTGGAGACGGGCAGTGTGATGGCGAAGAGAAGGGGAAAGTGCTCAAGACGATACAAGTTGTCAGAGTAGAAAGCGCATCGAGGACAGTGCTCAAGCTCACACAAACTGTCACAGAAACAGGAATTACCAAAAGTTTAACCCAATGAAATACAAGCAGGCTGGAGCTGTCTGATGAAAAACAAACACAGATGAAGTGCTGAGGATCACACAAGTTGTCATAGAAGAAGGAACACCCAGTCCTTGTAACCAATGAAGTACGCGCAGGCTGGGGCTGTCTGAAGTAAGAGACACTGGTGGGGCTGGCACGCCTTGTACTTCAAAGGAAGGCTATCTTAGTTGTGGTGGTTTCCTTTAGAGATTTCTTGTTTCAGGAAGTCCTTTTTAAAGCACGTGTAGTTTCCTTTCAAGAATCGTCGCCAAAAATCTGTAGTGATGAGGTCCGCAGCCAGAGTGTAGTTTCAGGTCGATTTATTTGAGTTCAGTACAGGTAGTTAAGTTGTAGAGATGCAGCCCCACCAGGAGCAGTCTGCCTGCTGCCCAGCCCATACTCCAACTGACACACTCAAGCATCCAGGCACCCAAACATTCCATTCAAGACTCTCACACCAACATTCCATGCATCACATTCACACTGGCTGAGCAGCTAGGGAGTAAGTAACCAGATACATACAACACAGGTTACTACACAAATCAGCCTTGACCCTGTGCCTCACGGAAACAGTCCAGCCCGAACTGCCAAGCCTGGTCTTCCCTGAACCGGAAACAATCATCCTGGGAACGGTTTCTGCCCTTCATCAGCCAGGCTAGCTTGAATCCAGTGGCAAAGTGAGCAAGGGACCCACGTCTGGGCACACAGTGCCAACTTACGGCGAACAAAGCAAACACAAGGAGATGATGGATGGAGCGCTGAAACTTTTCAGACACTCACCCCCAGTCACAGATCTGGGTTGAATCCATCACCATTCTTTAGCTCACTTCGCCACCTCAGTTCAGACCAAGCTATATGCAAATCAGTCTTGACCCTGTGCCTCACGGGAACAGTCCAGTCCGAACTGCCAAGCCTGGTCTTCCCTGCACCGGAAACAAGCATCCTGGGACCGGTTTCTTGGTAACACCCTTCATCAGCCAGGCTAGCTTGAATCCAGTGGCAAAGTGAGCAAGGGACCCACGTCTGGGCATACCCTGCCAACCTACGGCGAACAAAGCAAACACAAGGAGATGATGGACGGAGCGCTGAAACTTTTCAGACACTCACCCTCAGTCACAGATCTGGGATGAATCCATCACCATTCTTTAGCTCACTTTGCCACCTCAGTTCAGACCAAGCTATATGCAAATCAGTCTTGACCCTGTGCCTCACGGGAACAGTCCAGCCCGAACTGAAAAGCCTGGTCTTCCCTGCACCGGAAACAAGCATCCTGGGGCCGGTTTCTTGGTAACACCCTTCATCAGCCAGGCTAGCTTGAATCCAGTGGCAAAGTGAGCAAGGGACCCACGTCTGGGCACACCCTGCCAACCTACGGCGAACAAAGCAAACACAAGGAGATGATGGACGGAGCGCTGAAACTTTTCAGACACTCACCCCTAGTCACAGATCTGGGTTGAATCCATCACCATTCTTTAGCTCACTTCGCCACCTCAGTTCAGACCAAGCTATATGCAAATTGTAGTGATGAGGTCCGCAGCCAGAGTGTAGTTTCAGGTAGATGTATTGAGTTCAGTTACAGGTATTTAAGTTATAGAGATGCAGCCCGACCAGGAGCAGTCTGCCTGCTGCTCAGCCCATACACCAACAGACACACTCAAGCATCCAGGCACCCAAACATTCCATTCAAGACTCTCACACCAACATTCCATGCATCACATTCACACTGGCTGAGCAGCTAGGAAGTAAGTAACCAGATACATACAACACAGGTTACTACATACCTTCCCTTCTTGTCCAAAACATAAATAGCAACCACCAAGAAGAGGAAGGTTCAAACAAGGGGAACCACAAGAAATAGAAAATGGAAAAGTAGAGAAAAAGCGAGAAGAAAAATCCAATGGAGATATGCAAGAGTAAGTACAAGAGAAAATGAAATGAAAGTTTAAGACTGAAGTACAAGAGAAATGGAAAGTAAATTCAGAGAAAATATACAAGAGATGTACAATAAGTACATGCAAGAAAAATAAACAATGTAGAGGAGATGCAAAGATAAATATACATAAAATATATATTACCCACCCATCATCCTCCTATAATTTTTTTAAAGAAAGCATTAGAAATGGGTGACGGACACCCGAACTGACTTTCCCCAAAATACAGGTGAATAAATGGACCAGAAACATGGAACATCTACACCAAACATGAACACAAAAAATAGTTAAGGGGGAAAGAAAAAAAATGTTGACTGCTAACCATACAGGCAAAAAGGCCTAGGGACAGACAACCACAAGTGCGGCAAACTAGTGTGCACAACAATGATACACAAGGGACTAGTACCCATTAGAACCCCTAATAAGAGGTTAGTAACATGAACAGAAGAGCAGAACACATGGGTCTCGGACCCATTAGAACCTCTATGTGAAGATTAGAAGCGTGAACAAAACAAAGTAGCACATGGGACTCATTCCCATTAGAACCCCTATGTGGAAGTTAGACCCGCACAGAGCAATGTAACACATGGGACTCATACCCATTAGAACCCCTATGTGGAGGTTAGAAACTTGCACAGAACAGTAGAACACATGAGACTCGTACCCATTAGAACCCCTATGTGGAGGTTAGAAGCGTGAGCAAAACAATAGTATGGGACTGGTACCCATAAGACACCCCTGTGTAGAGGTTGGTAGTGAACACTCAATTTACATACATGTAAATTAAATACATGCAACTCGTACCCATTAGACACCCCTGTGTAAAGGTAAATATGTGAACTAATAGAAATGGGACTAAAACTCATTCCCTGCCCAGAATATAAGTGTCAAACAAAAAACATGCCTAAAGTAAGAGTACTGAACTTACTGCGTGAAAATTCATAGAAGAAACCACACAAACAGAGTGGATGCATGTCATTCATAAAACACAAAGGCATACAACCCATATCAAGCACAGAATGACATGAAAACAGGCAACGGTAATGAATAGCAAGGCAAGGTAAGAAAAAAAACCTGAATTTCCCAATAAACAGAACATTAACCCGGTGAGCGATTTCTCACCCGAGTACTGTAAGGTGGATAACATGAAAATGAGCAAAGAGAAAAGAAAACAACATATTAAATGTTGATACTCTAACATTGTTCAAGGTCATATATGGCTCCCACGACTAGATAACACCTTGGAGCACAAACCAGTTGTTTCCCTGGTAAACGCAGCAGGAGGGACTAATTTTGACACATTCTCTGGCATTCTGGGGAACTGCAGAACACGCACAGCAATGCCATCAGTAGAACTCGAGATGTACTGACGCCTCGTCTGTGACTTCACAGGGTCACGTACAAGCAAGCACTTTCGTGCTCCCAGCCGGAGAACAGGGCTTCTGAGGCTTCCACTGTTATGCCAGCATGGAAACCTCCGCGCACAGGCATAACTGAAGTTCGGGCCGCAGAGCAGGCTTTTGGGGAACCACTTAATTAACACAAAAACAAATTTGTCCCCGATGGTGCCGATACACAATATCCCATGCCAGCCGATTATACGCCGGGGGGACTTGACTGCCAGAAAAAAGAAAAAAAATGGCGGCGAGGAGAGGAGTGCCGGATGGCTCCAGGCGCGCAGGAGTGGCAGAAGGTCCTTGAGCATCACTGAAAGCACCGCAGAATGCTCTAAAGCACGGTCACGCGACACCCTTGACCAGGTAAGATGTGCGCAAGTGCGTTTTAAATACGGCATCAAGTAACGGACTACATTTTCTAGACAGATTTTGAACTCTCATTTACGGTAATATTGGTAACTTACTGTCAGTAAAACCATAGCAACTCCAATACTGGTTGAAATAAGACCAACTTGTAAAACGGCAATGCACGTTTCTGTGAATCTCACAGGGTCACACAAAGCTGAATCGGATAGTGACTCCAAGGTGCTCCTTAGCAAGTTCAAACAAGTTCCAACTTCTGCTATTTTGAAATAAATGTACCATAGATCAACACAATAGGGTCAAAAGTGGAGTCGACAGTTCAAGCACGCCCTGGTTGACGTCCATAATCCTTGTGAGCACTCCACGCATGTGCTGGGGACGGGCAGTGTGATGGCGAAGAGAAGGGGAAAGTGCTCAAGATGATACAAGTTGTCAGAGTAAAAAGCGCATCGAGGACAGTGCTCAAGCTCACACAAACTATCACAGAAACAGCAATTACCAAAAGTTTAACCCAATGAAATACAAGCAGGCTGGAGCTGTCTGATGAAAAACAAACACAGGTGTAGTTCTGAGGATCACACAAGTTGTTATAGTAGAAGGAATACCCAGTCCTTGTAACCAATGAAGTACGCGCAGGCTGGGGCTGTCTGATGTAAGAGACACTGGTGGGGCTGGCATGCCTTGTACTTCAAAGGAAGGCTATCTTAGTTGTGGAGGTTTCCTTTAGAGATTTCTTGTTTCAGTAAGTCCTTTTTAAAGCACGCGTAGTTTCGTTTCAAGAATCGTCACCAAAAATCTGTAGTGATGAGGTCCGCAGCCAGAGTGTAGTTTCAGGTCGATTTATTGAGTTCAGTTACAGGTAGTTAAGTTGTGGAGATGCAGCCCCACCAGGAGCAGTCTGCCTGCTTCTCAGCCCATACTCCATCTGACACACTCAAGCATCCAGGCACCCAAACATTCCATTCAAGACTCTCACACCAACAGTCCATGCACCACATTCACACTGGCTGAGCTGCTAGGGAGTAAGTAACCAGATACATACAACACAGGTTACTACACAAATCAGTCTTGACCCTGTGCCTCACGGGAACAGTTCAGCCCGAACTGCCAAGCCTGGTCTTCCCTAAACTGGAAACAAGAATCCTGGGACCGGTTTCTGGGTAACACCCTTCATCAGCCAGGCTAGCTTGAATCCAGTGGCAAAGTGAGCAACGGACCCACGTCCGGGCACACCCTGCCAAACTACGGCAAACAAAGCAAACACAAGGAGATGATGGACGGAGCGCTGAAACTTTTCAGACACTCACCGTCAGTCACAGATCTGGGATGAATCCAACACCATTCTTTAGGTCACATTGCCACCTCAGTTCAGACCAAGCTATATACAAATCAGTCTTAACCCTGTGCCTCACGGGAACAGTCCAGCCTGAACTGCCAAGCCTGGTCTTCCCTAAACCGGAAACAAGCATCCTGGGACCGGTTTCTGCATAACACCCTTCATCAGCCAGGCTAGCTTGAATCCAGTGGCAAAGTGAGCAAGGGACCCACGTCTGGGCACACCCTGCCAACCTACGGCGAACAAAGCAAACACAAGGAGATGATGGACGGAGCGCTGAAACTTTTCAGACACTCACCCCCCAGTCACAGATCTGGGTTGAATCCATCACCATTCTTTAGCTCACTTCGCCACCTCAGTTCAGACCAAGCTATATGCAAATCAGTCTTGACCCTGTACCTCACGGGAACAGTTCAGCCCGAACTGCCAAGCCTGGTCTTCCCTGAACCGGAAACAAGCATCCTGGGACCGGTTTCTGGGTAACACCCTTCATCAGCCAGGCTAGCTTGAATCCAGTGGCAAAGTGAGCAAGGGACCCACGTCCGGGCACACCCTGCCAAACTACGGCAAACAAAGCAAACACAAGGAGATGATGGACGGAGCGCTGAAACTATTCAGACACTCACCCCCAGTCACAGATCTGGGTTGAGTCCATCACCATTCTTTAGCTCACTTCGCCACCTCGGTTCAGACCAAGCTATATGCAAATCAGTCTTGACTCTGTGCCTCACGGGAACAGTCCAGCCGGAACTGCCAAGCCTGGTTTTCCCTGAACCGGAAACAAGCATCCTGGGACCGGTTACTGGGTAACACCCTTCATCAGCCAGGCTAGCTTGAATCCAGTGGCAAAGTGAGCAAGGGGCCCACGTCTGGGCACACCCTGCCAACCTACGGTGGACAAAGCAAACACAAGGAGATGATGGACGGACCGCTGAAACTTTTCAGACACTCACCCCCAGTCACAAATATGGGTTGAATCTATCACCATTCTTTAGCTCACTTCGCCACCTCAGTTCAGACCAAGCTATATGGAAATCAGTCTTGACCCTGTGCCTCACGGAAACAGTCCAGCCCGAACTGCCAAGCCTGGTCTTCCCTGAACCGGAAACAAGCATCCTGGGACCGGTTTCTGGGTAACACCCTTCATCAGCCAGGCTAGCTTGAATCCAGTGGCAAAGTGAGCAAGGGACCCACGTCTGGGCACACCCTGCCAACCTACGGCAAACAAAGCAAACACAAGGAGATGATGGACGGAGCGCTGAAACTTTTCAGACACTCACCCTCAGTCACAGATCTGGGATGAATCCATCACCATTCTTTAGGTCACTTTGCCACCTCAGTTCAGACCAAGCTATATACAAATCAGTCTTGACCCTGTGCCTCACGGGAACAGTCCAGCCTGAACTGCCAAGCCTGGTCTTCCCTAAACCGGAAACAAGCATCCTGGGACCGGTTTCTGGGTAACACCCTTCATCAGCCAGGCTATCTTGAATCCAGTGGCAAAGTGAGCAAGGGACCCACGTCTGGGCACACCCTGCCAACCTACGGCGAACAAAGCAAACACAAGGAGATGATGGACGGAGCGCTGAAACTTTTCAGACACTCACCCCCAGTCACAGATCTGGGTTGAATCCATCACCATTCTTTAGCTCACTTCGCCACCTCAGTTCAGACCAAGCTATATGCAAATCAGTCTTGACCCTGTGCCTCACGGGAACAGTTCAGCCCGAACTGCCAAGCCTGGTCTTCCCTGAACCGGAAACAAGCATCCTGGGACCGGTTTCTGGGTAACACCCTTCATCAGCCAGGCTAGCTTGAATCCAGGGGCAAAGTGAGCAAGGGACCCACGTCTGGGCACACCCTGCCAACCTACGGCGAACAAAGCAAACACAAGGAGATGATGGACGGAGCGCTGAAACTTTTCAGACACTCACCCCCAGTCACAGATCTGGTTTGAATCCATCACCATTCTTTAGCTCACTTTGCCACCTCAGTTCAGACCAAGCTATATGCAAATCAGTCTTGACCCTGTGCCTCTCGGGAACAGTCCAGCCCGAACTGCCAAGCCTGGTGTTCCCTGAACCGAAACATGCATAGTGGGACCGGTTTCTGGGTAACACCCTTCATCAGCCAGGCTAGCTTGAATACAGTGGCAAAGTGAGCAAGGGGCCCACGTCTGGGCACACCCTGCCAACCTACGGGGGACAAAGCAAACACAAGGAGATGATGGACGGAGCGCTGAAACTTTTCAGACACTCACCCCCAGTCACAGATCTGGGTTGAATCTATCACCATTCTTTAGCTCACTTCGCCACCTCAGTTCAGACCAAGCTATATGGAAATCAGTCTTGACCCTGTGCCTCACGGAAACAGTCCAGCCCGAACTGCTAAGCCTGGTCTTCCCTGAACCGGAAACAAGCATCCTGGGACCGGTTTCTGGGTAACACCCTTCATCAGCCAGGCTAGCTTGAATCCAGTGGCAAAGTTAGCAAGGGACCCACGTCTGGGCACACCCTGCCAACCTACGGCGAACAAAGCAAACACAAGGAGATGATGGATGGAGCGCTGAAATTTTTCAGACACTCACCCCCAGTCACAGATCTGGGTTGAATCCATCACCATTCTTTAGCTCAATTCGCCACCTCAGTTCAGACCAAGCTATATGCAAATCAGTCTTGACCCTGTGCCTCACGGGAACAGTTCAGCCCGAACTGCCAAGCCTGGTCTTCCCTGAACCGGAAACAAGCATCCTGGGACCGGTTTCTGGGTAACACCCTTCATCAGCCAGGCTAGCTTGAATCCAGTGGCAAAGTGAGCAAGGGACCCACGTCCGGGCACACCCTGCCAAACTACGGCAAACAAAGCAAACACAAGGAGATGATGGACGGAGCGCTGAAACTTTTCAGACACTCACCCCCAGTCACAGATCTGGGTTGAGTCCATCACCATTCTTTAGCTCACTTCGCCACCTCGGTTCAGACCAAACTATATGCAAATCAGTCTTGACTCTGTGCCTCACGGGAACAGTCCAGCCCGAACTGCCAAGCCTGGTTTTCCCTGAACCGGAAACAAGCATCCTGGGACCGGTTTCTGGGTAACACCCTTCATCAGCCAGGCTAGCTTGAATCCAGTGGCAAAGTGAGCAAGGGACCCACGTCTGGGCACACCCTGCCAACCTACGGCGAACAAAGCAAACACAAGATGATGGACGGAGCGCTGAAACTTTTCAGACACTCACCCCCAGTCACAGATCTGGTTTGAATCCATCACCATTCTTTAGCTCACTTTGCCACCTCAGTTCAGACCAAGCTATATGCAAATCAGTCTTGACCCTGTGCCTCTCGGGAACAGTCCAGCCCGAACTGCCAAGCCTGGTCTTCCCTGAACCGAAACATGCATCGTGGGACCGGTTTCTGGGTAACACCCTTCATCAGCCAGGCTAGCTTGAATACAGTGGCAAAGTGAGCAAGGGGCCCACGTCTGGGCACACCCTGCCAACCTACGGTGGACAAAGCAAACACAAGGAGGTGATGGACGGAGCGCTGAAACTTTTCAGACACTCACCCCCAGTCACAGATCTGGGTTGAATCTATCAGCATTCTTTAGCTCACTTCGCCACCTCAGTTCAGACCAAGCTATATGGAAATCAGTCTTGATCCTGTGCCTCACGGAAACAGTCCAGCCCGAACTGCCAAGCCTGGTCTTCCCTGAACCGGAAACAAGCATCCTGGGACCGGTTTCTGGGTAACACCCTTCATCAGCCAGGCTAGCTTTAATCCAGTGGCAAAGTGAGCAAGGGACCCACGTCCGGGCACACCCTGCCAAACTACGGCAAACAAAGCAAACACAAGGAGATGATGGACGGAGCGCTGAAACTTTTCAGACACTCATCCCCAGTCAGAGATCTGGGTTGAATCCATCACCATTCTTTAGCTCATTTCACCACCTCAGTTCAGACCAAGCTATATGCAAATCAGTCTTGACCCTGTGCCTCACGGGAACAGTCCAGCCCGAACTGCCAAGCCTGGTCTTCCCTGAACCGGAAACAAGCATCCTGGGATCGGTTTCTGGGTAACACCCTTCATCAGCCAGGCTAACTTGAATCCAGTGGCAAAGTGAGCACGGGACCCACGTCTGGGCACACCCTGCAAACCTACGGCGAACAAAGCAAACACAAGCAGATGATGGACGGAGCGCTGAAACTTTTCAGACACTCAACCCCAGTCACAGATCTGGGTTGTATCCATCACCATTCTTTAGCTCACTTCGCCACCTCAGTTCAGACCAAGCTATATGCAAATCAGTCTTGACCCTGTGCCTCACGGGAACAGTCCAGCCCGAACTGCCAAGCCTGGTCTTCCCTGAACCGGAAACAAGCATCCTGGGACCGGTTTCTGGGTAACACCCTTCATCAGCCAGGCTAGCTTGAATCCAGCGGCAAAGTGAGCAAGGGACCCACGTCTGGGCACACAGTGCCAAAGTACGGAGAACAAAGCAAACACAAGGAGATGATGGACGGAGCGCTGAAACTTTTCAGACACTCACCCCCAGTCACAGATCTGGGTTGGGCATATATTGGATCCTATTTTTTCCAATTGTAGCAAGCTAGCTGTCGATTCTCCTGTGCTGCTCCCATGGTCAGATCATTTGACAATTCCTTTTCAGGTCCCATTGGGTAAATCTTTCTCTCACTCTGTCCCAGGACTTAGAGTTAGATCATGGAAATGGGTTAAGGTTACAAGAGCTAATTTTACCAGTGACTTAGCCATGAATCAGGCTAAACTTCGAAATTGTGTTATGTTAGCGTACTCGCAGGTAGAAAATTGAAGGCCTGGGGCTCTGGATCTAATTACTCCAGTATCTGACAGGTTAGCACGGAGAGCTGGGCCTACTGCAGACCGGTTCAATGAGGAGCTAGCCATGCTTAAAAACAATTGTAAGCGTTGTGAGCATATCTGGCTATTTTGCGGTAGCCATCATGGACATCTATTGTTCAGTTGTAAAGATATGTTATAGGTGCATCAGTTAGTTGTGGCAGGAGTTTTCTGCCAACAAGATTGAGCTGGCGCAAAACTCTATCCTAGAAGTCTTTTCTATTGTAAAATCTTTAATCCTGCTGGAGAGGTTTTCTTCACTTATCTGTCCTTCGGAGGACAGATGTAATGCTCTTGCCAGCTTCTTTTTGGACAAAGTAGTGTCCATTTAATCCTCCTTCCCAGATGCTGCCACAAATGCTCCATATCAAGCATAGTTCAAGCCTTTTACGGATCATGACAGACTATTACAGTTTAAATATTTGGATCTTGATGAGTTACAATAGCTTTTTCTTTCTATTAAATCTGGATCTCCTTATGATCCAGCCACTCCTGTTATTCTGGAGCATGGAATGGATGAGCTTCTTCCAGTGTTCAGACAGCTTATCAATAATTATTTTTCTACAGCTCAAGTTCCAGTGAAGTCGAAGCACGCTTCTGTGGTGCCATTGTTGAAAAAAACTTTCTCTTGACCCTACTAAAGTTGAGGATTAAAGGCCAATCTTGTTGCTCCCTTGTCTTTCAAAAGTGGCAGAAAATATGTTAATCAACAGCTTTCAATGTTTATTGAAGCTAAAAACTTACTCCATAGAACTCAGTCAGGCTTTTGTCCCGATATAGTACTGAGTCAGCTCTTCTGCTCGCTTCTGAGTCCATGCATCAGTTTCTGGATCAGGGCAACACTGCAGCATTGATGCTGCTGGACTTGAGTGCAGCTTTTGACACCGTATCCCACAACCTCCTTTTAGATAGGTTGTGGAACTGCGGTGTCAGCTACAGGGCACTGCAGTGGTTTGCATCTTTCTTGCAGGGGTGTTCTTTTGAGGTCATGCTGAAAATCTTTTTCTCTCAGGTTCTGTCACTGCAGCAGGGGCATCTTTGAGCCCTACCCTTTTCAATCTTTATATGTGCCCCTCGGCTGATATCATCATATTGTACGCCGATAATACACAGTGGATTGTCACCTTGACACAGAGCTCTGATAGAATGGGAATCGCTTTGAGAGCCTGTTTGTCAGAGGTCGCCCAATTGATGGAACAATTGCCTAAAATTAAATGCGGGAAAGACTGAGGTCCTTATCATGGGGAAGCAGCCATCCATTTGGTCTTCTGATTGGAGGCCATCTACTTTAGACCCCATTCCCTCACCAAAGCCTAGGGTTAAAAACCTAGGCATTTGGTTTAATGAAAGCCTTATCTTTGACAGTTAAATTACGGCCCTGGCACTCAAATGCTTTGGGATTTCAAAATCCCTGAAGAACATCATTCGACTTCTGCCTGAGTCCATTGAAAAAACAGGGATTCAGGCACTTGTTATCTCCTGGCTGGATTATTGTAACATTCTCTACTTGGGAGTCTCTCATGGTCGGCTTTTGTTAAATCTTTCTAGGCTGGCCTCTTTGAGCTCGACCTTGTGCAAACTGTACTGGCTCCTGATTAAGAAGTGTCTTTCCTTTAAAGCTCTTTGGTATTGTCATAGAGCCTTTGGAAGGACAAGTGCCAGTTATTTGCAGCCGCTTATCAGGCCTTATTCTCCTGCGAGGTGTCCCAAGTCCTCTGGGACCTTGCTGGCTCAAATTCCTAAAGTTGAGAAGGTCCACCTTGGGGGCAGCTCCGTCAGTTTTTTGGCACCCAAGCTATGCAACTCTCCTTACTGTCTTAGGCAATCTAATAAAGGCTCCATTCCGGAAACATCTGAAAGAATGGCTTCTTAGATAGGCTGCTGGTCTTGTTGGGTTTTCAGTAAACCTTCTTTGGAAGCTCTAACCACTCAGTGCTGGGACACTTCTTTCGAAATAACGATCGCGCTTTTGAAATTCCATTATTAATATTATTATTTAAGGTCTGTAGTCAGGCTAACTTTACCTAAGCATTTAAACGTGCAGTTCAAGTACATGATTACACTTTCAAATATGACTTCCAGAATATATGCAAATGTGACTTAAACTATAAATGCGAATGTGAATACAGAATACATCTTCATGTTTAAACTAAACATTAGGGCACACCTTTATAAAACTCTTGTTTCTATGGTAAATACATTTCATTAATGCTTTTAAATGTTCACACACGTTAATAATTGTGCTACTCCAATACCATCTAGCAGCAGGCATCCACTATGTTATTGCAAAAATGGTCAAACTGTGCTTGGGCGCACGACTTTCAGCAAAGACCTAATAAAGAGTAGGATCTCAATTTATAGAACAGTAAGTAAAGTGATGAGTTTCTCTCACATGCATACAAGATGAAAAATACACCTTACCATGTAATAAAATTGTCATTAGTGTTGGAAAATAACTAACATATCACATTTCTCAGCAAGTGCGAACCTATTGAAAATATGACATGCAGCTGTAACCCTTGGTCATGCACCACAAATCCAAAAATAATAATTTGCTAATGCTGGCTTTAACTATTACAAATGGGATTAACCTTGGTAACCTTGGGCACAGCTTTCAAAAGGCCTTCGAGAAATTGATAAGAGAAAGAGTGCTAGTTAACTTTAATGAGGGCAATAATGTTAAGATACATTTAATGGACACTCACCTGGGTGCAATATTTCAGAAAGATGCCATCCCCCATTAGATAAACCACACAACCATGGGAAACATTGCACTGACTTTAGAAAGCAGATCATATACAGAGTAAAATTTGTCACAATATAGATTAGCAATTTCATAAAAATATCATCTCCTTTATTGCTCCATATGTAAAAGAGTTAGTTAACACAGTCCATCCCCCTTGCAACGGGGTGGCAGAGAAGTTTGTTTCTTGCAAAATCATAACTGACCAATAAATACTACATAACATTTCAGCTGCAACGTTTGCAGGCGTAGTTTACAAATCTGCATGGAATGCAGAAATTGCATTAATTTACACATGAACTAGCATCAATGTAATAAAATGTCCCATACTTGTATTATTTCATATTTCAATAAAACAGCACAGCTTCCTGTGCTTTTTCTCCATTAACTTATATCTGTATCTAATGAAAGGAGGTTTAGAAACGGGATGTGAAGCTACTTGTGGAATTTTGCTTTTATTTCCATTTTCCATTGTTGTCTCAAACCTTCATAATATTTTGGTTTGTGTTCATGTATGTATGCTATTTTTTTATTTCGATGTAATACAAGCCCATTTTTTAATCGCTCCTCTTTTATAGGTTACAGTTGTATCATGATTGGCATGATACTTATTTGTGATAAGAAACTCTCTAACAAGTGTTTATTCTGTAATTGATTTGAGAACCCTCTGATTATGCATGTTTTTCTGTCATCTCACTCAATTACTTTGTTGATTATCTCTTTGCTCATAATAATTACGCTATTGTGTGGATGCACTTTTTGTCCTCTTTCGATGCCTTTAACTTCCATGCAATTGAGCATATTGTACAAGAGATGATTTGTTTTGATAAGAGCAGGTTCTCTACTGCAAGAGCATTATTTACTGCTTACCAGTTTGCACGAGTGATGGAGATTTGGGATTAATTTATACTACAATATGTACTGTGACACGAGTTTATTCCATTGGTTTTATGGTGCATAGATGATACATCGTAATGGCTCACAATATTAGCAAATCAGCAATACAGTAACGAAGTTAAGAGCAAGTTACACCCAATTTACAATAGTAATGCATGGACTCAATACAGAACAGCAGGACATACATGGAGTCTGTGACGGTCATACATCAATGATTATGGGGTCTTTTTTGCACCATATATTTAGAGGAGCTATGGAAAAGAGATAGTGATGACACATAATGTAGTACACATACCCATTAAATATAGCCAGCCAAATATAATTGTGTTGTTGGAATATATTCACATTGCTGGTGAGTATTTTCTCACTCTCTTACCCGTGATCTAATTGTGACAATACCTGCTATTTTAAATGTCCCACAGCTGCAGTGATATTCTTCTTTTTTCCTGAACTGGTGCACATTGCACTTGGTCTGTCTATTGTGGATGGGCTTCACCATCTGTCACACTAGCAGCCACACTGCCCTTTCCCTGCCGAACGATTTTTGTTCAGGAGTTAACTGTGATTGTCCTTAGGCTTGAGGTGGCGTGGCATCTACAGCGATCAGCTGGCAACAACACACTCCCAATAAACCCTTTCAAATGCCTTTTCCACATCTCATGACAGGGCTAGTTTAGTATCTTATGCACCCCACTTCTTAAGTGTAATATGTAGCAAAGACCTCATGTTGATACCAACAAATCTGGGTTAAAGTATAACGAGCCCGGTGCCTTCCCTTCCAAGACCAACCCCAATGGTCTTTAATGAATTTACAATTCAGCCTGGTGAAGGTATAAAATAATCTCAACTTATTTTAGAAATTACTATTTCAATGAGTATCTCATAATTTAAAAATAATCCACATTGGTCGTTGTTGTGTAGTTTTTGAAAAATTAATCTTTATTAGAATCATTGTACAGCCAGCCAACATTTGTCTCGAGGGATAACCCTCTTGTGCAGGGCTGATATTGTTTAATGATAGTTGCTTCCATGGTATGCTTTTACCAGTCAATTTCTTAAATCTAGATCCCGTTGAGGCAGGGGCGTAGCTAGGCCTTAGGCTGCCCCTGCGTTTGCCGCCCTCGGCAAAACGATAGAAGAGCGGGGGGGGGGTGGTTGCGGCCGATTCTTGCGGCCGCAACGGCCGCAGGTAAGAGCGGGGGGAAGGGGGGCCGGCTGCCGCCCGAAAACTCGTGCCGTCTGGGGCGGTCCGCCCCATCACCCCCCCCCAGCTACGCCACTGCATTGAGGTATCAGCAATCCGACTGTATTGGTGTATTTGAGTCCTTGACTCGTTACTCCCGCTTGTGTATACCTGCAAATGTTAGCTGGCTGTACAATAAGTTCAAGTAAAGATTAATTTTGCAAAAACTACACAACAATAACCATTTGGCGATGATGCGCTCACAACGAAATTCGTTTTATTTATTTAAATGTTTACTTACCTGTATTCGGCCATAATCCGTAGTTTACTACCCCCCACCCTGCCCCTCCCCCACCCCACGTCACCGCCCGGCCGGCACTCCTACTTCGGACCGCTACTGCACCCAGGCATTCCATTACATCACTAAGCACTCCAGCATTACACTACATCACCAAGCACTCCAACACTCATCCTGGCTGAGCAGCAGGGAAGGTGCAACTAAGGAAAGGGTGCATAGCAACAACTCAAGTCACAACACATCTCCTTTCCTTAGGGAAACTTTTGACACAAATCATACAAAGTGCAAAAGGAATACATATCAACCAAAATCATAAGTGTAAGAAATGAAATTACAGACTGAACTATCGAATTGTCATTTCAAAGGGCTAAAGATAAAAAATTGCTAGAACATTCCTAAGACATTAAATACATTAAAGTCACACCCATCCCATTCCCTTGGGGAAACTATTGACACAAACATACTGTATCCTTGAGAGGACATGGAGTCTCAGGCAATGCACCCCAGGGTACACAACACTACAACGCACACTCATACTGTATGCCTGACAGGACAAGAGTCACAGGCAATGCACACCAGGGTACACAACTGTACAACGCACACTCTACTGTATGCCTGACAGGACATGGAGTCTCCGGCAATGCACACCAGGGTACACAACCCTAAAACACACACAGATTCTGTGCACCTGGTGAGACCTAAAGTCTTAGGCAATGCACTTCAGGGTACACAACCATACAAAGCACTCACATACTGTATGCATGATGGGACCAAAAGTCTCATGCAACGCACTTCAGGGTAAATAACCCTACAACACACTCACATACTGTACTCCTGACTGGACCTAAAGTCTCAGGCAATGCACTTCAGTGTACACAACCCTATGCCAGATACACAACTCTACAATCAATCAGCATAACACAAGCCACACACATTACAAGACCAGGGGTAAAAACACTAGACAAGTGTGGCATAATACACTTAGGCAAGAAATTAACGACAGCATCAACAAAATAGCATAGCAAAAATAGTGACACACTCAGACAGAACAAATGTTACTAACAAAACCATGACAGCAAATTAAGCATGGCATACAACAGCATACAATTAGGCAGCAAATTCATCATGACCAAAAAGAAACACAATGGCAGCAAACATGTCTTGAAAGAGCAGGAGAGGGTCCAACAATGACATTTGGAGTCTCCGGTGAGCGATCTCTCACCTGAAGTTCTTTACCAAATACTGGATACTGCAGACAAGCTTCCTGTTGCCATGCATCTCCTTGCAACTTAAGTTACTGACAAGGAGGAGAGATAAAGCTTGATCCTCATGAAACATCCACCATCAGCGACAGGAGTGCGTGTTCCAGCTATGTGTGTGGAGCGGACCAAATTTAATATCCCAGCAATCACCACATCGAGCAGAGTGCACGTGCATTGGGCCTTTACACTGATCCGCAGTCTAGTTGTTGGCCTCCCAGCAGTAACCGTGGCAAAAATACACACACACACTGAGCCTGTTGCTAAGTGGGTGCGTCACAGTGTTCACAGAATTCCTGTGGAAGAGCAGTGATGGCTACATAGCACCCACGCATGATCTAGCACACGCACACTCCGCTGGATGAAGACATCACCCCCGTGGATTACTCCCATCGTAGCTGCACTTCCATGTGCCAGGGAAGCAACATGCGGCAGTACTCGCAGGACTTTTCGAATGCTGCTTGGAATCTGCGCACCTAAATGTAAGAGGACACACACTCCACATTGCATGACCACCTCGCAGCGTATTCAAATGCCACACCCAGAGTAAGGCTCCAGCAGGCGCGTCTACACAAACACCATTGATGACCCTTCACTTCAGCATGTGGTGTCCTTACTCACGGCTGCACATGGGCCTTTTCAACTGGCGCACTAATGGTAACATGAGACACTCATTCACAAAGTATAGAAATACGCGCTGCAAATGCATCAGGGCCCCAAAAAAACAAATAATGTTGCAGCTTACCGGCACAAGGGTCAATATAGTCAAAATCACTTTCCAGGTACACACTGTAAAAAACTGTGCAAGGCTTAGTCAGTCTGCCTCACTCGCTGACTCACACGTTTTCATTCAATGTCCACCCTACTCCGCATTCCGTAAAAAGAGGCATGATGATTTTCTTCTAAAAAATGCTGCCAATTAGACTGACATAGACGTTCACCACTCCACGTTCATTGCACTGTATAACTGCTGCTGGTTCAAAGGTTCAACTTGCTGATCCAGCAACTCCTTGTGCCTCCACACTTACTGACATCAGTTTAAGCACAAGCGAAAAACAGGCAAGCAAACTTGTTGCCGTCAGTTCATCGCGTTCATTTGACGTAAAGAAGGTCAAACGCCCCAGACTCGAGTGTCCAGATGGTAAGGGACACTGGTGGGGCTACCAGGGCATCTTATCCTTCTTCAAGTTGCAGGTATCTTCACTTCAGTTCCTTCAGCAGGTTTCTGATAAACTTCATCTTCCACAAAATGTAGGTTCTATCTCCAAATCATCGCCAGTGGTGTAACGGTAAGGAGGTCCAGGTAGCCGCAGAGTAGGTTGCATAAGATTTATTGAGACTTAGTTACAGGTTATTAAGATGGTAAATTTCAGGTAAGTAGTTCATAAGTACATAGAAGATAGCATATAGCTCACAGCCCTACCAGGAGCAGCAGCCTTGCTGCTTAGACTGCACACTCCACACTCCACCTGACACTCTTCACCTCACCAGACACCCAGGCACCCAGGTATTCCATTACATCCCCAAGCACTCCAGCATTCCACTACATCACCAAGCAGCAGTCCACACTCAGGCCTCTCTGCCCTGAGTGCGGACATAAAGATAGTACTCGTAAATGCCCTTTGTGAATCCCCAAAGTCATAAACTTAGACGTTTGTCTATGTTTAGAACAAATGTCTAAGTTTACCTTTGTGAAACGGACCTGTTATATCTCATCTTTCACATCAAAGCTTCAGTAGCAATGGAAGCAACACCCTTTTTAATTCTGCTAGCCAGAGTCCCAGTTTCTTCCACTTTTTCCACTTCATGACACTTTAAGAAATGTAAATGCACTTTGTGCATTTCACAGGCCTCATAAAAATTATGTTACAAGCCTGTTCGAGATCTCCCCACTCCAACGTATGACTCTTTTTTTTTTCTCAGATAGGCTCATTTAAGCCTACCTTATTGCCCCAAACAGGGAATACATAATTTTCATTCTATCAGTATTCACTAGGGTAAATTCTGTAATAGGACTTGCAAAAAGACAAACTTGCAGGTGACGTCTGTGTGGATAGTAATTGCCTCCCCAGCCTCATTTTGAGCTGCAGCAATTTCTTCAGTTCTCTCATCTGTTTCATTTGTGCGAGGATCAGTTCAATTGCTTTTCCCTTTGCTCACATTGCTCATGTTTCAGACACAACAGAGTACTTGCTTCATCTCTTGTGAATTTCTCATTGGGACAAATTTAGTCTTGCTGAGCTGGGACAAATGGTTTCTGATGGGGAAGCTAGTTATTTGTTTGAGTTCTTTACAGTATTCTATAAGATTTGCTCACTTTTAAATGTCCCCTTCTTCTCTCCGAGTGTTCTACTTTTCTGATCTGATACAAAAGCTTTGGAAACAATGGTACATATTAATTGTTTTCTAAGGAGTACTCCATACATTTTAGATTACTCTTTGTCCTATTGCACAGATAGTTGTTCTTGAAAATGTTGCTGACCTACCCAAAATTGTGGTCTTTTGAGGACCTCCAGGCAATTAAGGTAATGAGATGCAAATATTTAGATTGCTTTGAGATGTAATTCGGTTAATTTGGGCTGATCTTTGAAGTATTTCTAATATGCAGGTAATGTTTTGCAAATATTGAATTGGTTTAGGCATGCATGTGAGTGTATGTTCATAAATACCTGACAATTCACGTGCAGATGTTAGCCACGTGGGTAAGTGAATGTGTGCTATGAGTATTCTTGCAAACAGTGTTCTATTAACAACCAGTGGAGCATTCAGTGGGTTGCAAATATTGAATATGTTTTAGGCATGCATGTGAGTGCATGTTCATAAATACCTGGCAACTAGTGTATAGATGTTAGCCACGTTTGGGCATTCCTTTAGACATGCTACAAATTCCCTTGGGTGAGTGAGCGTGTGTGCTATGAGGATTATTGCAATCAATGTGTGTTAGCTCTAATAGTGTTGAGCTCATTGTGGGCATGTACTATTAGCTAGCAGCTGCGTGTCCAGTGGGTTGTCCTCTTATTATGCACATGTTTGAATTGCTCCTAGCATAAATGTTGCTTGTGCTTTTTGAGTTTTTTAAGGGCATGTAAGAAATTGAGTTGTTAGTTGACTGGGATGTGAGCCCTGCAAACAGCACCCACAATCTCTATCAGGGTGATACACAATCCAACCCTAAATTAACCTGTGCTCAACCCTCTTGTAGCCTTTCACAGAACAGTCAGGCTTAACTCAGAGGCAATGTGTAAAGTATTTGTGTAACACTTGAAACAGTAATTAAGTGAAAACACCACACAAAAAAGATACCACACCAGATTAGAAGATTAGAAATTTCTTTACTAAATAAAATTGCAAAAATACCAAAAATCTAATCAGTAGAACCAGAAATATGCAATTTTAAAGATTTTGGTGAAATTAGCGGCAAAAAGCACAAAGTGCCAACTGTGGATATCTGGTTGCATTGGACAGGAACAAAGTCACAAGTTCAGGCCAACCGCGATTGAGCGCGGGTCAGCTACAGGGACCCTGTAAGGCATGTTGAACAAAGTACCTTAAATCCTGGTTTGTGGAGCATTGGGAGAATGTGCATCAAAGATGTGCCATGCAGCTAAAGGGGTGCATCGGTTCCGAGATGTGGCAAGGCTGCAATGCACGGGCCTGCTCCATTGTTGAGAATGCAGTATGCAGTTGGGGCGATACGGTGGTTCTGAAGAGCTGCAAGGCTGCAATTCAGAGTCTGGCATCGTCGTTGTGGCTGTTGATGATGAGGGATGTGAGGGCCTGTGCCGAGGATGCGTTGCACAGTGGTTGTTGCGATGGCTTCAATGCGGGGCTGTGCAACAGGTCCAATCCATGCAGCAGCGGCAATGCGTCGGTTTTGCTCAGCTTTTCGCCATGCAGCAGAGGAGATGCATCAGTTCCATTGAATCCACAGAGGCTGGCAGATCACCTTATGCCCACTTCGCAGGGTCCAGAAATAGGGTGGAACAACTTGCATTGTAGAATCACAGATGGCAGAGTCCAGGTTCAAGGGTATTGGAAGCCTGTTCTGTGGGTGAGGCGTCAGATCAGGAGGCCTACCAAGAAGCCGTTGCAGTCACTCTGGGTTCTGAGTTCAAGAGATGCAGGTCCAGTCCTTCTCACACAGGCAAGAAGGCAGCCGGCAGCAGGTCAGCACAGCAGGGTAGCAGTCCTTTAGAGCAACAGTCCAGCAGAGTGGCAGTCCTTTCAGCAGCACAGCAGTCCTTCTTCCTGGCAGGGTATCCACAGGTCCAGAAGTGTACTGAAGAGTTTTTGTCTGAGGTCCAGTATTTATACCCAGTTGTGCCTTTGAAGTGGGAAGAAGCTTCTTTAGGCATGCCTTTGAAGTGTACAGCTGCCCTGTCTTCCTGGCCCTGTCTCCAGACCAACTACAGAGGGTATGCCTCCTTTGTGTGGAGACAGGAAACAGCCTATTCAGTAAGTGGGGATGGGCCCAGCTCCTTTCTCCAATCCTGTCAGTGATGGCCATTCCAGTTACACCTAAGCTTCCCATTATTTGTGACTATCTAAGAGAAATACGCAAAGCCTAACTTTCAGCTACACCCAGTCATGTGACCCAGAAACAGGCTGCAGGCACTTAATGGCCAAGGCTAGAAAATGACATCTTTCTAAAAGTGGCATTTTCAAAATTCTAATTTAAAATCTGATGTCACCATAATTTCGGATTTTTTCATTACAATTCCAGAGACACCAAACATGAACTGGTTACCTGTCCCCATTTAGAAATTGTACTTATGAAATGTAATAAGGTACCTCCAACATTATCCTATGTGAGAGGCAGGCTTTGCAGAAGTGAAAAATGAATTTCGGAGTTTTTCAATAACAGAAAATGTAAAACTTAAAAGTACATGTCCTACTTTTTTAATACATTGCAGTTTGCCTCCGGGCTGTCCAGGGCCTATCCTAAGGGTGACATATCTATTAAAAAGGAAGGTTTGGGCCTGGCAAAAGGTTTACTTTGACAGGTCAAAATGACAGTTTAAAACTGCACAGACACAGGCTGCAATGGCAGGCCTGAGACATCTTTAAAGTGCTACTTAAATGGGTGGTATAATCAATGCTGCAGGCCCACTGGTAACACTTAATTTACAGACCCTGGACATAGGCAGTGCCACTTTACCAGGGACTTACATGTAAATTAAATATGCCAATTGGGTTTAAGCCAATCTAACATGTTTTAAGGAGAGCGGACAAGCACTTTAGCACTGGTTAGCAGTGATAAAGTGTACAGAGTATGGCCAACAAAAACAAAGTAAGAAAAAACAGGAGCTCTGAAGGCAAACGTTTAGGGGGAAATTCACACCACGGATGCCAGGTCTAACACATGTCCCCCGAGCTGAAAGTTGGGAGAACTACCAATCCCTTTGGGAGGTCTCTGCACTAAGGTGGAAGAACCTGGAGAGACCATCAGCATTGGCCTGGTCTGTTCCAGGATGGTGTTCCACTGTAAAGTCCATTCCCTGTAGGGAGATGGACCACCTCAACAGTTTAATATTTTCACCCCGCATCTGCATTAGCCATGTGAGGGGTCTGTGGTCTGTCTGAAACCAGAAGTGAGCACCAAACAGGTATGTCTCAGTTTCTTCAGTACCCAGGCCACTGCACTTTATTGCACTCCACCTCTTTTTCTGGGGAAGTAATCTCCTAATGATGAAGGCTACAGGTCGATCCAGGCCCTCTTTGTTCTGCTCTGAGAGCATGACCCCTATGCTCTGAGGCATCTTTCTGGCAATGAATTGTTGGGAGAAGCCAGGGGCCTTGAGCATGGGTGCTGTGCACATGGCCTCCACAGGGGTGTCATAAGCATTCTGGCACACCTCCGTCCAGATTACCTGTCTGGGCTGTTTCTTGAAAGTCAGCTCTGTCAAGGGTGCAACAATGGTGCCATAACCCTTGAAGAATCTCCTGTAATAGCCAGTGAGGCCTAAAACTGTTTTCACCTCTATCAGGGTCTTTGGGGCCACCAACAAAGAATGGTTTGGATCTTAGCATGGAGAGGCTGCATTTTGCCTTCTCCCACTTAGTGACCCAAGTAGACCACTAAGCCCTGCCTTATCAGGCACTTACTGGCCTTGATAGTCAAGTGTGCCCTTTGCATAGCCTGAACCACTTCCCTGAGGTGGCACAGTTGATCCTCCTAGCTAGAACTGAAGACAGCAAAGTCATCCAGATAGGCACTGACACTGAAGTTCTCCAACCCCTCTAGGACCTGGTTGACCAACCTCTGGAAGGTGATAGGGGCATTCTTCAATGCAAAGGGCATTACCCAGAACTGGAAGTGCCCTTCTGGGATACAGAACGCAGACCTCTCTTTGGCACCCTCGGTCAAGGCAATCTGCCAATACCCAGACATTAATTAAGTCAAATGTGCTGAGGAACTTGGCAGCACCCAGCCAATCTATAATCTCATCAGTTCTAGGGATGGGGTGTGCCACAGTCTTGGTGACCGCATTGCACCCCTGGAAATCCACACAGAACCTATGTTCTGGGGTGGGACCTGGAGGAGAACCTTGTGAACCAACACCACTATGCTGGGCCAAAGGCTGTTTGAGGGCTCAGTAACCCCTAACACCAGCACCTTGGAGACCTCCTCCTTAATGCTGGCTCTCACCTTATAAGACAGTCTGTATATTTTACTGTTCACAGGCATGCGATCCCCAATATCAATATCATGTGTTCACCATGTAGTGAGTCCCGAGGTAAGGGAGAAGAGTGAGGCAAACTGCCCCAGCAACTGAGGGCAGTCTCTCTGTTCCACGGGGGTCATGGGTCATGTTAGGGGAGAGGTTGATACCATCCACTGACCCCTCCTGTTCCTTGAAAAAAAATATTTGGGGAAAGGTTTACTCTCCTCCTCCACCCCATCATTGGTGACCAGAAGCATCATTACTTCAGGCCTCTCAAAGTGGGATTTGAGGCGATTGACATGCAAACCGTTCCAGGTTTCCTGGGAGTCTTGACGTCTACCGGGTAAGTGACCTCACTCTTTTACTCTTTCACCTCATAGGGTCCAGACCAGTGGTCTTGCAGGGCCCTGAGCTCCAAAGGCTCCATCATCCACATTTTTTGGCCAGGCTGAAACTCAACCAGAGTGGACTTCAGGTCATACCACCATTTCATGACCAGGCTTGCTTCTAGATTCTCTTGAGCCTTAATCCAGAAGCACTTCATCTGGGTACAGAGTGCCAGCACGTAGTTGACCACGTCCTGGGGGGCCTTCCTGGGAGCTTGCTCCCAGCCCTCGTTCACCAGGCTGAGAGGTCCTCTCACAGGGTTCCCATACAGAAGTTCAAATTGGCTGAAGCCAATCTCCTTCTGTAGTACCTCCCTTTAAGCAAATAAAAGGCCTCATAGGTTATGACAGGCCCATGATCATGCCTTTTAGAGTCTTGTTGAACCTTTCAACAAGCCCATTAGTTTGGGGATGGTAAGAAGTGGAGAACTTGTAGGTCACCTCACACTCCTTATACATGAACTACATGTCTACATGAAGTTGGTACCTCAGTCGGATACCACCTCCTTTAAGAGCCCCACAAAGCAAAAGATTCTCATCAGTGCCCTGGCCATGGCGGGCATAGTCACTGATCTCAGAGGTATAGCTTCTGGGTAACGGGTGGCATGGTCAACCAAGACCAGGATTAACCTGTTGCCAAGAGCTGTCTTGGGTCCAGAGCCCAACAATGTTGATGCGCATCCTTTCAAAAGGAGTGTCAATGACAGGGAATACCTGCAGGGGAGCATTGTATTTCCCTGCTGACTTGCCACTGTCCTGGCAGGTAGGGCATGACCTGCAGAATGAACCTGAGACCATACTCATCCGCGGCAAGTAAAAGTAGGTGACAAGCCTTTCAAAGGTCTTGTCCTGCCCTAGTTGACGTGCTAGGGACACATCATGATCCAGCTCCAGTAGGAGGACCCTGTAGGCCATAACACATGGGTTGCACCAGGCTCAGGAACCTTAGGCTCACTATACAGGAGACCATTCTCCAGTAAATTACATATGCCAGCTGGGTATAAGCCAATCTAACATGTTTTAAGGAGAGAGAACAAACACTTTAGCACTGGTTAGCAGTGGTAAACTGTGCGAGGTCCTAAAGACAGCAAAAATGAAGCCAGCATAAAAAGGAGGTCCGAAGGCAAAAAGTTAGGGGGAAATTCATGCCAAGAATGCCAGGTCTAGCAGGGCATATTACACTTGTTTTTGAGTTTCTGATCACAATGCAGTGACAATTTGTTGGGAGCACACTGAGCGTATGCATTGGGATGAAATACACAAGGAATTCTAACAAGCAAGCTACTATTGTGAAGATAATTGCCTGGTTAGTATTTATACGTGCTGGGTCTCAGCTACAACTTTCCTTGTCATGTATTATTAGATACAAGTTGGAAACTGACCCACACATGGAGATGCCACTTTCCCAGGGATTGCACAAATATGGCACGTGCTATAGAAGTTATTTCTGCATGTCTAAAAGGTTCTGGGATATATTGTACACTCAAGTTGGATTATTGCACACATGCCACTGTAGCACATGTGCTGAAACTGCCCTTAGAAATATTACACTTGAAAAAGGGGGTAGTCTAAACTAATATGCACATAGAATGACTGCTTTGAAGATTGTTGGCCATGTGCTGTGACCACCAGTAGAAACGTTGTAATCATACGTAAAAAGGCATGACCCTGATTGCACACATGCTTTGGATGATCCGCCTTTTATTTGGGATAATTGTGGAAACTGTTTAATGCATACTGTCTCTGTTAGCTATTTTATTTCAAACTTGTAAGGATTACCTTGAAAGATACTGTGCATTATCTATGCCTGATATCCGACTTATTGAAAATCAGATAGACTGTTTTCCAAACAAATGCTTGTGAAATTGCACTGGGGCTGCTGACATTAGACACTTGGCAATGGGTCGATTTACGGCAATGAAAGTTTCAGATGGGTGCCCCAGTTATCACTAGCCACTGGTCAACAGAGACTGTGGAAAAAAAATCAAACATGACTCAATCAAAGCAGAGGGTGAGAAAATGTAACTTTAACAAGGGTGATAGGTTTGCAATAGCCCTGTGTTCCTTCAAAGCACTACAGACATGCAGTGACACTGTGACATATGAAATTATAGATGGGTAACAGTGAATTACAAGGATGTTTTTAACTGAGGGGACCTGAGTGACATCAAATAGACAACAAGAGCGATCCTTGAAGTGAAAAGCATCGCTGTAATTCACTTTTTATCTAGCTATTCTTTTATGTTATGTATGGCCCCTTGTTTCAACTGCTGTGCAGGGGCATAGGAATAATGATGGAGCCATATATAATATAACATACATAACATCCTTCCTTACCTTTCTCTGTGCCTTTCCTCCCATCCAGGAACTATGCTCCCTGCTTTACATCACTGCTCTGAGAGGCTCTTGGGTAGCCTAGTCAGAGCAGCCAGGAATTCCATTATGACGTAGCAATAGTAGTTAACACGTTCTGTAACCCACCGTTGGTACTTCATAACAGTAAATTACTGGATTCAGTACAAGTTGTTCACGCTAGTGGATCTCGATGAGAGCCATGCATAACATATCTAATTATATATGGTCAATTACGAAGATGTTTTTCACCGAGGGGTTCTGAGTGACATCAAATAGACATTAGGAGCAAAGCTTGAGTTGTCTATGATGTCACTCAGAACCCCAAGGTGAAAAGCATCCCGATAATTCACTTTTTGCCCATCTATAATTTATGTTATGCAGGGCCCCCTAAATCATCTGCTCCGCTTTCAACTGCTATACAGTGGCAGAGGAGTAATGTGAAAGCCATACATAACATGGCCTCTGTTATGTATCCCTGTCCAAAAGGTAAAAGATAATAAAAAAACTACCTTACCAGCCTCTTTGCCTAACCGTCAGCAACTTCCTTGCCTTCCTTCCCCCTCCTGCAGTGGTGCTTTCTGCCTTCAGTCAAAGCAGAAAAGCAGTGCTGCCCTGATAGGCTCGTGGACAGCACTGTCCACCTGGCCTGAAAGGCATTTATGACGTAGCAACAGTGGTTAAGGAGTTTCGCTATCAACTGTTGGTATGTCACACCATTGAGTTGTCACATTTAGAAACTGAAAGAAATGATAGAATCTCTCTATGAGAGACATACGTAAGAATGTATTAATACTGCTTTCTCTTCTTATATTGCGATGTATCGGAGAGGGCCATATAGCATAACTTTGCCTGCAGAGTTGTGTGTAGCGCACTTTTTTGTTGTTCACAAAGTCACATACCGCTCCAAGGTGGTGACATTTGTACTGAAAGTTTTCCAGCCACAATTTTTGCAGATGATTTTTCCCATGGATAATCGGTTATTATAGCCTTTTCTCATTACATAATCTACTTTTTGCTGCATTTCCCCATTCCATATTTTTAAGAGTTTGCAAACGTTGCCTTGTTTGTGAGACTTTTTTAAAACACCGTTCATATAATAAATACCCTGCGTACCATGCACATATGATCTCCTCACGAAATTTAAATTACTTAAAAAAAAAATATATATATATATATATATACTTATTGGCTCACCGAATGCAAAGGAATGTGCCTCGACACATATTAATATTTCCATTGGCATGAAATATAAAGCCTGCCATAATTTCAATTTAAACAGATGCTTTAATTTAGGTATATTTTGAAAAATATGACTATCCATCACTACTGTGTGAACAGTTTTCCTGTTTGAACATAGATCACCCTGGGCCAGAGAGAATGACGGGGATTACCACCTCGAAAATATAAGAGCAGATAAAGTTCTGTGTTTAAGAATTAGGCCGCAGATGTTTAAAGAAGAACATTCTGGATTATAAGTAGAAAATGCCCACAGGGAGTCAATTTGCCATCTGTGAAATGCGTTTTCAATCCTTGGTACAGATACTAGCTAGACGCTTAACAGCATAGCTGATAAATTATATCTAAATACAGTCCTGATGAAAGTAGATCCAATCTCCAGCAAAGAAAGTACTACAAGTTCATTTATTTTTTATTTTAAGAGGTGCCTTGCAATAACAGAGAAGCTCGTTTGTAAGGTAACTGCGTGGCACCAATTCATGTTTCTAATAAGCTCTTTTTCTGGTGATGTCCACAGACTTTGCTTCCTGCAACTGAGGTTACTGAACATGCTTTTTTAGAGGCAGTCAGAAAAACTATCAAACTAATTAATATACATGAAAGATTCAACCATTAGATACTTTTTCAACCGCCGACCTTTTCGTGCATGTGTTGTTGCAGGTACACTCATTCATATCCATATCTCTGTGTTTTTTCTCTCTCAGTACCTCATTCCAGTATTTGTCCCTGGAGTGTACTGTGCTCATTGACACGCCACTTGTAAGGGTGCAGGTATCAAGAGTGGACCTAAATGATCACTGAAGTTCTCGAGAGACTGAAAAATACCAGAGCATAGGAAGATGCAATGATATTCATTTCCTTTTTAGTGAGTAAAGACACCTTTGAGGTGAGCTCTTAGGAGTTACAAATCTCCATGCAGCTCAAAGCATTTTCAGACAGTAGGGTTCTGTTAACCTAATCATGAAAGGCCCAGTAGGAGGGACCTAAATGGCTTCCTCAAATAATAGTTTTTTTTTAGATCCTTTTATATATATATTTTTTTAAATTTCTTTTTATTAACACAAAAGTAGAAACATCACATGACCATAGTAATGATGCTACATGAACCATGACTTGTATACATTTGAGAATATATAATATCACATCTTTGGGTAAGCTTAGTCTCTGACCATTGATCTGTAGAGGATTGCGTGACACAAGTCCATTACACATAGTATAAACATTTATAAACAATGCCAGTCGATTGTACAACACTTCTGTCTTCCTGAGTTGCAACCACAGTATAGAGCCTACAGTGTCGCCTCGTCATCTCGTGGTCTTGGGGCCGTACATGGGCTGCCTCTGTATATATTCCATCTTCCCCATACCCTCTCCCATTTTCTGGGGCATCCCCTGCTCTCGTACACCGATCTCTCTGCCACCATGCACCAATCCATGTCTCCCTTCCAGTCGTTCAGGAAAGGAGTAGATGTCGCCCCCCACGTAAGCGCAATGTTGCGCTTATCTACCATCATTCCCAACGTTACACATGTTTGGTCAGCTCGTGTCAAGTCTGTGGCTTCCCAGATATTATGCAGGCGTAGTTTGGCCGATGATCTTATAGTAATGTCGGTGACTTCACTAATGCATGCTAGCACCCCATTCCATTATGTTTGGACCATTGGGCATTCCCACAAGATGTGAAAGAAGGTCCCCACCAGCCCACACCCCGAAGGCACCCAGTGTCCATCTGCCTGCCCATTTTGACCCATGTGGTGCAGGAGACATAAACTCTGTGCAGGATTTTTAGCTGTATTAACTGAAAACGGAGTCTCACGGTGACCACTCGAGAGCCTCAGTCCAGTCCTCCTTCGGTAGGTCTTTTATGTCTGCGTCCCAGCACTGCCGGAGCTGGGCAAGTGTGACTGGGGAGTTGTTTGTGAGTTTGCGGTATGTGAGTGAGGTTGCTTTGGTGGAGAAGTGCTCCTCCAACAGTCTATCCTCCAGAGGAGACGATTCTGGTAAGGCTTCCTCGGGGGGCAGTGCTGCCAGAAGAGCATGATGAATCTGTAGGTAACGAAAATCCTCAGTAGGGGCTAGTTCATATGTATTTTTTTGCTCCGGAAAGGGGATTACCACCTTGGTTGTACATATATCTGCCACCGTGGAGATCCCTATTAGATCCCACTTATCAAAACCTTGTGATCGAGCCATCGAGCCCAGGAGTTCTGAGTCCCATAGGGGGGTGGCACGTGTAAGTCGTCTCTTCCACCCTAGTTTCCTTAGGGTAGAGTGCCAGAGGGCGACCGTGAGGGCCCTTGGTCCCTCCAAGAATAATTGATGTGGACTAGTGTATAGCACTCGACGATAACCCCCAGGCTGTAAGACCAGATGGTCGATGCGATAGGCAGGTTCGTCCCTGGGATGATGGGCCTAGTAGTTGACTGTTGTCAATTGGGCTGCTGCATAGTACATTTGTAAATCAGGATGGGCAATCCCCCCTTCATACCAGCCCAGAGTCAACTTTGACAAGGCTATTCGGGGAGAGGTTCCGTCCCAGAGAAGAGTCCTGAGTTCACTATTAACTGTTTTAAAATATGTATCTGTATTGGGAAGGGGGAATTCTGCAGGATGTAAAGGAAGCGAGGCAAAGCCATCATCTTAAACAGCGCCGCCCTTCCCAATAAGGAGAGTTGGAGGGATCTCCAGTGTCGAACATCACTTTTGAAAGGTGTCAGGAGGCCCGTAAGGTTTTTGGCAGTAAATACCTTGGGGTCGGTGGTCACCTGAACACCAAGGTATCAAAAACCCTCCACGGCTACTTGAATCTCGTTGCCAGGAGGAAAGTGGGGCGCCTGTCCATGAAGGATAAACATCACAGATTTAGACCAAATAATTAGGTACCCAGAATATTCCCCAAAGATCGAGAGGATACCCATCAGCCTTGGGACAGTAGACCTGGGAGAGGCAATGTACAGGAGAATGTCGTCAGCATGCAGTGATATTCTGTCCTCCCAGTCCTCCCTCCAGCGCAAGCCACAAATCAGGGGGTCCTCTCTGACCCAAGCTGCAAGCAGTTCGAGAATCAAGGCAAAGGCCAGTGGAGAAAGGGGGCAGCCCTGACGTGTTCCTCTGTTGAGCGGAAAAGCCCTTGAGACTCTACCATTAACTACCACTCGTGCCATCGGTTGCGAGTATAGCAGCAGTAGCCAGGAAAGGAATTTTGGGCCGAAGCCCATATGTTTAAGCACAGCAAAAAGATGTGGCCATTGAGCTGTATCAAAGGCCATGCGGGCATCAAGTGACAGTATCATTGCGTCTTCTTTGATTCTGTGCGCTCGACCCAAGACTCCATGGAGTCGTCGTAAATTGAACGTCGTGCTGCAGCCAGGAATAAACCTTGATTGATCAGGATCGACCAGTTTCGTCATCATTGGGGTCAGACGGAGTGCAAGAGTTTTAGCTAGTATTTTTGGCTCTGCATTCAGCAAAGAAATGGGCCTATAGGATGCGCACTGATGCAGAGGCCTGCCTTCTTTATGAATTACCACCACTGAGGCCAGTCGCTGTTCTTCCGGAAGTGTGTCTATTTGTCTGCTCTCTTCAAACATTTTCAAGAGATGAGGTACAATTGTGGTTGCTGTAAGTTTGTACAGTTCTACTGGCATTCCATTGGGCCCCACAGACTTCCCCGGCTGTAGCGACCAGATGGCTAATGTAAGCTCCTCCTCTGTGAGGCCACTTTCCAAAAGTTCTGCCTCATCCGGAGATAAGGTCGGGAGGGGCCTGTCCGCTAAAAGGGTCAAGGAGTCCCTCTCCGAAGACAATGTATCAGAGGAGTATATTTGTGAGTAGTAGGTAGCGAATCAGTCAGCAATATCCTGTGGGTCTCTCAGGTACCCTCCGTTCGGAGATTCCACTTCCACCACCCATCTGTTGGACCGATCTCGCCTCTCTAGCCAGGCGAGCAGTTTTCCTAAGCGGTCCCCCAGTTCATAGATCTTATGCTGGGTGGCTTTGTGCCTATCTGTCACCAGGTCCCTATACTCCTGCTGTTTCAATCGCAGGCGATGTTGTATGTCTGTTGGTGCATTTTGCACCACTTGTGTTTCCAACAGTAGAATTTATTGTTCGCGCTTCTCTACTTTCTCATTTTTGTCTCTCTTGTGTCCCACTATGAGGCACAGGGCCTGTCTACTAATCACCGCCTTGTAGGCTTCCCAGAGTATTAGGGACGAGGTAACAGAGTTTACATTTTCTTGGAAGTAATGGTTAGTGTGTTGCTGTAGCCCCTCTCGTTTGGCTAGGAGTTTTAAAAACCACGGATTTATGGGAATTGTATCCCTTATCCTTATATTGCCCCCACAATATCTTGCCCACATGGGGGAGTGGTCCGTTATTCCTCTTGCTAAATGTTTCACCTCTTTAATGTTTGTAACAGAAGAGGCAGTTGAGATTAGCAGGTCAATTCAAGACCTGCTACCGTGTGCCCCTGAGTGAAAGGTGAAGTGCTGTTTAGATGGGTTAAGTGTCCTCCAAACATCTACTAGCCCCAGTGCCTTTAGGAAGTTTGCTAATTGGGTGGATGCAGGAGAAGCCTGTCTGGGGTGGGCGTCGGTCCACATTATCGTCCAGTGTCATATTGAAGTCTCCCCCATTAGGACCTCCCCATCTGGCATTTGGAGCAGGAGCGCTCCCAAATCCGGGAGCGTACAGTATGAAGACCTGGAGGCACATATACTGATATTACATTAATCTGTTCCCCTTCCCAAACTCCTGTTAATGCGGTGAACCTGCCCTGTCTGTCTACCCATGTCTTTTGACTCGTGATTGGAGAGTTCTTTTTAAGGAGGATACCCACCCCGCAGGAGCTAGAGTTCTAATCCTCGTGGACTGTCATTTTGTATCCCCATCGATCGAGAGCCTTGCATGTGTTTCCCAGGAGGTCTGTCTCCTGCAATAAGACAATGTCTGGGGAGTGCCATTTAATATACTGTGACACTATCCCCCTTTTGATTTTGTCACCTAGTCCATTCACATTCCATGACAAAATGCGGAGCTCAGGGAGCTTTACGTCTATTCCAGTTGTCATTTGCCTGTATGTGAGTCTTGTTACTCCCACCCAGCCCTGCCCCCAAATTACCAACATTGTTATTTTGTACCTGTTTTGGACCTGTCAACCTATATTTGTACAGAGACCGAATGGTTCCATCCAAAGATGTTAGCAGCCATGTAAAGAGATAACATTCCCCCAAAAAAGGGTTTGCAAAAACTTTCACAACAAACCCCCCCCTTAACCCCCTCCTCGCTTCCCTGCATGACGGACATAGAACTGCCTGCCTCCCCAACTTAGCAGAGTGCCTGTCACCCCAACCCAACATCCGGAACGTTAGGGGTCGTAGGCCATCCCCACAGCCCGCCACACATCCTCAAGTTGAATACAATGAATGGCGCCCATTGAAACAGAAACAATAGTAAAAAGTCTGACCGTAGAAGATTATGTTGGTCCGCCATGATGCTCCCAAGGCCTCCCCTCGCACCCCAAGCAGAGCTGCAAATCTCAGTGTCCCTTGTGATCCTGTTGCTGTATTTCTTTCGGCTGGATGTGAAGTTCCCATGGATCATTACCTTCCCCCATGTCAGTCTTTGTGCCTTTGCTCTGTTTCTTCACCCCGTGCCAAGGGGTTTCGTTCAGTTTGTGGACTTTGTGTTCCTTTAATACTCCCACTGTTCTCATGGCGCGTTCCACCTTTTGTGCTGCCGACAGATCGCCAGCCCTCCAACCATTCCCATGCCTCCTCTGGGGTTGTAAAGGACCATGTCTTGCCCTCAGATTCAATGCGCAATCTCGCTGGGAAGAGCATTGAGTATTTCACTTCCTTTTCTCGCAACACCTTCTTAACTTCAAGAAAGCTCCGTCTTTGACGCTGAACCTTTATCGTAAAATCCGGGAAGAAGGATATACGTGCGTTTTCATATAGGACCGGTGGAGCTGTTCTTGCAGTTTGGAGGATGGTATCACGGTCTCTATAGTGAAAGAGCCGGGCAAGCAATGGTCGAGGCGGTGCCCCCGGATGGAGTCAACCCCTTGGCACTCTATGTGCCCTCTCGACAGAGAAGAGTTTGGAAAGACTGCGGGGTTGGAGATACTTGAGGACGATGTCCTCCACAAACAAGTCCGCTGCAGATCCCTCCGCCCTTTCCGGGACCTCCAAGATGCGAATGTTATTGCACCGGGATCTTCCTTCATAGTCCTCAAGTCGTTCCTCCAGGTGTTTATTCGAGGTCTCTAAGTCCTTAACATGTGCTTTAAGGTTGCTTGTGTCTTGCTCTACGGTGAACAGTGTGTCCTCAATTTCTTTAACTCGGGATCCCAGGTTGTGGAGGTCCGCACGCATCAGGGAGACTTCCGTTGTAACTGTATCAATCTGGACTTCCAGGGCAGTACGGACTCCCTTAATTTTGGCCATGATGTCTTGTAGGGAGACCGAGGCCTCTTCCGGCTCCTGCAGTGTGTTGGAAACTGAGTGATCCTGAGGGTCTGGCAAGCTGTCTGGCCCCTTGGACTGGGCGAATTTGTCTATTTTTGTTTGGTTTGACCCCTTCATGGCCTTCCCACCAGCCATTCTGCTGGGACAAGACAGCTGGTTGCAGTGTTATAAGTGTGTTATAAGTGTTATAAGTGTGTTAGGCAACGCAATGTCCTCAAGAGAGAAGGAACGGGTTCGCGATGCCCCAGCCACACCAGGTCGTTGCGCCACCACCTCTCGTCACCCAAGACTGCACTTCTTTGTTCAGTGACCGTTTAGAGTTGGCATCAGGGGCACGATACAGTCCTAGTGCGTCTCTGCTGCCCCCAACGCGATGAAGGTCCCCCTCCAGGAAAGGAGCCGAGCTCGTAGGTTGATATCCTCTGGTGTCCCCTGGGGGTCAGGAAATGGTAGTCTTCGGGTGGGTACCTGCTACCACCGTCCAGGGTCCCTGACCACCTTTCAGGCCCGCAAGGCCCACCCCGAATGCCTCCAAATAAGCTCAACCAGGCCACGTTGTTGCTGGTTAGAATAGCACCCGTTACATCACATAGAAATACCACGCATGCCTTTACAACGCGGGTATTACTACGCGATGTCAATTACAACGAGTAGCATTACAACGCAAAATTTTACGACTATACCTTTACCACGCATGCCATTTCAGCGCCAAGGCATGCGTGGTAAAGGTATACTCATGGTAAACGTTTGCACAACCCCCGACACTACACTAATTCCCCGACCCTCCCCCGACCCTCAGTCCTCTCCCTACAATAACACTACACTACCCTGCACGACCCCGACACTACACTAATTCCTAAAACACTACCCTACACTACACACACACTACAACACTACCCTAAACCCTAGCACGCTACCCCCAGCATGACCCTCCCCCTTCTCTCAGTCCTGTCCCTACACTCTAACACTACCCTGCACGACCCCCTACACTACCCTAAATCCTAAATCACTACCCTACACTACACAAACACAACACTACCCTAAACCCTAAAATACTACCCTCCGCACGACCCTCCCCCTACCCCCAGTCCGTTCCTACACTCAAACACTACCCTGCACGACCCCCGACACTACCCTAAATCCTAAACCACTACCCTATACAAACACCACAACACTACCCTAAACCCTAAAACACTACCCTACATTACACAAACACCACAACACTACCCTAAACCCTAAAACAATACCCCCTGCACGACCCCCAGTCCGGCCCCTACACTCTAACACTACCCTGCACGACCCCATCAACACTACCCTAAACCCAAAAACACTTCCCTACACTACACAAACACCACAACACTGCCCTAAACCCTAAAACACTACCCCCAGCACGACCCTCCCCCTACACACAACCCCACACTACACAAACATTACTACACTACTTCGACACTACCCTAAACCCTTAAAAAGTAACCCTCACCCCAAGCACAATCCCCCTTACCTCTCTCTCCTCGTGGTTCCTCTCCTGGTTCCAGCGTCGACAGAGGGGCGGTGCACGTCGTTGTGAGGAAACGGAACAGCCCAGTTTTCTCACAACGATGTGGATAACCATTACATCGCATGCGTTTTAAAAGCGCATGCGATATAATGGTTTGCGTTGTAATGGTAGTTGTTGTTACATCGCATGCGTTGCCGTCACTTCCTCCGCTTTCCTACCGCTGTCTCAGCAGGTTCCCGGCAGGCGATATCTCTGCTGCCGCCTCTGACCGTCTTCTGCTGGCGTCCGACACGAACGGTGCTCGGATCAATTAAGGATATGTGAAGGATTCACTGTGGGGGGCCTCGGAGCCGCTTCATCAAGCGGCCATCTTTGATGGCTGTTGGCCACATCCACAATCCCTTTATATTTTAAGGATATAGGGCCAGATGTACGACCATTGACTTTTGCGACTCGCAAATTGCGACAAATTGAGAGTCGCAATATGCGAGTCGCAAAAGTCAATGTACAACAGTGTCTGAGACACTTTTTGCAATTCCCAATGGGGTCGCAAATTGCATTCCTCATGAATATTAATGAGGCTGTCGCAATTTGCGACCCTAATGGGAATGGCTGGCACTGCCAGGGATGGTGGCCTGCTGGTGTCAGCAGACCTCCATGTCTGGGACTGCTTTTAAATAAAGCAGTTTTTTGGTTTTTTAAATGCAGCCCGTTTTCCTTAAAGGAAAACGGGATGCAGTTAAAAAATAAAAATGTAACTTTTCATTTTAAGTTTTTTAAGGGCAGGCAGTGGTCCCTGGGGCCACTGACTGCCCTTAAAAAATATTTGCGCATGCATTCCCAAAGGGGAAGGGGTCACCTGGGAACCCCTTCCCGTTTGTGAGTGCTTTACCACCCTCCTGAGAAGGGTGGTAAACTGTGAGTGTTTTGCGACCGCAATTGCGGTTGCAAAACATTCTTACATAGCCTTTGGGGTTGCTATTAGGAAGGGAACACCCCTTCCTAATAGCGAGTCGCTAAATACTATTTTGCGAGTCGCAAATTATTTGCGAGTCGCAAAATAGGGTTAGTACCTGGCCCACAGGCTTTTTGAATGCGGAAACGGGTCTAAAACCCATTTACGCATGTAAAAATCCGTTGTACATCTGGCCCATAGTCAGAGATTTTTAGCTCAGCTTCGTTCCTGCCTTTTGCATTTGTCTTTCTTATCTAGATGTATCTTCTTTCTCCCTAGCCATCTCTTTTACACACCCTGATAGCTTCAGGAGAAAAATGCATTGGGATAATTCTGCCGAAAAATACTCTAAAGAAACTAAGAAGAAAATTTGGGACAAGACAAAATTACAGCGGCTCCCTGTTATGGTGGCAAGACTTTGTTGAATTTTCTCTGGGATTTTGTCCAGTGGTGAGTGACTTTCACATTACATTCAGTTTGAACCTCAATTTTTCCAAAACTACTTAACTGATTTACACCAAATCACAATAATCGCACTTTGTGTATCTAGATCTTGTGTTCTGCCAAATAGATGTAGTTCTCTACAGCCATTTTTGCTGTACTGCTGTTCAATGTTCCTATGGAAAATTGCATGAGAAAATGTGTTTAGGGACCCCACTTTTCTTGGTCCACTCTTGACGGATCACCCTGAAGCTTTTTTTGGGGAGAGCTTGTTTGGCTTAACCTTTTCTGTGCATAGTTTCGTGAAGATTTGTCAAATGGGCCAAAAGTTATTAGCAAGACAAAAAACTATTTCCTATGGAAACCCAGTACTTACTATAACTACTAAGGGGTCGATTCCGATCTCGGCCGGAAGCGCACCTAACAGTATTCGTCCGGAAAAAAAACCAGCCGATTGCGTGTTTCCCGACCGATTCGAACATTCGTCCGGACGGACAAGTACGATGCGTATAACAACCCAGTTTCCGAGCGAGCCGTACTTACCCAATTCAGCTCCTGTTCCCCGCCCGAGCCGGATCCGTAAACGCCGAATCGAGTCGTACGGAAGCAAATACACAGCACCTTCCGGCCGGACGAGTACGATGCGCACTCCGTACGCGCCGAACCCGTCGCTACGTCTGGGACGTTTGAGCATCCGGGCGAGCTGTACATAAGCTCCGTTTCGCGCCACAAGACGATCCACGGCTACGAGACGAACAAGCCTGCTACGAGTACGACTCGAAGACATGAGAAACCCGAACGAGACGATCCAAGCATGAATCCCATTGTGCAGGTCCTACCTATACTCTACATCTATTACCGGGACCAGCACGGACGCGTACGGCACAGACGGTAAGTCAAACACCAACAATACAAACAAACGACACGTACCCGAAATATGTCACACACACATAGGGATGCACAAATGACGTACACTAGCAACAGCAGAACCATAGGGGTGGGATGGCCATCACCAATGCCATACACACCCATAGGGGGCTGGATGCCTGCCACTACCACCACCAACTCAGGGGGGGCTGGATGCCTGTCACTACTACCATCCCCACCCTTAGGGGATGGATGCCTACCACTACCACCACTCCTACTCAGGGGGGCCTGGATGCCTACCACTACCACCACCCCTTCTCAGGGGGGCTGGATGCCTGACACTACCACCACCCCTACTCAGGGGTGGCTGGATGCCCATCACTACTACCATCCCCACCCTTAGGGGGCTGGATGCCTGCCACTACCACCACCCCACTCAGGGGTGGCTGGATACCTGTCCCTACTACCATCTCCACCCTTAGGGGGATGGATGGCCACCACTACCACCACCCCTACTCAGGGGGGGCTGGATGCCTGCCACCACCACCACCCCTACTCAGGGGGGCCTGGATGCCTACCACTACCACCACCCCTACTCAGGGGGGATGGATGCCTGACACTACCACCACCCCTACTCAGGGGTGGCTGGATGCCCATCACTACTACCATCCCCACCCTTAGGGGGCTGGATGCCTGCCACTACCACCACCCCACTCAGGGGTGGCTGGATGCCTGTCACTACTACCATCCCCACCCTTAGGGGATGGATGGCCACCACTACCACCACCCCTACTCAGGGGCGCTGGATGCCTACCACTACCACCACCCCTACTCAGGGGTGCCTGGATGCCTGTCACTACTACCATCCCCACCCTCAGGGGGCTGGATGCCTACCACTACCACCACCCCTACTGAGGGGGGGCTGGATGCCTGCCACTACCACCACCCCACTCAGGGGGGGCTGGATGCCCGTCACTACTACCATCCCCACTCTTAGGGGGCTGGGTGCCTGCCACTACCACCACCCCACTCAGGGGGGGCTGGATGCCTGTCACTACTACCATCCCTACCCTTAGGGGGATGGATGGCCACCACTACCACCACCCCTACTCAGGGGGGACTGGATGCCTACCACTGCCACCACCCCTACTCAGGGGGGCCTGGATGCCTGCCACTACCACCACCCCTACTCAGGGGGGCCTGGATGCCTGCCACTACCACCACCCCACTCAGGGGGGGCTGGATGCCTGTCACTACTACCATCCACACCCTTAGGGGGATGGATGCCTACCACTACCACCACCCCTACTCAGGGGGGCCTGGAAGCCTACCACTACCACCACCCCTCCCTACTCAGGGGGGGCTAGATGCCTGCCACTACCACCACCCCTACTCAGGGGGGCTGGATGCCTGTCACTACTACCATCCCCACCCTTAGGGGGATGGATGCCCATCACTACTACCATCCCCACCCTTAGGGGGATGGATGCCTGCCACTACCACCACCCCACTCAGGGGGGGCTGGATGCCTGTCACTACTACCATCCCCACCCTTAGGGGGATGGATGCCTACCTCTACCACCACCCCTACTCAGGGGGGCCTGGATGCCTACCACTACCACCACCCCTACTCGGGGGGCTGGATGCCTGCCACTACCACCACCCCTACTCAGGGGGCTGGATGCCTGTCACTACTACCATCCCCACCCTTAGGGGCTGGATGCCTGCCACTACCACCACCCCACTCATGGGGGGCTGGATACCTGTCACTACTACCATCCCCACCCTTAGGGGATGGATGGCCACCACTACCACCACCCCTACTCAGGGGGGCTGGATGCCTACCACTACCACCACCCCTACTCAGGGGGCCTGGATGCCTGTCACTACTACCATCCCCACCCTCAGGGGGCTGGATGCCTACCACTACCACCACCCCTACTCAGGGGGCTGGATGCCTGCCACTACCACCACCCCACTCAGGGGGCTGGATGCCTGTCACTACTACCATCCCCACCCTTAGGGGATGAATGCCTGCCACTACCACCACCCCACTCAGGGGGGGCTGGATGCCTGTCACTACTACCATCCCCACCCTTAGGGGGATGGATGCCTACCACTACCACCACCCCTACTCAGGGGTGGCTGGATGCCTGCCACTATCACCACCCCACTCAGGGGGGGCTGGATGCCTGTCACTACTACCATCCCCACCCTTAGGGGGCTGGATGCCTGCCACTACCACCACCCCACTCAGGGGGGGCTGGATGCCTGTCACTACTACCATCCCCACCCTTAGGGGGATGGATGGCCACCACTACCACCACCCCTACTCAGGGGGGGCTGGATGCCTACCACTACCACCACCCCTACTCAGGGGGGCCTGGATGCCTGTCACTACTACCATCCCCACCCTCAGGGGGCTGGATGCCTACCACTACCACCACCCCTACTCAGGGGGGGCTGGATGCCTGCCACTACCTCTACCCCTACTCATAGGACGGGTAATGCATGACACAACCAGCATACTCCCACATAAGGAATGTCTGAAAATTACACCCCCCAACACCATGACAAGCGTGTGTAGTCTGTGACAAATGCCTACAACACTGAACATGACATTGAACATACAATGTGACCCCCTAGCACATGTGTCACACATAAATGTGTGTGGCCTCCACAATGCAAGCCAACCATGGCCACTGTGGCAATGGGGTTGAACACCCCATCACCACAGCGACCAAAAGGTAGGTGTGGGGTCCATAGCTGATGCACCTTTTGAACAGTGTGGCAATGGGGCCCAAAGCCCCATCACCACAGTGACCAAAAGGGAAGTGTGGGGTCCATAGCTGATGCACCTTTTGAACAGTGTGGCAATGGGGCCCAAAGCCCCATCACCACAGTGACCAAAAGGGAAGTGTGGGCTCCATAGCTGATGCACCTTTTGAACAGTGTGGCAATGGGGCCCAAAGCCCCATCACCACAGTGATCAAAAGGGAAGTGTAGTCAGGGTAAAAGCTGCCAAAGCCAAACTGCATGGATGATTCCTGGTCACACAACAACAAACACATCAGTGGCATAGTAGTGCTTGTGTCCCATAGCAACATAGATTGGGTGAGGCAAACAGTGCAGTGCAAATAAAACATACCTTTGGCCATGTGCATACAAACATCACCCATGGGGGCTCACATTGTCAACATTCACAAATAACACAATGACAGAAGTGACCATCATAATGCAGACCCACATATCTGCACCAATGGACACACAAATGTAGATATCCTAGGGAGACTGTAGATGTCAGGTGAACAAATACCATACCATGGCAGCAATGGGACATACAAACCATGAATATTGTGCTGACTGATGACCTAGGAGTCCCAAGGACAGCAGGGGAAAGCCACCAAACAACATACAGCCAATGGCACACTCAATATATGCCAATGCAGTGGTGCAAATGCACAAACACAAACAGGCAGACCCACACTGCATATCAAACACAACAGGTGATGGGGGTGTGTGCTAGTGTCCCCAGGCAACCACACAACACATGAGGAGGCCTGAATTCCAATTACACAGATGTGTATACAGTGCCATACAAAAGTAACTCATGGATCGGATTCCCTATGTGGGCAAAGAGGCATTGTTAGATGAGAGGGAGCCCAAATTACACATGTCACACAAGCTAGTAGGAACAGCAACTAACAGCAAGAGACAGACCCACCACAGCACAACCCCCAGGGACCCCACATTGTGGTGACACTATCCTGCATGATAATCCCACTTTGATGACAAAGGTAGATGTCATTCACACTGTGAACCACAGCCATGTGTCCTGAGCAACAAACTACCATCACACCTACACAAGCACAAATCAAACAGCACGGCCTGCCAGCCATGGCCAATATGGAGGTAGGGGTCTAGCCGTGCAACAACTCACATTTGCACACACTCAACACCACACACCTTGATCTCCACCAATGTGCAGCAGTGAAGCTCACATGGACTGGTGACATTGCACATGCACCCATGACAATCCCAGGGGTGGTGGGGGAACTAAGGTGCAGAAACCCATCACACATGGCCAGTCAACAAGACTCGTGAATGTCTGACACACTGCACACTACGCGGTACATGGGCATGACGTGAAATCCACCACAATCAATGGGATCCTGGCCATAGTCACACACCAATGAAGAAGACAAGGTGACACACAAAGAACACACGTACACAACTTCCAACATTGCAGCTCTGACCCTGAGGAGTGGCAGCAGTCACACACACAACGTGTCACAATCACTGAAAGCTACCATAGACTGTAAATTACATGACATGTGTAACCAACAAGTGCCAAGGGGAATCATGAATGTGTCCCAACTGCGTTTGCCCACATCCCCAGCCCTGACAACAAAGACAACCTGGGATGACAACCTGATGAACCTTAGTTAGCCATGCACCCACATCCCGGAGTAACCAGGTCCAAGATGCTTGATGAACACAGAACAACTCAGCAAGCATCAGAAACAGGAACATCCGTAGGGACACAGCCTGTGTAGGAAAAGGGAAGGGTACACGCACAGACATGCTTACACAACACAAAACACGGGCCCAGGCAATGTCACGGGATTACACACTGCCATGAGGGCACTCCACTGCTGTGGAAGGTCCGCTGTGCCAAGCCTTGTCTGTGCACGACTCAAACATGTCGGCAGAACACTCGGTCAGTGAGTCAACAACTACAACACACTGAAGGCTCTGCTCACATCAGCCTGGGTACGGGAGTGTCACGTCAGTCATCTGCATACACCCAAAACACGTGTCAAGCAAGGTGCACTGTATACACTGATGAGTCCTTCAACATTGGTGTGCTAAACTGCATGTCCAGTGGAGATGGGCACACAGTCAGGGAAATAGGAACATTGAACAGTGGTAAGCCCACCAGATGTGCATCACTGTAAGACAAAGATGTTAATTTACAAATGCAAAACGTACATCCCTGTGTCATATGCTGAACATCACACCCTCAGACTGCAGCAGAGGATGCCATAGATCCAGACTACAACAGGACACACATCCCATGGACCACATGGAGTCCATCACTGCAACACTTCATTTCCCTGATCTGAACACTATTACAACTGCAAATGCATGATGATAACCATGTACATCATGTACATCAAAAGAAAAACCACAAGTAAACAAAAATAGGCTTTATTCAGCAAATGTCAATAAAAAATCAGAAGTCCAAATTAAACTAAGGCCAATGGCCAGTCCAAATACACAGTCCCAACAGGGTGATATGTGACAACTTGTCACCCATTGCTTGCCTGCACTGGTAGGGACAGGGGACATCCCCCTTGGAGGGGCATACAAGGGGCAGGCCAGGCACCGCAGGGACAGGATCAGGGGATGCCAGAGTGAGGCAGTGAAGGGGTGGTGGGTGCAGGAGTGTCACCAGCAACTGCAGTGGAGGTGTCTGACTCAGGGGGCCGGCACCACTGCAGTGCCCGAGTCAGACAGGGTGGTTGTGGACTCCACTGCAGTGCATGCCTCCAAGGGAGTGGAAGGGGGGCAGATGAGGTGGGCAGGACAGAGGGGGGACCCGGTCTCCACACCAGTGGCACAAACAGGCTGAGCATCTGGGTTGGGGGTGGAAGAGCAAGTGGCAGGGGGAGGGCCTAAGCAGTTTGGGGATGCGGTATCGGTGTGTGGGGGAACCTGGGGCAGGGTGTGGTGGTGGAACCTGTGGAGTGGTGGCCTGTGGGATGGAGGAGAGAGACTGGGTGGTGGAGCTGCGTGGTGGTGGGGTCTTGCCCTTCCTGGTCCGGGGGGACTTCCGAATGGGGTCCTCAGTCTGCCTGCACCTGGGGGAGGGTGTCCGGGGGCAAGGGGCACTCCCCTCTGTGTGGGTGGACTTCCTTTTCCCCCGGTATGCCGGATCTGCAGGATCGGAGGGGAAGAGTCCGAGGTCACACAGGAAGACCTGCTGTGTAGGTGGGGTTGCAGGTGAGGCAAGGGAAGGGGTCTTGGAGGGAGAGGATTTGGAGGACTGCGGAGTGACTGTGGATGCCTGTGTGTGTGTCTGTTCCCCATCCCCTGTGTGTGTGGTATCTGTCCCCTGAGGATGCTTGTGTGCACGTTTTGCCTTTCTTTTGGGTGTGTCTGTGCTGCTCGTGTCTGTGTGCTTGGGTGAATGTGCAGGTGTGCATGTGCTTTGGACAGGTAGGGTGCCAGGAAGTGTGGATGGGGCAGAGGTAAGAGGTGGAAGGGACTGCTGGAGGAGGGACACTGCTGCCGTCAGGGAGGAGTCCATGGACTTATTGCTCCTCTGTAGGGCAGACATACCCGTCGAGATGCCCTCCATGAACGACACCAGCTGTGTCAACAGAGTGGTGTGTGCATGGAGGACACTCAGCATTGCTGTCTGCCCTACATGGAGCTGCCGAAGTAGGTACACAGACTCCTCACTCAGGGCAGCAGGGGACACAGGGGCAGGGGGTGCGGTGCCTGGCACGAAGGAGACACGCTCCCGAACACGGGAGCCTCCACGGACGTCTGGAATTGGAGCCAATGGGAGGGCGGTGCTGGTGGTGGTGGTGGCGGGGCCAGACAGACTAGCGGGGGTGTGGTGGCTGCTGACACCCGCCTCCACAAGGGAGTCATCCTCCGAGCTGCTGTGGTCCTCAGCTGAGGTGGATGGTGCTGAGGACTCCTCGGTGTGGCTCCCCTCGCCCTCCGTGCCACTGGGTCTCTCTGACCACTCGTCGGATGCTGACCCAGTCTGACTCCGCTGCTCCTCCTGGTCTGTGGAGCTGTCCCCTCCTGTGGCCGTGGATGTATCTGCAAACAATTAGGGAAACAGACAAACATCAGTCACCTGCACTGACCGCACACACCACAGTAAGTACAGCACTTACAGAGCCAGCCCTGGCATCCTTAGTAGAACATTGCCAAAACTCCTCACACAGATTTGGAGAAGCCAATTGTCAGTCTGATGGTCAACCATGGGACTCACACCCCTCCTGCCCTTGCACCCATCTGTCTGGTGCCTGTCTGATGGTAAGACCCCAGTGTGGACACATGCACCACCTACACAGTTGTTGGACATTGCTGGGAACACAGTGAAGTATGTGAACATGCACACATCACATCTCTTGCCACTGAGTCAGTGCAGGTGTCCGGAGAAAGGGATGGCCAGAGTCTAAATAGAAATGCATGTGATGCATACCAGCACCAGACACCATGATGCACCCATGTCTGGATAGTCCATGCCACAATGGGGTGCATGTTGCACATGTCACTCCCCTGCAGGATCACTCTTAGGAAGTTTAATGCCATGACACAGGCATGCCTGCAAAGTCATACATCACTGTCTCCAGTCACATGGCCATGGCAGCCTGCCAACAACAGTCTGCACTGTGTCACAATCCTAGGACATGGGGAATGCAAGTTATGTAACTGACAAGTGCACATGTCCATCCCCCACACACCACATCATCTGAACTAGTATTTGTCCACGTCATGCCAATTGGACATATGGGGGACATGAAACACAACTCCCAGAACCTGAGCACCTCACAGTGTGCTGTGAATGAATAACAGCTGCCTGAAAGTCACAGTCGCATACACCTGTGTGCACAGTCAAGTGATCAAACATCTATAAGTCACAGAAGTATCGTCTCACATGGTCACATCTCAGATGGCATGCTGAACCCTAACCGACAAACATACCAGTAGTCCTGACAACGAAGCCACAGCACACTGACACAGAGGCAGACACCTGAGGGAACATGTCACTGATCACAACATGTCAGATGATCCACGGGAGTGGGAGTACAGAGTCTATTGTATGCCCTGGAGTAGGCATGACTGTCCAGCTCCACCTGTAAGAGGGATGAGTCCTGGACAGTAGGCAGGTGTCTAAGCATGTGTGACACACTTGATATACATACTCCTGAGGCCCAAACATTGTTCCCACCCACAGCATGGGGGTGTGCCAAATACCCCAGGGACATGTGGTGAATCAGATCAGCAAGTGGACCACATATCAAAGTTACACCCAGATCACATGTCAGGACTTGGGCATTGTGTGAGCAATTGACCCACCCATGAATCCCACAACATAGTCACCGGAACAAATGCTGTCCCCCATCTTGAGCAAAGCAAAATGCAATGACACAGTGCCCAAGTGACACAATTTCCTGACTGTAAGGGCCACACATATGCGTATCAGATGAGGAGTGGGCATGTCACAATAGAGGGACATGGGTCCTGGACCACAAGACTGATGTACTGTGGAAGTTTAACCAGGCCAGAGGAGGGCACATAGAATGTCAGACAAAGTGCACAGCGCTGTCATGGACTCACCCCCTCCTTGCTGCTGTCTGGCCTTCAGCTGCCCATCCAGGTCAGGGACGACCACCGCCAGGATCCTGAGCATGTGGGGGGTCAGGGTCCGGTGTCCGCCCCTCCTGCGAAGAGGCGACAGCTTCAGCTGGACCCTTGCGATCCTCCGGGTCCAGCCTCGAAGGTCCTGCCACCTCTTCTGGCAGTTGTGGATCCGGCGCTTGTAGTTCCCCACGGATCTTACTGCCCGGGCGATGGTCAGCCAGATTTCCTGCTTCTGGTGGGCATCAACCTGTGAGGATTACAAAGTGAAAATGCCATTACTACACATGCAACATATCCGTGCATCACACAGTTGGATATACATGTCTCAATCACTGGGGCACATGATGTACACAGGCAGTGCAACGATGGCTATGAACAGTTTGCCAGCAGTTACTACATGGTATCATTGCATGGAAAGTAAACCTTGTTGGAATGCACTGTTACTGCACTGTACCTGTTCAGTGCATGTAACTACACACTTTGGGGGCTCAGAACTACTCAGTGAGCATGCTAGCCAGTGGTGTGCACACTGTAAGCCCTGCTAGTCAGACAACATGCAAAATTAGTAAGGCAGTGGACAGCACACTCACCTGCTCCCCTGGTGTCCCATACAGCTTGCTGTACTGTGGAAGGAGGCTGTCCAGCAGGGCCTGGTTCTCCTCAAGGCTGAAGGCTGGGGCTCTCTCCACAGTACGTGCCATTGCAGTAGCCAGAGGATGCAGAGACAGCAGCAGTGTTGGTGGCAGATGTCGTCCTGGAGCATGTAGTGCAGGCAAGTGAGCTCTCAGGGGAACAGCCAGCATTATATGTGTGCTGCAGAGGCAGATACTGTCCCATGTGTCCAAAGTGATAGGTCCAAGTCGTTTGCATCTTCTGAATCTGACCAATCCATGGAATAGCAGCACTAATACACGCCCACAGCATCCTTCAAAAATCCAAGTTCATGACACCCATGATTTTGCAACATTGTTGTGGCTGGCCAACTGAATTCACTGCATCAGACTCGTTGAAGCTTCGAATACGCGTCCGTTGCCATGCCAGGCCCCAGCCAACGCGTGCGCACCGTTCGATCCATTGCTGTACAACGCGTATTTCGGGATACAACGCGTACCCGCTCACAACAGATGCAATGGGCCGGCCGGGCACACCGATCGGTCCATTGCTGTACAACGCGTACCCGCTCACAACAGATGCAATGGGCCGGCCGGGCACACCGATCGGTCCATTGCTGTACAACGCGTACCCGCTCACAACAGATGCAATGGGCCGGCCGGGCACACCGATCAGTCCATTGCTGTACAACACGTACCCGCTCACAACAGATGCAATGGGCCGGCCGGGCACACCGATCGGTCCATTGCTGTACAACGCGAATTTCGGGATACAGCGCGTACCCGCTCACAACAGATGCAATGTGCCGGCCGGGCACACCGATCGGTCCATTGCTGTACAACGCATATTTCGGGATACAACACGTACCCGCACACAACAGATGCAATGGGCCGGCCGGGCACACCGATCGGTCCATTGCTGTACAACGCGTACCTGCTCACAACAGATGCAATGGGCCGGCCGGGCACACCGATCGGTCCATTGCTGTACAACGCGTACCCGCTCACAACAGATGCAATGGGCCGGCCGGGCACACCGATCGGTCCATTGCTGTACAACGCGAATTTCGGGATACAACGCGTACCCGCTCACAACAGATGCAATGGGCCGGCCGGGCACACCGATCGGTCCATTGCTGTACAACGCGTATTTCGGGATACAACGCGTACCCGCTCATAACAGATGCAATGGGCCGGCCGGGCACACCGATCGGTCCATTGCTGTACAACGCGTACCCGCTCACAACAGATGCAATGGGCCGGCCGGGCACACCCTTCGGTCCATTGCTGTACAATGCGTACCTGTACAGGTCAGTCGCATATGTCACCATGCTTGTCACTGGTGAATGTATGCCAGCCACATATACCTGCCAGAGACCCAGGGGCACACCTACAACACCACACCCAGTCCACACTGTTTCCTAAGGCATGTAAGGCTGCATTACCTTTTCTGTGTATGGGGGTTAACATGTGGTTTCTGTGGTGGCACTTGTGGGCAGCCACACCCAGGCTGTGCATGTGTTAATGGGGACAGGGTCCTTTGTGTGTTGTGCACATGACCACTGTGATGTGCAACAGTTCATTTCGGAGCATGTGGCATGGTCACATTTCCAGGTTGTGTATGTGTGTGACATGTCACATACCCCCAGGGTCCCATGGGGGAAGGCATGTACATCACAGGGTGACCCATTGCCACAATAGTGATGTCCCTCCACAGTCTGTGTGCATGTTGTGTTTCCGATGTCTCTGATTCCATGTGCACAATGGGAGACAGTCTCCACATCAACGTTGTTTGTGCATGGACTTTGATGTTGTGCGTCACTGGCGTCCATGTCTGTCCTGAGTAGGCGACAAGGGCCACTACCTGTGGGAGTCATGTTTGTTTTTCTGACGTGTACATGATACGCCATGTCATGCCAGTGTCCATGTGGCAAGACAGGGTCACTGGGAATCTACCTGTCAAAGAGCTGTGATGCCTGTGGCGCATCTGTCCAGACATGTCACTGTGGTGTGTGTGTGGAACGTGACAGCAGTAAATGGGTACTGTGACACAGCCTAATGGTTTCCCATAGCACAACCTGGAACTTGTTGTCCACACATGTTGTACTGAGAAGTTAGATGATGGCCATGTAGGTGCGAGTTATGTCCGAACAGAACGGCACACACATCAAGTACTTGTGTCTCGTAATGATGTATCATGTGAAATTGAGTATGGTGAATGGCACATATGTGGGGTGACTGACAATCTTTCTTTCCTCAACCTATGCACTGCAGGGCTCCAGCTGTCCATAGACCATTCCCTGACCTAGCAACGATGGTGGAACGTGACAGCATCCAACGGTACCGCTTCACCAGGCAGCTGATTGAGGATTTGGCAGTGCGCTTGGCACCACATTTGCAACTTGGCCGGCCGTACCCTACGGCGCTGACCCCCAAGGTGAAGGTAATGGCAGCCCTACACTTCTTTGCCACCGGTACCTTTCAACACACTGTGGCGACTGCCGGTGGGATGTCACAGACTATGTTCAGCCGTGTGCTACGCGATGTTTTGGAGGCAATGTTGAGATGCCTGAACCAGTACATCTATTTCCCTACACGTCAACAACTCACTGATGTCAAGAGTGACTTCTATGCCCTGGGGAGGATGCCACATGTCATTGGCTCCATTGATGGGACACATGTGGCTTTGGTACCACCACAGGCACATGAGCAGGCATACCGGAACCGGAAACATTACCATTCGATTAATGCTCTGGTGGGTTGTCTTGCAGATATGAGCATCACACATGTGTGTGCCCTTTCCCTGGTTCAGCACACGATGCCTACGTGATGAGGAGTAGTCGCATCCCGAGGATGATGGCACAGATGCAGAACCAGCGTGCCTGGCTTGTCGGTGTGTACTGACTTTGTACCATTGTGTGTGTTCTGCTCTGTAGTATACCGCCCACTTTTCCAAATCAGCTAATGTGCACTTGTCTCTCCGTAGGTGACTCTGGAAACCCCAACATGCCGTGGTTGCTGACACCCCTCAGGAACCCTGTGACACCAGCCCAGATGCGCGACAATGAGGCACATGGTCGGACCAGGAGAGTGATTGAGCGGACCTTTGGTGTCCTGAAGAGCCGCTTCCGCTGCCTGGACAAGACACGAGGGGCCCTCCCATATGCCCCAGCAAAGGTGTGCAAGATTGTCATCGTCTGCTGCATGCTACACAACCTGGCAGTGCGGAAGGAGTTGCCTCTCATCCTGGATGACGATGACCAACGTCCGCCACCTGTGGAGGATCCTGGCCTGGACCACGATGCCAGTGATGATGATGATGATGATGGTGATGTCCGCACACAGCTCATCACCAACTTCTTCAGCTGAATGTGAGTATCCAGGGAGATGTAATGTGAATGATGTGAGTTTGCATGATATGTGTGGGTGGTGCTCTGGTGCTGTTTGAGTGTGGCCATGTGCTACTTGACTGGATGCGTGCAGCAATGTGTCCTTACAGGTAGTATGTACTCCCCAACAGTTTTGACATGCTAACTTGGTTTTGTGTACTTGTCTTGTGACATGTATTGGGCATGAGTATTGCAGTTCTGTCCTGTTCTTCAGTGGTTTTAACTGTGTGTCATGTCTGTCCTTCACAGGGTGCTTACTGAGTACTTTGGTCAACTTGGATCCCCCGACACCATGATTCAGCTTTCAGGGTGGCAGCAGTAGTTTCCCTACAGGTGATGTGCCACACACCCCTGGACTTCATATCTTCTGCACTTGTTGACTGTGTGGCCACTGCCACGTGGGATTACCTTGCATTTGTAGTGGAAACAACATGTTGCAAATGTGTAATAAACCTGTGCTTCACTTTGGGATGTGCGTTGTCTGTGGTCACACATCTGACTGACATTTGCTTACTGCACCTGTGGGTTAGTTGACACAGACTCTGAATAGGTGTGGTGTCTGTGCATTCCACAGTATTTCCTGGCAACATCACTGTAGGCGATGAGTCCGATGGCCCTGGTGTCTCTGTGTTGTGTAGCCCTAGTGGTGTGTCTCCCTCATATGTGTCACGTCACCATGACTCACATGACGGTGTTGTACTTGCTGTAGCAGTTAGCATACACAGTGTAATTTAGCAGATCATCATCACCATAACAGTATCCACATTTGAATAACAACAGAGGCAAGTATGGTGTACTAGTGATTTTATTTACAGAAATGTGTGTGTGTATAGTGCACAGGATGGTGGGTGCTGTACATTGGGATTGTGATCCAAAGTTCCCAGATGAGTTGGAAGTCTTGGTAGCAGAAATGTCCTGAGTGAAGTCCACAGTCATATGATACATTAGTCCAACTTGAATTCCCCATGTCATGTGGGAGAGTTGTGTTGCATTCGACAGGGTGAAAAGTTTGCACACAAAGGAGAATTTCCGGAACAGGTGTTGGCTTCCTGGGGGATGTACGTGGCCATCAACCTCTCAGTTTTCCTTCCTCGGACGACCCCTCTTCTTTGCGGGGGACCCTCACGTGCAGGCTGCTGCGGTGCAGGGAGTCTCCGCCAGAGTCCTCCTCCCTCCCTGTGGCGGTGTCAGTTGTTGCAGCACCAGATGTTGTGGGCACACAGGGAGGTGTGGCCATGTTGGTGCTAATCTGGCGGAGGCATGTCAATATGTCCCTATGCACCGCTGTGAGTTCTTGCAATGTGTCCCACTTGGACTCCATGCGAGACATGTGTGTCTCCACACAGGACATGTGGGAGTCCAAGCGGGCATGATGGGCAGCCTGCTGCTGTTGTATGTCCTTGAGGATCCCCACTACCTGTCTGACCTCTCCAGTGCTATCCTGGTACGCATCAGCGATGCGTGCCAGTTGTGGGTCATCATGCAGTCCAGACCCCTCTGCAAGCAGCGACCTATGTCTACCACCCTCCCACCACCCCTGGCGACACGTGCAGGACCTGCGGTGGCACGCACAGGTGACCCAAGGCCCCCTTGGGGGTTGTTAGTGGTGTTGTTGTCCGTTGCTCCACGGTGGGCCTGGGGCCCTGTGCTGTTATCATCGGTGGTCCTTGGTCTGTCCGTGTCGGCGGGGGTGGTCTGTGTGTTGGCAGTTGTTGGAGGGGTGGGTGCAGGGGGTGCAGATGTTGGTCCTGCTGGTGCTGCATGATGACTCACACCGGAGGTACCAGGTAGGTCTTCGCCATCCGAGGAGGGCAGAGGCTGTTCCACACCAGTGAGCTCAGTGTCCCCCGGAGCCTGGGACAGGGACTCCTCCTCGCCTGCTGCTGTGTCCCCATCATCATCACCTGTATTTGGAAGAGACACACATTGTATGTTATGTTTCTACAGGCATCAATGGTTCACACACCTGACAGTTGTGACTGTACCTCTAGATGCGGGCATGTACATTGCATTGTCCTAAGTTGTCACAGTAAGAGGTTGATATTGGTGTAGCACATTGTCCTGCATACCTGGGGCATTTCAATGTGAATGTTGAGGTGTGTGCATGGCCAGCATTGGTTGTATTTGGTGGACATCCGGCCATCCTTCTCCACCTAGCCCAGTTATCCCACCATCAAGCATGCCACCCTTGCAGTGGGTTCAGGTTGACTCTCAGGATGTCATTCAGTGGTGTTCTGCTGTTTGTTGGTGCACAGTTTCCAGCAGGGCCTTGTGCTCCCCACAGCAGTACCCAGTGTCAGCCATCTTGTCAGTCCTTATCCACTCCCTGTGATGTGAGCATGGTTCAGAGTGGTGTTGATGGGCCAATTGTGAGGGTGAGCAATATCTGTGACTACAACTCCCATCATGCTATTGTCTACACCCCCCTTCCCAGCATGCCCGTACTTCCTTCCTTTTGACTCTGCTTCCCTGTGGGGTAGTTTGCCTGTGCTGACAGGAAGGCTGACAGTGTTGTCCTTGCGTTTGTTTGGCTACAAGTCCCAAGAGTGTCCCTGTGCTTCACACAGCATTACCCAGGGTGGTGGTTCTTTGTGGGATCTTCATTTGGTGTGTGAGGCATTGCATTCTCCCAGGTGGGTTATGTGGAGTTTGTGTTGAGGGGTGTGTGAGGAGAGCTGCTTGTAACTATGGTCAGTGCTGTCAGTCCTCCTTCCCACCCAGCCAGATATCCCACCATGCAACGTGCTTGCATTGCAGGGAGTGCAAGTTGGCTTTCAGGACGTCAGGCAGTGGTGTTGTGCTGTTTGTTGGTGCACAGTTCCCAGCAGGGCCTTGTGCTCCCCACAGCAGTACCCAGTGTCAGCCATCTTGTCAGTCCTTATCCACTCCCTGTGATGTGAGCATGGTTCAGAGTGGTGTTGATGCGCCAATTGTGAGGGTGAGCAATATCTGTGACTACAACTCCCATCATGCTATTGCCTACACCCCCTTCCCAGCATGCCCGTACTTCCTTCCTTTTGACTCTGCTTCCCTGTGGGGTAGTGTGCCTGTGCTGACAGGAAGGCTGACAGTGTTGTCCTTGCATTTGTTTGGCTACAAGTCCCAAGAGTGTCCCTGTGCTTCACACAGCATTACCCAGGGTGGTGGTTCTTTGTGGGATCTTCATTTGGTGTGTGAGGCATTGCATTATCCCAGGTGGGTTATGTGGAGTTTGTGTTGAGGGGTGTGTGAGGAGAGCTGCTTGTAACTATGGTCAGTGCTGTCAGTCCTCCTTCCCACCCAGCCAGATATCCCACCATGCAACGTGCTTGCATTGCAGGGAGTGCAAGTTGGCTTTCAGGATGTCAGGCAGTGGTGTTCTGCTGTTTGTTGATGCACAGTTCCCAGCAGGGCCTAGTGCTCCCCACAGCAGTACCCAGTGTCAGCCATCTTGTCAGTCCTTATCCACTCCCTGTGATGTGAGCATGGTTCAGAGTGGTGTTGATGGGCCAATTGTGAGGGTGAGCAATATCTGTGACTACCACTCCCATCATGCTATTGCCTATACCCCCCTTCCCAGCATGCCCATACTTCCTTCCTTTTGAGTGGACTTCACTGTGTGTGAGTGTGACAGCAATGGCAAGATGGCTGACAGTGTGGTCCTGTTGTTTGTTGGTGCCCAGTCCCCAGCAGGGCCTTGTGCTCCCCACAGCAGTACCCAGTGTCAGCCATATTGTCAGTCCTTTTCCACTCCCTGTGTTGTGAGCATGGTTCAGAGTGGTGTTGATGGTCCAAATGTGAGGCTGCCCATTATCTGTTACTACGAGTCCCATCATGCTCTTGGCTACACTGAATTCACCAGCATACACAGGATTCCTTCCTTTCTGTGAGCTTTCCTGTGAGGTGGTGTTCTAGTGGTGGCTAAATATCTGACAGTGTTTGTTGGTTAGATTTGTGCCACTGCCTAGCTCTATTTGGTATTGGGTTTGTACATGTCATGACACAGTTACATATCACTATGACATGGCATGTATTGTGTTTATCTGACTAACATACACTTCTTGGGATGATTATCTTTTGGTTGCTGTTGATTTGTTAGGGGTGCATGGTTTGACTATCCCCTTGACAGTGATGTGTGTGTATTGGCACACACTATTGTGTATATTAGTTGTGTACTCACCAGGCTCTGGGATGTTTGTTAGTCCATATACGCTCACTGGTGGTAGGATGGCCCGCACCTTCTCCTCCCAGGGCCTGAGGTATACTGGTTTGGCAGGAGGGCCACTGCCGGTGTGCTGGCTCAGGAGGTAATCCTTCTTCAGTAGGTCCCTGACCCTCCTGCGCACATCATACCACCTGTTCTGGATGTCTTCCTTTGTGCGCAAACATGGTGATTGTGCGTTCACCCTGTCGACGATCCTCGCCCACATCTTGGTTTTCTGTGCCATGGGGGTCTGTTGGACCAATGTGCCAAACAACCTTGGCTTTACCCTCAGGATCTCGTCTACCATGACTTCCAATTCACTATCTAGGAACTTTGGATTCTTCTTTAGGGGCAAGGTGATGGGTGGTGGTGGTGATTGATGTGTGTGTGTGTGTGCAGGTGAGGGTGTGTGTGTGTAGGTTTTGCTGTGTGTGTGTGAGGGTGCTATTTGTTGAGGTGCTAATAGTGTGTGGCTTTTGTGTTGGATGAGCTGTGTGTGTGTCTGCTGTCTGCTGGTGTTCTGTGCTGGCAGGTCAGTGGAATTTGCAAAGGATCATGGTAGTGATTTGTGGCCTTTATGTAGGTGGAGTTGGGGGTGTGTCCTTGTTCCATTTTTTCACCCCCTGTATTTATTGGCTTTGTCATTGCTTGTTTGGCCCTCTTTTTTTGTATTTTTTCATTTGTGATTATTGTGCATGTAGGAGTCGTTCTTCTGACCGAGTAGGATGTTGCAGTTTTCTCATGCGCGCCTCTTCGAGTCGTTCCCGCTGTGTTTCAGCTCAGTTTCATATGCGGCGTACGCGTCGGTCGCGGAGTATTGTGTTTGTTTGGCTGGGTTTTGTATGCGTGTCGGTCGTACGGCTTGGGCTCCGTGCGAATCGGTCTGATTTTGCACCCTTTGCATCGTACTGCGCGGGTCGGAGTTCGCGGGTACGTTTCGTTCGGGTTGATTCCTGGTGCGTGTCGGCGCTGTGAGGCCTTTTTGTAAATTATCATTTGATTGCCTTATCCCATTGCCGTGGGTTTTGCATATGTTTCTTTTTATGCTTTTTTCATTATGGTTTTGTTTCCACGTAATTTAGTTTGTTTAAACTATCATGAGCTATAATAATGGGTATTATACCTATATTTGTTCAAAACGTGATGTTAGTCTGTCTTCTTATATGAAGAGACCTTAATTACCATATATAATTTTCTTTATGTCTATGTATTTGTCTTGTGACCTTTTCCATGAGCACTTAAATACAGCCACTTCCGGGTCAGGAAGTGACTTTGACAAAGACCGTGAGGTTGAAACGCGTCAGTCAATAAACTTTTGCTCTTAAAAAATATCCTGAGTGCGACTTTGCCTTCTGTTGTTTGACTGGAGGATTTGTACACATATATATATATATATATATATTGAAAGTTACGGGGTGATTCGTCAAGCGGGGGCTGAGAAAAAAGGGGGGTCCCAAAACGTGTTTCCTCCATGTTAATTTCCATAGGAAACTTTAGACAAAGCTACAACCTGAACTGATGAACGGAATTACACCAAATTCAGCAAAAAGGTAGATCTTGGTTCAGAAAGCGACCTTTTTTTTAAGTGGTGTAAATCCGTTCAGTAGTTCCTGAGAAATTCATACACAAACAAATATCGATATCTGGTGACCGCGATGGTTCTGCGAACCCTCCCGAAAACGCGCTTCAATCTGATTGGCTGCTAACACTTCAAACTAAGAAGTGTTGGCAGCAATCTTGTGACTCGGTTGAATCAAGTCACAAGAAAATAGTTAAAAAACGATAAAAAAAAGAAAAGGGGGCATGGTAGAAACACCCTGACCCCTGGGCCTGCTCAGGGCCCAAAAAAAGCATTGTTTTTATTTTTAGCGGGATTCGCGTACCCTACGCAAATACAACCAAAAAATAAAATTGAAGCACGGTGTCCCGCACTTCGTTTTAATAAGCCCATGGGTGGGCAAGGTCCCGGGGGCAATGCGGAAAATATATGCAGGGTCACGCGGGCCCCCGCAGCCCCAGGGACCACTACCTCCTAGGGGCTTTTTTATTATAAAAATTGTGGGGGGGCTCCTGCTCCCCCACACTGCCCCAGGGACCACTACCTCCACAGGGCATTCCAAAATAATGGGTGGGGGGCACCATCTTCCCAGGGCTTCAATGTTTAAAAGCGGGGGGGCCTCGTGTCCCCCGCAGCCACGGGGAACGCTACCCCCCAGGGCTGTTTCAAAATTATGTGTGGTGGGCTTGAGCCCCACACACTGCCCCGGGGACCACCACCTCCCTGGGGCACACTTTATTGTAATATGGGTGTCCGTTGCGGCCCCCTGGCCCGGGGACCACCACCTCCCCAGGGCTATGTACAAGTTGGGAGGGGGGCCACACAGCCCCCTCCAGGAGTCCTCCTTGGCCCTGGGGACCACCACCCCTAAGGACCGCTCCCGCAATGTCTCAGGGTGCCCACCCCCGGGACATTGCAGTTTGCAATGGCAGGGCCCTGCCATTGCAAACTTCTGCTTAGCTTCATGGAAGCGAGAGCAGGAAAACTGCTCTCGCTTCCATGAAGCGAAGCAGATTTGCTTTTGGGCAAAGGAAGCTGCATGTTTGCAGCTCCCCTTGCCCAAAAGCAATGCCAGCTCCCGCAGGAGGCGGGGAGGCGGGTGGAACTGTGTGGGCATTGGGGCTCCCCCCGCGGTCCCCAACGTGAGGCCAGGCCATGGGGGATGGGGTCCCCGGGGCAAAAAATGGCCCAGGAAGGGGGGCGACGCAGCCCCCCTCCTTTTTTATTGTTTTTTTTCTTTTTAAAAAGAAGTAAGTCCATCCCCGGGGGATGGGGTCCCGAGGCCATAATTGGCCTCAGGAGGGGGCCACGTGACCTCCCTCCAAAAAAAAAGAAAGGCTGGGCAGGCCCCAGGGAATGGGGTCCCTGGGGCCAAAAGAGACCCAGGGAAGGGGGGCCACATTTTTGCCGGGCCCCGGAGGATGGGGTCTCCAGGGCCGAAATCAAGTAATGGAACTGGGGGGGGGCATTAATTATTATTTTTTCTCTCGTCAGAGGAGTCGCGACCCCATTGTGGCTCTCAGCGCGGCCCCAAGTGTAACCTCGCGGTGGATTTGCGGTTCTACCTCAAATAAATAATTTAATAGTATATAATTTAGAAGGAAGTGAGTGTTGCATTTGTGTACTTTTTTTATAGTTAGTGACATTTAAGTTAATAATTATATTAAATTTGATAGAGTTTGTAATAATATAAAAAAATTAAAAGTTAAACTTGAAAAGTGTATTGTGTTGTAATACATTGAATTTGTGCTTTTGTTTTTGAATTTGCGACAGGTCTGCGAATCCCCCCAAAAATTAAAAAGGGTTTGTATGTTTTAAAACAAATATAAGATTCACTGTTGGTTGTATAGGGTGGCTCTAAAAAGAACCCTTGTTTTCATTATGACTTTGTTGGAGCTACATGTAAGTGCGGATGCACAGCTTAAGGTTGCTGAGAAAAACTCTGTTTCTTTCATCTGTGAAGTGAACTCCATCACTTCTGTAGATGTCATCCATATCAAAACGTAGATTGTTGTTATAGATGGACCCCATTCTATGATCTCTGAGGTAAGCAGAAACAGCTTTATTGACATTCTTCCTAGCCTTCTCAATCTGTGGACAGAATTGATTTGACCACTTCCATTTCTGTATTTGGCATATATTAGAAAATACAAAGACAGTTTGAGGCAAAAGTAACATCAATTGTGCAAAGGTATCCTTCATGAGCATTTGCAGTCCTACTCCAGTCAATGTGCCTAAGTCATTGCCACCACAGTGCACAATCATGAGGTCAGGGGGTTGAAAATGCAAAAAGGTTTCAACCAAAGGCATCAATTGGTGCCACTTTAAACCTCTCTATGCAATCCATTTAATATCCACATTTTGCAAACCTAGGTCTTTGTCAATACCTCTGTGTTCTGCATACCTTTTGCACCAGAAAACATAGCTGTGCCCTATAATCCATACTGTAAGCATCTTGAAGGGATGTCTGGAAGGAATTAAAAGATGTCTGTAGCTCAGGTAGTCAGTTGGTAGAATGAGAGGTATATAACATGGTGGAGAAGGTGCTGTTTTTCAAAAAGCTGATACATGATTGGCTGTTCATTAACATTATACACTGAAAAATAGGATGCATGTTGCTTTCCTGCAGAAGCATGTTTCTTATTGGTTATTAAATAATGTTTGAAAGGTGCAGTAGGTACGATTAGCTAATATTTTGCAAAAGTCAACCAAACCTGCTATTTACATTTGTAAGCTACTGTGCTGAAGTTTAAAATATGGTGAACTTGTGACCTGCCAGTACAGTTGAATGTTGCAAAAAGTGTTTGTATGGAAACTGGGATTAAGGTGAATGGGGGAAGGGTTAAAAGTTAACTGTGGATTTAAAATGTGAAATGGTAGCTTATATATCAGTGATATGTTAGTAAATTACGTTTTTCTAGGTCAGTAGTGTGTGTAGAAATAGTCTGTTGTTTAAAAAACAAAAACTGGTATTATTAGAAATCCAGAAAATTACATAACCAGTTTGGGCACTTTTAGAACACTGTTAGAAAGGGTTAATATGTTAACTAATAGAAATGTGTTTCACAATTTGAAATAATGAAGGAAACAATTTGATTTGTTACTTACATTTATTTGTGTGCAGTAAGAGAGGGAAAGTTTGTCATTACTCGTTTTACCTTCTTGAGAGTGGTGCATTACATTTATTGTGTGCAAAAGAAAATCTTTTATGAGTTTCTGATATTTCATATTCTGCAATACTATTTGAAAGGTGAGTTAGAAATTTGTGAGGTGTATTATGTATTATGTAGTAGTGCTTTACTCTTTGCAGTGATATTTTTAGATTTCAAAAGCTTTATTTTCAAACTTTTGAAACTATTTGTGAACTGTGATGTTTGAAATATGTTATGAAATGTACAGATGTTTATTGTAGTTTGTTTTATTGTAGTGAAATGATGTTTGAAATAGTTTGTGCATACTAATATGTGTACATTAGTAGATGGATTAGTGACTATGGTAGTTTGCATGAGTGTATAGAAAGGTACAGTTGAAGTACGCCACATAATTTTAGGTCTCTCTTTCAAATTGGAAGTGCAGTCTGTTAAGTTTTAAGGTCTGCCTGGACTTGTGAATGAGATATGTGTGCACTTGCACATGTATTCTCATATGTGTTATGCATCTGAAGATGCTAGATGTATAAAACACAGATATACGTCTATTTGTATGTTTCTTTTATGTATGATAGTACTAGGAAAATGTGTAGACACATGCATGCATGTTTTCAGGAACATGGTGAGACATACAACAGAGACATGGAAAGGGTTAATGCTTTGCATTTGGCTAGGTCCAACAGTCTGAGTAGGAGTAGAATGGTGAAGTTGCAGCATGAAAGTGAGGTTTAAGACATGTTGGCAGAGGGATTAGTGATTAGGCTACTTTGTATGAGTGTGTGGAAAGGTACACTTGAAATACACCGCATAATTTTCGGTGTCTGTTTGAAATGGGAAGTGCATTCTCTGAAGTTTTAAGGTGTGCATGGTGTTGTGACTGAGGTATTTCTGTACTTTCATATGTATTCTCATACGTGTTATGCATCTGAAGATGCTAGACCTATAAAACACAGGTATATGTCTATTTGTATGTTTCTTTTACATATGATTCCACTAGCAAAAGGTACAGACACATGCATGCATGCTTTCACGAATATGGTGAGGCTTACAACAGAGACATATGAAGGGCTGCTGCTTTGTATTTGGCTAGGCCCAATAGTCTGAGTAGTAGCAGAATGGTGAAGCTGCAGCACAAAAGTGAGGTTTAGGACATGTTGGCAGAGGGATTAGTGATTAGGCTACTTTGTATGAGTGTGTGGAAAGGTACACTTGAAATACACCGCATAGTTTTCAGTGTCTGCTTGAAATGGGAAGTGCAGTTTCTGAAGTTTTATGGTGTGCATGGTCTTCTGATTGAGCAATGTGTCTACTAGCACATGTATTCTTATACGTTTTATGCATCTGAAGATGCTAGATGTGTAAAAGTCAGGTATTCATCTGTTTGTATGTTTCTTTTACATATGATGCCACTAGCAAAAGGTACAGACACATGCATGCATGCTTTCAGGATATGGTGTGACTTACAACAGAGACATGTGAAGGGTTGCTGCTTTGTATTTGGCTAGGCCCAACTGTCTGAATAGTAGTAGAATGGTGAAGAAGCTGCAGCATAAAAGTGAGGTTTAAGACATGTTGGCAGAGGGATTAGTGATTAGCCTACACTTGAAATACACCACATAATTTTCGGTGTCTGCTTGAAATGGGAAGTGCAGTCTCTGAAGTTTTTAGGTGTGCATGGTCTTGTAAGTGAGGTATGTGTCTACTTGCACATGTATTCTTATATGTGTTATACATCTGAAAATGGTAGATGTATTGGAAGTGCAGTGTCTGAAGTTTTAAGGTGTGCATGGTCTTGTAACTGATGTATGTGTCTACTTGCACATGTATTCTTATACGTGTTATACATCCGAAGATGCTAGATGTATAAAACACAGGTATACGTCTATTTGTATGTTTCTTTTACCTATGATGCCACTAGCAAAAGGTACAGACACATGCATGCATGCTTTCAGGAATATGGTGAAACTTACAACAGGGACATGTGAAGGGTTGCTGCTTTGTATTTGGCTAGGCCCAACAGTCTGAGTAGTAGTAGAATGGTGAAGCTGCAGCACAAAAGTGAGGTTTAAGACATGATGGCAGAGGATTAGTGATTAGGCTACTTTGTTTGAGTGTGTGGAAAAGTACACTTGAAATACACTGCATAATTTTCGGTGTCTGCTTCAAATGGGAAGTGCAGTCTCTGAAGTTTTAAGGTGTGCATGGTCTTGTAACTGGGGTATGTGTCTACTTGCACATGTATTCTTATACATGTTATGCATCTGAAGATGCTAGATGTATAAAACTCAGGTACACGTCTGTTTGTATGTTTCTTTTACATATGATGCCACTAGCAAAACGCACAGACAGATGCATGCATGGTTTCAGGAATATGGTGAGACTTACAACAGAGACATGTGAAGGGTTGCTGCTTTGTATTTGACTAGGCCTAACAGTCTGAGTAGTAGTAGCATATTGAAGCTGCAGCACAAAAGTGAGGTTTAAGACATGTTGGCAGAGGGATTAGTGATTAGGATAGTTTGCATGAGTGTGTGGAAAGGTACACTTGAAATGCACCGCATAATTTTCGGTGTCTGCTTGAAATGGGAAGTGCAGTGTCTGAAGTTTTAAGGTGTGCGTGGTCTTGTAACTGAGGTATGTGTCTACTTGTACATGTATTCTTATATGTGTTATGCATCTGAAGATGCTAGACCTATAAAACACAGGTATACGTCTATTTGCATGTTTCTTTTACATATGATGCCACTAGCAAAACGTACAGACACATGCATGCATGCTTTCACGAATATGGTGAGACTTACAACAGAGACAAGTGAAGGGTTGCTGCTTTGCATTTGGCTAGCTCCAACTGTCTGAGTAGTAGTAGAATGGTGAAGCTGCAGCACAAAAGTGAGGTTTAAGACATGTTGCAGAGGGATTAGTGATTAGGCTACTTTGTATGAGTGTGTGGAAAGGTACACTTGAAATACACCACATACTTTTCGGTGTCTGCTTGAAATGGGTAGTGTAGTCTCTGAAGTTGTAAGGTGTGCATGGTCTTGTAACTGAGGTATGTGTCTACTTGCACATGTATTGTTATACGTATACATCTGAAGAAGCTAGATTTATAAAATACAGGTCTACGTCTATTAGTATGTTTCTTTTGCATATGATGCCACTAGCAAAACGTACAGACACATGCATGCATGCTTTCAGGAATATGGTGAGACTTACAACAGAGACATGTGAAGGGTTGCTGCTTTGTATTTGGCTAGGCCCAACAGTCTGCGTAGTAGGAGAATGGTGAAGCTGCAGCACAAAAGTGAGGTTTGACTTGTTGGCAGAGGGATTAGTGATTAGGCTACTTTGTATGAGTGTGTGGAAAGGTACACTTGAAATACACCGCATAATTTTCGGTGTCTGCTTGAAATGGGAAGTGCAGTGTCTGAAGTTGTAAGGTATGCATGGTCTTGTAACTGAGGTATGTGTCTACTTGCACATGTATTGTTATACGTGTTATACATATGAAGAAGCTAGATGTATAAAATATAGATAGGAGGGGGGTGGGCACACACTGCCTCACACTCCAGCACTCAGTTTGCCCCGATGCACCATAATAAATGCAGTGTATGATAACACTTTCTTCGGTGTCAGGCTTTAGTTTTTCACCATTGTTGGTGCAGCCAGTGCTGTGTATCTCTAGACACGTGTTTCAGGATAATTGTACTTCTTCAGTAGAGAGCAACACTTTTTTTGGGGGTGCTGGAGATGCTGCCCAAAGTCTTCTCAGGTCTCAGTACCACTCGCTGGGCGCAGGTGCATCAACCAGAGCTCGTCAGCTCGTTAGCTCAAGGGAGCCTTTTCAAATAGGAGGGGGGTGGGCGCACACTGCCTCACACTCCAGCACTCAGTTTGCCCCGATGCACCATAATAAATGCAGTGCATGATAACACTTTCTTTGGTGTCAGGCTTTAGTTTTTCACCCTTGTTGGTGCAGCCAGTGCTGTGTATCTCTAGACACGTGTTTCAGGATAATTGTCCTTCTTCAGTAGAGAGCAACACTTTTTTGGGGGTGCTGGAGATGCTGCCCAAAGTCTTCTCAGGTCTCAGTACCACTCGCTGGGCGCAGGTGCATCAACCAGAGCTCGTCAGCTCGTTAGCTCAAGGGAGCCTTTTCAAATAGGAGGGGGGTGGGCGCACACTGCCTCACACTCCAGCACTCAGTTTGCCCGATGCACCATAATAAATGCAGTGCATGATAACACTTTCTTCGGTGTCAGGCTTTAGTTTTTCACCCTTGTTTGTGCAGCCAGTGCTGTGTATCTCTAGACACGTGTTTCAGGATAATTGTCCTTCTTCATTAGAGAGCAACACTTTTTTTGGGGGTGCTGGAGATGCTGCCCAAAGTCTTCTCAGGTCTCAGTACCACTCGCTGGGCGCAGGTGCATCAACAAGAGCTCGTCAGCTCATTAGCTCAAGGGAGCCTTTTCAAATAGGAGGGGGGTGGGCGCACACTGCCTCACACTCCAGCACTCAGTGTGCCCTGATGCACCATAATAAATGCAGTGCATGATAACACTTTCTTCGGTGTCAGGCTTTAGTTTTTCACCCTTGTTGGTGCAGCCAGTGCTGTGTATCTCTAGACACGTGTTTCAGGATAATTGTCCTTCTTCAGTAGAGAGCAACACTTTTTTTTTACCAGGATGCAATGGGGGGAACTGTGCTGGGATGAGAGGCAGTGTGCTCCCTCCCCCCCTGTGTTTAAAAGGCTCCCTTGAGCCAACGAGCTGACGAGCTCTCCTGGGATGCACCTGTGTGCCTGTGGAGAGGTACTGTGACCTGTGAAGACTTGGGCACCATTTCAGCAACCCCTGATGACTTTTCTCTGCTTCTTATTAACTTTTGCTCTCTACTGATGACAGGCTAAACCCAGAAACACGTGTCTAGAGATAACAGCACTACCTGCACCAACTTTGGTGAAAGACTACAGCAACTTTGAAAGTAAGCATACTGCATTTACCAGGATGCAATGGGGTGAACTGTGCTGGGATGAGAGGCAGTGTGTGCCCTCCCCCCCTGTGTTTAAAAGGCTCCTTTGAGCCAACGAGCTGACAAGCTCTCCTGGGATGCACCTGTGTGCCTGTGGAGAGGTACTGTGACCTGTGAAGACTTGGGCACCATTTCAGCAACCCCTGATGACTTTTCTCTGCTTCTTATTAACTTTAGCTCTCTACTGATGACGGGCTAAACCCAGAAACACGTGTCTAGAGATAACAGCACTACCTGCACCAACTTTGGTGAAAGACTACAGCAACTTTGAAAGTAAGCGTACTGCATTTACCAGGATGCAATGAGGTGAACTGTGCTGGGATGAGAGGCAGTGTGCTCCCTCCCCCCCTGTGTTTAAAAGGCTCCCTTGAGCCAACGAGCTGACGAGCTCTCCTGGGATGCACCTGTGTGCCTGTGGAGAGGTACTGTGACCTGTGAAGACTTGGGCACCATTTCAGCAACCCCTGATGACTTTTCTCTGCTTCTTATTAACTTTTGCTCTCTACTGATGACGGGCTAAACCCAGAAACACGTGTCTAGAGATAACAGCACTACCTGCACCAACTTTGGTGAAAGACTACAGCAACTTTGAAAGTAAGCGTACTGCATTTACCAGGATGCAATGGGGTGAACTGTGCTGGGATGAGAGGCAGTGTGCTCCCTCCCCCCCTGTGTATAAAATACAGGTATACGTCTATTTGTATGTTTCTTTTGCATATGGTGCCACTAGCAAAAGGTACAGACACATGCATGCATGCTTTCAGGAATATGGTGAGACTTACAACAGAGACATGTGAAGGGTTGCTGCTTTGTATTTGGCTAGGCCCAACAGTCTGAGTAGTAGTAGAATGGTGATGCTGCAGCACAAAGTGAGGTTTAAGACATGTTGGCAGAGGGATTAGTGATTAGGCTACTTTGAGTGTGTGGATAGGTACACTTGAAATACACTGCATAATTTTTAGTGTCTGCTTGAAATGGAAAGTGCAGTCTGTGCAGTTTTAAGGTGTGCATCATCTTGTAACTGAGGTATACGTCTACTAGCACATGTATTCTTCTACGTGTTATGCATCTGAAGATGCTAGACCTATAAAACACAGGTATACATCTATTTGTATGTTTCTTTTACATATGATGCCAGTAGCAAAATGTACAGACACATGCATGTTTGCTTTCAGGAATATGGTGAGACTTACAACAGAGACATGTGAAGGGTTGCTGCTTTGTATTTGGCTAGGCCCAACAGTCTGAGTAGTAGTAGAATGGTGAAGCTGCAGCACAAAAGTGAGGTTTAAGACATGTTGGCAGAGGGATTAGTGATTAGGCTACTTTGTATGACTGTGAGGAAAGGTACACTTGAAATCCACCGCATAGTTTTCAGTGTCTGCTTGAAATGGGAAGTGCAGTCTCTAAAGTTTTATGGTGTGCATGGTCTTCCGATTGAGCAAAGTGTCTACTAGCACATGTATTCTTATACGTTTTATGCATCTGAAGATGCTAGATGTGTAAAAGTCAGGTATTCATCTGTTTGTATGTTTCTTTTACATATGATGCCACTAGCAAAAGGTACAGACACATGCATGCATGCTTTCAGGATATGGTGTGACTTACAACAGAGACATGTGAAGGGTTGCTGCTTTGTATTTGGCTAGGCCCAACTGTCTGAATAGTAGTAGAATGGTGAAGAAACTGCAGCATAAAAGTGAGGTTTAAGACATGTTGGCAGAGGGATTAGTGATTAGCCTACTTTGTATGAGTGTGTGGAAAGGTACTCTTGAAATACACCGGATAATTTTCAGTGTCTGCTTGAAATGGGAAGTGCAGTCTGTGAAGTTTTAAGGTGTGCATGGTGCTATGACTGAGCTATGTCTATACTTGTTCATGTACTTTCACATGTGTTATGCATCTGTAGATGTTACACATATAAAACAGAGGTATACTTCAAGTGTACATTTCCACAAAGTCATAGCTAGTAGCGTAATTGCTAATTCTTTGGTCAACATATATTAAATCTTAATTTTCAGTTCAAGTTTCAGTTTTTACCAACTACTTAGAATCTTGGGACTAGGCAAATTTAAAACAGGAATCTCAATCATGTTACTGTTTAAACATGTGTGTTCCTATCACGTTTGTTAATATCTAAAGTGTAATATTCTAAATATTTACGTGTTATGGAGACATTTGCAATGTAATTGCAAGTATTTGTTTATTTATTGATCTGAATATTTATATATAATTATTTTAAAAATATGACATTATTTTACAAACTATTGAAACTTATCTTTGTTTTTCAGATATGCACATTTATTGGTAAAAAACATTGCGAATGGGAAAAAAGATCAAAAGAGAAGACAAGAAAAAAACAGTAATATTTAATGGAAAGAGAAACGAGGAAATTAGACGAAGTGCAAACTGTTACTCTGAAGAAAAAGACTTCTGGTAAGTCTACTAAAGAGTTTGTTAGAAGACTTTTAAAGAATGTAAAGAATTTTCAAAATGTGGAAAACAAAAAGAAAACTTCAACGACAAATCGGAAGGAAAGGAAAAAAGGACATATTATTAGAAAATCATGTTATGGGAAAAGAGTCCATGTTGAAAGAAGGCTAAAAGAATATAAAGACATAAGGAAGAGAATATATAGAAGTAGAGCACTACTATATTTATTGAAAGAGTGTAAAAAATATAAAAGAAGATCAACAGCTTGTAAGAAAAAGCAACAGATTGAAAGTGCAGTAGAAAAAGCTTTTGAAATAAAAGAAAATTATTTATATTAATATTGAAGAGATTGAAAACATTGGATCAAACAATGCTGTTTATGAAGGAAAAAAGAAAAAGAAAAAGACTGTTTAATAGAAGTAACTTCTGTAAAATTTTCACAGGTGAATGGAAGCATACTTCTAGTACTGAGCCTTTCTTTAATGAAGAAAGTTATTTTCAACAAAACACATTAGTTCATGCAGTTGCTACTAGTGGTCGATGCTATGAGATGAAAGATGGTTGTCCCATTCCAAAAGAAAAGATAGTTCCTAGGAATGTGGAAGAAGTAATAGCTAAAGAAGTTCAAGGGAGTCGCACACAAGCTCCGGTATATAAGTGGGATTGTAGCAGTATTTGCAGTATTCAACAGGAATCTATTGACATAATATTTATTACATGGTTTCTAACACTTAGCTGTGCTGAATATGCATGGGACGATTTACTTGAATTTCTGCGTAAGGAAATTCAAATATTAAAAATATTGAATTGAAGACAGCTGGAGAACTCTGTTCCTTGGATCCTGTAAATGTCTGCAGGTATTTTAACCATAGGTTTCAAGCTATGATGTTGTTTATCTGTAAAAAAAAAAATTGCACCCCTTGGAGAGGAAACAGATTTCTTTTGGAGAAACGAGTACCAAGCCAGAGGTGCTCCTCATATTCACAAGCTATTATGGATCAACAATGCTTCAAAATTTGGAACTGATTCTGATGAAAGTGTTTTGTCTTTCATCGAACAGTATGTTACCTGTGCCATTCTAAGAGAAGGAGGAGAAAAAAGCTTGAGACAACAAGTTTTACGGTTTCAAAGTCATCGATGTGGAAAATACTGTAGACGAAAATACAAGTCTAAAGGGAAATTTATACAAAGTTTCGTTTTGGATTCCCATGCCCAATAATTTCTAAAGGAATAGTAAATAGTTTTATGTCAGCAGTAAGGCATACAATAACTCAGAAATCTCCGACGAACACATACAACTTTAAAAGAACTGAAGATTCAAAGTATATTAATGACTACGATCCAGTGATTTTGAAAATGTGGAATGCAAACATGGATATTCAATATGTTGCAGATAATTCAATTGCTGTTCCTCGCTATGTTACATCATATATAACCAAATCTGAAAAGACAGAGATGAAAAAAATGTGGGAAGAAATTTCACAAGAAAAGAGTCTTAGTAAGAAATTGTACAGCTTCAGCTTGAAAATGCTTTCCCATTGAGAGATTGGATCCTATGAATTTTCAGATCGCTTGAGCTCTGCGAGTTTATATTCAAAGTCAAGAGGAATCATTTGGGTAAGTCTAGGTCTTGCCGACACACGACATAGAGTATTGAAAACATTACAAGAAATCGAATCCTTAGCTGTGAATGAACCAGAGAGTACTAATATTGTTAAAACTAATATGTTGGATACATACAATCCCAAAAGGAGTCCACATCTCAAAAATCTATGTCTATATGAAATACTTCAACATTACAGCTTTAAAATAAAAGTTAAAGAAAATATAAAAGAAGAAAAATATGCAGTAATTGGATGTGATGGATGTTTGGTAAAACATGCCAAAGGAAATCTTATTAACCACAGAAAACTCAGCTGCGAAAGTCCAGATAAGAGGGCATTTTTCTATTTAGCACTTCTACAAATGTTTAAGCCTTGGCGTAGTGAAACGGAATTACTTGGACATTTTAACTGCTATGAAGATTCTTTTAATGCATGTAAAGATACCATTCAATGCACAATTTTCCCTACATATCTACAAATGTTAAATGAAGAGATTGAACAAGAAAGTACTATTGCAGCTGAAATAGAGAGAGACAGTTCTCAAGAAAGTCAAAGTTCTGTTCCATTAAGTCAAGATCCACTGGAACGACCCATTATCGAAAATGAAGCAGCAATAGCCATGAAGGAGGTAGAAACTACAATGCAACAAGCACAACAAGATATTACTCTGTTGGAAAACTTGGAAGAACAACTAAATATTGAACAGAAAGAAATATATCTACAGGTGAAAGAACAGATACAACATGGTTTGCTACATGGAAAAAAGAATTCCAATGTTCATCAGTCAAACCTATTCTAATGTACATCAGCGGTCAAGCTGGAACAGGAAAACGTTTCTTAATTAATGTTTTGACCAGTTATCTACAGAAAACTACACAATCACATTTATCTTGTGTTGTAACAGCTCCAACTGGATTAGTAGCACACAACATTAAAAGGATTACTTTACATCGATTACTTATGCTACCTGTTGAACATGATAATAAAGTGGAATATCAGAAACTATCTGGAGAAGCTTGTTATGAAGTCTCAAGAGTACTGAAGAAAATGAAACTTTTAATCATTGATGAGGTGAGCATGGTCTCCAACTTAATGCTTGCCTTTGTACATTTAAGAATGCAACAGATTTTAAAAACAGATTACGATGTTCTGTTTGGAGGAAAACATTTAATTGTATTCGGAGATCTACTACAACTTACTCCTGTAAAAGGACAACCTGTTTTAAAACACTTGTTCATGAAGACACTAGGAAATCATTAGGAAGTATTGGAAATGTGAATATTTGGTTCAATTATATATTTTAAAGAACTTGTAAAGAATATGCGACAAGCTGGTGATGAAGATTATGGAAATATTCTTCAAGATATAAGAATTGGTGTCTTGACGAAACATGGTAAGCAAGCTTTAGAAAGTCAGCTACTGAGGAACTTGTTTACAACTGGAAACAGCGGCTAAAGTAATGTACAATAAGCTTGGAGAAAACAAGTCTATAGTGTGCCTAATGCCTACACTGCAAGAGTGTTCTACATTTAATCAGGAATTTTTTAAACTGGAAAATCAGGAAATAGTGGAAATTGAATCTATTGATAAACTTGAACACCAGGGAGTGACTATTCTTCTTACAGAGAAACTACAGGCTAAATTGTATTATTTGGAAAAGTCTGTATCTAAAACTGCAGGCTTAGAAAAGACTTTACATGTGTGTGTAAACTGTCGGGTAATTTTCACAGCGTAATTAGAATGTAGAAGATGGTTTAGTAAATGGAGCAATGGGAAAAGGGATTGATTTTGTGAAATTTCAGAACAGAGATGGAATAGAAGTTTTGATAATAACATTTTATCAGATTAAAGAAGTAAGACAAATTGGGCATTGTGTTGTACTTTTTTTGCTTTTAAAAGATGTTTATGTTCGCAGAAAACAGTTTCTTCTGTCCTTAGCATATGCAGTAACTATTCATAAATCTCAAGGTTTAAGTATAGACAGTGCTTTTGTAAATATCGGAAGTACAGAGTTCAAAGAAGGAATGGTAAATGTTGCATTATCTCGAGTTAGAACATTATCTGGTTTGTATTTGATAGATTTTGATGACAAAAAGGTTAGTGCTGATGCAAATTGTGTAAGAGAGTATTATCGTTTAAGAAGACTTTATGCTCCTAATTTAGGTGAATATCCCATATATGAGAAACGTATGCTCTGTCCAAAACGGAAATATGTCAAAGATGGAATTGAGGTTCAAAAAAAGAAAACAAATGAAGAGAAACTTAAAGGCGTAAAGAAAAAGAAAATGGAAACTTTTGATGAGATTGTAGGATACCAGTTAGAAAATAGTTCAGATATCAACTGCTATGCTAATGTGACTCTGAATGTTGTGTTTTATCTAGAAGAGCTTCATTGTGAAATCATGGGAAATCATGAAAAAAGATTCTGTTCTTTATTACATCATGTATTTCAACAGTTGGTAACTGACAAAAATAAAAGCCATACTGCTTCTGGGATTCGGCATCTTTTGGATATATGTACTGGTTCACTGACATTTACTCTCAATGTACAACAAGATGCACAAGATTTTTTAATGCTTATGCTTGGAGTGTTAGAAGATGAAGGAATACAGATGGAAAACTTATTTGGCCTAAGTTAAAGATGGGATCATAAATGTGAAGAGTGTTCATTTACTTCCACCACTGAGATACAAACAGAACGATTCATATACTTGACAATACCAGACTGTAAATCAGTACCTTTTAACAAATTGAAAAAAACAGCCAATCAGGACCTGAACTGTTCGCATTGTAGATCAGAGATGTTGTCTACATTACATATAGAAAGATTTGGAAAATATCTCATTTTAATGCTACAACGTTGTAGAGCAAATGGAAGAAAATTGGAAACCAAAATTAAAAACTTTGTTGCAAGTCAAATATCTATTTCTGGAAGAACTTTTATAGCAGTGGCTATTATTTTCCATGATGGACCTACTACAACATCTGGACACTATACTGTGTATTTAAAGTGTGATGGACGCATCGCAATGATGCCCACATGGAATTCAAACCTAGATTGCTTTATGAATTACCAAATACATATTTGATATTTTTGAAGCCAAAGTTTTGAGTACATTATTCAGTCAATTTGGAAGATGTGAACAGAAACTAAATGGGAATGCAAACTATTAGTATTTATAATTAGTGTTTGAATTATTATTTGCGGTAATTGATATTGCATTTGGAAAGGTCTATTGAAAAGGAAATAGTTTATATATATATTTTTTTTCCTCATTCACCTCTGACCACAGTAGCCAGACCAACCACCTGTGATCTACATATTTGGCAAGCAGGTGTGGGGTTTCTTCTCCCCTGTAAGCACAGCTAAACAGTGGAATGGTACCGACCCCAACGGGTAAGGTCAACTCTCTTATTTGGTCCAGTATTTACCGGCGACTGCTTAGATGGCCATACGGCAGTGAGAGGGGCCCATCGCAGTCCAGAGATATCCAGAGAGGTATAATCATAGGGCAAAACTGTCTCCACCCACCTCTGTATTTTGTCATTGTAGTAAAAACTTCCAGAGAACTTTCTTACTCTTTGTTTGAGATCCTCTCAGATCTAACTTAGATGGCAAACTAACAGAGGATAACCAGTCAGAATGTTGAGGCGGCAAAGCAAACATTCCACCCATCTCCGACAGATTTCCCGCCTGGCCAACAATATTGCATAGAAAAGAAATGCTCTAGCTGGTCCTGTAACCTCATCAGAAATCCAAAAGATTATCATAGATAGGCTTACCTTGACTTGGAAACCCAGAATATTTGAAATGGTTTCACCAACCTTTACTTAAAAATCAAGAATAGCCGGACATTCCTGAAACATGTGTATATCTGATGCTCTCTCCAAGCCACGTTTGTTGCATCTTACAGGAGGTTCTTTCGTCATCTTTGATAGTCTTTGCGGAGTCAGGTAAGGCCTGTGGATTGAGAAGAAGTGGTTCCTCCTTAACCATGCCTAGTGATTCTTGCCAGAGTTGTTGCACTGGCTCTCCTGGTAAACAAACACCCCATGTATCTTCCACAAGTTTGAACTCCCCGTCTATTGCCTCTTCGATTTTCCAGTACCAGAAGATTTATTTTTTCCCTGCTGGTTTTCCCACCAAATATTCCTCCAGTGGGTTTCCTGCACCAATAAGAGATTTCTGGTTTTGAGCCCAGGTCTTGAGTTGTACATATTTGAATTTGGAAATGTTCCCCTCCAGCACAGCATATAGCATTGACCAGGGTATAAGTGTGCCCTCCTGAGCTAAGTCCCCCCATACACTAAGTCCGGCCTCCCTTAGTGGCTGCGCTAGTTTGTCCTTTAAGCAGTCCGAGGTCCCAGGGGAGTCCCAGAGAGGGGCAAGGCTGGAAAAGTAATTTAGTCCCAACAGCCGTCTGATGTTAGCCCATATTCTGGCCATTGCCTGCAACACTTTTAACCTTATCTTTTGAAAGAATTTAGGTTCTCCGTACTTAAACATGGAACCCTCCTGAGCTGCATTAACTCCCCTCAATATTGCTGCGAACATGGCCCCAACCCCGGTACAATTGAGGGATTTTAACAACATCCTCGAGTGGGACAGTTGGAATGCCCAAGCATAATACTGTAAGTCTGGAAGACATAAACCACCCTTCTCCCTTCTGCGTCTCAGCTTCTTCCAGGCAATTCTGGTTCCCTTATAGGCCCAAATAAAGGAGTTTATAGCCTGTTGAAGTTTATCGATGGAAGGTTTACAAAAATGCAGTGAAATGGCATTAAAAACGAAGGTGATTTTTGGCAGTACCAGCATTTTAACCAGGTTTATCCTTCCAAAGATTGTCAGGGGGAGGTGGGCCCAGCTCTTCATGAGCCGCGTACATTCCCTAATTATGTTGAACATGTTGGCCTCTGTGATTTTATCAATATCTTGTACTATTTTTACCCCTAAATATTTCATCTCTCTTTTAGTCTGGTGTTGGCTCCCATTCAGATTCCATAACATGACCTCTGATTTTCCCACATTGATCTCGTATCCTGAAATCCTGCCGAAATACTCAGCATGTTTTATCACAGCGGGCTGGACTGTTGAGAGATCTGAGGTAAGAATCAGTATATCATCCGCATAAAGGGCCACTTTTCTCTCCCATCCTTCATGCTTAAATGGCAAGATTCTTGCCTCGTCTCTAAGTTTCTGAGCAAATGGCTCGATGTACAAGTTAAAGAGAAGGGGGTATAGGGGACAGCCCTGCCTAGTGCCCCTGGTTATCTTAAAAGGCCTGGTTAAGTTACCATTGACCAACAGCTTCGCAGATGGGCTCAGATATATCAACTCAACGGCTCTGCAAAATTTCTCACGGATATTATACCTCTCCATTACGGCCTCCAAGTACACCCAGTTGACTCTGTCGAAGGCCTTTGTAGCATCAAGGGTCATAGCAGCAGAGGGAAGCGAGTGTGTTGTGGCTAGATCTATTGCGCCAATTAAATCGTATGTAAGTTCGCAAAGATTTCTCCCCTTAACAAAACCCTTTTGGTCAAGATGTAATATATCGCCTGCTACTTTGCTTAACCTATCAGCTAGGACTTTGGCGCGATCTTGTAATCTGCATTTAGCAGCGATATGGGTCTATGTGACCCACAGCTTGCGGGATTTTTTCCTGGTTTTAGTATTAAGGTGATCGTCGCCTCACCCTAAGAATCTGGCAATTTTTTACCATCCCTTAAGATGTCATTAAAAAGCTGGGTCATTGCTGGAACTAGGACCACTCCCAAGCTTTTATAAAGCTCCGTGGGTAAACCATCTGGGCCCGCCGCCTTACCCCTTTTGCCTAGAGAGATCACTTTCTTAACTTCTTCCTGCGTAATTTCCTGCTTTAGAAGCTGTTGTTGTGATATATCTAGAGGAATGAGCGTGATCTCATTCAACCATTCCTTGGCTTCAGATTTATTAACGAGCCTGTCTTCCAGAAATAATTGCTGAAAATAATCATGGAAAGCTCCCTCTATTTCCTCATCGGTGGTCAATCTAGTTTTGCCCCCACCATCTTCAATTACTCTTATCAGGTTCCACGTTCTGTCTGACTTTGCTTTCAAGGCCAGTAGTCTCCCTGCTCCCTCCCCATACTCAAAATGGGCCAACCTACTCGCTTCCGATCGCTTTTGGACCCTCATTGGACCCTCATTCTTTTAATTTCTCCATTTTGACCTTGCTTTCCTGCCTTTCCTCTACTTCTTCTGTACTGCTAATGCTTGCTTCAATGATCTTCATATTTGTTTCGATTTGGGCGATCTCATCCCTATACTGCCTATTTCTGAAGCACAGTCTGCTAGTAATCTTCTCCCTCAGGAAGGCCTTCAAACTGTCCCACACTATAGAGGGCGAGGCAGAACCTACGTTTTGACCTAAAAATTCCTTAGTTTCGAGACTCAGGTGACCCATATCCTCTGAATCCTGAAGCAGTATTCGGTCCAGAGTCCAAAGTCTACCTGTCTTCCTACTCTCCAGGTCTAAATCGAGGTACACCCCTGAGTGGTCAGATAAGTGGGGCGTCAAATACCCGACGTCCTGTACTTTCCTCCTCAAGCTAAAACTGATCAGGGCAAAATCAATCCTAGATTTATGACCATACTTCCCGTTATAATAGGAAGCACCAAATTGTGAGCCCGATCTCTCTCTCCAGACATCACTAAGACCCATCTGCTTCATCATTAAATGTAGGTAAGTGCGAGATTTAGACACTACCACAGCCCTGCTATTTGGTGATTTATCCAATTTAGGATCTAGCACAATATTGAAATCACCAGCCATAATCACAGGATCTGAAACGTCCAACAAATTAGTAAATATGGTTTTTAAGGGATCAGGGTCATCATGGTTTGGGCAGTAATACCCTACCAAAGTTATGAGATTACCCATTATCATTACTTTTGAGATGACCCATCTACTGCAAGTGTCGACTAGCGACTTTATTATACGGGCCTTAAGTTGTTTTTTTATTAGAATGGCGACCCCTCTGACATTGGCACTTTGATCAGTACAGACCATATGTTCAACCCATTTTAAAGTTTATATATTTGTTGTCTATTTTGTAACAGATGTAAATTAAAGTGTATATCTTGTCAAATGTATTTGAGATAAATAATAGAGTTAATGTAGATGAAGGAAGTAATTAACAAAGTGTAAATACAAAAGTACATAGCTATACATATTGAATATGATGCTTTATGATGATTTGGTTCTTTTTCTACAATCAATTAGATTGCTTTTTTCCCGCTGTTCAATGATGATACCACATTGAAATCACTATGTCTGGTGAAGTTAAGTGGAATCTGAAAACAGCAAAAAAGGGAATCTAAAAATGTTATTTAATTGTAAATTTATGTTGAGTTGCTGAAAATATAATCTTACAATTTCAGTAATATATTATCATTAAATAACAGTTTTTCTTCTTCTTTATAGTAGGTACTGTTCAAGTTTGAGAAGAGTTTTAATGCTGTTTATGACAACACTACTATAAAATATTTCTACTGAGTAATGTATCTAAATTATTTAAAAGGTAAGAACACATAATATAATATGCATGATAACATGAAATTTTTTTTCAAGTTTAATTATATGTTATTTATTTCTAATGTAAATAATGTTGAACCTTTAGACAACTTCACAATTTTCATTATGTTGCACGTGTAATCAAGGAGGCAGTTATCCCTATATGTATACACTACCAATAGACTTATGCGTTCTCTGAAGCACAAGTTTAGCAGTAATAGCAAAACACAGTCATTAGCTTTGCATTCTTTCTTTTACACAGGCACTACCCATGCACTCATTCAATTACCCAGGCACTACCGATGCACTTATGAAATCACTCAGGCACTACTCTTGCACTCAGCCATTCACTTAGGCAGTACCCATGCACTCATCCATTCACTCAGACACTACCCATGCACTGATCTAAGCACCCAGAGGTTACTGTTGCACTCATAAAGTGACTCAGGCACTACTCATGCACTCAACCAATCACCTATACAATACCTCTGCACTTATGCAATCACCCAGGGAATACCCATGCACTCATGCAATCACACGGGGACTACTCTTGCAGTCAACCATTCACTGAGGCATTGCCCATGCACTCATCCATACACTCAGGCACTACTCATTCACTCATCCAGTCACTCACGCACTACCCATGTATTTGTGAAATCACCCTGGCATTACCTTTGCACCCAACCTTCCACTCAAACACTACACATACACTCATCCCATCACTCAGGCACTACCCCTGCACTCATGCAATCACCCAGGCACTACCCATGCGCTCATGCAATCACTCAAGCAATATTCTTGCACTCAGCCATTCACTTAGGCAGTACCCATGCACTCATCCATATGCACTCATCCAATGACGCAAGCATTATCCTTGCATCCATCCTTCCACAGAGGCACTACCTATGCACTCATCCAATCACCCAGGCACTACCCCTGCACTCATGCAATCACCCAGGCACTATCCATGCACTCATGCAATCATGCAATCACTCAGGCACAACTGTTGTATTCATCCATTCCCTCAAACACTACCCATGCACTCATCCATTCACTCAGGGACTACCCATGCACTCCTCCAATCACCCAGACAGTACCCCTTCACTCATGGAATCATCCAGGTAGTATCCATGCACTCATGCAATCACTCAGGCACTACTGTTGCACTCATGCATTCCATCAAACACTACCCATGCACTCATTCATTCACTCATGCACTCCTCCAATCACCCAGGCACTACACATACACTCATTCAATCACTCAGGCACTACCCATACACTCATCCAATCACCCAGGCACTACAACTGCACTCATGCAATCACCCAGGCCCTACCCATGCACTCATGTAATCACTCAGGCACTACTCTTCCACTCAATTATTCACTCAGGCACTACCCATGCACTCATCCATACACTCAGGCACTACCCATGCACTCACCCATTCACTCATGCACTACCCATGCATTGGTGAAATCACCCAGGAATTACCTTTGCACCCATCCTTCCACTCAAACACTACTCATACACTCAATCCATCACTCAGTCACTACCCCTGCACCCATGCAATCACCCAGGCACTACCCATGTACTCATGCAATCACTCAGGCACTATTCTTGCACTCAGCCATTCACTTAGGCAGTACCCATGCACTCATCTGTTGACTCAGGCACTACCTATGACCTCATCCAATGACACAGGCATTATCCTTGCATCCATCCTTCCACAGAGGCACTACCTATGCACTCATACAATCACCCAGGCACTACCCCTGTACACATGCAATTACTCAGGCACTATCTATGCACTCATGCAATCACTCAGGCACAACTGTTGCACTCATCCATTCCCTCAAACACTACCCATTCACTCATCCATTCACTCGGGCACTACCCATGCACTCCTCCAATCAACCAGGCAGTACCCCTTCACTCATGCAATCACCCAGGTACTACCCATGCGCTCATGCAATCACTCAGGCACTATTCTTGTACTCAGCCATTCACTTAGGCAGTACCCATGCACTCATCCATAGACTCAGGCACTACCTATGCACTCACCCAATGACGCAAGCATTATCTTTGCATCCATCCTTCTACAGAGGCACTACCTATGCACTCATCCAATCGCCCAGGTACTACCCCTGCACTCATGCAATCACCCGGGTACTATCAATGCACTCATGCAATCACTCAGGCACAACTGTTGCATTCATCCATTCCCTCAAACACTACCCATGCACTCATCCATTCACTCAGGCACTACACATGCACTCCTCCAATCACCCAGGCAGTACCCCTTCACTCATGGAATCACCCAGGCAGTATCCATGCACTCATGCAATCACTCGGGCACTACTGTTGCATTCATGCATTCCATCAAACACTACCCATGCACTCTTTCATTCACTCATGCACTACCCATGCACTCCTCCAATCACCCAGGCACTACCCATACACTCATCCAATCACTCAGGCACTACCCATACACTCGTCCAATCACCCAGGCACTACCACTGCACTCATGCAATCACCAACGCCCTACCCATGCACTCATGCAATCACTCAGGCACTACTCTTCCACTCAATCATTCACTCAGGCACTACCCATGCACTCATCAATACACTCAGGCACTACCCATGCACTCACCCATTCACTCATGCACTACCCATGCATTTGCGAAATCACCCAGGCATTACCTTTGCACCCATCCTTCCACTCAAACACTACTCATACACTCCTCCCATCACTCAGGCACTACCCCTGCACCCATGCAATCACCAAGGCACTACCCCTGCACTCATGCAATCACTCAGGCACTATTCTTGCACTCAGCCATTCACTTAGGCAGTACCCATGCACTCATCCGTTGACTCAGGCACTACCTATGACCTCATCCAATGATGCAGGCATTATCCTTGTATCCATCCTTCCACAGAGGCACTACCTATGCACTTATCCAATCACCCAGGCACTACCCCTGCACTCATGCAATTACTCAGGCACTATCTATGCACTCATGCAATCACTGAGGCATAACTTTTGCAGTCATCCATTCCCTCAAACAGTACCCATGCACTCATTCATTCACTCAGGTACTACCCATGCACTCCTCCAATCAACCAGGCAGTACCCCTTCACTCATGCAATCACCCAGGCAGTATCCATGCACTCATGCAATCATGCAATCACTCAGGTACTACCCATACACTAATCCAATCACCCAGGCACTACCACTACACTCATGCAATCACCCAGGCCCTACCCATGCATTCATGAACTCACTCAGGCACTACTCTTTCACTCAATCATGCACTCAGGCACTACCCATGCACTCATCCAATCACCCAGGCAGTACCCCTGCACTCATGCAATGACCCAGGCACTATCCATGCACTATGCAATCACTCAGCACTACCCATACACTCATCCAATCACCCAGGCACAACCACTGCACTCATGCAATCACCCAGGCCCTACCCATGCACTCATGCAATCACTCAGGTACTACCCATGCACTCAATCATTCACTCATGCACTACTCATGCATTCGTGAAATCACCCAGGCATTACCTTTGCACCCATTGTTCCACTCAAACTACTCATATACTCATCCCATCAGTCAGGCACTACCCCTGCATTCAAGAAATCACCCAGGCCCTACCCATGCACTCATGAAATCACTCAGGCACTATTCTTGCACTCAGCCATTCACTTAGGCAGTACCCATGCACTCATCCATTGACTCAGGCACTACGTATGTACTCATCCAATGACACAGGCATTAGCCTTGCATCCATGCTTCCACAGAGGCACTACTTATACACTCATCCAATCACACAGGCACTACCCCTGCACTCATGCAATCACTCAGACACTATCCATGCACTCGTGCAATCACTCAGGCACAACTGTTGCACTCATCCATTCCTTCAAACACTACCCATGCACTCATCCATTCGCTCAGGCACTACCCATGCACTGCTCTAATCAACCAGGCAGTATCCCTTCACTAATGCAATCACCCAGGCAGTATCCATGCACTCATGCAATCACTCAGGCACTACTGTTGAACTCATCCATTCCCTCAAATACTATCCATAGATTCATTCACTTACTGATACACTACTTATACACATTTATAACATTAATCATACACACATTCATACAATCATTCACTTTCATTACATACAGTTGTTCTATTTTTTACCAGTTTAGGTGGTTCCATTAGAGCCTTTTTTTAGGAACAATTTTATATTTTATTCTTTTGGTGTTTTTCATTTTTTTTAAAAGAAAAAAAGTTAAGCAGTCCAACTCTGCTGTTTCTGTATAACTAGAAACATAAGCAACAATAATTTTTTTTTACATTTGTGACTCTTGAGGCCACACAGCCCCCCTCCCGTACTTAAAAAAAAAAAAAAAAGAGGCAATGCCCCTGGGGATGGGGTCCCCCGGGCCATTATTGGCCTCAGGAGGGGGGCCACGCGGCCTCCCTCCAAAATGTTTTTTTTCTAAAAATGCTGGCCACCCCCGGGGATGGGGTCCCTGGGGCCAATAGTGGCCCAGGTAAGGGAGGCCATGCAGCCCCCTTCCGGTTTTTTATTTTTAAAATGCCCAGGCCCTGGGGGATGGGGTCCCCAGGGCCCAAAAAATACTAAAAGAAGCGGGGCCACACAGCCCCCTTCTAAAAATATTTAAAAAAAAAGAAAAGCCGGCATCTTGCCGGTGGCCCCGCCCCCTCTTTGCACCATTCTGCAAACGCATCCCCTGGCGCGTTCTAAGTTGGGGGATTAAGTCCCCTTCATTCCTGAGGGTCCTTGGGGGCCAAGTAGCCCACCAGGTACCTCCAGTAAGCCCCACACAGTGGGATTACTGAGAGGTCATCAGAGGCCACGCCCCTTTTCACACCACTCTGCAAACGCGCCTCTTGGCGCACTGCTAGTCGGGCGATGAGGTCCTCTTGTGTCCTGAGGACCTCAGGACACAAGTGGACTTCATCCCCCGAGCAGCAGTGCGCCAGGAGCCGCGTTTGCAGAGTGGTGTAAAAAGGGGGCGTGGCCTTTGAGCGCTCTCAGCAAACCAGCTGTATGGGGCTTACTGGAGGTAACAGGAGGGCTAGTTGGCCCCCAGGGACCCTCATATGGAAAGGGGACTTCATCCCCAACTAAGAGCGCGCCAGGAGGTGCGTTTGCAGAGTGGTGGAGAAAGGGGGCGTGGCCTGTATCCACCTCTCAGCAATCCCACTGTGTGCTTGCTGGAGGTAAGAGGTAGGCTAGTTGGCCCCTAAGGACCCCCAGAAGCAAAGGGGACTTCAATCCCCATCCAAGAGCACGCCAGGGAGCGCTTTTGCAGAGTGGTGGGCAAAGGGGACGTGGCCTATTATGAGAACTTAGCAATCCTGCTGTGTGGTACTTACTGGAGGTAATAGGAGGAGGAGTTGGCCCCCAAGGATGTCCTTGCGGGCCAACTACCCCTCTTGTTACCTCCAGTAAGTCCCACACAGTAGGATTGCTAAGACGTCTTCGGAGGCCATGCCCACTTTCTCCACCACTCTGCAAACGCACCTCCTGGCAGACTACGGGATGGGGGACAAAGTCCACTTTACTCCTGAGGGACTTTGGGGGCCAAGAAGCCCTCCTGGTACCTTCTGTAAGTCCTACGCAGCGGAATTCCTGAGCTCTGGTCGGAGGCTCAGCACCCTTTCTCCACCACTCTGCAGACGCGACTACTAAAGAAGCATTTGCAATGTAATAGGTTTCACATTTGCGAGAGTTAGAGCTATTGGCGTTGTAAATGTAAAAGTTTTTTACTAATGTTTTTTGGTGTAGAGTGGATGTATGTTGCGTGTAGTGGAATTATGTGGTATGTTGTGCAGTGAAATTATGTGAATAGAAAGTATGTGGTATTTAGTTTATAGGAATTATGTGGAGTGGGATTATGTGTTTTGGAGAGTAATTATGTGGTATTGTAGTCTGTGTTGTGGAGTGGTAACCTCAGGTTTAGTCTTCCTCATTTCCATAGAAGCTAAACTATAAACTCAATGAGACACAAAAAAAGAAGGAACCACTGAGGAGCACTTCTGGACCTAGTCAGAGGTATGATCAGGGCCACTGGAATTATGTAACTGTTCGGCTGCACCAATTTTCACATAATTAAACATTTTCCGCATTTGACAAATATTCCATTATCTGCTGCCTAATCTGTAGATTTGAACAAAAAAAAGCCTTGTTTGTAGCTCAAATGGCTCAAATGTTCCCAAAAATGCAGCTTCACGTGTTACAGCATGATGGAAGGCCCTTTGCAAAGCTGGAATGGACACGTGTTACTTATTCCTAAATGTGGGTGTTAAATTGGTACTAATGGTGCACAAACCTCTCTTCTTTCTGTGCCTCTCTTGCCTCTTTCTGCATTTCTCTTGCATCTTTCTGCACCTTTCTGCACCTCACTGTCTTCTTTCTGCACTTCACTTGCCTCTTTCTGCACTTCTCTTGCCCCTTTCTGCACTTCTCTTGCCCCTTTCTGCACCTCACTTGCCTCTTTCAGCACACCTGTTGCTTTTTTCTACAAATCTCTTGCCTCTTTCTGTACCTCTCTTGCCACTTTCTGCACCTCTCTTGCCTCTTTCTGCACCTCACTTGCCTCTTTCTGCACTTCTCTTGCTTCTTTCTACACCACTCTTGCCTCTTTCTGCTCCTCTTTTGCCTCTTTGTGCATGTCTCTTGCTTGTTTCTGCACTTCCCTTGCCTCTTTCTGTACCTCTCTTGCCATTTTCTGCACCTCACTTGCCTCTTTCTGCACCTCACTCTCTTCCTTCTGCACCTCTCTTGCCTCTTTCTGCACTTCTCTTGCCTCTTTGAATGAATGAATGAATGAATGAATGGACACTTATAAAGCGCATGGCTACCCAGGAGCATCCCAGCGCTGAAGCCGTAACCGGAGGACCGAGTACACTAGGGGAAAAGCCAGGTCTTGAGTAGTTTCTGGAACGCCAGATGATTGGGTTTGCTATGAAGATCCAGCGTAATGGCATTCCAAAGTCTGGAGGCATTGAATGAAAAAAGCCGTCCGCCGCTTCTGGCCTTCTTGATCCTGGGGACCACTGCCAAGTGCAGCTCATCTGAACGGAGTTTCCTGTTGGCCCTGTAGGGGCGGATCATGGCTTTGTTGATAGGGGGTCCGTTCCCCACCAGCGCCTTATGGGCTATACAGAGGGCCTTAAAATTAATTCTCTGTTGCACCGGAAGACAGTGAAGAGAGCGCAGCGCAGGCTTTGCCGAGCACCTATTGGGGTCTCCGTGAGAAGCCTCGCTGCACAATTTTGAATGACCTGAAGTTTTGCGATTACTGACTTTGGGGCACCCAAGTAAAGGGCATTTCCATAGTCAATCCTAGACAGAATTAGTGCCTGGATCAATAGCTTTTTTGCTGGGAAGGGTAAGAGGGGAAGAATTTTCCGGGTTATTCTGAGTAGACCATAACAGGCAGCGGCGATCTTCCTCGCCTGAACTTTGAACGTAAGGTCATGGTCCAACCATATTCCCAGACTTTTGATCTCCGTCTTGGGGACCGGCACTGGGCCCATAGAAGTAGGCCACACCTTGTTTGATAGGACACTCCAAGAATTGCCAAGGATCATGAGTTCTGTTTTATCACCATTGAGCTTCAAGTGGGAGGCTCTCATCCACTTGGACACTTCCTCCAGGCAAGACAGAAGGTCATTGGTCTGCTGGTTGGATGGTTCAAAGATACGACCAACTGCATGTCGTCAGCGTATGTCACCATGTGGATCCCAAAAGGAGATACGACGTCTGCCAGTGGGGCCATGTATACGTTGAAAAGAGTAGGGCTCAAGGAAGAGTCCTGCGGGACTCCGCACTGTAGGGGGATGGACTTTGAACAAGTATCGCCTTCACAGACCTGGAAGGATCTGCCCTCTAAAAAAGATTGTAGCCATTTCAGAGCTGGTCCCGTCACTCCTGCTTTCCTAAGGCGGTGAACCAGGACACGGTGATTCACCGTGTCGAAGGCCGCACTCAGGTCGAGGAGGATTATTGCTGATGACCCTCCTGAATCAAGAATCTTTCTGGTTTCTTCCACCACAGATAGTATAGCGGTTTCCGTCCCTTGCCGGGGCTGGAACCCCGTTTGGGAGTGGTGGAGTACATGGTTAGTTTCTAGAAACGTGGAAAGGGTACGGTTAGCAAATTTCTCCGCTACCTTACTGATTCCCGGTAAGAGCGAGATTGGGCGGTAGATGCCCAGGTCGGCTGGATCCAGCGTAGGCTTTTTCAACAGCGCTTTTACCATCGCCCTTTTCCATTCCAAAGGGACCATGCCTTCCTTGAATGGAGCATTAATCAGGCAAGTGGCAATGGGGGCGATTGTAGGACCCACCATTTTCAAGATGTTGGGAGGTGCGGGGTCAAGCAGGGACCCACTTTTTATTGCTAACAGGGTAGCTAAAAATAGTTCCTGGGTCAGCATGGGAAAGGTCTCCAGTTTATCTTCCGCTGGCTGCCTACCAGCATTAGTATTCTCAGTGGAGATGTTAATGTCTTTTTGGGGAAGAAGATTAAGAATGTTTTGGACTTTGGTCGAAAAGTATTCGGCTAGTTCGTTGCAGCGGAGACCGGAAGAGTCCGGTGGGACCAGGGGACAAGGCACTTTGAATAGTTTTTTGGCAATGAAGAAGATTTCTCTAGGGCACTTCTCGAGCCTCTTTATGTACCTCTCTTGCCTCTTTCTGTACCTCAAGTGCCTCTTTATGCACTTCTCTTGCCTCTTTCTACACTTATCTTGCCTCTTTCTATACCTTTCTTGCCTCTTTCTGCACCTCACTTGCCACTTTCTGCTCTTCTCTTGCCTCTTTCTGAACCTCACTCTCTTCTTTCTGCACCTCTCTTGCCTCTTTCTGCACATCTATTGCCTCTTTCTGCACCCTTCTTGTCTCTTTCAGCACCTCTGTTGCTTCTTTCTGCACTTCTCTTCCTTCTTTCTGCACCCCTCTTGCCTCTTTCTGTACTTGTCTTGCCTCTTTGTGTACCTCTCCTACCTTTTTCTGCATCCTCTTGCCTCTTTTTGCACCTCTGTTGGTTCTTTCTGCACTGCTCTTGCTTCTTTCTGCACCTTACTTGCCTCTTTCTGCACTTCTCTTGCTTCTTTCTACACCTCTGTTGCTTCTTTCAGCAATTCTCTTGCTACTTTCTGCACTTCTCTTGCTTGTTTCTGCACTTTTCTTGTGTCTTTCTGCACCTCTGTTGCCTCTTTCTGCACCTCACTTGCTTCTTTCTGCACCCCTCTTGCCTCTTTCTGCACCCCTCTTCCCTCTTTCTGCACCTCTGTTGCCTCTTTTTGCACCCTTGTTCCCTCTTTCTGCACCTTTCCTGCCTGTTTCTGCACCCCTCTTGCCTCTTTCTGCACCCCTCTTCCCTCTTTCAGCACCTCTGTTGCTTCTTTCTGCACTTCTCTTCCTTATTTCTGCACCCCTCCTGCCTCTTTCTGTACCTCTCTTGCCAATTTGTGCATCTCTCCTACCTCTTTCTGCACCGCTCTTTTTGCACCTCTGTTAATTCTTTCTGCACTGCTCTTGCTTCTTTCTGCACCTCTTTTGCAAATTTCTGCATCCCTCGTGCCTCTTTCTGCACCCCTCTTCCTTATTTCTCCACCTCTCTTGCTTCTTTCTGCACTTCTCTTGCTTCTTTCTGCACTGCTCTTGCTTCTTTCTGCACCTCTCTTGCAAATTTCTGTATCCCTCTTACCTCTTTCGGCACCTCTGTTGCTTCTTTCTGCACTTCTCTTGCCTCTTTCTGCACCCCTCTTGCCTCTTTAAGCACCTCTGTTGCTTCTTTCTGCACTTCTCTTGCTTCTTTCTGCACCTCTGACTTAGAGGTAATTTTAATCCCCCTGCCCTATTATGTACTAGGGACTTACAGGGGAGGTCATGCCAATCACAGGAGTAACCCAACCCATAGTGTACCCTAGTGTATGTAGGTGTTTTCACTGTATTCTAAGTGTCTTTTAGCATAGCACTGGCTCCAGGCCTGGTTAGTCAGAGTCAGTTACCACCAGTACCCGTCAGCAAAAAGTTGGGGGCACAGGATGACTTTGCAACAAGGCCTCTTTCTGCACCTCTGTTGGTACTTTCTGCATATCTCTTGCTTCTTTCTGTACCTTTCTTTGTCTTTCTGGACTTCTGTTGCCTCTTTCTGCATTTCTCTTGCTTCTTTCTGCGCCTTTCTTCCTCTTTCTGCATATGTCCTACCTATGTAGCCACCCTGCGTTGCTTTTCATGGCCTTGTAATTTTGGACCCTTTTCACACAGCGCTTTGCATGAAAGGGGCGTGCCATGGGTGTTCCCACGCAACACCCATGGATTTTGCTGCATTCCCAGGGAACCTGGGAATGCGTCAGAATACTGTGACTGTGTGTGTATGTGTGTGCGCATATATATTTATTTATATATATATGTATGTGTGTGCGCATATATATATATATATATATATATATATATATATATATATATATGCACAGACACAGTCACAAACAAACACACACACACACACACAAATAATACAAATCATACACACACACATAAACACACACACACAAACACACACATTATAGATGCATCAGTGAGCATGTCATTCCAGTTATTGGTTTGCACAAAGGTTTTTATAAGTTCTTGTGTACTTTTGTCAATAAAAAAATCTAGGTGGACATTACCCATACATTTTTTCTAATGGCCAGGACAGCTTTCAGGTGCCCTAAAGTAACTATAACAGCTTTCAGGTAAGGCTATGTAAGACTTTAAATACCCATTGGCTAAGGTGGGGATTAGGCAAAAACTTGAATAATTGAGAGATGCCCAAAACTGGAACTTTATTTTCATCTGTGCCAGCTGTTTGATGCAGAGATTTCACAATGCAGGACAGAGGGCAACATCCCATATTTCTCCTGTTCAAGGGTTCAGCCCGTGTGTGCCTAAGGTTTCACACTTATATATCATTCATCATATTCATCTCAAACACAGATATTGTTTGTGTTTTACAACTATAGGCCCATCTAAATGGGCCAAAGGGTATAGTTGCGCCAACAGCAGAGACTGAACTGGGCCAAGTTGAAGGATTCTTGTAGGTCAAGGTTTAGCTTTGATGGATGTCTATTACATATAAAATCGTTCTGGTCTGAGTGCATTAACTTTTCAATGTGTGTTATAGAGTGACCTTTTGGTCAGCCCTGGCTTTCCCATAATATTCTTGTGTTTGTTCTTCCCCTTGAGAATTTAGGTTTCACTCTAACCTTTATTGGTTCTTTGTATTCTTCCACTGGTGACTTCTGGGTACTATTTGTGCTTTGGCAATCTTCTGTGACTCTTCAGCTTTAGTTCTTGATGGCAGTGCATGTCTTGTTCATTTCTCTCTCTAGCCCATATCTCACTCCATACGCCACCTCCTCAGGCATCGATGGACAGGCTTTTCTACCCTCCAAATCACTCTCTCTCTTTTTCCATCTGCTTCCCCTCCTACTCTTGTGAACCCAAACATTGTTAGCTTCCCGTGTTTCTCCCTCCGATGCCCCTGCTGACCCTCCACCCAATGCCACCACCTGATGTTCTGCCTGCTGCCACCTCCTAATGCTGACATCTACAGCTGTAGCTATTGGCTTTGCCTATGGTAGAATTGCGAAGATGCATTTATAAAGCCAACAACTGTAGGTGGCTGTGTTGGAATGTCATTTTGTATACCATCAAGATGGCCTTCAGGATACGTGTGCACGTGATTTTTGATTTATGCAGCATAGCATATCTGGCGAATTTCAAAGGTTTTGAGGTTTGCAAAGGACACATAATGACAATTCAATAGTGTTATTTAATTCAGTCAAAATACTTTATTTCGTGGACTTACACATATACAATTTACAAAACATTCCACTGTATTTGTCTTGGTTATAGCTGCTCAGAAAGTGACTTACACTTCCAATAGGCACTTAGAGTGCCTTATCCAGGTTGCCATAAGAAATTTGGCCACCTCGAAGACAGTGCCTAACTGTACTGGTGCTTAAAATTCTAAAAGCAACCTGGTGATTCTTGTACCAAGATTCTTACATAGTGGAACAATCCATTTTGCTTGTGACCTGCTGTACTGGGGACAATAGAACAATAAGTGTTCCAATGTTTCGCCCCCCCCCCCACATGCCAGGCATTGGTCCTCACCACCCCCATTCACTATAGACCAGTAAGAAATAAAAAACTTGACTGTAAGGATACGATATCTAAACTGCAGATAGTTTGCGTAAAAAAGAAGGTTTGATTTTATCAATGGATGTCTCAAAGCTCATAAATGGTTTAAAATCAATAAAAGAGAAAGTGAGACTACCTGTGCTACTCGTCACTATGTCCATAGCTGCTGCTTCCCAATACAAATGTTTGATCTTTTCTCTAGATAACTGATACAATTGTTCGGGGAAAAGCCAATAATCATGTAAGCTCAAACTCTGTAAGAGAGTTTTGATAACATGGAACCAAGGGATTATTATTACACCTGAGTGGGTCAACAAATCTCTGACACCTTCATGATAGGGCTCAAGATCGTCTGAGGTCCATAAATGAAACCAGAAAAGTAACATTCAACATTCAATTTTGTGCAATATCTTCCTCTGGGCAAGATCTAAAAACTGGGGGACAAGAGGTGTACTCATTGGGAGTGAAAGAATTGACCTCATATACCTATGCTCAGCTATATCAAGACTAGTATGGTTTGAAGATCCCCATACTTCGGAACCATACAATGCAGACCCAATAACTTTAATGTTATAAATCTCCAGAACAGAAGCCACTTGCCTGGAAGAAATTCTGTGGTGAACCTTCACCAGATTTACAGACTGTTGGGTAAGCATCGACCTTTTTAATCTGCGGGGTTCAGCTCAGGTTTGGTGTCAACCAAACGCCTAAGTAAACAAAGGAGTACACACGATCGATAGCCATGTTTTCCACCAAGATATGTCTGCTACAATGAAAATGTCTGGCCTTAGAGAAAAACATGCATTTGGTTTTGGTCATGGCCCTGTCGAAGGCTATGGCTGAAACGCGTGTTATTCAGCGCCAAGATACCCCGTTAGGGGTGAACGTGCGCTTTACAAATACACATGTTATGTTATGTTATTTTCACCTTGGTGCTATGTAATAAATTAATAAAGTTCACGACTTGAAGAATTACCTCTTTGGTGGTGCCATGTTCTTCTGTGCGCAAGAGGAAGCTGTGTGGGAGCGCCCCGACCGCTGAGGAAAGGATTTATTTCACATTGGTTTTGGTACTATTTAGCTCAATGCCCCTCTCAGCACAGAATGAAGACAAATGGTTCTTGAGCAATTGTACGCCTTGCAGAGTCTTAAAAATCAATAAGGTATCATCGGTGAAAAGGAGGGCTGGAACCCTCCTTCCCACAAGACTTGGTGCATCAAACCCCTCCTTACTAAGGGGGTCAATCACCCCATTAATACACAAAGAAAAAAGGGTGGGAGCTAAAACACAGCCCTGTCCGACTCCTTGGACCACCCTAAATGGATCAGTGAGCTGTCCATCTGAGCCCCATCAAACCTGAGCCTAATTTCCCACATGCAGTCTCACTAAAATGTTCAAAAGCAAGGGGAGAATACCAGGTTTTCCAGTATTCTCCATATACTTTCCCGGGGAACAAGGTTGAATGCTGTACACAGATCTACAAAAGCAACATACAGCTTTCCCTCATGAGTACCACCTCGCACCAATATAGACACAGGAACCTAAGGACCTGATCCAAGGTAGTGATACCTGTGTAAATTCCTGCCTGGAAGTCAGATAGGATACCCTCCTCATTAATCCAATTCTGCAAATAAAACAATACTTGTTTGCAGAAATGTTTTTGCAGTAAATCTATCAAACTGATGGGGCTATACTTCGCCGGGCTTGCCCGATCCCTCTTCTGGTAGATGGGCAGAATCTCTGCAAACTTCCAGGAGGGTGGAATTGCAAGACCCAACAATATAGCATTCAACAGAATTTTTATATACTGACGCCACACTTCAGTATTGGCTTTAAATAAATAGTTAGGAATCCTATCTGGACCAGGGGCATGGGCGAGAATGCATGAATTAATGGTATTTAGAGTCTCAGATAGGGTAAAAACAAGAGTGTTATTACATTTCTTAGCATAGATACATTCGCTCACTTTGTCATCCATAGCTGATGCTCCACTGCTAGAATATAGCTTACTGAAAGGGTCTACCCAATCGTCGGGTTGTACACAAAGATCTAAGGCAGTTTGGATACCAGTAGTACAAGTAGAGGCCAGGCGCCACAATGTGAGGCTATCCTTAACAATCATGGCCTCATGAAGAGTTAACCACATTTTATCCTCCCACTCCTTCCTTGCCCTTGACAGAGCCTGTCTATATTTGGACCTACAGCTGGTTATATTATGGTGCATATTGGATTTCACTGTCACCAATAATTCACTTTTGGCTAACCTACAGAAGCAATTGTACCATGGGTTCACCTTATGTAAACTCACACCCACCTTTGGTGATTTACCCAGCAGATCCCTGATCCGGGTAAAAAGTGCAATGTGTCCCAACTCCAGCACCTTACATCTTGTGGATTTGGTGAGGATTGAAAGAAACTCTACTTCAGTTCTTACTTTTGTAACTACTGCCTCAAGAGTTAAGGGATTTTTTTCCACCCACTTCCACACTATATTTTTTGGGTTGTTAGATGCAGAAAGGCAGCCCTAGTCAAAGAGTCACCATCATATATATAGAATACAAATATAGTTCATGAGGAGATTCAAACTACACAAATAATAAATACAATACAATATTATATAGTGGTACCTAGGGAGTTCGGATGCCATCAGTTTAAAAAGCAACAATTGATATCATATGGCATACTTAAAATGAATTAAATAATCAGCTGTGACCTATCGGCTGATATTTTTTTCCAGCTGCACAGCGGGCCCAAATAAATTTGCCTAATTTTCCAGCCCTCCGGCCCTTCCTTTCATACACCCCCTTTTCAAGATTACAAATAGACAACATCCTCCCAAGCCATTGCTGAAATGTTGGAGCAAATGGATCCAGCCACGCCGAGGATAAACAAATTCTAACCACTGCCATAGCCAGAAACAGAAAATATATATGTGACCTAGGCAGTGCATCGCTACTGACCCCTAGCACCATTAATTCTGGAGTCAAGATTGCTTTTATTTTCAGGGATTGATCTAAAAACTTTTGAATATCCCTCTTCAGAGTTTCTAGGAGGGGGCATGTTGAAATCATATGTATTTGATCTGCTTCTGTACTACTACATCGGGGACAGTTGACCTTCGATTGTCCCCTCCATTGAGATATCTTAGCCGGGGTATAGTATAGCGAGAAAATAGTTTTGTAGTGCTGTGCTTGTAATCCGGCGAAGCAGAAGATGGTATTCCCTAACTCAAAAGAAGCTAAGAAGCAGCCACGATCTGTGCCTTGCTTTTGTTTCCATTTCTCCGCCTGCTTCTCGAGATCATCCTGCTTCAGTTGAGTCAGCCCCTCCTATATATGACTGCACCCCTCATTAGCCCTAACAACCTCCATGATAGAGTCTTGACTAAATCCCTTTGGGTCCCCTTTCTTCTTTTCTAGGAAGCTCTCTATTTGCAGGTACTTAAAAATGTATTTCCTCTCAACCCCAAAGTTAGCTTGAACAACATTAAATGCCTCAGTACTATCCACATCCATTATTTCCGCAATCCTCCGGATTCCCAAACCCTCCCAGCGTCACATAACTATATTATGAAAAATCTCTTGAAGTGCCGGGTTTTTAAAAAGCGGAGTGTAAAAATTCATCCTACCAAGCCCTATTTTCCTCTTAAAAGCCACCCATACCTGAAATGCAGCTGATAATGTTTTAAATCTAGCTCTCTTATAATAGCTAGGTTCATTATATTTCAGGAAGCAGTTTTGAGCCTCATCTCCTGACAGTAACTCACAGACATCTGGTGACCCCATCCTACTCCAGCGGTCCCCTGAATTCCCACCCACAAGAACCCTGCATATACTGTAGAGCTGTGGCCAAGTGATATAATCTGAGATCTTGCACTGCCCATCCACCCCTCTCTCTTGTGAGTGTCATGAACCTCAGTGCTCTCCTTGTCGTCCCAGAAGCTCAGATAAATCTGTTAAACATATCTTCCAACGCTTTTCAAATTCCAAGGGTATAGCCCTGCAGAGGTAAATGATTTTGGGTAAAAAAATAATCTTGATTATATTGCTATGGCCGACAATAGATAGATGGAGATTATTCATTCTATCATGATCTTTCTTTCCTTTATAAATGACCGGGGCTAAATTTTGTTCCACAATTTGTTCCAGCCCTGACGTGATATTTATCCCTGAATAGATAGCTGTCTGTGTCACCTTCCAAGCTATTTGTAACTATCTGAGTTTTTTGATGATTAAGTCAGTATCCTGAGATCATCCCAAATACCCGGGCCTCCTCCTCAATCTCAGCAAGTGCTAGTTGTAAATCAGCTGTTACTACCGCCAGGTCATCAGCATAACCCAGGATTTTAGTTTCACGACCTTGGAAACACATTGATCTAATATTCCTGTTAGCGTCAATCCTCCAAATCAGGGGATCCATATAGCATGGGTAGAGAAGAGGGGAGCAAGGACAATCTTGTCTTATCCCACTTGTAATCAAGAGTGGTTCTGTATGTCGCCCATTTAAGTGGAGCCGGGTGGCAGGTGCCAGATACAAGACCCGGATTGCATCATTGAAACCCTTTCCGATACCGAACCGCTTAAGAATGGCTCAAAGATAATCCCAGGAGATCCTATCGAATGCATTCGCCGCATCAAGCAAGATCAGCGCCATAGGGTCCCCCAAGTTTCTGCTGCATCAAACAGTGTTAACACCCTTCGTAGGTGATCGGTAGTGCTTCTGCCTGATATGAAACCATGTTGCCGAGGGGATATCACTTTGCCAATTATAAAGCTTAGCCGTGCGACAAATACTAGTGAAAATATCTTTGCATTGCTATTCATAAGCGTTATGGGTCTGTACGACACAGGTTTGGTTGGAGCTTCCCCTTCTTTAAAAAAATGGTGATGGTGGCCCAAGCCCATGACTCTGGGGCGGAAAACCCCGCTTGAGCCTGGCTGAGCATTTTCACAAGGTCTGGCCCTAAGATAGTAAGTAAGGTCTTATAAAATTCCAAAGGAATTTGGTCTGGTCCCACAGCCTTTTCAGAGGGAAGATCCTTAAGTGCTCTGTTTAGTTCATGTTTTCTGAGCGGAGCATCTAAATATTCAGCGTTTTCCGGGGAAAACTGCTCCAGTTGTATACAACTAAGATACTCTGTAAATAGGCAATCCGTGATTTGCTGATCCTCCCGGTATAGGTTCTCATAATACTTACGGAATTCCTCCTGAATACCTGTGGGACCAGTTACTAAGTTGCCCCTCTCGTTTTTAATCTCAAGGATCTCACCCCTGATTGTTTTCTGCCTGGACCGTACTGCCAGCATCTGTCCAACCCGTTCATTGAGATCATGACAATCCTGGCGATGTGCAAGATACTTTTCCGCCACTCTGCCTATAGAGATTTCTCCTATTGCATTCCTTGCCAAGGCAAGTTTAAGCAGTATATTCTCTATGGACGCCCCAGCGGTTATAGCACCAACAAGCTCCTCCTCAACATCTGCCAGCACTTTGTATAGAGCCATTAGGTGCTGTGTTTCCTTTCTTTTTCGCTGCAGATTATAGCTGAGCATCTCCCCCCTTAACACTGCCTTAAACACATCCCAGACCATACCACTACCTGCATTATTTCTATTAATCTCCAAAAACTCCTCAATCTATTTATTCATATGTGAGATATAACTTTGATCCTGCAGCAGGCCCCTTTCAAACGTCCAGGTGTATTCCATTCTTTCCACCTCTGTAAAGGTTGCTTACAACACCAAGGGTTTGTGATCCGACAGAACTCGGGGGTATTTTTCTATACAACAGCTCAAGACCAGCTGCTGGGTGACAAAAAAATAGTCAAGCCGTGCTACAGATTTATGGGGGGCTGAAAAATAGGTACTGCCAGGGTTGAGAGGCTTTAAATATGGCCACACATTGATTAGCCCGTTGTCTCCTGTAAGGGATGTAAGAGGTCTAAATACCTTATGTTCCTGACCAGCGTTATTGCCGGTATAACTGCCCCATAGCTCACCCATACCGTTAATATTCACATCGCCACAGAGTATTATCAGTGTTGGCCCCAGCGTTAACTCATTGTTGAGAAATTTAAAAACATCATGATTATCCCCAGTAGAACCATATATGAGAACAGATGGTAAAAACGTGTTTATAATTGCAGCCTTCAATTAGCAACCAGTGCCCATATTTATCCGAAGCATGCCTTTTAAAAATTATCTCCTCCGGGATAAGATGGCCGCCCCTCTGGTTCTGGTTCCTTGTGTGGTATTAGCAATAAGATTATACCCAAGCTGATCCATGAGCTTCCGCCTCGCACCCTCAATATGGGTTTCTTGTAAACATAAAATATTGGCGAAAAGTACTTTTAGATCTATTGCTACTTTCCGACGTTTGACATGATCATTTAGACCACATATATTAAATGTTGCAATTCAGATTCTAGTCATCTGAAGCAGCATGATGTTTTTAATGAGGCAGATCCCTTTATCTTTTCCACCTGGCCCTTCTCTCGGATACATCAGCCGCCTCCTCATCCTTCATCCCAGTTTCTTAGATCTCCTCATGTACCATGATTTTTCTTTTTTTTCCCCTCCAACCCCTCTGTGCTCCTCCTTTCCTGTGCCCAAGCCCTCCCCCCCTACCCACACCATCCCACCCCCAGAACCCCATAGCTCCGGCCCACCCCGTCCCTCCACCCCGTCCACCTAGCCCTGAAGGCAGGCAGACCAATGAGGTATGGGTGATGTAGTCCGTGCTTGGAACCTCCCCCGCCGCTCAAGCCCTGCGACTGCAATTACCTCTGGGTTTAAAAGAGAACCCCCCATCAAAGTCTGGCCAGTGCCAGACCACATCCATTTTGCGAACCATAAAATAGAAAGACAAGAGAAAAAAAATGTTTTTGCTCTGCCATGCTACAGCATTTCCTCCATACATTCTTTGGCTTTTATCTCTGAGGTAAAAACTCTACTTTGTTTTTTATAAATTCTTTTCAGGCGAGCAGGATTCAGGAGATAGGCTTCCACCACTCGTGCCTGACACGGTTGTATCAGCTGTCTCAGCCTCCAGCATCTCCCAATGGTAACATGGCAAAAGTCAGTCCTAGTAAAAAAAGACTGACCCTCGTAGGTCCTTTTAGTATCTGGACTTGCCTTAACGAACACAGCTTTGAGGAGTAAAAAATTCCCAAAGTAGATGATGTTGCTCTGGGCTTCTGTGCTTCTCCAGTATGTGGCTGGCCAGATTTTTTCAAACTAAGAGGAAAACAGTGTGTACTTGTTGGATTTCCAGCTCCCAATTCCATTGTCAGATTCAGCATGTAGCCCCGAATATCTTTTCCTTCAACCCCTTCATCAATGCCTAGGACTCTAAGGTTATTACGGCGCTGACTGTTTTCAAAGTTTTCAATTTTCCGAAGAATATTAGAGATTTGTGCGTTTTGTACGTCTGCAAGCTTTTGAGTTGTGGTGACATAATTTTCCAGGGTGGTTGTTCGTTCTTCTATCAATACGAGCCTCCCATTGAACTCGGAGCATGCTTTAGCCACCTTCCTGACTGCTCCTTGTAGTTTTTTCGTGACCAGTCAGTTTTTTTGCCATCAGCTTGAGTCTCTTCCTGATGATGTTTTATAGTCTCATAGATCAGTTTTAGGGAGGGTTCCCCATCTTGAACATCCACAGCATTGGTATGAGTACCTTCCTGTGAATCCTGATAGATTTTACGCATGGCTGAGTGATCCCATTTTAATGTGACACCTTACCCATGCCTTTGTAGCCCATCGGAAGCATGTCCTTGCCGCATGGTATCTTTGCTCTGTCTGGATTGCCTTTTTATTAATCGTAGTGCCAAGACATCATACTGGCTACCTGTGCTGCAGCTAGAGGTCTGTAGAATAATATCAGCCTCAGATTCACTGGAGCTAATGTCCGAACCATCGGTAACCATCCCCACCCTTTTCCCTCCTCCCAAGCACCACTTTAATGCAGAGGATGAGTCCAGACACTTTTACCCAGAGAGGGAGACATCTCCTAGTTACTACAAACAGGGGCACTCAGTGCGGCACACAGGTACTTGTCAACAGATCATTATCCTCTGCTTAGCAGGCAAATCAATATGTTTCAGCCCACGACTCGGTGCAGGGTGAAATGCTATGCCCCAACCCCAGTCCGGGTGGCAAAGTACTGGCTGGCACCCCTCCAGAGCCCTGGCTGTAGCTGACGGCTTAAGTTCAGAGACTCTCGGCCAGATGCGGCTCATCTGCTCGGCTCCACTCCTGCACCTGACACCCTGGATACTGCCCTCAAAACCTTCCTGCTGCTGCCTGCTTCACCAGTACTATGGGCTGCGCTGCTACCTGCCATGCCTGCCACTGAGGTGCAGACTCCTCTCAAGATCAGCCTGGACACCCCTATGGAGGATTCACCTCCCACTGTCCCCTGCACCCTTCTAATCATGGAATATTCCCATTCCACCTCAGGAGCTCCCTCTCCTGCACCTTACTCCCTCTCAGTTCCCACTCCTTCTGTCTCTGCATCATTTTCACTCCCATGCCAGGGCTCTCCTCCATCTGCTGCACCTTCCTCACTCCATCCACTCCTGCGCTCTCCTCCCCCGTGTGGGATTAATCTCCCACTCCTGCTGTCTTGTTCATACTTGCCACCGTGGAATATTCCCCTCCCACTTCAGGGTTCTTCTCACTCCCATGCACCTTCGTCACTCCACCCTGTCCTGGACCTCCCTCACTCTCAGCACCATCTTCACCACTCTAACCCACCTTCCAATATGGCTCCTTTCTTGCACCACCCTGTGCTATTCTATGTAAACACCCAATCTATTTTATCCACGTCTCTAACCGCCTCACACTAGTGATTGCACTTTCACACTTAGTGCTTTTCTTTTCTCTCACTAAATGTTTATCATTTTGGGCCCGCCCCACCCCAGGCTACCACACTTGACTGCTCCTACTCCATTCTGTTTTACACATTCCACTGCCAAACAAGGAAATCACCCCCAACTCTCCCATTGCACCCTTTCTCATTGCAATACATCAGCTCCTGGACAATCTGACAAACATTACTGTCCCTCCACATCCTGCACACTTCTGCACATCTGTACTTGTAATTGTTCTTTTCTTTATCTCTCTTTCCTGCACTGCACTGCTCGATGCCATGTGTGGTAGAACAGATAAGCTGTGCCTCACCAGGAGCCGGGTGAGGTGAGCGATGCCCAGGTAGCTGTCTCGATACCAAAGGGGATGATGGACGGAGCGCTTGAGCAAATCAAACACTCACCCCCAGTCAACTGATCTGGGTTTAATCCATCATCATTCTTTAGCTCACTCCACCACCCCAGTTCAGACATGGCTATATGCAAATCAGTCTGACCCTGTGCCTCATGGGAACAGTCCAGCCCGAACTGCCAAGCCATGTCTTCCCTGGACCGGAAACAAGCATCCTGGGACCGGTTTCTGGCTATTCAGCCGTCATCAGCCAGGCTAGCTTGAATCCAGTGGCAAAGTGAGCAAGGGACCCACGTCTGGGCATACCTTGCCAACTTAGGGCGAACAAAGCGATACCAAAGGGGATGATGGACGGAGCGCTTGAGCAAATCAAACACTCACCCCCAGTCAACTGATCTGGGTTTAATCCATCATCATTCTTTAGCTCACTCCACCACCCCAGTTCAGACATGGCTATATGCAAATCAGTCTGACCCTGTGCCTCATGGGAACAGTCCAGCCCGAACTGCCAAGCCATGTCTTCCCTGGACCGGAAACAAGCATCCTGGGACCGGTTTCTGGCTATTCAGCCGTCATCAGCCAGGCTAGCTTGAATCCAGTGGCAAAGTGAGCAAGGGACCCACGTCTGGGCATACCCTGCCAACTTAGGGCGAATAAAGCGATACCAAAGGGGATGATGGACGGAGCGCTTGAGCAAATCAAACACTCACCCCCAGTCAACTGATCTGGGTTTAATCATCATCATTCTTTAGCTCACTCCACCACCCCAGTTCAGACATGGCTATATGCAAATCAGTCTGACCCTGTGCCTCATGGGAACAGTCTAGCCCGAACTGCCAAGCCATGTCTTCCCTGGACCGGAAACAAGCATCCTGGCACCGGTTTCTGGCTATTCAGCCGTCATCAGCCAGGCTAGCTTGAATCCAGTGGCAAAGTGAGCAAGGGACCCACGTCTGGGCATACCCTGCCAACTTAGGGCGAACAAAGCGATACCAAAGGGGATGATGGGCGGAGCGCTTGAGCAAATCAAACACTCACCCCCAGTCAACTGATCTGGGTTTAATCCATCATCATTCTTTAGCTCACTCCACCACCCCAGTTCAGACATGGCTATATGCAAATCAGTCTGACCCTGTGCCTCATGGGAACAGTCCAGCCCGAACTGCCAAGCCATGTCTTCCCTGGACCGGAAACAAGCATCCTGGGATGGGTTTCTGGCTATTCAGCCGTCATCAGCCAGGCTAGCTTGAATCCAGTGGCAAAGTGAGCAAGGGACCCACGTCTGGGAACACCCTGCCAACTTAGGGCGAACAAAGCGATACCAAAGGGGATGATGGACGGATCGCTTGAGAAAATCAAACACTCACCCCCAGTCAACTGATCTGGGTTTAATCCATCATCATTCTTTAGCTCACTCCACCACCCCAGTTCAGACATGGCTATATGCAAATCAGTCTGACCCTGTGCCTCATGGGAACAGTCCAGCCCGAACTGCCAAGCCATGTCTTCCCTGGACCGGAAACAAGCATCCTGGGACCGGTTTCTGGCTATTCAGCCGTCATCAGCCAGGCTAGCTTGAATCCAGTGGCAAAGTGAGCAAGGGACCCACGTCTGGGCATATCCTGCCAACTTAGGGCATATCAGGACTGAGTGTAGGAAAGTATCCTTTTTGGCATGGTTACCCCGCACTTTTTGCCTGACTCTGATGCATCTTTGATTAAGTTTGCACTGGGTTCCTCCTAACCAGGTTCTCAGTGCCTGTGTTCTTTCCCAAAAGTTTTCATTTGTTTCCACAATTGGCACACCTCTGGCTCACATATAAGTCCCTTGTAAAGGGTATTAGTGGTATCATGGGCCTTGTGACCAGAGAGGGTCTATAAGGGCTGCTGCATATATTATTCCACCCTAAGAGACCCCTCACCAAACACAGGCATACTGCCACAGTAGCCTGTGTGTTTTGGTGCAGGTAAAAGTTAAGAATCAACCTGATGCACATCCCTGTGTGCCAGGCCCACCAGCACTGCAAGAGGCATAGGTATGTCACCACTATAGCTGACCTTACAGCCCTAAGGCAGGGTGCTCTATAACTCGTGTGAGGGCATAATTGCAATTATGCAACTATAGTGTCCAAGTCCATTCTTAACATTATAAGAGCACAGTGAAGCCATACTCAGTACATGGGCTGGGAGCTTGTCACTACGAGTTCCACAGTTCCATGATGGCTTCACTGAATTCCATGATTTTTGGTACCAAACATCTCAGCTTAATAAACCCACACTGATGCGAGTGTTGGATTTATTAAGAAATTTACCCACAGGGCACCTCAGAGGTTCCCTGTGAAATACTACCAACTGGCTAGTGTGTGCCTGACTGGTCCACACCAGCCTGGTACTTCTAGATATGTTTCTGACCCCCTAAGGTGTGAGCCTTTTGCACTCGTGGGTCAGAAACAAAGCCTGTTCTGGGAGGAGGTGCTTCACACCTACCCCCAAGCAGGAACAGCATAGAAAGGAGGTGAGCCACAAAGGTTCCCATCCTTTGTTATGCTGACCAGGGCCTCTCTAACTAGTGGAGATGCCAGCCCCCCTGACCAAGCCCCATTTTTGACAGCAAGGTTGGTGGGAAAATTAGTAAGCAAGAGAGGTGTGTTCCCTCTCAGCCAGGGCCACCCCTAAGGTGCTCTGAGCTGAAGTGTCCACCTCCTTTCAGAATCCTCCATATTGTTTTGGAGGACTCTAGCTAACAGGGTTAGGGATTTGCCCCTCCCCAGAGGGAGTGGACATGCAAAGGGTGTAGGCACCCTAAAGGTAAGTAGTCCACTGGCTACTACCTTCTGAGCCCTGTAACACCCCTAAAGTTAGTATTTAGGGGCACTCATGAACCTTAATCCTCAGATTACCAATGATTTATGAAGAAGAGGACAAAGAACGACTGGTCCCTGCGTGACTAGAAGCTCCAGCCATTGACTTGGTCCCAGCCCTACCAGCCTGTCTGCGCACTTTGAACTTTGCAAGCTTCCATGACTAGTCCCGCAGACGAGCGCCTCCAAAACCCTTGGAGGACTGCCTGCCTTCCATAAAGACTCCTGACCTCCTGTGGGCAACTGTCCTGTCCAAAAGTAAACCAACTTTCAAAGACCAAAGTTCTGCCTGCGGAACCGCAAAACCAACTACCTCTGCACCCGACGCCCACGGCCCGAGTCAATGTGGCCCACCGGTCCAGCAAAGGTTCCCCAGAATTTCTGAGCAAGGGTCCACCATAGGCTTACCCCTGCTGGACTGTACGTCGACACCTGTAGCTTCTGCATGAGGATCCCCTCCAACTGCGAATTGCACCAGTAAGCTGTTTTCCGACACCAAAGGGCACCCCTGCACCCGGAGCCCCTGGGCCTTAGGGAGATCAACTTATGGTGTCTTGATGCTCCAGCCATCACAACTTTCCTGTGCAGCTATAGCTCTCCTTCGATCAGCCTCCTGGCCTGAGCCTGCAGCCTTTTTCCGACTTTAAGTTTCCCCATTGGTTTGCATTGGGTGCCCGATGCTGTGTTGGCACTCTGCATCTGGCTGCCCCTATGCCGCTGGAGGAGTAAGTTTGGTGCTGCCTTGTGCCCCCCCTGTGCTTACCTTAACCCCAGGCGACTGGGTTACCAAACCGTGCTACTTACCTGTAAGTAGTACCACTTCAATTGCCCCAGTTCTCCATTGGATAACATTGGCACCAGATACCGAGTTTGGCCTCTGCACCCAGCTGCACCAGGACAGTTGGTGCAGTTTTGTCACTTACCTGAACCATGCCTGGTACTGATTCCTTATGCGGAAACTCAGTATCGTAAATTGTTTACTTACCCGCATATTGTTGATTGTGTTTCCTCCCATAGGATAACATTGCATTGCTGAAAAATGCAGTGTCCACTTTTTACATTGAAAAGCATTGATTTTGCAATATGTATTTACATGCAACAAAGTACCTTTGGTTCTATAAAATAAATATACTAGAAGTATTATTTTTACAAACCATTGGTTTCAGATTTAGTCATTGAGTGTGTGTATCATTTATTGCCTGTGTGCGTACAACAAATGCTTAGCACTGCCCTCTAATAAGCCTAACTGCTCGCCCACACTACCACAAAAGAGGGCATTAGTATTATCTACTTTAGCATCTGTAAAGCCTCCGGGGATCCACTGGACTCTGCACATTATACCTCATTTTGGTATAGTATATACAGAGCCAGCTTCCTACACACATCACGACCTTGCCTCATTTTGTAACTTTGTTTAACACTTACATACTTTTCACCTTCTCTCAGAGACCACTCTCCCTGCACACTCACCCACCACTCACTCTGCACAGTCACCCTGATATTGCGCTTGCAGTCAGATGCTGCTCATCCACCACTGACACAGTGCTGACTTTGCTCTCACACACTATTGACATACCTCTCACCCAACACTGACATTCCTCTCACCTTCCACCCACTCCTCCCACCTTGAACTGAAACTGCTCATCCTGCACTTATACTATTGACATACCGCTCATCCTATACTCGCACACCTCTTACCTTCTACAGGGTAACATCTCTCACCCCGTACACTCACACAATTCTCATTCTGCACTGAAGACACATCAATCACCATGCATTGAGGCACTTCCACCCTGCACTTAGACACTTATCAACCTTCATTCATGCACCAGAGCACTCACACCATTCTCCCTGCACTCTACACTACTTCCATACTCCTTGACTAATTATTAATCCATAGGCGAAACCTAATGCATTTACCAATGCTTGTTTATACTTGCCTCAGGTGCCATTCTACACCCCGTCAACTCCCTTCCTACCCTCCTATCTTCTTCTCAAACCCCTTTCCCCCTCCTCTGCTGACACACACCAACACTGCCATTCGCACCACCAACAACTTGGCACTAGGGTGATCAAGCTACGCTGTGAGTGAATCGGAATATTTGAGGAGGTCTAGAGAAGTCTGCGCTGAAAGGCCAGTCACTGCTTTGATGTATGACTGAACTCTGAACACAAAATGGGCCCCCTGCTGCTTCATTTTATTCACCAGTGGAAGCTGGGGAGCCAAATGTCTTTCCGCCTAGGGCGCTATCCGGGCAAGGCAGGCTCTGCCTGGAGCTCCTGGACCTAGGATCTAATGTGAAATTACTGTATGCACCATCCCTTTTGACGCCAGTGACTTATTAGCCCAGGATAACTGCTGCAGCTAGCAGGGTATGATGGCATCTACGCCAGTTAAATTGCAAGCAGTGGTAATGGCAATGTTACTAAAACACCAATGTGTATTTTTTATGCTTATATGTTCCATTAGCTAAAGAAATATAATTTAGTTAGTTATAGGGTTTCCTTCGTTAATTGCAATAATTAATCCACTCCTCAGTTATTATTACTCCAAAAAAGGTAGGAAAACCTCGGCTTCTTAATTGATACTAAATGCCTTCTAAGTTGCTAAGTAAAACGTTTCTCATCGAAAAATAACTGTTGATAAATAAAAGAAAACTACATACAAAATTATTCAAAAATAAGCCCTGACCAGAAACATATTATCCACAGGAAGAGCACAAATGCTGGCACTCCGCTACAGAAATGCACAGATGGCTTGGAACTCCTACGCAAACAGAACCAAAGGGGAAAAAAAAACGATTTAACACTACAGTCAGTAGGAATAGCAGGCTATGATTTAATTGCAGAAGAGTGCAGGCGGGATTGCAAAGCGTGAGTCTCCACGCGTTTTACATAGCTCTTTTAGCAATCGGCAAAATCTTCTCCATTTTCACATGTGCTTCAACAACATAATTAACTATAATGCATTAATTTAGAATCGCATGACAACAACCCGTGTCCATTACTTTGGAAATGCAACTCTCTTATCCAATTATGTTTCAAACAGCAGTTGCAATTCATTTAGCAATACGCAGACAAGTATTTCCAGTCGTTTTAAAAAATGAGCCTAACGTCAACTGTAACAATGTGTACAGCTAATGTATAAAGGTGTTGATAATTCAGAAGTCTTGAAATTCCACTATTCAACAAAAGCTATACATGTTCATATCTTAGCCTCAGTTAATAATGATGTGCCAGATGACATTCAAGGACCATGAATTATTTTTGAATTTGTATGGTTTTCAAATGCCCATTATAACTCATTTGTTGTTGGTGTGAAATGATGTCTTAAAATCTTGAAACATGCCCTTTTGGAACCAATTTGCAGCCATCTTGGTTTCGCATCCTGAAGATATAAGACTATTTAGATGGGAGAAGAATTCGTTTACAACAATTGTCTAGAAATATAATCAATAAAGAGCAACACAATTGAGTTCCATAGAATGACTGCTATCAAGAAACCATTGCCAGCACTACCTACTCAATGAACATACCACCAAGCTAGCATCTGGAGCAGTAAAGATGGTGAAGCCGCTAGTACGCTGCTTACAGTTCTCTGTGCCCCTACCACAACTGAACTGATATGCTTCTGTTTTCAGCTGCACACCCTGTATCCCTGCACCTTCTCACATAGGGCTTTTTTACAAAGGCATTTTCATCTTTGACTGTATGTTTACAGCCAAAAATACCTCAAGTTATGCCTGCATTGAATTCACTAAGGGATTCCTGTCATGCATAAATCAATTCACTGCTGTGGATTCCCCTGCCATGAATGCAGAGAAATCCACAGTATTGATTCCCAGTGAAGGAGTAGGAAATGGATGTTCCAAGTTATGGATTGCCATGGAAGTATGTATGTTTGGGTACTAACCCAAGTCTGACCCCTTCCCACCCTAGAAAGCACTCCAGATTTACTCAAGCCAAGAGCAGGAGTAAATCCCTTCAAGAAATGTGATTATTATTATTTGGGGTAGGCAGCTACCCACCTTAAGGAATAATCACACAGGACGAACCCTCAAAGTCACTAAGTTAACCTGAGCTCAACACCCTGATATCCATTGCAGAATGCAGCCTGGCTTAAAAAAGGACAATGTGCAAATTATATATGCCGTACCAAAAAGGAATAAAGTTAAAAGGCAAAATATTACAAAAACCAAACACCAAAATGACAAAAGTCCAAAAGAGGACCCGGAGAACTGCAAGAGCAATAGACTAATAGGTCTATTAGCGCTACCTTCATAGATTTGTTGACACTCACAAACAATACAATAAACCACATATTTTGTATTGCAATAGAATAAACGTTTTCTGTTCTGCTTCATCTTACTACTGTATTGAAAACAGATTTTTATTGTTTGCATATTGGCAAGCAATGCAATGAGTTGAAATGACTCAGACGGAATTGCAGTGACAATTCCATTTTTGTAGAGGAATTGCGTTCCTTGGAGGAATGTTTCCGGAAAAGAGGATACTCTGAGGCAATGCTTTTGAAAGGCCAAGGGGAAAATCTTGAAGACCAAACGCAACACTCTTTTACAGAACAACAAACACAAAGCTGGTAATGACAGAAAAATAGCATTCCTTTCATCATACAGCTGTCTCAGTCACTCAATTTATCAGTTCGTACACAAACATTGGCAGTTACTACAATTGAACACTATTCTAGACATTTGTCTACCTGTTAAACCCTGAATTACACATAGCAGAGGACATATTTTATGTAAGATCTTGTGCCAGAGCTTTCTGGACTCTCACTGTCATGATACTGTTCAAACGTGGCTCCAAAAGTGACCCAAAGGTTTCTTAAAGTGTGTCATTGCATTGCTTGCCAATATGCAAACGATAAAACTCTATGTTTTCAATATAACACTAAGAGGAAGCACAATATAAAAATGTCATCAATTGCAAAACAAAATATGTTGTTTATTGTATTGTTTGTGATATTGTCAACAAATCTATGTAGGTAGCACTATTAGACCTTTTGAGGATAGAATTTTGGAACACATCAGAGCAATTAGAAATGGGAACACCAACTATCCATAGGCAGTACATTACAACTCCAGTCATCCTTACTCTCAAGTTATGAGTATAAGATTCCACTGCATTGCTCTTGAGGAACCTAAACCAAAAGGGTGATACAGAACCTCAGTCCTTGGAAAAGTGGAGACCACATGGATCATCAAACTTAGGACTGTGGACAAAGGAGTCAACATGGACAGAGAATTACATGTTTTGTTAATGGATTGACGCATGTTATTTTGGTTCTGCCCACAGAAATATTCTGTTATTTGTTCCTCATATGTTGCTGCTCTATTTTGTATTGTATCAGAAATGCCAATCCTATAACAGGTACATTGTGTGACATACATAGTGTGAGCAACATCATACATATTATCCATTTGTTCATGCGGGTGGGCATTTCCATCCTTTCACAAGTTCCTAGTACTAGGTGTTTGGCCTAATTAAACTCTGTGGATTTGCATGTTACCAACATTAATATGTACTAATATGAGCCTTTAATGGACATCAGACAGTTTTAATTTCCTTTCCATTTAACTCATCAAATTCTACTATGTTTTGTCAAAACTTTCTTGGACTTTTTTACCCAAATTTCTGACTGGATCGAAAACTCTGACAGGGGAACCCCCCCTTTTTAGGTCTCGCCTACGCAGCGCGCATGCGCTGCATAGGCAAAAAGACCTTTTGCAATCGATTCGGCTTTTCAGCCAAAAACGTGCACGCGTTCCATTGCCTTCAATGGCAACGCGTGCACGTTTGGCGATTCACTTGCGGGAGCGAGCAGCTGGGGCCATATGGTAGCAATTATCGCTCCTGGCGCCGCTCGCTCCCGCAAGGGAATCGCACTCCCCCCACCCCTCCCACTTCTTTAACCCGGGTCTGTTTCACTTTAGCGGCCGTGGCGCGGGCCGCACTTGTGTTTCAGTGCTTGCGCGCGGCCGTGTCAGTTTCACGGCCGCGGCCAATGCTTGTTTAAATAGTTTTCGGAAGGACGATTGGTTGTCCACAGTCCACGAGGTCTGGGGAAGAGAGTTCCAGAGTTTGGCTGCGTTGAAGCCAAAGGATCGCCCTCCACTGCTTGCCCTTATAATAGGGGGACACGAGCCCATGGCGCGTTGTAGGATCTGAGGGCTCTCTCGGGGGTGTACGGGGCAAGAAGCTGCCGAAGCAAATATTTCAGGCATTTGTTTAGTGAACGCGTTTCTACTCCTTTATTTACACACGCTCTTGCAGAGCAGGCGCGCCAGGGGAGGACGGCGATGCATTTCTGACAAGTGCTCTGAATATTTGGTGGTAGTGGTTCACAGCTCTGACACTGGTGCAGACAAGCATGACGTCGAACTCACTGTCAGAATAAACACAGACGCGGGACTTCGTTACGATGAAAGTTCACACTGGGGCCTACGTTACAGTAACCATAATGCTGAAATACACGAGTTAAGAAGGTAGGACCTGCAAACTAGGCGCACCATAGGAGCTGGAAGTATATAGGGCCTGCCCAATATGTACACTGCGGCAACGTATTATTTTGGATTCAAAATGTTCTTAAGCTCCGCGGTGGGGGCTATGTTTGCTAGACACGGCATCTTGTACAAGCTACTCGTGATTAAACGATGCTTGTGCCGGACACTCGCTATACAAAAGCCTGCTATTCCTGTGGGTTGGAAACACCTTTGCACTGTTTCCCAGGTCGGCACCCTCCAGTCCAAAAGAGCAAGAGAGCCGGTGGTCTGGGCCGCCATGCCACCCTCTCAGGTGTTCTTACCCTCAGCTGCAGGCCTGGGGCCACGTTGCAGGAGCGCGAGTCGAGTGAGCTACAGAGGGTGATGTTCAATGGGTGTATTATTTTACCAGCCAGCTCATAATATAATGCTAAAAAAACTAGTGTGCAACCTTCACTCTAAGAATATAACAGCACTGTGCCGCATACTCCTGAACAAACCACTTTTGGAGCTCCACAGTTTCTTATACAGCAGACAGCGCTTCATTTATGCTGGTAGTTGCAGTTGGCAGGCATCAGCACCCATTTTGTAGCCAGCAGGACTTATTTTTTTAACCAGCAAACTTCGAACCATTGTAACACAGCGAAAGGCAGAAAAGAGAGAGAGGAGGAGGAAGAGAAAATTGGGAAATCTGTGACAAAAGGAGAAAAGTGGGATGGGAAAACCGCAAGAGTGAGCAAAAGAGAAAGAATAGTGTGATGGAAGCAATAGGCAGGTGTGAATCAAAAGTAGGTAACCCCTGTATTTTTGGTGTAGAATACATTTTTAGGTCTCACCTACATGCATCTTTTAGTTATTTGTTTTTTAAGCCTCATTGTGGAAAATCCCAATAATTGCATTGGGCAGCGAACCAGCTTATTGCTTACCATTGATTGGCTTTCTTGTCACTCGTTTGCTTGCATCTTATTCGTTGGCTTTCCTTCCTCTTCTTTTGTTGGTCTCTTCCCTGGCGCACTAGATTTTTTTTAACCATTCTTTTGATTGGGTGACTTGTATTTTTCGACTGCTTACATTAATGGAACTACATTTTGCTTTTTCTTTTACACTCACTGCGGGTGCATATATTTGTTCTTCCTCTTTCGCGTGCTGCGACCTGTCACATCCTCGCTGGGCTCTCGGTGTTACTCCTCCCTGCCCACATGCTTGTCCATTGCCTCCTCCACCCCTCCCTGGCCAACTTTTCTAGATTGTGCCTAACCAACAGCTTTTAGATCTCTGTTGGCGAAAAGTGGGCGTAGAGACCGCCTATTGCTTACCATTGGTTGGCTTAATTGTCACTCTTATTTGCTTGCTTCTTGTTCGATAACTAGCCATCCTCTTCTTGTGTTTGTCATTCCCCTGGAGCAAAGCCTTCTTACCATTCTTTTGATTGTCTAGATAACATCCACCTACTCCTCGCTTTCAAGGACCTACATTTTTTTTTAAACACTGCATGTGTTTTCCTGATTTCTTCCTCTCATGCTTCTCCCCTGTCACATACGCACCCCTTCCACACTCTGTGTTGCTCTCTCCCTTGTTTGATGCTTTTCCCCTCCTCCTTTATCCATTTATCCCCCCACCTAGCTTTATTTTAATTTTTATTGTTGCTTTCTCTCATCTGCTCCTTCGTTGCTCATCCACCCCTCGCAGTCCTTTTAACATTTAGTTTAAATTTCTTTTTACATTTCTTGGAGGGCCGGTTTGCTGCTGGCCTATTCTGCTTGCAGAAATGCGCTTTTGCACAATTAAAAATTATTTTTTAATCATTGCCACACCAAGTAGCATCAGCCATCTTGGAATGGTAACTAAAATAAATCAACAATAAAATGGCTCCTGTGTCATTCAGTAAGCGTGCACGTGTCAGAAGCTCTAGCCTAAGACACGTATTCAGAAGTCTCATTACAACACATTTTTTTTCTTTTTTCCTTCTTTCTTGCTGTTGCTTCACATCACTAACAAGCACTGATAAAACCAACAATCCCAAAGGCAAGTCCTATTGGTTTGTCAAAAGCTTGTTTTATTTTATAGTTCTAACTCCGCCATCAAGCTCCTTAATTACTCCCCATACCGTGGAGGAAGGGATTAATGTGAGCGCCCTTGTGTGTTTCCAGCATGTATCGGCCGAGCCACAAGTTCTCCTGTCAGATGCTGGACATGCTCTTTATTTATGTGATAGTTTGGGTCTTTCTGAGCACAGCTGCTAGTTGGGCATTACACAAAACGAGCGTAAATATTAGCTGTGGCAATGTTCCACTTTGTGCATTACACGTCAGCCCTGTGTCTGTATATAGAGCACAGTTATTTGAAATTTTACTGACGGGTTTTGGTTTTTCTCAGCAGTCAGTGCATAACTACAGTGCACTTTCCTTCCAGTATTCCCCCACATAACGGATACCCACGTTGACAGGATAGCAGTCTAGGGTAAGCATTGGGGGTGGGAGGGTTAACAGCAAAATATGCCAATTTATTTTTAACAGCAAAATTGTTAAATGCTTTGAGGGTTAGTACTAGAATTGTAATAACATATGTCATTTATGGTGCTTATTCCACCATATCATTTATTTTTCTTTGTTGCCCATGGTATTTCAATAAATGACATTTTGCACCAGGAAAAATTAAAAACTTGCCGGCAGCTTTTCAAATGCTGCTTGACACAGAACCGCTTATGTGATGCAGCCCAAAGCTTTTTGGTTCCATGCATTGTAGTGGGGACACTGTGAAGCTGGGAGGCATTGTCATCAAAGTGCGCTCATGTGTACAGTGCTTTCCGATTGGACGGAAGGACACAGTAATGCGTTCTGTACATGGCATGCCTTCAGGCCCCGCCCTACAGTAAGACTTAAGGGACGAGAGACATGTTAATAACTGGATAATAGATGTTTTCTGCTTCCTGGAGTCTATTGCTGGATTCTGCAGGGGCAGTGTCTGGTATGCAGGCGATTTTTATCTGGAAAGTTTGAATATGCTAGCTCCAGACTTAGCTGTACCCTCATAAATGTGGTAGTAGGAGAATCAAACACAGGCAAATAGGCTGGAAAGATAGTAAAATAATTCTCCTCTTTGCTACTTCTTTTGTACATGAACTGGAAATTACAGGACTTGCCAACAGCATATTAACCAATCTTTCAAAGATTACGTTATTTTCACAAAAATCGAATTTCTGTGTATATCATCAGTTTATCAGTCTACATTAAAATAGATTTACCACCAGCAATTTGATTTGATTTAATTTCTTATAAAGCGCAAACGAATTCCCTGAGGCGTCTTGGCGCTGAGCAATTAATAACGCAGCCCAGCTATTGAAAGCAAGCAAGAGGCACAAGCTACTCCGCATTCTGTTTGTTTACCTAGGATTCAGCATTGACCAATCCAGCAGCTCATTTTTTTTCTTTTGTGAAATGTTTTTGTGTGTTGGGTGTGACAGTATGGTGCCAGGTATGACGATGTGTGGTGCACACGTGTGATTTTGCCAGATAGTGTTTGTGAGTAGTTGTGTCTGAGTAAAGAGGATACACGTGCTGGCAGACTCATTTGAGAGGTCTAATATGTGATTGGCATGGAGCCTGAATTATAAGTACCGGGGCCCTCGTCAGGAGGCCACCACTCTTTGCATCACACATTGCCACTGTACTTAAACAACTGCTAACCATCACACTGCTACAAGTGTGACGATTCAGGCTCTTTGAGGCAGCCAAAGTTTAAGAATGGCTTGGGTGGCTGGTATTAGTTGTTTGCTATGTATGTTGAATTAACAAACAACTGTTTTTCTGCCCTGTATGTGGGAATGACGTTACATTCACCTTTGATCGAAAACTCCCCATTGTTTGGGGCAGCATCCCTCTCCTCCCCTTAATTCACAGAAGGCTGCAAACTGAAGTAGAAAAATCATCTACGTATTCTACTTAATTCCGGGTCAAGGAATCTTCACTATCTCACTTTTGGGATGTTTTTAACAAGATGTTCATAAACAGTGTTAAAGCAGTTTACCTGCAGGTAGGTGATGAGAATGTCTCAGGTGATTAAAAATATGGCAAGTGCATGAGGTTTCATTCTAATTTCTCTGCCTATAAAGGTGTGTTCCCATTAAAAAACCCTGATGCAAATAACATCACGGCACTGCTTCTCTTTATGCACTCTGTCTAATGGTTGTGTAATGGTTTGTTTTGGTTATTTCCCAGGCTATTTGATGTGACTTTTGTTTTTTTATGTTTGAGTCTCTAAGAATTTGGGGCAGTGACATTACTTTGATAGGCCGCTTATGAGTATTAGCAGTGAGTTGAGTCTATATGGAAATAGACTGCTTGGGCAGTGAAAGGAGACTCTTGAATAAAACCAATACCAAGGTTGTGCCCTGTGTGGACAGATGGAACCAGGTCCGGAGGAGTTGATGTGTCAAAGTAAGTGCCAGAGTGTGTGAATTGTAAAGATAGTGACACATGATTCACGTTGGCTTTAATGTAGTTTGTTTAGTAGCCACAGTTAGATGGTTAGAGTTCATCAGTCTGTAATATTGAAACTAGATGCACAGTTTTTTCTGCCATTTTGTATTTGATGAAACAGAAGAGCAAATAGATGCTTGCACCATTTTTGTTGTCTATTGCAGTTTTCAGCAGATCCTGATCCCACGCGTGACTAAATGTTTTGCACGGTGCCTTGCTAGAACCATACCTATCAATGGAATTTGTAATAGCGTCACTCTACGATATACTTTACGGCACAAATTGGGAGGTAAATTAAGAAGAAAGCAAAAAAGAGCAAAACCTAAAAAAAAGTCAGCAACTAAATAATGTAGTGTACAATGAAAAAAAACAAGCATTGGCATAGCCAATAGGTCTCGCCTTTGGGAACTTATAAGTGTTTAGCCATGCAACACTTGATGTTGTTGCCCCAAGGATATTGTGCTGGATAACTAAACACTTATAAGGTCCCAAAGGCGAGACCTATTGGCTATGCAAATGCTTGTTTGATTTGGCACTGTTTTCTCCATTAACCTCACAGGTCACGTCCTTCCTTTAGAGTTTAATATACACATCGTATACTGAACATTAGACATTGATATTAACCCAAAATGGCGAACGCATTTCACCAAAAGGAGTTATAGTATCTTTTCTGTTCTTACAGTTCACACATTATTTTTGACGCTTCGCTTCTGTTGAATCGAACGTATTCTCGATTACCTTAAAAGATCGCAAACATTTTTTAAGTCTCTACTAACTATGCTGACATGACCATCTTATTCGTGGGTTTGACTTTTTACTTAATCATCCTCTATGGATACTGACCTAACATGGCGATCACGCTTCACCGATAGGAACATAGTCCCCTTTTTATTTTCAGTTACATGCGTCTATTTCTCGGCATTTAAAAACAGCCAAGAATCACTGATGGACTGAAACCTTTCCTGCAAACCGCACAGGTATGCACAACCTTCGCTTAGGTTAAGATTGTAAATGTTCTTAACGCTTTTTTAGCTTACACTTTTTACAATGGAACTACTCTACTCCATTTTTTGATCCGTACAGGTGGGAGCTTACTACGGTCTCCTCTGTCTGTGTTTACTACATTCTGGCAGCGCTATTCACTGAATACGTTCTACTGGCATATATACTTGCAGCGCTTACACACTGTTAATAGGTCTGGCATTTAATTTGATTTATTACTTAGAAAAGGGATTTTTAGAATCTTCTCTGTGACTTATGCTTATACAATTTCCCTTTCAGTATGTCATATGCAAGATACCATTGTTTTCTATGCTACTACACAGACACATTTTGGACAGAATTACCATAACTAACAATTTACTTTTCAGGTATGCCTTTTTGTGAACTTTAATTAAATGGACATTGTTTTTTGGGGCACTATGGATTACACTCACTCTATATATATATATTCTTTTATCACAGCACTTTACGGTGAAGACTGAACCTCATTTGTGGTATTTGCACAGGTTTTCCGCATGTTTCTCAAATATGTACATTTTTGTTTTAATTCACTACCACGGCTGGGCTGTGTTTCTTATCACCACCCATGGATCACATGGTGTTTTTTTCTTTTTGGATCATCCTATTTCTCTCCAAACCTTTTTCATACTAGCAATTAAGAACATGATATTCTATAACAACAAGGTTATATCTTTGGTTATATGATCTTTATACATTCGTAGCCTTGAAAAAGTCTCCATTGACCATACACGTGTCAGCTTCCAGGTGTCATAAATGCTAATAGGATATTGGACCAGTTTGAATCTAAAATGGATTAAATGTGACCATATTTTGTTACTGAACCCTACATTGTGGACTTTTATATTTGTGATTACTAAAGTAGGAATGCTTGAGTATTGACTCATATTTAATTGATGTATGGTAAACCTTAGGGTTTACTATCTAACCTACACCCAGTGAGTGGCAGTGTGGTATCCTGCTTTCATTTCTGTCTAGTCCTTTCTCAGTGTTCTGTACTCTGCTGCTCAGCCAGTGTAAGTGATGTCACAGAATGTTCCCTGTGTGTATGTTTGATTGGGATTGTCAGTTACTGTATGTGGGCTGAGCAGCAGGGATGCTGCTTCCCGTGGGGCTGATACTATTACTATCTTCTTATCATCTGAAATTCCTGTAACTGTTGACATTGGATTGAACTGAAGAATAAATCATCATTTGTTTACAATCATCTCAGTCTACCTCCTTACTTTGAATTTCACACTGGCGACGAGCGGAAAAGGGCCTTCTTGGGATAAAAGGACATTACTGAAATTAAAGAGGAGTCATCATTACTGCAACAAGAGAGGAGAGACTTTTAAGAGTACTTTTGAGAGAGCCTGTTTGAAACCTGGGATGAGGAAATACGCCTGGGAGCCCCACCGGTGTCTGTTTCCATCAGACAGCCTCTGCCCAGGCCATTTGAACATGCACTGCTGCGCTGTCATCACATTGGAGTCAGTAAGTACTGGAACAGGCAAGACTAATACTATTTGAAACAATATTTACAGTCGGGTGGCTGCAAGTCTTTTGAACTTTACTTCTTTAACATATAAGAGCCAAATGGAACTTGGAGTTCTGCTATTTAGTGAGCCTGCAGTCATCTCAACTAAGAAGGGTATTCATCTTTCTTTTCATCAAATTTATATGTTTATGTGGAATCAAACCGTTGGTGATGATTGGACTGTAAGAAGCATATTTACTGCGTGCACTGTATTAATCTTACAACATTTACATGGCTGTGCTCATTTGAAAAGTACTCTGCATCAAGAATCTGTTTTTGATTTAATTGCTTTGGTCTTAAAGTTTCAAACAATGACCTTCCTGAAAACTGTGAAACCAGAGCGTGTGACTAAGGTGCTATTATCTATTGAGCACTTGTTACTGTGGCAGTTATCAGCGGTGAGAGATCTGCCCAGTATTTCAAAGGAGTAGCGGTGAATGCATTTTTCGAATCCAGTCACGCTCGAGCGGCTTACCTCGAGCCTTGAGGCCGCGTGGGAGGCTGGATTCTTTTCTTCTGCATGGCGTTCCATTTAGCTTCGTGCCTACACTGTTCTGGTTTTCGTGACGTTGATTACCGGACTTCGCCTGATGTGTGCAGGGCGTGGGCACGTCTAGTGAATGCGACGTCGTATCCCTGATGACATGCTCCGTTACGTGGGAAGGGCAGGAGACTAGAACAGATCTCTCCTACCTGGTGCAGACCAAGATGGATCATCAGAAGTTCCTGCGGCGTGGCCTTTGACGTTGAGGCAGGTTGGTGATCTTTTGCCATGTAGTTTTAACACCATGAGCAAGGATTCTAACTGTATGACTGTTGGACTACACCGGACTCCGGCATATCCAAGGTTGATTCCAACGTAAAGAGCTTACCAGTGCTGTCTTTCACACCTTATTCACCCTGTGGAAACCGGCAACTATTTGAGGTTGTGAATTGTGCGGTTGAACAGTTTACTTTCGGAAGAGTGGTTGCTCACCAGCGGAGGACATTCCCTGTTGTAGGGTTTTACAGCGCATCACTATTTATCCTGTGGTGTTTTAGCCCTCATGTTCTGACTTTAAAATTCAAACACACACTGTGCGCAGGGCAGCAAGAATAAAAGCTCCATTGTGAGATCTTGAAATATTTTGATTTGTACTCCAGGATTGTGCACTTACTAAGGGGCATATTATCAACGGCCAGTGATAATTATCGCTGGCCGTGCTTAGCGATAATAGTCCTATCGCAGGCTATCTCTGGAAATTATCGCCCTGGTAGCGCGTTATTAACAACGCGTTTCTCCAGGGCGATAAAAATTCCAGAGATAGCGAGGTTATCGCCGTTTTGCAGGGAACATCGCTGGTTTTCCAGCGATGTTCCCTGCAAAATGGCGAAAACCTTGCTGATACGACCCTGTGGTCGTATCAGCAGAATCCACCCCCTATGTTAGGGATGGTTAAGTCAGGATTTTAGCAGACGTTAGATTTTGGCGAAAACGGCCGTTTTCGCCAAAATCTAACCTCTGCTAAAATCATGTGGGCTGCCTTGTAAATATCGCGATGTGCACATCTTCGATATTTGCAACATAGTCCATCCGGGGTACGCCAGTAACGCCCACTTTGCATCTCATTAGAGATGCAAAGATGGGCGTTGGGGGAAAGGGCGATAATGCAAGGATTCACGCGATAGCGTGACCTTGCTGATTAGGCGATAAAATTATCGCCGCTTTTCGTCCGAAAACGGACGCAAAAGCGGCGATAATTGTTTATCGCCTCGTTGATAATATGCCCCTTAGTTGTTTGATAACCTTCTTCTTTCCACAGGTGGATTCTCGGGTACAGAGTTTGTGTACCGGTGTCATTGTTCACTTGTTATCTTGCCTGATTCATTTTTCTTATTATTTCCTTTTTCATTTGCAAATAGTAATGTGTATTCTTGTATGTTTTCCAGAATGTTTTTAAAAGTATTCATGTCATGGTGATATGTTGTATGTTTTGAGTTGGCTGTGATTCTACCGATTTACTTTTCTTACTTAAGCCACTCATACTTTACGTACTCTTTATAGTGCTGTTGTACACCAAAACTGTTGCTGGTGTTGGGCTGCATTCCTGTTGCCCAAACCTGTCTTACTTAGTGTGCTTATGGTGTTGGGTTAGGTTGTTCTCATACTATTTTGAGGGTGTGCATTGCGTCTCTAAATTGCATGTAATTGTCTGGTAATGAGCAAGTTACTGAGCTCGGGGCTCATTTTTGATGTTGAAATTTTCTGGTGATGAACCATTTTTGTGCTCAAATCGTTTTACATTTACATTTGCTGCATCCACACCTTTTCTGAGTGGTGCTGGGTTCTTCTGTGCGTGGATTCTCAAACCACATCTTCGCTCCATTTTTAGCATTTTCTGTTGTCTGGTGGTGGACTTTTGCTGTTTTCAAATTTTTTCTGAGTGGTGATGGGTACTTCTGTTACTGTTACTCAAACCACATTAAGTGGGCATTTTTTGCTCCATTCTTGTATTTCCTGTGTGCTGTTTGATGCGCAATTCTTAGTGGTGGTGGGCTCTTCGTACACTTATACTCAAACCACATTAAGTGAGCATTTCCGCTCCATGTTTGCTTTTGCAGTTGTGCGCTATGCTTTTTGTTGTTCCGGGTGTTGGGACGCTTCCGAGGGCTCAACCCCACTTTCTTTTATGTTTATTGTGTTGTTTTCTTTATTGCATACTTATCTCTACTGTTGAAAGGGGGGTGTGTGTGTGTTTTGTGTCTTTCTACCTGTTTTTCCTTTCTCTTTACTTATTTGTTCTCACTTCCATACCTCTTGCCTCTTTATTTGTTATTGTCTACGTTAGGGAGGGAGATGTGTGGTATCCTGCTTTCATTTCTGTCTAGTCCTTTCTCAGTGTTCTGTACTCTGCTGCTCAGCAAGTGTAAGTGATGTCACAGAATGTTCCCTGTGTGTATGTTTGAGTGGGATTGTCAGTTGCTGTATGTGGGCTGAGCAGCAGGGATGCTGCTCCCGGTGGGGCTGATGCTATTACTATCTTCTTATCATCTGAAATTCCTGTAACTGTTGACATTGGATTGAACTGAAGAATAAATCATCATTTGTTTACAATCATCTCAGTCTACCTCCTTACTTTGAATTTCACAGGCAGGTTGTCTGATACCAAGAGAGCAACACCACACATTTTGACAACATTGTTCACCCATAATTAACCCCACACATGAATTAACTAGGCAGTGATATCGTCTAGACCACAGCCACTCAAGGTTGTAGTCATTTGTTTAGAAGTAGACCTAGGCACGAATTAAGGGTGCATGCCATGCAGTAAGGGTTGGAGTAAGGGTCGCCTACACCACATAGGTTCATCTTGGTCAAGGATTTTACCTTCCGGTCCAGTTACCAGTAGTCAGCTGCGTTTGGGGAAAATGTTTCTTGCATCTTGTTGTCTCCCTGTAGCCACACAGGAGGTCAGTCAACTGACCCTTGGAGTCCACTTCCATGTCCTGAGTACAAGAGGGAGCAGGTGCCATCCTTCAGAGCTCCTCTAAATTCACCAACAGCAGGTCCAGATTCAGGAAATATTCTGTAGTGGATGCCAGTAGATGCCACATTTATGCCTGGCATGAGTTTGTTGATGGAGTGACTCCTTGCCCCTCCCTAACCAATGGAGTTAATTTCCTGGGGCCAAACCTACCTACTTTTTTAGTAGTTCCTGTTTTCCTTACGGCAAACAAGCCCAAACTGGCATTTTCAAGATGATGAAAATCTTGAGCCTCAGTAAACTTGTACTGTTTTTTTCACACCTATTCAAGGCTAATCATTGACTAGGAGGAGCAATGCAAATTAGCCTCCGGGAACGTCAGGCAGGGAAAGCATAACTTTCTAAAAATGATTTTCCCTTAATATTTATAACAAAATCCAGCTTCACCCTTGAATTCGATAACTATTAAAATAGTTGTTTAATTATTTTTCTAGCTAGATACAGTATTAGTATTGTAATCTGTAGCCTGGTATTCTTCATATGTCAACTAGGCCTGCCACAGTAGATAAATATTTTAGAACTGTGTCTCTGTGGAGACATGGTAGGATTCGTTTTCTACATGTCCCACTTTTAAATACCACGCACGCTGCCTTTTTCTTCTACAAGGCCTACATAGTGGTGACCTATTAATATTTAAAAGGGAGGTTTTAACCTGTCAAAAGTGTATATATTGGAGGTCAAATTACAGTCTTTACTCTGCTAAAATCAGGCTACAATGGCAGGCCTAAAGCCATGTTTGTACTGCCTCTGTACTGGGTGGCACAGTAGGTGCTGTAGTCCTCTAGTGGTATTTAACTTCAGGCCCTGGGTGCACCTTGTGCCATGCACTGGGCCCTTATACACAAGTTAAATATGCCAATTAGGAATATGCGATTCAACCATGTTTTTGAAAGGGGAGCACAAGAACTTTACTAGTGGTTGGGAGGTGTGAAGTGTTGTTGCTTGAACATGAAATACTTGAATAAAAGTTTGGCAAAACAGGAACAGTTCGTTTAATTAAACAGTGCGGCTGGGAGATGAGCCACAGGCATAGGGTCTGAGGACTGTCTCAATTTACAATCAGTGTGCAATAAAATAGTTTCTGTGATCCTTTTTTTGAAAGTAATTAAACCTTTGTCTTTGGAGTCATGAATTAATGTATTGAATAAGGAATCCAGGTGGGCCTCGAACCTAGCATGGACCTATTACGGCCAGCGGGTAACATGTCTAGATGTCCGGCATGGGGAGTGCATGATCACTGCCTGTACTGTGTGTGATGTGTCCTGATTGGCTATGTGTTCCTAACTTCATGTGGCATCTGACTTTATGGTGTTTTGGGAACACCCATGTGAGAAGTTGGCCTGGCATATGCTGTCCACTAATTATAGTGGGCACCTTGCACCAGTCCAAACAACCCCTTATTGGAGATAGGTTAAAGACAACCTTATTGAAAGCTATCCTAGTGGTAGCTATGGAGAGCAGCCTTCAGGCTAAGTCTTGAAGGAATGTAAAGCAGCTTGTTTTACCAGTCTATAATCTCTTGAGTGATCAAATGAAAGAGCACCACACCAGGTATATATTAAAAATATATGTATTTATTGCTAAACACACCCCTCTAGTCTCTTTATGAGGCTAGAGTTCGAAGTACATAAGTTATAAGTTATTTAAACACAGTAATAGCACAAATACACGTTTGGGCCCTAGGGGCGTACCAAACCATATACCAATAAAGTGGTATAAGAACCACGACTGAGCTAGACACTAGGCCTAGAGCCTCTAGAAGTGCTTGGACCACAAGGAACCACCCAAGGTAGTGACACAGGGGACCCACGGGGACGCGTGCAGTGTAAATACACAGCCGCAAGACGCCGTTAACTTCTATGGAGAAAGTCGCGGTTTGGAAATTAAAGAAAAGGGACACTTAAAGGAGGACTTGGAGCAAACCCTTTGAGAACTAGGTCGTTCTAGAGTCTCTACCCATGGGAGCACCGGAGTACTCTTGTTACCTCACCCAGGGAAGCCGGGTGCATAGGTGCCTTTCGGGGACGGGTTTCGTCGTCGATTTGAATGGCGATCTGCTGCAAAGTGCTGCTGGCGACCAAGTGGAAAGTGTCCGGGTGGATCCAAGAGTGGATCGGAGATCTGAAGAACCTGAAAGCAGAGGGGACAGAGTCTGGGTCACTAGCCAGTGACCAGGAAGGCGATAAGCAGATGCCCACCGATGTCGAGTGCTTCAGGTAGGTTGACGGTCGTCTTGACTCTTCAGCCACGAGGTCCAGGAGGTGTTGTCGGTGACCAGGAGCAGGATTCGGGCTGGTACACGACGTCTGTCGAGGGCTGAGGTATCGGCGACTGGATTGGACCCAACAAGCCTTGGCAACGGCAAGTCTCGATGAAGATGAAGATTGACGATGATGCAGACCAGCAAGGTCTGAGGAACTCACCCAGCAAGGGTAAGTGAGGGCAAGCCTGGAGCAACCAGGGAGCCCAAGAAGAAAAGGATTGGCCTTCGTGAAGGGCTACTAGCCAACGGGCTAGCGACCGCGAAGGAGCCTTGAGACGGTGCACGTGGAGCTGGTTCACAGGACACTCGTGGAGTGGAGGCCAGTGATCTTCGGTGCAGTTGGTGCTGGAGGATAGGGCTACTGGGAGCCCAAAGCACGACTTCGTGGGAGATCCAGAAGAGGATGCACTAGTAAATGCGTGCGGTGTCCAGGGGTCACGGTTACATGTTACCCACGACAGCTACGGGCCTCAGCTTTGCTGGGGACTCAGGGCAGCCTCGGGGAAGTCTGGAAATCTACCTCTGGTGATGCAAAGACATCGGCATCCGGCGGGAGCTTAGGTGATGCAGACCGGACAATTGCTTCTTTGGTGCCTGCCAAGCAGGGGAGTCACTCCTTGACCCCAAGGGAGATTCTTCTGTCCTCTAGTCTTGAGTAGAGCATCGAAGGTCCAGGATTCTGTGTCAGAGTTTCGTCCAGGGATAATCTAAAGTCCTAAGGACTGGGTTCCTATACTTATACTAAGTTTAGGGGTTGGACTTACTCTGTGGCCCCACCTATGGGTGGGTCAGGGCAGAGGGGTGGCTACACCCCTTTCCCTTTGTCCAGTTCGCGCCAAAGCAGGGGCTGGGGGGTAGTATTCCAAGATGTTTGACACCAAACACGACATGTTTCGGTGCAGCCATTCCAAAGTTAGCATTTAACGCGAGGTTATAATGCGCTTAAGAGTATATGGTCAGGCTGCACTACAAACAGCATCAGAGAAGGGTCTCCGAACGCTGCAGAGGGGCCCTGCTCATGCAGGGGCACCCTCTCACATAGGAACCACGCACTCTGCCTTCAGGATTGATAAGGCCTGCCATAGGAGTGACTTATAGGTTTATATGTGTGTATGTATATAGTGATATAGGTAGCCTATATCACAGTAAGGGTGCATGCACCACCTTACCCAGGCTGCAGTAGCAGACCTGTGGTGTCAGTTTGGATGGCCTTCCAGGGGTGGCATAATACATGCTGCAGCCCCTGGTAGGCCTCTGAGGTACCTATGCCCTGGGTACATAGTATACCATATACTAGGGACTTATAAGGGCACTCCAGATTCCAATCAGAGATGTGCCTAAGGCACATGGAAACCTTTTTACAGAGAAAGCAGATAGACTGGGGCCCTGAATAGCAGGATCCCAGCCCAACTAAGTCATAAACCAGCAAAACACCATTAAAAAAGTGGGGGCAACCATATAGTCAGATTCCACCTTCCTACAACCCACTCCCCTCCGGCCATGTGCGCTTTATTAGGGCCAATCTTCCTGGACCATTGGGGTGTCACTGCGCCTATCTGTGGGATTGATCTGGGATTTGCTATTCACATGTTTGTCTGCCGGCTACGTGCCACCCCACAGGTGACCTGGCAATCAGTGTCCTTGGGCCTGGGTCTCAGGGCCTGCCTGACTACATATTTTTATGTCTGGTTGATGTAGATTTCACAATGGGCAAATTTGTCAATAAGGATGTGATTTAGTTTTCTACATGAATATATCAATATTCATATTGACATCAACTTTTTCAATATTAACAGTGCACATGGTTCTAAAGTCAAACACAAAAATAGGGTCCAGCAAATGTGGATAAATCTTTGGTGATCATGCAGAAAAGGTGGATTTCCTACACATCCTCTCAAGGAAAAAATATTTTTGCTATGGAGAAACCAAATTCTCCCCTGCATGGGGTCCTATGCAATGTAAAATTCCGCACATGGAGATTAGGACCCTGTGGGATATATGACACAACAGTCTCAGTAATATATCTGGAAACCAACACCTGGCACAGCTTCCAGGCATACTACTAGTAATATTGGTAAATAACAATAATTAAATCTGCACCCATACACAGGTGTACTTCTATGGGCACATATTTACTACTATTTTTTTTGTGAATATGCTTTGAAGCGTCTAATAGTTTTTTAACAGGAGGGATTTGAAATGCCTGCAAATAAATCTGTGTCATGCCTATAAAAAGTGGTAAGATGACTACTTTCGCCAGTACACAGCATTTTGATTTCATTTCTGAGTATAAAGCCATGTTTAGAATTGTGTGTGACGATTATGGGGCCTATTACGATGTCAGGCGGATGCCGTCTTGGTGTGAGAACCGACTTACCAGAGGTCGGCGGTTCTGCACCCCCTTTTACAATGCGACCACACATGGTGCGGTTGCAAGCTCCCATTTCTCTATGGGAGCTTGTACTGCAGTCGGAAACTGGCCACAGCACAAGCTCCCATAGCGAAATGGGAGTTTCTGTGAATCCCTGCACTGCGTGGTAGGCACACGGTGTAGGGATTTACATAGGTGCCCCCCCAGACTCCCAACCAGAGGCCACAGAGTGTTGGGGGCCTGCTATGGGCCCCCTAAGTCACTTTCTGACAGGCTTACCATGTCGGAAAGCCTAACATGGAAGCCTGTCTGAAACTGACATAATAATCCTGACGGCATAAATGCCATCCTAAATGGATTATGAGCTACCTCCGACCGGTCGACATGCTCCTTGAGCCCGTTGCAAGTCAGCTGGAATGACCGGCCGGTTTAAACTCCGACCGCCTTTTTTGTAATTAGGCGGTCAGAGTTTAAACCTAGGATATCAGTCAAAAAGCTTCCGACCTGTGGTCAGAGACTTTCCGACTGACATCTTATGTAAATTCATAGAAATCTAAATGTTCGAAAACAATTTGAGAAGCCAAACAATGAAAAGTCTAGTTTGTTGGAAAACCAATTAAGGTAATACAATTGAGTCAAAAGTAATAGAAACATTAAAAAAAACTATTATTCATTTACTTAATGCTCTTCTTTAAACTCAAATTAATTAAAGAACTTTGCAAATCCTTATTATGGATCACAGCTTTAAGATTGAAATGGGGAAAAAAGAGGGAAGAAGTATAGGTAAAGGAATAAGAGGAAGAATGAGGGTATGAAATTTTGCTCCTAAAAAAAGGAAAATAATTAGGAGCTAAGAGACAGGGGGCATTAAATCAATTGTAAAAGTGGATAGAACAGGTGGATTGCAGTGTGTCCCCACCTAAAGAAATAACACAATGCACAACGCAAAACAAAATGCAGCACATTTTGAAAGAGGGAAAATCTAGAAGAAATTAAGGTACTTCTCCTCGTTACACCTCACCTAGGGAGGTGTACAATCTTGGTGCAATCCCAGGTTTACAAGTCCTTGTAAATCTGGGCATGTGTTAAACACCAATTGCGTGGGAACACCAACCACCACACCGCCCATGGAATGCCTCCCTTGCGCAGAGTAAGGCAATGCAATGATTTGCACTGCGTTGCCTTACTCCAGATTATTGAAGCCATTCAAAGCGGCTTTGCAAGGCATTATAAATCTGATTTTGAGGCTTGCGTCATGCATGTAGCACTTTCTGTAGTGCAAAAGTGAGGCAAGCCTCATAAATTTGCCCCCAAGTGTTTTTGTATCTGTATATTTGGAAATCTCATAAAAGCGTCATCTTTTAGAATGTATTGAAAGAGTCAGTTGAGGGTAAATGACCAATATCTCTCGTGGTAGATAGATATGAGAATTTTGGCAAAACAAAATGAAATTGACTGGCAACAGGCCTTGAGATCTCATGAGAGAGATCCGGTGCAGTGTGATATTATATCGTTGAAGTACACTGCAGTCCAATTAGGAAGCAGCTGGAGGGAAGCAGTGTTTTGCATCTGTCATCAGTAAACAATGCACACCGTATTTAATGTAACTGAGGGAACGGAATTCAGTAAAGCAGTTCAACTGTTCTGAACATTGTAGATGAACTCAACAGGGTTGTAGTGCCTGTTTTCCACACAAGGAGTATCATCCAAAATAACTTTCCATTTTATGGCTCAGTTTAATGCTGGCATTGTTTGTACATGTTAAGTCACTAAGGGACTGATTTAGAGATTAGTGGACTGTTTACTCCCTCACAAACTATATGTTATAGGATTTCTAAAGCACGCAAATACCTATACAGGTGTTTTGGTGCCGAGAGAGCTGAGTAGACAAAGATGATCAATAAAAAAAGAAGACTAGCTCCTATAAAGCGAGGTCTTTGAGGCTTTCCTGAACTATAGCATGCGATGTGTTTTGCGCAGAGTAAGAGGAAGTGTGTTCCAAAGCTTGACTGCCTCCACCAAAAAGGCCCACCCTCCAGACCCGGTCGACCTAAATCTCGGTATCGTTAATAGGAATGCATCCTTGGAGCGAAGAGAGCGGCTAGAGAGTAATAGATTCCAAACTGTAAAATGGCTAATAATTAGGCAAATGTTTATAGAGCATCATTCTGCAAAATGTTTCTATCACTTGTTTTGACATTCTTATAGTTTTTAATTGCAGCTCTTATTCATTTTATTGCAATTGTTTGGGACTATTTTGACTTTGCATTCCGGCTCAATTATTTTATTTTTTGTTCTGCTCCCCGAAAGGAAGTACAAGCATCAAGATGTATAACTGAAATTGCAGGCTTTTAAAACCTGCCAATTTGCAGAAATTACAACAACCCTAAATCAATCAGGACCAATGTCTTAATACTCCAGCAGGAGGAGATTAACCCCCCCCCATAGAGGAGGACTTCATGTTCGAATCTCGTAACCTTGGGGTGATTTTTAATAAGGAGAATTTCCTATTTACATGTATTATTGTTAGCCAGTTTTTAGTCTCCACCAAAGCACCACTTCCACTGCTGTCTGAAGTGACAGAACTACAGGGTCCTCCTTAACCCTTGATGGTTAACAAGATCATTGTTTTGAAAGGGTAAATAGACATAATATCGAAAAAAAAATATCGAATGGACAAAATATCGAGTCCAAAATATAGAATGGACATAATATCGAATGGACACAATATAGTCGTTAAAAATATCGAAATTAAGGTAAGTAATATCGATTGTTAAAATATCGAAGTACATAATATAGGCATTAAAAAATATTGAATTTTTAATAATATCGAATTTTTCTAAGTGTATTGTATGTTAGTATATGTGTTAAAAGTGTATATTAGTTGTTGTAATGTATGTTTAATTTTTTAAAAGCAATCAATTTTATGTTATTTAATTTTTGCGTAATTTAATTCCGTAGCGGGTAGTGGGTTTACAGGGGAATAGGGTGGGAAGTAATTTAATTGAAATTAAGTACATATTAATAAATATTAATTGGTATTGATAATTAATTTATTGTTAATTAATTATTAATTGGGAATTAAATTTTATTAATTGGTAAATTTTTATTTTTTTATTGATTAATTGGTAATTATGTTAATTTTATTAATTAAATAGTTGTAGCGGGATGTGGGTTTATAGGGGAATAGGGTGGGAAGTAATTTAATTGAAATTAAGTACATATTAATTAATATTAATTGGTATTGATAATTAATTTATTGTTAGTTAATTGTTAATTGGTAAATACATTTTATTAATTGGTAATTAATTTTTTTAAATTGATTTATTGGTAATTATGTTATTTCTATTAATTAAATAGTTGTAGCGGGATGTGGGTTTATAGGGGAATGTGGGGGAAGTAATTTCATTGTAATTAGTTAATTATAGAAAATATTTTTTTGTATTGATACTTAATTTACTGGTAATTAAAAATTAATTGGTATTTATTTAAATATTTATACAAATCTGGTAATGATTATTAATTGGTTGTTAATGATTTATTAATAGGTAATTAATTTTTAATAAATAATATGTATTGTATTTATAATAAATTAATTATTAAAGATTTTGTAATTGGTAATTAGTGTTATTAATAATATTTATTAGTATTGATAATTAATTATTTTTTAGTAAAATATTAAAATATTACTTTCCCTACTGTTGCACTCACTGGAGTGGGAATAGTAATTTTAACCCTCCCGCTATCCTACTCTGTCCCTACTGTTGCACTCTCTGGAGTGGGAATAGTAGTTTTAACCCTCCCACTATCCAACTATTTCCCTACTGTTGGACAATAGCACGAACATTTTGATCTTAAAACTGAGATCTTTTGGACTACATATGAAGGATGACCGTATTTTGACTTCGGAATCATTTAAATGTTTATTTTAAAACAATTTGAGTTTGCTGCAGCAGAGAGTGGGTGATTTATTGTTGACGTTTGGAACATCGCAGGGTGGTATACCATACAATCAACGTTGTTGATGACATCAGTGGGAGGGCGGTGCATTCTTTAATGGATACTTTGAATGATAACGGGAGGAAAGGAGAGTGTGGGAGGCAAAAGCTTGAAGGAAATGTGCTGATTCATATCGAACGGAACGGGATATCAAACAAAGTGCATTGTGGAAGTTGTAGGGAGCCACCGGGATTGGAGGGAGGAAGGAAGTAGGTTGAAGACTGGGACGAAGTTTAATTGGCAACAGGTGAAGTGTAGGGGTGGAGATTAGTGAGGGTAATAAGGAGAGAAGAAAGAGAGTTGAATAGTTGGCTCATTCTCGTTTGGTGATGAAGTCAGGAGGACGCTTACACGTACATTTTTAAAAGCTATGGATTAGTATAAATGGTGATGTACTGAGGGGTACTTGTTAGAACTTAAGCAAAAATTGATTGTACACCATTGGGGAGGGGGTAGAGAAATGAAATAGAGGTTGGATTTGATGGGTAGAATCAGGGGTGAAGGGTGGTTAAGTGGGAATAGAAAGCATGGGTATCCATTATAGGGTAGTGTTACACTACGACTTTTAGCGAGAAAATGTTGATTCCGGGAAACGTCACTAGAGAGAATTAATGTGTAAATAAGCAAACAAGTGGCATTGGGGTAAACATACAGTCTAATTGATGTGTTTTGTATTTGTAGAAAACCCCTGACGGGCCGGATAATTGGCCCGAAATGCATTGGGTAAACTAGATCAACGATCGTGGATATACTTATGTACACTGTCGTGGTGCAGGATAAGGCCTGGATTCGCATTTTTGCATCATTAAGAGTATAGTGAAGACGTAAGCACCTCTCTTGTGACATGAGGAAAAATATGAAGAATGATAAAATTGGATTACATTGAAAAACGAACTAAATATAATCGAAAGAAAAAAGGTGAATTCTGTGGCATTTGTTATATGCAATGGAAATGAAGCTGTGCATCCGAATTGGGGTGGTGTTCCGCCCCATGTTCTTGTACAACAAGATCATTGTGCCATCTGCAAATAGAAAATGTAGCTCATGCAGCTGACGCATTGTAGGAGTGAGCTCCAACTTAAATAATGAAGAACAGCGAACGCTAAGGGTCTCCTCCCAACACTAGTATGGGAGTGAGATGTAACATCCCAAGTGAAATGCCTGAGGCCTTCCTGAGAAGCAGGACTTGATCCCGTGATTAATGATATGCCGGTCTGTCAGATGCTCCTGGTGGATCGGACGGTCGACAGTGTTGAATTCCGCTGCTAAAGCTATCAATATCTGACATTGATATTGTTAGACCCAGCCTTTATGTTAGGTATTGTCATACCTAGTCAATATCATTGAGTCCTCGGTTCCAAGACCAGATGATTGCGGTAATATATTTCATCAAGGAGAGAAATGTTGACCATGAAGTTTTGTATTGGCCTCTCACAACCTTTTCTGGCAAATTTGCTGGATAGGGTAAAAAAGAAATGGCATAAAAATTCACCAGGTTGTTGATCTGAGATAATTTCTTCAATACTGTGCAAACAATAGTGATTTCGGCCCTGTTGGAATGTTACCTGAGACCAATGAGCTGTTAATCACCCAGAAAAGTAAATTGCATTTAGCCCCCTTAACTGAGCATGATAACCTACCCTGGTCTGTTTGTTTGCTACCAAACAGAAGCTTCTTGACGTGCAAATGAGACGAGGAATGAAATCCTTAATTGAAGAATAAAATGGAGGTGAGATCTTTGATCGGCAAGGGCTGCATGCTTTGGTAACATTTTATGCTTTGATAGAGCATCAGGTTTGAGTCAGATTATGTTGCTTTGGATGTTTAAAAGAAATAGGGAGAGGCAGCCATGTTCTATAGTTTTTATGTCTGAAATGGTTGTGAGGATTCACATGGGTATACGCTTTTGGCCATGAATGCTAAAAATATGTTCCTGCCCAACTAATTCTCAAAGGCCATCAAAATCCTAGGATTTCAATGTATATAATCAAATGCATTTTTTATTACATTTGAGTTTGTTGTTTTTCATCTTGAGGTTTATTATTCATTGTCTGTTTTTTAGTTCCTTCACTTAACTTAATAGACCAACACTGTTCTTAATAAACCATTTTACTTCTCACAGAGCACCAACGGAGCTTCCAATGTAGTACTGTCACATTGAAATAACCCACAACGCGACTGGCAAGAACTTACCATTTTCGCAAGATGAAAAGCTTTTTCAAAAAGCAGAACTCTGAAGAGCCGTCTAAGGTCGGGATTTCCTGCCCTTTATGCAGCGCAGTGCTGTGTAAAAATCTGTGGGGCATATTTACAAGCCCCTTGCGCCACTTTTGCGCCGCCGTTGCGTCACTCATGTGACGCAGCGGCGACGCAAACCATGCGCCACGTTGCGCAATATTTACAACGTGACGCATCTAGGGAGATGCGTCACGATGTAAACCCCTGCGCCACATGAAACCTGCGTCAGGTTTCATGTGGGCGTTTCAGCGCAGGGTGGGCGTTCCTCGCAGGTACGCCACGTAAAGTGACGCAGTGAAATCTACAAGATTTCACTGAGTCACTTTTACGCCCATGCTGCGTCAAAACCCTGCACCTGCTTGAAGCAGGCGTAAGGATTGACGCACCATGTTAGGGATAGGGCACCCCCGAGCATTGCTGGAGCTGCGTCGCGCTTGCAACGCGACTCCAGCAATGCGCCGCCTTTCCGTCGGGGGATGCGACACGCATCTGCCATTCTGTGCGCCACTGCGCGCCGCATTTCAAATGCGGCGCATCGGCGGTGGCGCAAGGGCAAACTTGCGTGTCGCATCTTCCCTGGCGCATCCCTGCTGATTTGCAGGGATGCGCCAGGGAACGTAAATATGCCCCTGTGTCTCTGCTTGAATAGAGAAAAATAGCACACCACCCTACTTAGCAAGATTCGCCTTCTGATGATGTCATCATCAGTGCTTGCGCTAAAAAGACTTTTAGGTGGAGATTTATCAAGACTTTGTGCTGGTGCAAATTCGCACACATTACGAAGTCTTAACAAAGTATTTGCTTTACAGTGAAAAACTTTTTTTGCACTGGAAAGTAGCCGTAAAACTATTGTAAATAGCCCTTTGCAGTACTCGGCATCAAGGTGTGATCTCACATAAGCAACCATTGTTTTTGATGCAAAGCCCTTTAGACTAAAATTGTTAGGATTTTGCTCCAAAAAACAGTGTCTACTTGATGCAGGAATTACGTAGGATAAATGTTTTAATTTCTCCGTCCTTTTCACATATTGTATTTGTGCTGCATTTTACAGCTCATATCCCACATATGAAAAGTTTAAAATATTGTATATGCATAGTATTTTGTACTGGAAGGGTAACCTTCCAGCACAAAACCTATGCTAGACATCATGAACAAGTGCGTGGCGCTAGGTAGCCTGTTTGTGCGCCTGCGCTGGTGAAAACAGCAGCTGTGCAATAACCATCCTGTTCTCTCCCTCTGGTGCAAGACGATGCAGCATTGTTTGTTGCTGTGCTGCACTGCATTACTTTTTAATAAATCTGCCACTTAATGTGATGCTAAGCGTGCTCCAGCACAAAGCTGAGCTAGCCCTTCCTTGTCTGAGGAGGTACGTCCTCCGGTGCAAATTTCAACATGAAAACAGCTGTCCACACCTGTAAGCCATGTAAAGTGTGTATTTTGAGGTACCTTCACATCTTACCCATAGGAATGTCATGTGATAGTCCACTTGAACCTTTTTGTGCCTGTCGTGATTTGGCGTAAGCATTGAATACAAAGCCAGTAATACTACTTAGTATGTCAGGCTTAATCTGAGAACCGATTTCTGCACATGTTTACTCCGCTTTTGCTTAGATAATGGGGGATGTGAGTCTGGTGCTTCTCACCAGCATCACAACATCTCCCTTGAGTCTTACGAAGAGATTTCTTCATGTAGTGTCCTACTGATCAAGGAAGAGAGAAACTATGATATATTCCTGGTCTCTCATGTTCCCACTGACGTGCTCCCTTTCGGGAGCATTTCTCAGTCCCCTCTTAGGCCTGCAGTTGTGTGTTCTTCTGGGCATAAGAGTTTTGTCAGTAGCACAGCCCTGCTTCCTTCTTGGCACAGCATTCCTGCATACCTCTAGGGAAACCACCAGAGACATTTTAAGATTTTTTGGGGGCAGTGCTCACCTGGAACAAAGCTGATGTCACAAACAGTCAGACTTCTCAATAAGGATGCTTAGTCTCAAAGGGAATGCTGATGCTAGGAACCTTACAGGTTACTCGTGATGGAGGAAAGCTGATGTATAACAGTGGGTAGGAAGAGCTCCTTTAGGTAATAACTGTCCTTACACCACAAGCATGATTATTTTGCTTTTTTGATCCTCTTTTTGAAACTGAATAAAAAGAATATTTTCTACCGCAAATAAACATATTTCCAATCTCTGCTAACTTGACTAGAGGAGGATGCACTCTTCCATTTGGTTTGGCAGTTGCAGTCTTCTCCTTCTTGTGGCATTTTACGTCTTTTAATCCAGTTCATGGAGTCAAGTATATAGTCTTTCTACATTTTAAATGCACGGATTCCTGCCAAATTGCTTAGAATACCTTTCTGTAGTTCCCATTGTGCCTGCACCATATCTTTCCAGCGAGAATAAAACCTCCACTAGACAATTCAGTACTCACAATAAATGAAATTCAGGAGTGAGAAATCTAGGGGCATAATTACTAGAAAATGACGCAGCGTGGCACTGCAAGTCATCTTGCTGCACCGAACTGCATCATTAGGAAAGTACAGGGATGCGTTGTATTTACAGCAATACGATGCATCCCTGTGCTTTACTCTGCACTAGTGCACAACTGGCTGCCTAGCTCCAACGCAGGCACCCTTTCACCGTGCGTTGCAGGGATTATCATTTTTGTGCAGGTAGGGACACCTTCCTGCACAAACACAATCATTGATGGCGTTTTCCTCCTTCACAGAAAGAGCAAAAAACGAGATGAAATAAAGGTATTTCTCTTTGTTGCACCACTTTAACGCCTCCACTGGGGTGGCGTTGGAATCTGATGCATTCCCAAGTTTACAAAACCTTGTAAATCTGGGAATGCATCAGAATCCATGGGTGTTGCTTGGGGACACCCACAGCATTACCCATGTAATGCCCCTTTCAAGCAGAGTAATGTGTGAAAGGGAGCCATATTTACAAGGGCATGAAATGCCACGCAGGGTGGCTTTGCGTGACCTTGTAAATATGGCTCAACATTGCGCGCCACCGAAGCGTCAAAAAAGAAAGTGACGCTCTGTTGGCACAGGGGCCTTGTAAATATGCTTCAAAGTTTCTAGGTTGTCTCTTGCTGTGCTTCAAGGATCTGAAATTTCCTCCCTACGATTATACTGCAAGCCCCTTCCCCCCGACTTCAGGAAAAAGTACCATCCCATTTTAAGCAATAAACCATTTTCCAGAGTAACCCTCCATGACGGGAAACAACCTTTACAACGCGGTTGTTACATCACATTAGCATTACAACGTGGTCGTTACAACGACCGCGTTGTTACAACGCGATGCCAATACATCGCAAGTCATTAGATCGACTTGCTCTAGATGGCGCTCCAACCTAAGGAATAGTATGATTTACTATTTCACCACCTTCCCTACTGTTGCACAGGGTGGAGTTGGAATAGTAAATTATACTATTCCTAATGTTGGAGCGCCATCTAGTGCAAGTTGATCTAATGACTTGCATTGTAAAGGTATCGCGTTCTAACAACGCGGTCGTTGTAACGACCGCGTTGTTATGGAACGCGATGTAGCATGCTATATTCCTCGATGACATGTCCTTTAAACTGAAGCCCCCTTACTCAAGTCAGTGCTCTTTTCAACACACATTTTCCCTCTATAGTGCCTCTGTGATTAGTCCTCTTGCATTTCTTAGGTGTAAACACTCCCTTGATTTGTACTGTTTGCCTACTGGAAGAAAACTGTACTTACAAAAATATTGCCATTGTTAACACGATTTTATAGTGCATAATCTGATAACTCAAGCATACATATATCCAGGTGATAGTTTAACCACAATGATAAAGGTTAAAATAATCTATGATTGAAACACTTTTTATACATTGCTTAAACAAAATCCAAATACTACTTTTGAATTGTTTGATTTTTTTAACCTTTTAATCTGGGCAGATAATTCCATCAACATTTATGGAGTTGTCTAAACAATTTAGCCTGTATGCAGTCTTTGCATTTCCATAATTTTATTCGAGAAGCTTCCATTTTCTAATAAAAAAAAAAAATCTTCACTATGATTACAAAGAACATCAATTTATTTTACTTTTCCAATTTCTTCCAAATTGTGCAGTGTGAGCTGTTTTGTATGATATTTCAAGGGACATTTCTGTAATAAACTTCCCTTGTCCATTCGGTTATGTGAGGACCATGCTAAATTCAAAAAGCTATTAAAAACATGGCTCTTTAATGTTCACCCTAAATATCTGGTGACCACTCATGCCAACCTGCTGTGCCCAGGGCTTAGATGGTCCTCTGGGAGTGAGTTGTGCGTGAAACCAAGTTTAAATAACATACATTTTTAGCTTTGATTCTATTAGATATGGTTCTTTAAAATTTTCGTTCTTCTCTTGTGATGTATAACCTAATATTTGTCTCCTAAAGATAATGTATAGGGATTTCCACACTATGATCTTTTAATGACTCAATATTATCTCTTAGAAAATAGTCAAAGTTTGCATATTTTCTTTTTTTGGTCTCATACCACGAAGGTGTTTAAGGGGAAGAACTTTTTATGATTGTCTTTTGTCAGTCAGTTTCAATGTATACTCACTTGAGGTATGGTCTAATATGTGTAAGGTCCCTTTTTAACTGAACGTTTGATGAATTCCTTCAAATGGACAAAAATGCAATTCCTCCATAAGGGAGATGTGAAGAATAATAAAAGATGTTGATACTCGATGAAAGCTTAGCACATATCCTTCATCAGAAGACCATTTGTCTGAGAGAATGTTTTAAAGGTTATCAGCAGATAACACTAAAAACCTTTCCAAGATGATGGCTTTTAAAATGTGGTAAGAAATCATTTTGTTAAGCTATTGTGAAAAATATGTGAGCTCTCACTGAGCTCCTAAAGCCCCCCCTCCCCCCAATCTGAAAACAGTTAGGCTGGTTTATTTTTAGGGATCCTTGTCTCAGAGATTTACTTTCAAACTTTTTCAAACTTTTCAAACTTTCAAACATATGTTTGTTTACCTGAGAAAGGCAGGATGCTTCATCCCACAGGGGTTTGATGAGGATCTGACTGAGAAAAATAATAAGATGCTGAGGTTGTTACTTTTCAGGTACACTTGGCACCTAGCCCAGGTCCTGGTCCTTCAGAGCTGAATTATGTCTAAACTCGAATTTTAATGAAAAGTTCAGTAGTTTATGTTCCTTGATTGCAAAAGTCTCAAAACTTTCAGGACTTGTTCTTCAGGCAAGATCCCTCAGAGTCAAGTTGCAGGATTACTCCTCATAACTTCAGTTTGGTTTCCCTTCAACATGTTTAGTTTCCTTCGTGCTCTCAAGCTTTCTGAGGCAGTCCCAGTTAAATTTGGCCAAATGATAATCTGCGCTCGCCTGGCACAGGGCAAAGGTTAACAGATGCAGGCAAGAGATATGACTTGTTGTAACTGACATCATGGTTTGTTCTAGGCAGACACTGTTTTCTTTGTTACCAGCATTCTTCAATACTTTTCAACAATGAGAAAAATGTTCCACGGGGTCCAGTAGGCTTTCCTGTGAGGAAATTAATCGCTATAACGTTTGGGTTAGCTAGAGGCCAGCACACCTACTCCTTGGATTGACTTTCTAGTCCCAGAATTTTAAACTAGAGCTTAGACCAACTCTCTCCATAGTCCTATGTAAACAACTATTTAGCGCAGGAAGCAGTGAATGCTTTTCTTTTTTTGGTTCATGTCAGATATCTGCTGGCAGTGGGTTAACAGGGTACTTAAAAGTTGAAACCAGTCAGGAATGGGGGGGTGACCTCTAGGTAAAAAGGACTACATTTCTAAAGCCTTATTTTCCCTTGCTTTTTTTACCAAAGAGACACAGTTCTTGTTGAAGGGATACATATTCAGGTAAAACCTACCCAATAGCCACTTATACCAAGGAAATCTAAAATGGTGGATCTTTAACATCCTAGTGCTAATCTCCACTGGCTTGTCCATTTACTCCAATTTGGCATCACCAGAAAATTACATCCACAGAGTCCCATCCTGCCACTAAGTGATGTTTGGCTACAATATTCCCACTCTGGTCACTTACTCAAAGACACAGGACATGATTCCCAATGGTAAACTTAAAAACTTTTTTTGTAAGTTTACTACATTTAGGCATTCACAAACTAGATGGGGAGTTTTAAAACTCCCCATTCCTTATATTTATGTGCTTGAAGTTATCCGTCCAAAGTTCTGACTCCCCGGGTGCAGTAAAATCTGCACACACAAGTATGGGGAGTGTGGATTCGTAAAACTCTGCACATAACACCTCACCATATAAGCACTACATAAATGCAAATACCTAAAAGTAGTAAATGTATACAACAGTTTACATTTATCTCTGTGAATCAGGCCAGAGGAGTACAAATGGAGTTATTCAAAGACAGAAGTCACTGGGAGGCCTCAGACTCATTTTCACTCTCTTCCTCTGGGATTTTATTTGGGGTTCTACTGTACTAGTAGTTGCTGTACCTTCCAGCAAACGGCAGGACATTCAGGTTTGAGCACTCATAGGTCAGCAAAATATGTGCATTCCCCTTTGTTGAGCTCTGCAGCACAGGTTAGACAGACTAACTTTAGGCTTACAACACTCCTTAAAGCACTCGAGTTATTAAAACTATAAAAATATAAAAAATATGACCAATCCAGTGGTCTTTTCAGGATTAACTATGCATTCAAATTTTGTTTTGATATGCCTTTCTTATGAAACCTTACAGCATAATCACTTTAATCCATGTTTTACATTAGAAACAGTTGCTGTTGCCTCTCAAAATAAAGCATGCACTTCTAAAACCACATGTAATATTTTAGGTGCACTCGTAATAGGTGTTCCTTCACGTTGACACGCCATATCTTGACTTTGTACAACTCTGCAAATCCTCTACTCACAAACAGTTAATGGTGCCTGGTCAGCAGTGGGCAGCTACTGCAGTAGTGAAAAGACCATATGTCAACAGGAAAAAATGGGGATGTCTAAAAGATGGACATTCTCAAATTTAAGTTACGCCAGTACACGTATATATCCTCGGTGCAATATATTACCATAATAACTTTGAGTCTGGTTTGTAACAACTGTGTAAACATATGCTTTCATAGGTCATATGGAGAATTTGCCTAGATGTTCATATATTTTAGGATTTAGAGAATACCACGTGTATTAAAGTTAGAATTTGACTTTCATAGCTTCCCTACAATTTGTCTGTCAGCCCTCACCCTATACCTGTTGATTCCTTGCAGAATGGGCAATGTGCAGGTATAGGATTATTATCTATTGCACATTTTTTGCCTTTTTTCTTCAAATGGGACATTTTCCATTTGTACAAACCTCTTCCCATAACCTCCTTGAAGACACTAAGAGAACGCAGGCAATTTCCCACGCATGCAGTTGCCTTTATCGTGGATGCCTTTGCTGGTAAGTAAAACCCATCTCTCTCTCTCTCTGTATATATATAGTAGTTTATGTGCAGCTCTAGTTATCCTTAAATCCAACAATTTTACCTTCAGTGGTAAACACTATCTGCAGATACAAGGGACTTCCATGGACACTCCATCCTTTGCAAATATCTTCATGGGCAAACTGGAGGACTATATACTTACTACTTCTAGCATCAAACCACAGGTATGGCTACAATACATTGATGACAGATTTATAATATGAAATGCAGGAAGTAAAACAATGGAACAATTTCAGCTTATATCAACAGTAGCCATTCTAAAATACTAAACAGAAGCATCATCTCCCTTTTCTGGATGTGCTCCTCACTATTCATGAACAAAAAATGATAACTGATCTGCACCACAAGCCTATAGATGCTAATTTATATCTAAACTGAACTTCACGTCACCCTCACCACACTAAACTCAACATCAACTCCAGACAAGCACTCAGAATAACACTCACCCACAGCAATGAGGACACCTGTAAAGACCATTTACAGGAGCTTGCTACATTATCTAAAAAGTGAGGCTATCCTCTCCATATCAAACAGCAACAAATTAAAAAGTCTTTGCAGTTATCTAGGGAAGCACTTATGTGAAATACCAACAGCAGAAACAAAAGTGGCAGAATTCTATTTGTGGTTGAGTCTCATCCATCAGCTCCCAACCACAGAAATATAATGCAAAACACATTTCCCTTACTGTCCACTTGCATAAGGTTTTTCCAAAACTGACAGTCATTGCTTACCGCAGAGCTTTCAATTCACGATCCCTTATTGTGAGAGATGAACTCAAGCAAGCTGTAACAAATGCAGGGAGTCATTGCTGTGACTCTAAAAGGTGCATCACATGTGAATACCTTTTACAAACATCATCAGTAAAAAGTTCTGTTATGAGAAGGACCTAGGGAATGAGACAGCATCTTACATGTCCCTCAACATGCATGTGATTCAGTGCCCACACCAAAGGTGTAAAAAACAATATGTAGGTCAAACAGTGAATGACCTCGTACATGAATAAGAAACCACAAATCAACAATAATAGGAAACTTGACCAGCCTGAATCCAATCATTTTAACGTTGTGTATCATTTACTATCGGATTTGAAGATTTTCCCTGTGGAACACATCATAAAGAAGAACTACTGGACTCCAGGGAAAATGTCTGGATGTACTGTTTACATTCACTGCATCCAGATGGACTGAACATCACTGGGTATGCCCATACGTGGGTCGCTTGCTCATTTTGCCACTGGATTCAAGCTAGCCTGGCTGATGAGGGGTGTTACCTCGAAACCGGTCCCAGGATGCTTGTTTCCGGTCCAGGGAAGACCTGGCTTGGCAGTTCGGGCTGGACTGTTCCCATTAGGAACAGGGTCAAGACTGATTTGCATATGGCTGGGTCTGAACTGGGGTGGCGAAGTGAGATAAAGAACGATGATGGATTCAACCCAGATCTGTGACTGGGGGTGAGTGTCTGAAAAGTTTCAGCACTCCGTCCATCATCTGCTTGTGTTTGCTCTGAACATCACTGACAATATCACCAGATTACTGCATATCTCTATAGATGTCAGGACTGCATTGATTCTATATTCCAAATGGAATCTTTACTTATGATGCTTTTTGAAAATCCAGCAGTGTCATCTGTGCAACCACTGAGCAAGCCAACTTTGTAGTAGAAATATATTCTTGTTCTTTGGTGAGTTAATCTGTTTGAGTCACTTCTTTCTTGGATATTTCATTTCTTTGTGACTCATTGTATCCTTTGTAATCTGGTATTTTGCCCTGGCTACCTATTTTTTTCTTGTGATTCCTCAACTTGTAGTGTGTGTGTGTGTGTATGTGTATATATATATATATATTCACTGAAAAAACCATAGGTTTTAGGGACAGTTATAGTTAGTTGGACATTTCACTCGTACAAAACCATAGAAATTCCCCGTTATAGTTAGTTCAGCTAACTATAACTCGCGCCCCGCAATGCACTGCTGATGACGTCACATATTACATCACTCATGACATGGTCAGTGACATCACTGATGACATCACTGATGACATCTCAAATGACATCACTGATGACATCATCCAGTGACTGTGTGTTTCTGTAAAGTTTAAATATGTTTAATATATATAGGGAAAGGCGTATTGAAGAATGAGTGGGTGTATAAGTGTCTGAATGGATGATTTAGTACGTGAGTGACTGACTCTACAAGTGAGTGATTAAATGTATCTTACTGAATGCATGGGTTAGTGACTAAACTGTGTGAATGTCTGTATCCGTCTGTCTGTTGGTTTGTAAGCGGCTGCATGGCTTTCTGAATAGCTACATGAGTGTCTACATGGGTTATTGATTGATTGTCTGAGTATCTGTATGGGTGCCTGAGTGTTTGTGTGGGTGGGGTGTGTGTGACTCTGTGCATAGATGTGTGAGTTGGTGATTCACTGGGTGCATGGTTTCAAGAGTGCATCTGTGATGGACTGTATGGGTGGGTGAGTGTGTGTATGGGTGTGTTAGTGATTGAATGTATATCTCAGTGGTACATGTGTGAGTAACTACATATGTGAAAGGCAGTATATATGTGTGTTGGAGTATATAAATGGCTATAAGTGAGAGTGTGTGATTGTGAGAGTGGCTGTATGGATGAGTGTGTACTTGTATCAGTGATTGTATAAGAGTGTAAGAATGTGCTAGTATTTGTATGAGTAAGTGAGCTGGTGTGTGTATAACTGTATAGGTGAGTAAATGGGTGTGTGATTAAGTTTTTTGCATGACTGACTAGGTGTGTGAGTACCTCTATGGATGAGTGGCGGTGTGTGAGTGTTTATATAGGTGTATGAGTGCATATGATAGTCCTGTACTGAGTGACTAAGTATGAGTGACTGTACGGGTGAGTGAGTGGATGTGTGTGTAGACCTAAGAATCAGTGAGTGGGTATGTAGTTTTTGGTGTTGGAGTGTCTATGGTTTTGAGAATGGCAGTCTGTAATTTAGAGTGGGTGTATCAAAAGTTATATTAGGGTGTGAGAAGATGCATGAAATTATCACATGGATGATGTCATCAGTGATGTCATTTGAGATGTCATCAGTGATGTCATCAGTGATGTCACTGACCATGTCATGAGTGATGTAATATGTGACGTCATCAGCAGTGCATTGTGGGCGCGAGTTATAGTTAGCTGAACTAACTATAACGGGGAATTTCTATGGTTTTGTATGAGTGAAATGTCCAACTAACTATAACTGTCCCTAAAACCTATGGTTTTTTCAGTGAATTTCAAAGGTTTTTTAAATGCTAATTTCTAACTATAACGTGTCTGAAACCTATGGTTTTTTCAGTGAATTTCAAAGGTTTTTTAAATGCTAATTTCTAACTATAACGTGCCTGAAACCTATGATTTTTTAAGTGAATTTCAAAGGTTTTTTTAAATGCTAGTTTCTAACTATGCCTACAGAGGTAGGACATGTGAAGAAAGAAGAAAAACGCACAGAAAGAAGCAAAAGATGTGCAGAAAGAACCAACAGAGGAGCAGAAAGAGGCCTTGTTGCAAAATCATCCTGTGCCCACAACTTTTTCAGACGGGTACTGGTGGTAACTGACTCTGACTAACCAGAGCCAGTGCTATGCTAAAAGACACTTAGAATACAGTGAAAACACCTACATACACTAGGGAACACTATGCGTTGGGGTACCCCTGTGATTAGCATGACCTCCTCTGCTAGTCCCTAGTACATAATAGGGCAGGGGGATTAAAACTACCTCTTAAAACGCGCTACAGGGCGCTGTTTGCACAGTGGTGAAGGGAGGGGGGCCTGAGGTGACGTGTGCAAACGCACCCCGTGGCGCGTTTTAAGTTGCAGGATTAAGTCCCCTTGAATTCTGAGGGTCCCTGGTGCCCAACTAGCCCCCCAGGTACCTACAGTTAGGACCACAGAGCTGAGTTGCAGAGAGGCGTTCCGAGGCCACGCACCTTTTTTCACCTCTCTGCAACGCAACTCTGTTGTGCTTACTGAAGGTACCTGGTGGGCTAGTTGGCCCCCAGGGTCCCTCAGGATTCAAAGGGAATTAATTCCCCAACTTAAAATGCACCACAGGGCGTGTTTGCGCACATGTCACCTGAGGCACCGCCCCTCCCTTCACCACTGTGCAAACGCGCCCCGTGGTGCGTTTTAGGTTGGGGGATTAGGTCACCTTGAATCCTGAGGGTCCCTGGGGCCCAACTAGCCCACTAGGTACTTCCAGTAAGCACCACAGGCCTGCGTTGCAACGCCTGTAACAAATTGTGCAGTTGTGTTTAGGTAGTGAAGAGGGTCGTGCTGGGGGTAGTGTTTTAGGGTTTAGGGTAGTGCAGTGGTGTTTGTGTAGTGTAGGGGTCATGCTGGGGGTAGATTTAGGGTTTAGGGTAGTGCAGTGGTGTTTGGGTAGTGTAGGGAGTCGTGCTGGGGGAGTGTTTTAGGGTTTAGGGTAGTGCAGTGGTGTTTGGGTAGTGTAGGGGGTCATGCTGGGGGTAGTGTTTTAGGGTTTAGGGTAGTGCAGTGGTGTTTGGGTAGTGTAGGGGGTCGTGCTGGGGTAGTGATTTAGGGTAGTGCAGTGGTGTTTGGGTAGTGTAGGGGTACTGCTGGGGGTAGTGTTTTAGGGTTTAGGTTAGTGCACTGGTGTTTGGGTAGTGTAGGGGTACTGCTGGGGGTAGTGTTTTAGGGTTTAGGGTAGTGCAGTGGTGTTTGTGTAGTGTAGGGGGTAGTGTTTTAGGGTTTAGGGTAGTGCAGTGGTGTTTGTGTAGTGTAGGAGGTCGTGTTTTAGGGTTTAGGGTAGTGCAGTGGTCTTTGGGTAGTGTAGGGAGTCATGCGGGGGTAGTGTTTTAGGGTTTAGGGTAGTGTAGGGGGTCATGCGGGGGTAGTGTTTTAGGGATTAGGGTAGTGCATTGGTGTTTGGGTAGTGTAGGGGTCATGCGGGGGTAGTGTTTTAGGTTTAGGGCAGTGCAGTGGTGTTTGGGTAGTGTAGGGGGTCGTGCTGGGGGAGTGTTTTAGGGTTTAGGGCAGTGCAGTGGTGTTCGGGTAGTGTAGGGGGTCGTGCTGGGGGAGTGTTTTAGGGTTTAGGGCAGTGCAGTGGTGTTCGGGTAGTGTAGGGGTCATGCTGGGGGAGTGTTTGAGGGTTTAGTGCAGTGCAGTCGTGTTCGGGTAGTGTAGGGGGTTGTGCTGGGGGTAGTATTTTAGGGTTTAGGGTAGTGCAGTGGTGTTCCCAAACTTCAGCCAAACTTCAAAAAAGACTCCAGCGCATCCAGAACGCCTCCGCACGACTCATCCTGGACATCCCCCGACACAGCCACATCACCGGACACCTGAAAGACCTGCACTGGCTCCCCGTCAGCAAGAGAATCACGTTCAGATTCCTCACCCACGCACACAAGGCCCTCCACGACCTGGGCCCCAAGTACCTCAACGACCGCATGACCTTCTACACGCCCACCCGCCAGCTACGATCAACCAGCCACGCCCTCGCCACCGTACCACGCATCCGCAGAGCCACCGCCGGAGGAAGATCCTTCTCCTACCTGGCAGCCAAGACCTGGAACTCCCTCCCCACTCACCTTCGGCGAACCCAGGACCATTTCTCCTTCAGGAAGCAGCTCAAGACCTGGCTGTTCGAGCAGTAACTCCCCCCTCCCCCAGCGCCTTGAGACCCTCCCGGGTGAGTAGCGCGCTCTATAAATGCATTGATTGATTGATTGATTGAGTGTTCGGGTAGTGTAGGGGGTCGTGCTGGGGGTAGTGTTCTAGGGTTTAGGGCAGTGCAGTGGTGTTTGGGCAGTGTAGGGGGTAATGCTGGGGGTGGTGTTTTAGGGTTTAGGGCAGTGCAGTGGTGTTTGGGCAGTGTAGGGGGTCGTGCTGGGGGTGGTGTTTCAGGGTTTAGGGCAGTGCAGTGGTGTTCGGGCAGTGTAGGGGGTGGTGTTTCAGGGTTTAGGGCAGTGCAGTGGTGTTCGGGCAGTGTAGGGGGTCGTGCAGGGGGTGGTGTTTCAGGGTTTAGGGCAGTGGTGTTCGGGCAGTGTAGGGGGTCGTGCTGGGTGTGGTGTTTCAGGGTTTGGGGCAGTGCAGTGGTGTTCGAGCAGTAAAGGGGGTCATGCTGGGGGTGGTGTTTCAGGGTTTAGGGCAGTGCAGTGGTGTTCGGGCAGTGTAGGGGGCGGTGCAGGGGGTGGTGTTTCAGGGCTTAGGGCAGTGCAGTGGTGTTCGGGCAGTGTAGGGGGTGCTGCACGGGGTGGTGTTTCAGGGTTTAGGGCAGTGCAGTGGTGTTCGGGCAGTGTAGGGGGTCATGCAGGGGGTGGTGTTTCAGGGTTTAGGGCAGTGCAGTGGTGTTCGGGCAGTGTAGGGGGTCGTGCTGGGGCTGGTGTTTCAGGGTTTAGGGCAGTACAGTGGTGTTCGGGCAGTGTAGGGGGTCGTGCTGGGGCTGGTGTTTCAGGGTTTAGGGCAGTGCAGTGGTGTTCGGGCAGTGTAGGGGGTCGTGCTGGGGCTGGTGTTTCAGGGTTTAGGGCAGTGCAGTGGTGTTCGGGCAGTGTAGGTGGTCGTGCTGGGGCTGGTGTTTCAGGGTTTAGGGCAGTGCAGTGGTGTTCGGGCAGTGTAGGGGGTCATGCTGGGGCTGGTGTTTCAGGATTTAGGGCAGAGCAATGGTGTTCAGGCAGTGTAGGGGGTTTTGCTGGAGGTGGTGTTTCAGGGTTTAGGGCAGTGCAGTGGTGTTTGTGCAGTGTAGGGGGTGGTGTTTCAGGGTTTAGGGCAGTGGTGTTCAGGCAGTGTAGGGGGTCTTGCTGGGGTTGATGTTTCAGGGTTTAGGGCAGTGCAGTGGTGTTCCGGCAGTGTAGGAGGTCGTGCAGGGGGTGGTGTTTCAGGGTTTAGGGCAGTGCAGTGGTGTTCGGGCAGTGTAGGGGGTCATGCTGGGGGTGGTGTTTCAGGGTTTAGGGCAGTGCAGTGGTGTTCGGGCAGTGTAGGGTGTCGTGCTGAGGGGTGGTGTTTCAGGGTTTAGGGCAGTGCAGTGGTGTTTGGGCAGTGTAGGGGGTCGTGCAGGGGGTGGTGTTTCAGGGTTTAGAGCAGTGCAGTGGTGTTCGGGCAGTGTAGGGGGTCTTGCTGGGGGTGGTGTTTCAGGGTTTAGGGCAGTGCAGTGGTGTTCGGGCAGTGTAGGGGGTCTTGCTGGGGCTGGTGTTTCAGGGTTTAGGGCAGTGCAGTGGTGTTTGGGCAGTGTAGGGGGTCGTGCTGGGGCTGGTGTTTGAGGGTTTAGGGTAGTGCAGTGGTGTTCGGGCAGTGTAGGGGTCGTGCTGGGGCTGGTGTTTCAGGGTTTAGGGCAGTGCAGTGGTGTTCGGGCAGTGTACGGGGTTGTGCTGGGGCTGGTGTTTCAGGGTTTAGGGCAGTGCAGTGGTGTTCGGGCAGTGTAGGGGGTCGTGCTGGGGGTGGTGTTTCAGGGTTTAGGGCAGTGCAGTGGTGTTCGGGCAGTGTAGGGGGTCGTGCTGGGGCTGGTGTTTCATGGTTTAGGGCAGTGCAGTGGTGTTCGGGCAGTGTAGGGAGTCGTGCTGGGGGTGGTGTTTCAGGGTTTAGGGCAGTGCAGTGTTGTTCGGGCAGTGTAGGGGGTCATGCTGGGGGTGGTGTTTCAGGGTTTAGGGCAGTGCAGTGGTGTACGGGCAGTGTAGGGGGTCTTGCTGGGGGTGGTGTTTCAGGGTTTAGGGCAGTGGTGTTCGGGCAGTGTAGGGGGTCTTGCTGGGGGTAGTGTTTCGGGGTTTAGGGCAGTGCAGTGGTGTTCGTGCAGTGTAGGGGGTCGTGCTGGGGTGGTGTTTCAGGGTTTAGGGCAGTGCAGTGGTGTTCGGGCAGTGTAGGGGGTCATGCTGGGGCTGGTGTTTCAGGATTTAGGGCAGAGCAATGGTGTTCAGGCAGTGTAGGGGGTTTTGCTGGAGGTGGTGTTTCAGGGTTTAGGGCAGTGCAGTGGTGTTTGTGCAGTGTAGGGGGTGGTGTTTCAGGGTTTAGGGCAGTGGTGTTCAGGCAGTGTAGGGGGTCTTGCTGGGGTTGATGTTTCAGGGTTTAGGGCAGTGCAGTGGTGTTCCGGCAGTGTAGGAGGTCGTGCAGGGGGTGTTGTTTCAGGGTTTAGGGCAGTGCAGTGGTGTTCGGGCAGTGTAGGGGGTCATGCTGGGGGTGGTGTTTCAGGGTTTAGGGCAGTGCAGTGGTGTTCGGGCAGTGTAGGGTGTCGTGCTGAGGGGTGGTGTTTCAGGGTTTAGGGCAGTGCAGTGGTGTTTGGGCAGTGTAGGGGGTCGTGCTGGGGGTGGTGTTTCAGGGTTTAGGGCAGTGCAGTGGTGTTCGGGCAGTGTAGGGGGTCTTGCTGGGGCTGGTGTTTCAGGGTTTAGGGCAGTGCAGTGGTGTTCGGGCAGTGTAGGGGTCGTGCTGGGGCTGGTGTTTGAGGGTTTAGGTAGTGCAGTGGTGTTCGGGCAGTGTAGGGGTCGTGCTGGGGCTGGTGTTTCAGGGTTTAGGGCAGTGCAGTGGTGTTCGGGCAGTGTACGGGGTTGTGCTGGGGCTGGTGTTTCAGGGTTTAGGGCAGTGCAGTGGTGTTCGGGCAGTGTAGGGGGTCGTGCTGGGGGTGGTGTTTCAGGGTTTTGGGCAGTGCAGTGGTGTTCGGGCAGTGTAGGGGTCGTGCTGGGGCTGGTGTTTCATGGTTTAGGGCAGTGCAGTGGTGTTCGGGCAGTGTAGGGAGTCGTGCTGGGGTGGTGTTTCAGGGTTTAGGGCAGTGCAGTGGTGTTCGGGCAGTGTAGGGGGTCATGCTGGGGGTGGTGTTTCAGGGTTTAGGGCAGTGCAGTGGTGTTCGGGCAGTGTAGGGGGTCGTGCTGGGGCTGGTGTTTCATGGTTTAGGGCAGTGCAGTGGTGTTCGGGCAGTGTAGGGAGTCGTGCTGGGGTGGTGTTTCAGGGTTTAGGGCAGTGCAGTGGTGTTCGGGCAGTGTAGGGGGTCATGCTGGGGGTGGTGTTTCAGGGTTTAGGGCAGTGGTGTTCGGGCAGTGTAGGGGGTCTTGCTGGGGGTAGTGTTTCGGGGTTTAGGGCAGTGCAGTGGTGTTCGTGCAGTGTAGGGGGTCGTGCTGGGGGTGGTGTTTCAGGGTTTAGGGCAGTGCAGTAGTGTTCGGGCAGTGTAGGGGATCGTTCAGGGGGTGGTGTTTCAGGGTTTTGGGCAGTGCAGTGGTGTTCGGGCAGTGTAGGGGTCGTGCAGGGGGTGGTGTTTCAGGGTTTAGGGCAGTGCAGTGGTGTTCGGGCAGTGTAGGGGGTCGTGCTGGGGGTGGTGTTTCAGGGTTTAGGGCAGTGCAGTGGTGTTCGGGCAGTGTAGGGGTCGTGCTGGGGGTGGTGTTTCAGGGTTTAGGGCAGTGGTGTTCGGGCAGTGTAGGGGGTCTTGCTGGGGGTGATGTTTCAGGGTTTAGGGCAGTGCAGTGGTGTTCGGGCAGTGTAGGAGGTCTTGCTGGGGGTAGTGTTTCAGGGTTTAGGGCAGTGCAGTGGTGTTCGGGCAGTGTAGGGGTCATGCTGGGGGTGGTGTTTCAGGGTTTAGGGCAGTGCAGTGGTGTTTGGGCAGTGTAGGGGGTCGTGAAGGGGGTGGTGTTTCAGGGTTTAGGGCAGTGCAGTGGTGTTCGGGCAGTGTAGGGGGTCGTGCTAGGGTATGTGTTTCAGGGTTTAGGGCAGTGCAGTGGTGTTCGGGCAGTGTAGGGGGTCGTGCAGGGGCTGGTGTTTCAGGGTTTAGGGCAGTGCAGTGGTGTTCGGGCAGTGTACGGGGTTGTGCTGGGGCTGGTGTTTCAGCGTTTAGGGCAGTGCAGTGGTGTTCGGGCAGTGTAGGGGGTCATGCTGGGGGTGGTGTTTCAGGGTTTAGGGCAGTGCAGTGGTGTTCGGGCAGTGTAGGGGGTCGTGCTGGGGCTGGTGTTTCATGGTTTAGGGCAGTGCAGTGGTGTTCGGGCAGTGTAGGGGGTCGTGCTGGGGGTGGTGTTTCAGGGTTTAGGGCAGTGCAGTGGTGTTCGGGCAGTGTAGGGGGTCGTGCTGGGGCTGGTGTTTCATGGTTTAGGGCAGTGCAGTGGTGTTCGGGCAGTGTAGGGGGTCGTGCTGGGGGTGGTGTTTCAGGGTTTAGGGCAGTGCAGTGGTGTTCGGGCAGTGTAGGGGGTCATGCTGGGGGTGGTGTTTCAGGGTTTAGGGCAGTGCAGTGGTGTACGGGCAGTGTAGGGGGTCTTGCTGGGGGTGGTGTTTCAGGGTTTAGGGCAGTGGTGTTCGGGCAGTGTAGGGGGTCTTTCTGGGGGTAGTGTTTCGGGGTTTAGGGCAGTGCAGTGGTGTTCGTGCAGTGTAGGGGGTCGTGCTGGGGGTGGTGTTTCAGGGTTTAGGGCAGTGCAGTAGTGTTCGGGCAGTGCAGGGGATTGTTCAGGGGGTGGTGTTTCAGGGTTTTGGGCAGTGCAGTGGTGTTCGGGCAGTGTAGGGGGTCGTGCTGGGGATGGTGTTTCAGGGTTTAGGGCAGTGCAGTAGTGTTCGGGCAGTGCAGGGGTCGTGCAGGGGTGGTGTTTCAGGGTTTAGGGCAGTGCAGTGGTGTTCGGGCAGTGTAGGGGGTCGTGCTGGGGGTGGTGTTTCAGGGTTTAGGGCAGTGCAGTGGTGTTCGGGCAGTGTAGGGGGTCGTGAAGGGGGTGGTGTTTCAGGGTTTAGGGCAGTGCAGTGGTGTTCGGGCAGTGTAGGGGGTCGTGCTAGGGTATGTGTTTCAGGGTTTAGGGCAGTGCAGTGGTGTTCGGGCAGTGTAGGGGGTCGTGCAGGGGCTGGTGTTTCAGGGTTTAGGGCAGTGCAGTGGTGTTCGGGCAGTGTAGGGGGTCGTGCTGGGGGTAGTGTTTTAGGGTATAGGGTAGTGCAGTGGTGCTTGTGTAGTGTAGGGGGTCGTGCTGGGGGTAGTGTTTTAGGGTTTAGGGTAGTGCAGTGGTGTTTGTGTAGTGTAGGGGTCATGTTTTAGGGTAGTGCAGTGGTGTTTGGGTAGTGTAGGGGGTCGTGCTGGGGGTAGTGTTTTAGGATTTAGGTTAGTGCAGTGGTGTTTGGGTAGTGTAGGGGTCGTGCTGGGGGTAGTGTTTTAGGGTTTAAGGTAGTGCAGTGGTGTTTGTGTAGTGTAGGGGTCGTGCTGGGGGTAGTGTTTTAGGGTTTAGGGTAGTGCAGTGGTGCTTGTGTAGTGTAGGGGGTCATGCTGGGGGTAGTGTTTTAGGGTTTAGGGTAGTGCAGTGGTGTTTGTGTAGTGTAGGGGTCATGTTTTAGGGTAGTGCAGTGGTGTTTGGGTAGTGTAGGGGTCGTGCTGGGGGTAGTGTTTTAGGATTTAGGTTAGTGCAGTGGTGTTGGGGTAGTGTTTTAGGGTTTAGGGTAGTGCAGTGGTGTTTGTGTAGTGTAGGGGGTCATGCTGGGGGTAGTGTTTTAGGGTTTAGGATAGTGCAGTGGTGCTTGTGTAGTGTAGGGGGTCGTGCTGGGGTAGTGTTTTAGGGTTTAGGGTAGTGCAGTGGTGTTTTTGTAGTGTAGGGGGTCATGTTTTAAGATGCAACGCTCCAATACCTGACCAGTCTGCACTACATAAAACTGCAAAAAACTAAAAATAAAAAGTGTTTTGCACACTTTTGTCACTGGGCTATATGTGGGCTACATCTGGGTAATATTTGTGCTACATTTGGGCTCTTTTTTCACTGGTGGCCATCTTGGAAGACTTCTTTGTTATGAAGTTTCCTAATTTCCTCATTTACTGCAGTCTCCTCAGTAGGAAATGCTTTCAGTTTTTTACTTTGATTCCATCAAGAAGGCATTCAGATGTGTCACACATTTGCCATAAATTCAGAATGTTATTACTCTAGTTGTTCATTAGATCACTGTAGTAAAGCTACTGCTCACCAAGGAGTTAACTGGAAGTCTACTGCTGGTTTTGAAAGTGATTGTTTCAGTCTGCATGTCAGAATTTTCTAATGAAATAGAAGAGGATTTGAGATCTCACTTAAAACATGCACTAAATTTTCTTTTTGCAGCACTAACCATAATTTCTATGGCAAAATGAACCCCTCATTTTGTTCCTTTTTAAATTAAATGTTTTAAGTGTTACCAGTTTATTCCAATCAAGATGGCTTCAGGTGTGCCATACTTTTGTCATAAGTAAGGCTGTTAGCACTCTAGTTGTTCTTTAGAACACTCTGGGAAGCTGCAGTAGAACACAAAGGCATCAACTGACAGGCTGCTCCTGTTGAAATATAACAGGAAGATATTTGAGATCTCACTTAAAACATGTCCTAATTTTTCTTTCTACAGCACTAACCATAATTTCTATGGCAAAATGAACCCCCTCATTTTGTTCCTTTTTAAATTAAATGTTTTAAGTGTTACCAGTTTATTCCAATCAAGATGGCTTCAGGTGTGCCATACTTTTGTCATAAGTAAGACTGTTAGCGCTCTAGTTGTTCTTTAGAACACTCTGGGAAGCTGCAGTAGAACACAAAGGCATCAACTGACAGGCTGCTCCTGTTGAAATATAACAGGAAGATATTTGAGATCACACTTGAAACATGTCCTAATTTTTCTTTCTACAGCACTAACCATAATTTCTATGACAAAATGAACCCCATCATTTTGTTCCTTTTTAAATTAAATGTTTTAAGTGTTACCAGTTTATTCCAATCAAGATGGCTTCAGGTGTGCCATACTTTTGTCATAAGTAAGACTGTTAGTGCTCTAGTTGTTCTTTAGAACACTCTGGGAAGCTGCAGTAGAACACAAAGGCATCAACTGACAGGCTGCTCCTGTTGAAATATAACAGGAAGATATTTGAGATCACACTTGAAACATGTCCTAATTTTTCTTTCTACAGCACTAACCATTATTTCTATGACAAAATGAACCCCATCATTTTGTTCCTTTTTAAATTAAATGTTTTAAGTGTTACCAGTTTATTCCAATCAAGATGGCTTCAGGTGTGCCATACTTTTGTCATAAGTAAGACTGTTAGCGCTCTAGTTGTTCTTTAGAACACTCTGGGAAGCTGCAGTAGAACACAAAGGAATCAACTGACAGTCTCTGCCCTTGTTGGATGTACATGTTTTACTGAGAATGTCAGACTTCATTCTCACATGACTGAGAAAGATAATGTGAATTTACAGAAAATATGCTCTCATTTTAGCTTCTGGGGCACCTTCCAAAACTGTATGGGACAAGCATGTGAAAATAGTTTTCTCTCAAACATGATTCATGATATCCCAGCAGAAGGTTTTTCACAGGGTAAAATCACCTTAGAACACACCACAATTCCTGAAATTAGTATGGTACCATCAACAAATGAATTCTAATGTAACTAAAGTCTGTTATCACCCTTTATAGTTCTCCTTTTGGTAACCCTCAAAATCTTCGATTCACTACAATGCATTTCAATGGGGTACTATCATTTATATTGGTCCCAAGATGGCTGCCAGCAATTCCAGGATGAAGTGCTGACAGCCAATCAGATCTCACGATGACATGTGTGGTTAGGCTCCGCCCAGATATATATGTGTTTTTACTTTTGATTTTCTCAGCAACTACTGAACGGATTTACACCATTTAACAAAAAGGGTTCTTTTTGAACCAAGAACTACCGCTTTGCCAAATTTGGTGTAATTCCGTTCAGCAGTTCGGGCTGTAGCCTTGCATAAAGTTTCCTATGGGAAATTGATTTTTGACTCTTATTTTTTTAATTTCTCCGCAACTACTGAACGGATTTACACCATTTAACAAAAAGGGTTCTTTCTGAACCAAGAACTACCTCTTTGCCAAATTTGGTGTAATTCCGTTCAGCAGTTCGGGCTGTAGCCGTGTCTAAAGTTTCCTATGGGAAAATGAATGGGGAAAACACGTTTTGGGACCCCCTTTTTCTCGGCCCCCGCTTGACGAATCACCCTGAGACTTTCAGGGTAGGAGCGGACCGGAGCGGGCCATAAAGTTTGAAAATTTCGCGAAGCTTCGTCAACCGACGCAAGAGTTATTTCAAATAGAATGTCGCGGATTTCCTATGGAAAATAGGTCCTAACTATAACTATCTACTGGCGACCGCCAGTAGATTATATATATATATATATATATATATATATATATATATGTATATATATATATATATATATATATATATATATATATATATATATATATATATATATCTTCCAAGGTTGCCCTGTAAGCAGAGACGCACATACAGTGGATGAATCACCAGGATATTTATTTCAAAATCGGCATTTCCTCCCCAGTACAATTCCGTTGCCTGACGCGTTTCGGAGCGGGCTGCTCCTTCCTCATAGGCTCTGAGCGCAAACCACAATCCAAGTGAACCAACCTTCTTTCCCTTTTCTGCATGCTCCTCGGTAATTGCCCTCTGGTGGGCCTCTCAGGTGAGTCAAACCTTTGCATGCTGGGAGTTTGAGTCCGCTTCACTAAATCATCCCCTCCAGTGGGGTCCGTGATTTTGCCTCAATAATATTTCTATTGTTAAGCCCTCCAGTGGGCCACAGGGAAGAAAGGCCGGTTTCAATCATGCATCCACTGCGCTGCTTCAGCTCCGATATTCAAAACCAGCAGCCCCAGATTCCATTCTCCTGGCAGTGCAGCCTCCCACGGCCGGACTGCCGCGCGTTAAATCTTCCAAGGTTGCCCTGTAAGCAGAGACGCACATACAGTGGATGAATCACCAGGATATTTATTTCAAAATCGGCATTTCCTCCCCAGTACAATTCCGTTGCCTGACGCGTTTCGGAGCGGGCTGCTCCTTCCTCATAGGCTCTGAGCGCAAACCACAGTCCAAGTGAACCAACCCTCTTTCCCTTTTCTGCATGCTCCTCGGTAATTGCCCTCTGGTGGGCCTCTCAGGTGAGTCAAACCTTTGCATGCTGGGAGTTTGAGTCCGCTTCACTAAATCATCCCCTCCAGTGGGGTCCGTGATTTTGCCTCAATAATATTTCTATTGTTAAGCCCTCCAGTGGGCCACAGGGGAGAAAAACCGGTTTCAAGCATGCATCCACTGCGCTGCTTCGGCTCCGATATTCAAAACCAGCAGCCCCAGATTCCATTCTCCTGGCAGTGCAGCCTCCCACGGCCGGACTGCCGCGCGTTAAATCTTCCAAGGTTGCCCTGTAAGCAGAGACGCACATACAGTGGATGAATCACCAGGATATTTATTTCAAAATCGGCATTTCCTCCCCAGTACAATTCCGTTGCCTGACGCGTTTCGGAGCGGGCTGCTCCTTCCTCATAGGTTCTGAGCGCAAACCACAGTCCAAGTGAACCAACCCTCTTTCCCTTTTCTGCATGCTCCTCGGTAATTGCCCTCTGGTGGGCCTCTCAGGTGAGTCAAACCCTTGCATGCTGGGAGTTTGAGTCCGCTTCACTAAATCATCCCCTCCAGTGGGGTCCGTGATTTTGCCTCAATAATATTTCTATTGTTAAGCCCTCCAGTGGGCCACAGGGAAGAAAGGCCGGTTTCAATCATGCATCCACTGCGCTGCTTCGGCTCCGATATTCAAAACCAGCAGCCCCAGATTCCATTCTCCTGGCAGTGCAGCCTCCCACGGCCGGACTGCCGCGCGTTAAATCTTCCAAGGTTGCCCTGTAAGCAGAGACGCACATACAGTGGATGAATCACCAGGATATTTATTTCAAAATCGGCATTTCCTCCCCAGTACAATTCCGTTGCCTGACGCTGCTTCGGAGCGGGCTGCTCCTTCCTCATAGGCTCTGAGCGCAAACCACAGTCCAAGTGAACCAACCCTCTTTCCCTTTTCTGCATGCTCCTCGGTAATTGCCCTCTGGTGGGCCTCTCAGGTGAGTCAAACCTTTGCATGCTGGGAGTTTGAGTCCGCTTCACTAAATCATCCCCTCCAGTGGGGTCCGTGATTTTGCCTCAATAATATTTCTATTGTTAAGCCCTCCAGTGGGCCACAGGGAAGAAAGGCCAGTTTCAAGCATGCATCCACTGCGCTGCTTCGGCTCCGATATTCAAAACCAGCAGCCCCAGATTCCATTCTCCTGGCAGTGCAGCCTCCCACGGCCGGACTGCCGCGCGTTAAATCTTCCAAGGTTGCCCTGTAAGCAGAGACGCACATACAGTGGATGAATCACCAGGATATTTATTTCAAAATCGGCATTTCCTCCCCAGTACAATTCCGTTGCCTGATGCGTTCGGAGCGGGCTGCTCCTTCCTCATAGGTTCTGAGCGCAAACCACAGTCCAAGTGAACCAACCCTCTTTCCCTTTCTGCATGCTCCTCGGTAATTGCCCTCTGGTGGGCCTCTCAGGTGAGTCAAACCCTTGCATGCTGGGAGTTTGAGTCCGCTTCACTAAATCATCCCTCCAGTGGGGTCCGTGATTTTGCCTCAATAATATTTCTATTGTTAAGCCCTCCAGTGGGCCACAGGGAAGAAAGGCCGGTTTCAATCATGCATCCACTGCGCTGCTTCGGCTCCGATATTCAAAACCAGCAGCCCCAGATTCCAATCTCCTGGCAGTGCAGCCTCCACGGCCGGACTGCCGCGCGTTAAATCTTCCAAGGTTGCCCTGTAAGCAGAGACGCACATACAGTGGATGAATCACCAGGATATTTATTTCAAAATCGGCATTTCCTCCCAGTACAATTCCGTTGCCTGACGCGTTTCGGAGCGGGCTGCTCCTTCCTCATAGGCTCTGAGCGCAAACCACAGTCCAAGTGAACCAACCCTCTTTCCCTTTTCTGCATGCTCCTCGGTAATTGCGCTCAGAGCCTATGAGGAAGGAGCAGCCCGCTCCGAAACGCGTCAGGCAACGGAATTGTACTGGGGAGGAAATGCCGATTTTGAAATAAATATCCTGGTGATTCATCCACTGTATGTGCGTCTCTGCTTACAGGGCAACCTTGGAAGATTTAACGCGCGGCAGTCCGGCCGTGGGAGGCTGCACTGCCAGGAGAATGGAATCTGGGGCTGCTGGTTTTGAATATCGGAACCGAAGCAGCGCAGTGGATGCATGATTGAAACCGGCCTTTCTTCCCTGTGGCCCACTGGAGGGCTTAACAATAGAAATATTATTGAGGCAAAATCACGGACCCACTGGAGGGGATGATTTAGTGAAGCGGACTCAAACTCCCAGCATGCAAAGGTTTGACTCACCTGAGAGGCCCACCAGAGGGCAATTACCGAGGAGCATGCAGAAAAGGGAAAGAGGGTTGGTTCACTTGGACTGTGGTTTGCGCTCAGAGCCTATGAGGAAGGAGCAGCCCGCTCCGAAACGCGTCAGGCAACGGAATTGTAATGGGGAGGAAATGCCGATTTTGAAATAAATATCCTGGTGATTCATCCACTGTATGTGCGTCTCTGCTTACAGGGCAACCTTGGAAGATTTAACGCGCGGCAGTCCGGCCGTGGGAGGCTGCACTGCCAGGAGAATGGAATCTGGGGCTGCTGGTTTTGAATATCGGAGCCGAAGCAGCGCAGTGGATGCATGATTGAAACCGGCCTTTCTTCCCTGTGGCCCACTGGAGGGCTTAACAATAGAAATATTATTGAGGCAAAATCACGGACCCCACTGGAGGGGATGATTTAGTGAAGCGGACTCAAACTCCCAGCATGCAAAGGTTTGACTCACCTGAGAGGCCCACCAGAGGGCAATTACCGAGGAGCATGCAGAAAAGGGAAAGTGGGTTGGTTCACTTGGACTGTGGTTTGCGCTCAGAGCCTATGAGGAAGGAGCAGCCCGCTCCAAAACGCGTCAGGCAACGGAATTGTACTGGGGAGGAAATGCCGATTTTGAAATAAATATCCTGGTGATTCATCCACTGTATGTGCGTCTCTGCTTACAGGGCAACCTTGGAAGATATATATATATATATATATATATATATATATATATATATATATATATATATATATATATATATATATATATTTATATATATATTCACTGAAAAAACCATAGGTTTTAGGGACAGTTATAGTTACTTGGACATTGCACTCGTACAAAACCCGTGAAATTCCCCCGTTATAGTTAGTTCAGCTAACTATAACTCGCGCCCCGCAATGCACTGCTGATGACGTCACATATTACATCACTCATGACATGGTCAGTGACATCACTGATGACATCACTGATGACATCTCAAATGACATCACTGATGACATCATCCAGTGACTGTGTGTTTCTCTAAAGTTTAAATATTTTTAATATATATAGGAAAAGACGTATTGAAGAATGAGTGGGTGTGTAAGTGTCTGTATGGATGATTTAGTAGGTGCGTGACTGACTGTATAAGTGAGTGATTTAACGTATCGTACTGAATGCATGGGTTAGTGACTAAACTGGGTGAATGTCTGTATCCGTCTGTCTGTTGCTGTGTAAGTGGCTGCATGTGTTTGTGAATAGCTACATGAGTGTCTATTTGAGTTATTGAATGCTTGTGTGAGTATCTGTATGGGTGCCTGAGTGTTTGTGTGGGAGGGGTGTGTGCGACTCTGTGCATAGATGTGTGAGTGGGTGATTCACTGGGTGGATGGTTTCAAGAGTGCATCTGTGATAGACTGTATGGGTGGGTAAGTGTGTGTAAGAGTGTGTTAGTGAGTGAATGTATGTCCCAGTGGTACATGTGTGAGTAACTACATATGTGAAAGGCAGTATATATGTGTGTTGGAGTATATAAATAGCTATAAGCGAGAGTGAGTGATTGTGATAGTGGCTGTATGGATGAGTGTGTGCTTGTATCAGTGATTGTATAAGAGCGTAACAATGTGCTACTATTTGTATGAGTAAGTGAGCTGGTGTGTGTATAACTGTATAGGTGAGTAAATGGCAGTGTGTTTAATTATTTGCATGACTGACTAGGTGTGTGAGTACCTCTATGGATGAGTGGCGTTGTTTGAGTGTCTATATAGGAGTAAGAGTGCATATGATAGTCCTGTACTGAGTGACCGTAAGTATGAGTGACTGTACGGCTGAGTGAGTGGATGTGTGTGTGTAGACCTAAGAATCAGTGAGTGGGTATGTGGTTATTGGTGTTGGAGTGTCTATGGTTTTGTGAAATGGCAGTCTGTAATTTAGAGTGGGTGTATCAAAGATTATATTAGGGTGTGAGGAGGTGCATCAGATTATCACGTGGATGATGTCATCAGTGATGTCATTTGAGATGTCATCAGTGATGTCATCAGTGATGTCACTGACCATGTCATGAGTGATGTAATATGTGACGTCATCAGCAGTGCATTGTGGGGCGCGAGTTATAGTTAGCTGAACTAACTATAACGGGGAATTTCACGGGTTTTGTACGAGTGCAATGTCCAAGTAACTATAACTGTCCCTAAAACCTATGGTTTTTTCAGTGAATTTCAAAGGTTTTTTAAATGCTAATTTGTAACTATAACGTGTCTGAAACCTATGGTTTTTTCAGTGAATTTCAAAGGTTTTTTAAATGCTAATTTGTAACTATAACGTGTCTGAAACCTATGGTTTTTTCAGTGAATTTCAAAGGTTTTTTAAATGCTAATTTCTAACTATAACGTGCCTGAAACCTATGTTTTTTTAGTGAATTTCAAAGGTTTTGTAAATGACAATTTTTAAATGTATTAATTGTTATATTAATTTTTTTCATACTGATTTAGTACATTTTTAGAAACAATTTTTTTTTACATATTTTATTTTTTAAATTACATTGTAATTACATTATACATTACATTACAAAAAATACTTTCTCTTAATGAATTACTTTAGTTTAAATACTTTGCAGATAGGCAATAGACTTTTAAGTACAGTAGTTACAGTTGTTGCAATGGGCAACACATTTTCAAACACAATGCAACATTCAGCTCAATGTGAATTTCTAGTTAAATGCAATTAGTTACTTTATGGATTACTTTTTCTAACCACAGGACTGGATCCTAGATTCAGTCCTGGTTCATCTCCTGTAAACAGTTGAGTAAAAGCGTTTTGGTTACAGTCGTGATTTTTAAGGAATATTATTGTATTTTAAAAGTTGACACTTAGAAACTTTTCTCATAGAATCACCAATGTTATCCTATGGAAGGAAATTCACTTAGCAGGTAAAAACTGTTATCGTTACTTTTTCTTACTCAGTGTTGGATCCTGGATCCAGCACTGGTGCATCTCCTGTAAACAGTTGAAAGAATGCGTTTAAGTCATACAGGCGATTTTTAAGGAATATTTGTAGTTTGTGAAAATCAACACTTTGAAACTTTTTTGCTGAAAACCAGTCAATGTTAGCCTATGAAGGAAATTCAAGTTACCGGTAAGTACGGTTAAAATTTCTTTTGAGGATCAGTACTGGGCTGAAACATGCAGCACTGATGTCTCTCCTGATAACAGGTGAGTAAATCGGAATTCGTATTTCGGCTGATTTTAGAGGAATATTTTAAAGTTCCAAAACTCCACACTTAGAAGAATTTCCAAGTGAAACCAGTCAATGTTAGCCTATGGAAGGAAATTCAAGTTACTGGTAAGTACGGTTAAAATTACTTTTCAGGACCAGTACTGGGCTGAAAGATACAGCACTGAGGTCTCTCCTTATAACAGGTGAGTAAATCGGAATTCCTATTTCGGCTGATTTTAGAGGAATATTTGCACAATGGTGAAGGGAGGGGGCGGGGCCTGAGGTGACATCTTTGCAAACGCGCCCCGTGGCGCGTTTTAGGTTGGGGGATTAAGTCCCCTTGAATCCTGAGGGTCCCTAGGGGCCAACTAGACCACCAGGAACCTCCAATATGCGCCAGAGGCTGCGTTGCAGAGACGTGTAGAGAGGCCACACCCTTTTACACCTCTCTGCAACGCAGCTCTGTGGCGCATTCTGGATGTACCTGTTGGGCTAGTTGGCCCTCAGGGACCCTCAGGATTGAAGGGGATTTAATTCCCCATCTTAAAACGCGCCACGGGGCCTGTTTGCACACATGTCACCTGAAGCCCCGCCCCTCCCTTCACCACTGTGCAAACGCGCCCCGTGGCGCGTTTTAATTTGGGGGATTAAGTCCCCTTGAATCCTGAGGGTCCCCGGAGTCCAACTAGCCCACCATATACCTCCAAAAGCGCCACAGAGCTGCGTTGCAGAGAGGTGTAAAAGGGGTGTGGCCTCTCTACACGTCTCTGCAAGGCAGCCCTCTGGCGCATACTGGAGGTTCCTGGTGGGCTAGTTGGCCCCCAGGGACCCCCAGTATTCAAGGTGAATTTGTTCCCCTCTGCAAACGCGCCAGGGGCGCGTTTGCAGAGTGGTGAAGTAGGGGCGGGGCCTGCGGGCCCGATCGTTTTTTTTTGTTTTTGTTTTTTTGTCTCCTGAAGGGGGCTGTGTGGCCCCCTTCCTTTTTTCTGTTTTTGGGCCCTGGGGACCCCATCCCCCAAGGCCTTACCCCTTTTTTAATTACCCAAAAAAAAACGGGAAGGGGGCCGCGTGGCCCCCCTTCCCTTGGCCTGTATTGGCCCCGGGACCCCATCCCCCGGGGCATGGCCTCTTTATTTATTATTTTGAGGGGGGCAGCGTGGCCCCCCTCCTCTGGCCATTTTAAGGCCCCGGGGACCCCATCCCCCGGGGCTGGCCTTTCTATTTTTAAAATTTTTTTTTGCTTTTTGGGGAGGGGGCCACGTGGCCCCTCCCGGGCCACTACTTGCCCCGGGGACCCCATCCCCCTGGCTGGCCCTCTCCGTTGGGGACTGTGGGGGTCCCCAATCCCCCACAGACCCGCCGGCTCCCGCGTCCCTTGGGAGCCGGCATTGCTTTCCACATGGGGAGCAGCTGACATGCTGCTCCCCATGTGGAAAGCAATGTGCTTTGGATATTGGAAGAGAGAGCAGGTTTCCTGCTCTCTCTTCCAATATCCAAGCAGTTTGCTATGGCAGGACGGGAGCCGCGAGGCTCCCGTCCTGCCATAGCAAACTACAGTGTCCCGGGGTAGGCACCCCGGGACACTGCAGGAGCCGGCCCTGGGGGTGGTGGTCCCCAGGGCCATCAAGGGCTTCCAGGAGGGGGCCGCGCGGCCCCCTCCAATTCAGTTCAAAGCCCCGGGGAGGTGGTGGTCCCCGGGCTCCGTAACGGACCCCCATATTTAAATGTTTAGTGCCCCGGGTGGAGCCCCCCACACAGGTTGTCATTAATTTTAAAAAGCCCCGGGAGGTGGTGGTCCCGGGGCTGCGGGAGGGCTCAGAGCCCTCCCGCACCATTTTTTAAAAAGCCCCGGGGGTGGCGGTCCCCGGGCTTGGGGGCCTTTGAGGCCCCCACACATTAAATTATCCTCCACCATGCCCCCGGGACTTGGGCCACCCGGGGCCAATTAACATCGAAGCGCGGGAGACCGCGCTTCGATTTTTTTTTTTTGCAGGATTCGCGCACCCTGAGCGCATCCTGCCGATTTTTAAAAAAAATAATTATTTTTTTGCCCAGGGGTCCTTGTGGGACCCCCTGAGCAAACCTAGGGGTCAGGGTGTTTCTACCCTGCCCCCTTTGTGCGCTTTGCGCACTTGTTTTTGTCCCTCGGTTCTACCGAGGGATAAAATGGCTGCCAACATTTCCTGAATCGGAATGTTGACAGCCAATTAAAATGCAGCTCGTGATCGGGACGGTGCGCGCAGGGTGCGCTGAGGGTGCGCGAATCCTCCGTGCCCATAGATATCACTAACTTTTTACTTTTCATTTTCTCAGCAACTACTGAACGGATTTACACCATTTAACAAAAAGGGTTCTTTCTGAACCAAGAACTACCTCTTTGCCAAATTTGGTGTAATTCCGTTCAGCAGTTCGGGCTGTAGCCGTGTCTAAAGTTTCCTATGGAAAATGCATGGGGAAAACGCGTTTGGGACCCCCTTTTTCTCGGCCCCCACTTGACGTATCACCCCGAGACTTTCAGGGTAGGAGCGGACCGGAGCGCCCCACGAAGTTTGAAAATTTCGCGAAGATACGTCAACCGGCAAGAGAGTTATTTCAAATAGAATGTCGCGGATTTCCTATGGATAATAGGTTGTAACTATAACTATCTACTGGCGACCGCCAGTAGATAATATTTATATATATATATATATACACACATATATATTTTCACTGAAAAAAAGATTAAAGGGACATTATGGTTAGGCTCAGATTTCATTTGTACAAAACCAGTAAATTCAGCAGTTATTGTTACCTGAGCTAATTATAACTAAGGCTTCCGGTTTTCTGTTTTTACTGTTTTTACAGATAAATACAGGCAGAAAGCAATGTGTTTCCTGTCTGTATTTATTTTTAAATGAAGAAAAATACTAAAAATGGTGCTTCTTGGGAGAGACTCTCCATGCTGTCTTTCATGAATTCCAGGCAGCAGTTGATCAAATAGACAGCATGGAGAGTTAGAAAACAAGTATAAATAGCATGAGATTTCCTTAAAAACATGCATATGTTAACACATATTTGTACTAGCACTAATATGTATCTGTGAGTGTAGTGTTTTGTTATATGTGGCTGCTTAATTTACAAAATATGTGACAGGCATCCATGTATGAATGCACATTCAAGAGTTAAATAAATGTGGAAATATCACATTTTACAGCTCCATTTATTCTCAAAACACAAAATAAATATGGATAAATACCAATAAGATGGGCAAAAAATAAATATGGATAAATGCAGACGGAAATGTAAAAAAAAAGACCATAAAAGGGGGGCCCTAATTATAACTTAAGCCCCCCAATGCACTGCTTATGACCTCACATATTACATCACCCATGAAATGGTCAGTGACATCACTCATAACATCATTGATGACATCTCAAATTACATCATTATTGACATCATTTTCTGCACAGAGCCAGTAGTCAGTGTTCACATTTTAAGTATACACAATGGTAACTCTGTCCAACTCCCCCACAAGGTAGTTCCAAAAAGGATAAAGACAAATTCACATATTTTACAGGATATGACACTTCAGACCCCACGTCATATAGTTTCAAATTAGTTCTTACCCCACCAAAAAAATATATGCTTATCCAGACCAAGCTCATATATACAGCTTCATTTGTCAACCAGTTAGCCCTTAAAGTCTATGATTACTAGAAGGACACAATTGATTTTAAATTGATTTGGGGAACAAAGTTTTGGCTGGTTCAGGGAACGGAACCTTGTTTAGAGCCTGCCTAATTCCCACACAAATGATTTTCTTGAATGACACGATCCAGTAGACAACATGTCTGGGATTGACAAAATTAAAGAAATGAATGTCCCAACAGTTCCCTATATTGCCAGCTTTGATAATTGGGAAAGTTTAACAAATTACACTGAAGAACAAATGAATAGCATGGTGCAGAATAGTACATTTAATTCCACATTTTCAGGTTCTAATGGGTGGTTACTGTGGCAGTAAACACTAATGGTTGTCAAGCTCATTTTCTTAATTCCACACCTAGGTTCAAATCAAACAGACCTGATCCCCGTTACTCTCAAATATCACATTCTAGTATTATTATCACCTGTTCGGTGGGAAAATTGTGTCAACAATGGTTAGAACATTCCACACTGTCTGCAGTGAAACAACATCTTTCTCTACTGTCCGAAGACATGGATTTATCAGATTTTCTTTTGGGTCCCAAATCTCCATGTTCTAAAAGATTCATATATGCTTCCTATAATGTAATTTGGAAATTATCTTAGATGGAAGCTGCTGCACATTTAAGACAAACTGACCAAGATAATTTGGATAAAAGTCTTTGCTGTTGCTGATAATAGTATTATTACGTTGTCTTCTCGTATTTACAATTTAAACAACATTGTGTCTTCTGTTATTGATATTATGCAAAGTGATATGTCAACACTGTACCATAGGCAAAGTCAACTTAGATCTATTATGTAGTTTAGTTGGATGCTTCAAACACTTAAAAATGGCCGAGTACCATGGCACTGATTGAGTTGCAGTGATTTATTCCTGATCTTCAATTTAACACGCAAAAATTAACTGATGGCTATGAAAGACGCAACTTGCACAATGCTGCATTTAGAGAATTTAGAACAACTTCCATTCACTATAGCTGAAACCCTTTCGGCTGTGTGGTTAATACAATGTGTTATTTCCTTGCCTATCTCAACATTTCAATTCACAGCTTGCATTAAACATTTTCCTGTAGGTAGATATGAACCTCTTGGGAGCACCTTCATTCATGAATTATGGTCACTTCCCTTTACATATTGTTTTGAACGTGCCAATAAGGAAGTTTTCATTATTGGAGAAGAATGTGACTCTTCTGTCGGGCGTTCACTCATTTGCAAACATGTTAAAATCCACGGCGCATGTAATGCTTCAGCGCCGAATTTGGCTTGCTATTTAAAAGGAATCCCTGTTCCCACAATTCTTCCCCTTCTTACGCTCCTTTGTAATCAGAGTTAATTGATGCTTAGTGATCTAGATTGCTGCAGCATGCGACCTGGAGCCCCGAATATTTTGTCCGTTTCCCAGTTAGTTACTTGTTGCAACAACGTCCTGTTTTCCCCTCCACATGGGATCATGGATAGCTCATTGTGGCCTTCCATTCCAACTTTGAAGGCAGACTTCTACAAGCGAAGCAGGCTCAAAGCATTATTGTTTCAACATGAGGTAGCTCTCACATCTGCTCACGAAACCTTTGAATTGCAGGTAGCGAGAACTTCTAGTGAAATACAGTCATTGTTAAATGCAAACCTTCCCCTACATTTTGAAGAATTAGTGCATCAAATCTTGAAATGCCTCTAGTACGGCTGGTCTCGCAAACTTTTTTAAAGTTGTCGGCACCGGCCTCGTCAGTTCATGCCAAGCTTTTTTGGGAATAATAACGGCTTTTATCCATTCCATTTTCTCCAGGGCTTTCAGAAGATTTCCGTCGCTGTTATTCCTCATTTGCGGCATTCTCATCCTATTTCTGGTTCTCCGCATTGGATTTTCCTTTTGCGGGCCCTCTGGAACTACAACCACTCCAACACTATCGTGTTTACCTGAATACAACCCGTGTTCCACTGTTTCTGGTGCCCCTTGGCAGCCATTTTCATGACTGTCCCTGGGATTGCGGCTTCTCCACCTTGCAAGCTTTGAGCCACTCATTTTCGAGGAAATATGTGCTTTGGCCCATGACGCATGGAATGCAAGCTCTACTAACACAGATGCAGATTGCCTGGTAATTATTCCAGCAATGGCTGCGACCGAAGATCATATCTGTTCTCTGGAACTTGTGACTTGGGCCTTTGAACAATCATCGTTTGCAGACTCAGACTCTGTTATGGAGTTGCTAGCCTTTGAATTGGCGAGTGACACAATGGATTCCTCCGAAACCCCATCATTCGATTATTTTTTCAAACTAACAATTTCTTTATTCGTTTTTAAAATATACCAATTTTTGGATTATGCTTTGAGTCTGTTTATCTTTCATTACATACATATTATTTGGTGCTTTTTATGCTTCTATTCTGACCAAAGGGAGGGTGTTGTGTGTTTCTCGCATGGCCCATTGTCCGTTTTCCCTATGTTAGCCTAATGGTGCACATTGTAGGCCGCATTTCTTTTGCACATGTTACTACATAGCACGCTTGCCTTTGTGCCACATTGTATTTTCACACAGAACCTGTACATGATTTCATGTTTTATTATTTTCCTGGGATTTAGTCTGGGCACCCAGGACAAGGTCAAACAACAATGCCCCTTGTTACTTTCTATGGTCAGACAGTAGCACCTGCATATAACAAGACAATGCAGCTGATGTTTATGAGCACACATATCTTGTCATATAACTGAGGACAGGGGCTCTGAAAAAACACACATTGAGCAAAGGTCCTGGGGCAAGACTACTGCATCAGCTGTAATATAGAACATCCACCTATTTATGCTAAGATACAGAGTCTGCCACTTATCCCAGAGATCTTTGATATATAATCATTTCGCTTCAGTAGAAGGGGGAGGCTTAGGCTAATTTGTCTTATAACATGACAGGGCTTTTTATGGTATATGGTTTGTTAGCCATGCTAATGATATTTTTGATATGCATTTGTTGTCTAATTGTGGCACAAATACTGCATCTTAGAGCACATTAGTTTAAATAAATATTATAAACGTCCTACGTGTCTCTTTTTTATCTTATTGTGGACAAGTCAGAGTGAGAGAGTGAATGGGTGTGTCCTGTTACCGCAATCCTGAGAGGGTCGAGAGGGTTGTGTTCTGGGGTGCCACTTCACTTGTTTCTCTGGAAAGGTTAGGAGGACAAGTGAGGCACTATAGCTAGTTGAACTCAGGCTCACAGACACTAAGGTGGTATGGTGACTCAGCCCTTCCATGCTGATGTTCTATGGCTCCAAGAATAGTTCTGTTCCAGAGCAGATTCCCTGCAACACTATAACTATATCTGCAGAGTTTCTATAGTTTTGTGTGGGTAAAACGTGAACCTAACTATAATGTCCCTGTAACCTTTGGCTTTTTCAGTGAATTTCTATGTTTTTATTTACCTAAAGTAATATATAATTACTGTGCATTAATACAGCCACCCCTGTGCATTGCCTTCAGCTGCATAGGGTGGTGATTGGCCGCAGGGCCTGGCCTCTGGCCAATCAACCTGCTTGCACCCAACCCCACGCTGTGTACATCCTTCGACGTGCATGGCAGGGGTATGGTGTGTGAATGGGTGAGCTTATTTTTTCATGCTGGCCTTTGGATCCGTACCTGCAGATCCCCCGGGGGCACCTGCGGGATCCACAGAGGATCTGCATCCCTAAATATCTATAAATTTCTTTCTTTAATAACTCCAAATCTACTGAACAGATTTACACCAAATTAAGAGACCTTTCTGGACCAAGGTATAGCTTTCTGCCAAATTTGGTGTAATTCCATTCAGTGGTTTGGGCTGTAGCCATGTCTAAAAACTGCAAATTCCCCATAGACATTACATAGGGAAAAAGCATTACGAGACCCCCACTTTTTCCTGCATCCAGAATATCAGAACTCAGCAATCCTGCTGTGTGGGACTTACTGGAGGTAACAGGAGGGGTAGTTGGCCCACAAGGACGTCCTTGGGGAAACTAACCTTCTTGTTACCTCCAGTAAGTCCCACACAGTGGGATTGCTAGGAGGTCTTCGGAGGGCAAGCCCCCCCTTTCTCCACTACTCTGAAACACGCCTACTGGTGCACTACTGGTTGGGGGATGAAGTCCACTTTACTCCAGAGGGACCATGGGGGCCAAGAAGCCCTCCGGGTAGCCCCTGTAAGTCCCACACAGTGGAATTCCTGAGAGCTGGTTGGAGGCCCAGCCCCTTTTCTCCACCGCTCTGCAAATGTGACTGCAAGTTAAAAAAATCTTAGAAATTCACTGAAAAAACCAAAGGTTTCAGGGACATTATAGTTAGGAATTAGCATTTGAAAAACCTTCGAAATTCACTGAAAAAACCACAGGTTTCAGGGACATTATAGTTAGGAATTAGCATTTAAAAAACCTTAGAAATTCACTGAAAAAACTAAAGGTTACATAGACGCTATATTATGGCTGATATTTCACTCGTACAAAACCAGTGAAATTCAGCACTTATAGTTAGCTGAGCTAACTATAACTCGCGCCCCTGCAATGCACTGCTGATGACGTCACATATTACATCACTCATGACATGGTCAGTGACATCACTGATGACATCTCAAATGTCATCACTGATGACATCATCCACATAATCTCTGATACACCTACTCACACCCCAATATAACCTTTCATACACCCACTCCAAATTTCAGACTACCATTCTCGAAAACATAGACACACCAATACCAGTAAGTGCATACCCACTCACTGATTTATAGGTCTACACATACATCCACTCACTCACCCATGCAGACACTCATACACCCAGTCACTCACCAATACAGCCTCTGATATATCCACTCATACACCCATACAGACACTCACACACCACCACTCACCCATAGAGCTACTCACACACCTAGTCACTCACCCAAAGAGTCAATCATACTGCCACTTATTCACCTATACAGTTATGCACATGCCACCTCACTTATTCATACACATACTAACACATACTTACTCTCTTATGCAATCCCTGACACAAGCACACACTCATCTATAGAGCTGCTCTCACAATCACTCACTAACACATACAGTCACTTATATACTCCAACACTCACATATACTGCCTTTCACATATGCAGTTACTCACCCATATACCACTGAGACATCCATTCACTCACTGACACAGCCGTTACGCACACTCACTCACCCATACAGCCCCTCGCAGATGCACTCATGAACCCATACATCCAGTGAATCACCCACTCACACATCTATGTAGGAAGTCACACACCCCCTCACCCACCCACAAAGACACTCAGGCACCCATACAGGTACTCAGACAACCAATCAATAACCCATACAGACACTCGAGTAGCTACTCACCAACCCATGCAGCCACTTACACACCAACTGACAGACTGATACAGACATTCACACAGATTAGTCACTCACCCATACATTCACTGAGACATGTATAAACACTCATTTATAAGGTCAGTCATGCACCCACAGAATCATCCATACAGACACTCATACACCCACTCATTCTTCAGTACACCTTGACCTATATATATATATATAGCATTCTTAAACTTTTTGGAAACACTCAGTCACTGGATGATATCATCAATGATGTCATCAGTGTTGTCATTTGGGATGTCAACAGTGATGTCATCAGTGATGCCACTGACCATGTCATGATTGATGTAATATGTGACGTCATCAGCAGTGCATTATGGGCGTGAGTTATAGTTAGCTCAGCTAACTATAACAGATGAATTTCAGTGGTTTTGTATGAGTAAAATGTCAGCCTAACTATAATGTCTCTGTAACCTTTATTTTTTTCGTGAATTTCTAAGGTTTTATATATATATTTAAATTTAATTTTATATTTAATAAAATGTGTTTCTGTTGTTTTGAATTGCCTCCTAACCTCCCTTTTTCCGCTACCCACCCTAAATGCTAAAATCACCTTTACCTCTCTTTACCACTGCCAACCCTAAACCTTAACATCATCCTTACCTACTTTAGCACTACAACCCCCTAAAAATAACTGTACCTCCCTTTAACACTACCCACCCTAAACCCTAAAAGTACCCCTACTTGCTTTTACCACTGCCCACTGCTAAACCATAAATTACCCTTAACTTCCTTTACCACTGCCAACCTCAAACCCTCAAATTGCTCTTACTTACTTTACCACTACCCACCCCTAAACCCTAAAATTGCCCTTACCTCCCTTGACCACTGTCCCTGCCTAAACCCTAAAATTACTCTTACTTCCCTTTACCTCTATCCAACCCCAAACTCTAAAAATACCCTTACCTCTTTTTACCACAACCCTTACCAAACCCCTTTTTAAAATAATAAAGTAATTATGTTATTTAAAAATATACTTACCTGCATGGTAAAGGCTCAAATACTTACCTGCATGGTACTTAACTGAGTGCTAATGGGTTCCATGGTAAAGGCATTGTGTGGTAGAGAGATTCTTATAAAAGCGTTTTTCCATTAAACAGGCTTATCCTGCTCTTTGTGGAAAGTAGGGTGCATACTGCTAGCTGCCTATGGGTATTCGATTGTGATGTGAATGTAATGCGACCAAGGATAACTAAGGCCTATTATAGCAGTTACTGGAATAATATTAACAAAATAACTATACAGAATCACTCACCTATACTGGTACAGACTCATGGTAGAAGGTTCTAATATGCCTTCTGCTTTTATGCATTATTGTATGCACTGAGATGAAAACTGAGAGTGCTGAGGTTCTAAACATAATAATTATCAAGTAAAGCATGTATAGTGTTCAGAAAACTGGCAAACTACGTCGAACCAAACGAATCTTGAATGCACACAGAAAGGCACATTCATAGCACTGTGACTCTAGGTGTAGATGGCACAATATTTCCAAATGCAATCTTTAGGTGGAAAAAGACAAAATGCGCATGAAACATGCAAACCGAATCTCTAACTTACTAATCTTACTTGGAACATCCAGCAGGTACTGAAGAAAGAACTTTGCAGCAGGTGCTGGACCTGGAAGTCTGGGGCTGAAGATTCCTAGTGCCTTGTCAAGGGAAAATGGATAGCACAATAAAGAACCACATGAAGGTGGGTGAAGTCATGGGATCAGCTAGTCTGGTGTCTGAAGAGCTGGATCCTGAAAACATGCTGTTGCCTCCTATTCAAACGTCTCACAGGCATGAAGAGAGGTCCAGACAGGGTGTGGCTTTTATGCTGAGTCACTCCCGAGAGGTAGAGCCACACCTGAGAGCTGGAGACACAGGAAGTCTCACATGCAAGCAGCGAGTTCTAGTGTACACTGGCTTTCAAACTGAGCCACACCCCTAGTCCAGTTGGAATAGGGCATGACAAAGATTCTCTCCAATACACCTGAAATTGACTGAGTCATTTATATGCATCCAAAGTATGCTTGTGATCTTGTACAGGTTTCTAAAGCACATGGTTGCCTAGGTTGCCCTGACGCTAACTAAAGCTGCAGTCAGCAAGAGGAAACTAGTCATTGAGATGAAAAAATAGGTAGGGTTTAAGTTCCTTGCAAAAGCTAAGATGGTTAAGAACTACTCAAAGTTTAAGTGGTAGATTTTTCCCATACGTGGGAAAATCACCTAGTGGAGGAAAGCAGACAAAAGATTAAAGATAATGCAGGAATTCACTGGAAAGACATGTAGGTCCAATTGCTTATACATGTTAGTGTGTCATGTCCATTGCTTTAAAAACTATTCTTTTGTCACTCGCTGCCCATGTAAAACAGCAAGGTGTTCAATCATACCCTCTGTTCAAGGTTTTTCAAGAAGAAGGTATGTGGCAGAGTTCTGCCCCTTCTGCATTTGAGTGAGAAGAGATTTAAGAAGACCTAAATATAGAGTATTTTTGAAATCCAGGTGAGAAGATAATACTACCCAATCACCAGTTTGTGTCCGGTAGGATTGAGAAAATGGAAGACTTTCCAGCAGTTCAAAGGAGAATACAACAGGTTGATGTGCATTTATGAATTTGTGAGACAACGTATAGAGCATAGTCAAACCAGACTCCTACATTGCAAGCATTTCCCAAAGCAGTAGGAAAAGGCCCCAGTTGAGTCGGCCACCAAGCCAAGACCCATATTGAAAGAGAACTTGCAAACTAGAAGACATCAAATTTGTCTGAGTTTTTTTTCTGAGTGATTGCAGGTCACAATATCTAGGTCAAAATATAAATCACCTCCTCATAAAGACTATCAACATACAATTAGGCCAAACAGGCATAGGAAAGCATACATTTATTATGAATTTCTTCCCATCTACTTAACTTGATGATGTTTGCAGTTAATACAGTGGAATAAATATAATGACATGTCAATATTCAACACAATCCATATTCTGGTTTCCAATCATCCTACCACTGCAGATATATAAGAACAACATGGATCAGCTTCATCTGCCTTGGAGCCTCCCATCTGAAGAAAAATGTTGGGTATTATTGGAGTAGGTGTAAAAAGAGAAGCCATATGCTCTGATTAGACGGCCAAGACGGATTACAGAAATATTGATATGTGGGGCTTAGGGCAGAGCCACAAGGCACTTCACCAGACCTGGATTCCGGATGAAAAAGAGATAAGAGCTTGCCATAGCTGGTGTCCGTTGCATTAAACTTAACCCAGCCTAAGTCTTTGTGTATGATAATTAGACTGTGCCTTGTATGTACTAAGACTGAATGACTGACAGTGTCAAACATTGCAGACAAGTCTAATAAAATAAGGTAAGTGACGCTGCCTTCATTTCGTTATTGTCGAGTTGAGCACTTACAACAGTTTATGTACCATGTGGCGGCCAGAATCCTGAATGGTATTGATTGACTTTCTCAGAAAATATTTTCTAGTTTTCCTTTCTAAGAATCTAGCAGTCTCCTACCACACGTGGAAATATTATCAGAAGAAAGATAGTTTTGTAATAGAAAAAATATATCTTTGCTTTCAAGGCACTAGAAGGTATATAGAGTTGCTGCATAGAGGACAAGGATTTCTCTCAGGGACCATTCTGATATTCTGTCAGCCCTTTAACAGTTGGACAAAGCATGGGAAAATGTCTGGTACAAACTGCACAGATTCCCTGGGTATTCTTAGTCCCGACCACTGACAACAATTCTGCCATCCTAGGCACAGGCTGGCATTCCACGGGGAGGATGTTCCTATGCAGATATATATTGAAGGAATCGTCCTCATCGAACTTCATGGAGTTGCACTTTTGTAAGAAGTTGTTCGTATATAGTTGGTTCTTCCCAAATGGCAAGCAATACCTATTAGAGTTGGGCAACACACAGCATCCTTTCAACATAGTAACACAACTTCCTCCATGACGTCCTAGCGTTTTGGGGCCTGGACTTTAAGGTCTGGCAGTAGATTGAAACTCTTCAATACGTTTTGTCCCTATAGCAATTAGAAACATTTATTAATAAAAGCTACATTTATAACATTGTGATAAAATAGGCAGAGGTTGTTAAAACGCTGATTTTCTGAATTCTGTTTATATTAAAAGAACTACATTTTTCATGTTTTTATCGAGTCAGCAATCAAAAAATATTGTTACCAACATAACAAACTAGTATCTGATCGCATTTTGGTGCATACTGTCTGAATAAAAATAACATAAAGCATCATTAATTAGCTTTGTCGATAGCCTTCGCAATGCATGAAATATAATAACATCTGTTTTTAAGCTTAATTCCAAAGACAGCTACTGCTAATTATCAAGTGTACTGACAAAAGGTGTTCGATATTTAGTTGTAACATTGTAATTGCTTCAGAAATGTATTTATTTCCGACAGGCAATAAAACGAATATGGTGCTGTTGGAATAAGGAATAGACAGACATATATAATGTATATAGTTTAAATAGAATCTAGTACATATATAAAAAAACTAGTTTGATAAATATTGCATTTAAATCTATTTTAACACTATGATAATCATTAAAATTCGATACATATTCCATTTATTAATTAATGATGTCCCTGCATTTATTGTTAGACTTTGCTGAAAGAGACTTTTTGTGATATAATTATTAATACAGGCACATATTCTTTGGGTAATTAATTGAACTATTCTTTTAAAACATTTCTGATCTAGAATTTCATTTTCAAAGTATAGCACTGGAGCTGTTTTCGTGAGATGTTGAATTAATAAATCACATAATTTAAGTAGATTGTTCTTCCTGTTTCCATGTAAAGTTCATTTTTACATCTTAAGAACGGAGTGGTCAGAGGTTTAGTGAGCCTCCGGCCCTGCATCCATTGTCTGTTTTCTGAGTACTGGAATACCATTATATGCTGCAATCCCTTGGTTCAAGAGTTATCGTATGATGTTATTACACTGGGGACATAATACTCAGAGGCGTAACACAATTTGATGGGGCCCTCCTGCAGAATGCGATGAGTGGGCCCAGTGTCTCCCAGATCGCACAGACAATCATTGGTCTTGGGCTCAATGGGGGCCCTTGAATGGTTGCCCCCCCCCCCTTTGCAGGGGCCTTCTGGGGAAAACAGGGTGGCTTTCCCGTGCGTTTAACTATTTATTATTCCATGCCATTGGAAGCATTTCTGCAAGGCATGCAATGGCATGGCTTAGAGAGTGAGGGGACCCCCCTTCAAAGCGAGAAACCCTCCCCCTCCGCACAGCAGGGGCTGCAGGGGCCTATGTTACACCCCTGATAATACTTATGGCGTGGGTATTCTTTTGCAGCCTCATGCATTCAGGAACTTATAGGCCCTCATTACAAGTGGCCCATAAATTCCCAAGGGTGTGCTAACGAAAGTTACAGTGTTAAGCATTAAAGAGGTAAACCCGAACAAATGCTACCGGACCTGGGTCAAAAGTCATTACATATAAGAAATGGTCGTAGCAGAATTACAAATTAGAGACATGAACAAATAATATAGCATTCACCTGTATAGTTCCATAATGCATGGATTTATTCCCATTAGTCTTTTGTAGTTCAAAAATATAGAGCACCTGAATGCTACAATTACATATGGCAACACAGTTGCACAATATATAAACAAATTCACAATATATTTACAGTGCTCAGGTGAAAGGAGAGAAAAAGGGGGATGGAGAAGTGAGTGAACTCGTGAAAGTGGAAGATGGGGGAAAAGGGGTACGTAGTGACATATACGCATCAATTAATCATTCTGTAAACCTTTTCGGCCTGAAACAGATCATCCATTCCTACAAAAAACATAACTAAAAGGAAATGTCTCAGTCTTCCAAATATGTCCTTAAAGTTTGTAATAAATATGAAAAGTCGACGTTTCGACCCCAGAGGTGTCGGGTAACTACGATCCTCGAGATGGGGTCTTCATCAGGACAAGGTATAGAAGAGCACTCGAATGTAACTGCAAGAGACAATCAATGTCGTTCCTGAGAAGGTAATAACGCTCCTAGGCTTCTAGGCTCGAGCAAGAAAAGGGGAGAGGTTGTTATATATCCACCAATAGCGACTTAATCACTGGAAGGGAGATCAATGCCCAATCCAAAGACCTACAATGTGGCGTCTCAGCTCAACTCAGGATCCTTGAGTCTGGGGTCGAAACGTCGACTTTTCATATTTATTACAAACTTTAAGGACATATTTGGAAGACTGAGACATTTCCTTTTAGTTATGTTTTTTTGTAGGAATGGATGATCTGTTTCAGGCCGAAAAGGTTTACAGAATGATTAATTGATGCGTATATGTCACTACGTACCCCTTTTCCCCATCTTCCACTTTCACGAGTTCACTCACTTCTCCATCCCCCTTTTTCTCTCCTTTCACCTGAGCACTGTAAATATATTGTGAATTTGTTTATATATTGTGCAACTGTGTTGCCATATGTAATTGTAGCATTCAGGTGCTCTATATTTTTGAACTACAAAAGACTAATGGGAATAAATCCATGCATTATGGAACTATACAGGTGAATGCTATATTATTTGTTCATGTCTCTAATTTGTAATTCTGCTACGACCATTTCTTATATGTAATAACGAAAGTTACAGGGCAGATCAACATTTTTTCAAAATGCGGAGAAAAATGTGAAGTGAAAGTTCGAAGTGAAAGCTGCACAGATTATAATGGGAATTTCAATTTCTGCGTGTTATTGCTATAAAACTTAGGGGCATATTAGCAAGACCCACGTTAAAATTATCGCTGTTTTAGCGGCAGGAAACTGCCGCTAAAACGGCGATAATGGGCTTGCTAATATGCGTTATAGAATTCCAATAGAAGCCCAGGTTAGATGTGCAGGACATCTAACCTGGGCTTCTATTGGAATTCCATAACGCATATTAGCAAGCCCATTATCGCCGTTTTAGCGGCAGTTTCCTGCCGCTAAAACGGCGATAATTTTAACGTGGGTCTTGCTAATATGCCCCTTAAATTTCTGGTTGTTTCTATATCTGAAATTCATCTGGACCCTCAATAACTAAAATTCTGGAGTGGGGAAACATAGTGGCCAAGGTTTCAGATTGCTTATGTGTGACATTTTCATAATTTCAGTGAAATTATGAGTGACATTCAACGACTATGAGTGACACTTTCTGGCGAGCAAAATCCGACAATGAAGATGAGGGAAACATATAAATATCAGAAATGACACCCATTTGAGCAACAAGAAACTCTAAGAACTTAAAACTGCTGCAAAGCACCAGTGCACAACACAGTTTTCTTGAAGTGTGTGGCTCTTATTTATACAACAGCACACATTCCCTTCCGAGGCACTGCACAATGTTCAGCCTCTTAATTTCATATGCGCACAGTCTGTCATAGCTGCCAAGTTTTGAGATTGCGTATGTGTAACATTTCAATGGTTTCAATTTACTTACGAGTAACATTCAGCTGACAAATGTGTGACACTTAGAGTGGCTCTTTCTGCAATTGAAACCATGGAATGAAGTGCACTGGAAGAGATAAATATCAGAAATTACAATATTATGAACAATGAGAAGCTCTAAACATATCTTGAAACTAATGGAAAACTCCTGAAATTAAAGCTCACTAACCTACAACCTCTTTCTAAGATGACCATATTGTAAAACAATTGCGGCAAAGCTTTTCATGGCAATGAAGACACAGTAGAAGGAAGTTTGCAGGTGGCCGTGAGACACTTGCTTAGCCTGACAAGACATCAATCATTGATCAACACTGTGCAGCAGGCACAAAGTAAGTTTTAGAGGCCAGTGCGTCTAAAGATATACTGAAATTAAAAAGAGCATGCCTCTGGTTCTTAGTACAATATGGCTAAAATATTGAATGGTGGCGTAGTAGGTTAATGTAGGCTGAAGAGTTGAGACGGTCCAGTCCTGAGCTGTCAGAGCTCTGTTGTGTCTGCCAGTCAGACTGGAAAAGAAACACCCCCACTCCAGGGCAGGACTGGGACAGAAAATAAACCCTGGCAGCAGACTAAAAGTGCCCCCCATTTAGCAAATCAGACAATTAAAATTGGCCCACATTTCAAATGAGAGCAGTTTTGAACTTGTCAAGACACTCTCTACAGTGTTTTGCAATGATTAGAAAACTGCATGCATCTAGGCTCGCTGCAGTTAATCTTTGTTATATTATCAGGGAAATCAACAGTAAAACCTGGGGCCCTATCCCACAAACAGCCAAAAGTAATCAGCCCACACACTGACTATTCACATGATCTATCCTTCAGGCCTGGCAAATGGAGTCTTGGGCAAGGTTTGGTAATTTATGAGGGAATTAAACAGTAAAACCTGGCGCTGCGCACCAGAACTAACAGGTCCTGAAACAGCCAAAGAAAGTCAGCGCACACAAGGACCTGTGACAGTGACATCCATACTTTGAGAAAGCACTGCACTTGCAACAGGCACAGCAACAAAATAAAAAGAGAGCCATCAAAAGCCTACACTATAAAATCTTCCTTTCCAAGAAAAGCTCTCCTCCCCTCTTTTAATCGTGTGTGGCCTCGTGAGTGTAGGTGAATCATCGCACTGAATGTACACTTAGGGGCACATGCATCAACCTAAATACTGGTCGCAAACGGGCCGATCTGCAGAATCTGCCCATTTGAGACCGGTATTTAGGCAATTGGGATGCATCAACCCAAAACCCATTCACAATATAGGTAATCGCAAATTTAGCGATTAACTAAATTGCGAATGCTTTTAGGGAATCGCAAATTGCGATTCCCTATTTGGGATGCATCGAGCCTTTCCTAAATCCAACTTTGCATTTAAGAAACGCTAATTACCATCAACTTGCAGTTGATGGTAATTTGCAAAAACTTAGAAAAATGCACAAAAGTGCATTTTTCAAAGTGCCATGTGGCGCACACATATGCCCTTAGGGCATATGTGTGTGCCACATGTGCACACATGCCAAATTTGGGGGTGCAGCAGGGTGGCCTTTAAGGCCACCTAGCACCCTTCAAATTGCATTCGCAATTTGCGAGTACCTATATGGTACTCGCAAATTGCGAATGACTTCTCATTCATTCCAATGGGCCTCTAGGCATTCCTTAATAGCGAGTCACAATTTGCAAGTCGCTATTAAGGAATATGTAGGAATCGCAATTTTGTTTGTGATTCCTGCATGCATAACTAATTGCGATTCCTAAATAGCGATTTCTTAAAAATCGCTATTTAGGAAACGCAATTCCTTACTCTGATGCATGTGGCCCTTAGTTCCATGCACCCAAACGATGGCCCAGTTAGTCTGAATTACTTTTGTAGATATGCGCTTCATACAATTATACAATGCTCAATCTCGGCTGCACAGAGAGTGTTATTATTGGTGCAGAAAAGAATGATGCTCCATTGCAACCGTGCTATTCTAAAGCACAGACGTTTATTTCGTAGCCAAGTGGATCATCGGCACACTACGTAATCATTCCCAGCTCGTCAATTGTCAATGTACGTAATTGTGCCTAACATGAGGCTTTACCAAAAATGACAATGCCATATAGTAAATGGTAAGTAGGAAATTTCTGCACATACGTCCGGCGGGCTGAGGGTTCCTGACGCTTTAAATCATGATGGGCAAAGTTAGTTTATGCGATTGTTGTTTACGAGTCGGAAGCACCTCTGCTTTGTGTCTAAGTAGCTTAGTGAGAGCGTGTGCTGCCTGCAGAGGTCGGCCGTGTGCAAACAGCAAACAATAGGCAACTTATCCCAATACCGCGTAAGCTTTCACCCGTTAACTGCAGCGCACGGACAGTAAGCTCTTAGGCTGGCAGACTGAGACTTAATTTTGCAGCGGGGGAGGGTGGCTGGTGGGAGCATCTGCATACACGGGCTGACAGGTGGTCTGGGTCACCTCTGTGCTGGTGAGGCTCGCTAAGCTACTAGCTGCAGCCCTCTGGGCACTGCAGTTGAGCTCCGAATGATGAACTACCACTCTGCCGAGCACCGCAGTGATCCGTGTGTGTTTCAGCGGTGGCCCGCCGCCCTGCCTGGGCCCGGCTGTGTTGGCATCGGGGGAGCTGAGCTCATGATTGCAGGAAGCACTGCAGTATGAGCAAAACGAAACTGATTTAAAATACTGCGCCACCCGCCTATAACGAAGTCGCGCCACCCGCCTATAACTGAGTATGCCATGCCGTGCACGGTTGAATTCAAGTGTTACATTGTCGCACTTTAAACTCAGCCAGCCCGCCCCCCCCCAAGCCTGCCTGAACAGCGGGCACCGCGCGCTTCCTGCCACTCTCCGCTTTTACCAAACCATGTTTTACCACTAATCAGCCAGCGCTCTCCGGCCACTTGACAGCTGAGGCGCTATATATGCGTGACAATGCATTTCAGTGCGGTGAAGTGGACCACCACACTGAAATGCGTTAGTCTAACGCCTGATGCGTGGTACTTGATAGGGCTGGGGAAATAATGAGAAATGTTCTGCGGCACTCGTAATCGAGGTCTGTCATCATTCACATTAAATGAACCATTAGGAATTAAATACCAGATTATAACGGTTTGTTAAACAAAGTGCTGGATAAGAGTGCTGCATCCTCTGTGCCACATGGAGTGAGCCCATAAATCTATGACTTGATGAAGTATTACATTTTGAATTTCGTTGCTGCCCCATTGCCTGATAACTCATTTCAGTGAATAACAAAAGCAGGTCTGGACATTACATAAATTTGCTAAAATCACTATAGGGACACTTGAAATATTTTGGTACTTTCATAGTGTGAGATGAAACCGACTGCCACAGGAGTTTTGGTTTGGGTGCCTCCATATCTCAATAATTACTCGTGAGCGAAAGGCAAAGGGTTTGCCATGGGTGCCTTCTTATTTGAGAATTGCTTCACATATGTCAAGAGAATCATTTTGGATATGTGTGCCTCCCTAATAGCAATAATAACCTACAAAGTGCCAGAATTTTACCATGGACCCCCCATATTCCATTGATGCTCTCATATTTAAAAATATATGCAGTACATCCAGCATTTGGCATGGGTGTATTTCAAAAAGAATACCCTCTAGTTTGTCAGTGTCAGAATTTTTTGTCCAGTGCCTACTGCCACACGTATGCCGAATGAGCCCTTCTTTATCTTTTTTATGCCAAGAATTACCTCCAATAAGTCAGCACAAGCATTTTGGCATGTTTGTCCCCATATGTAAAAATTTGCCTCCAGTGCGTAAGGACCTACATCTTATCAATGGTGTCCCTGATAGGTCGTCAATGCCCTCTTCCATAAGCTAGACATTCTTTTCTTTATGACATCATATTTGCAAGTAATTACACTCACATACAATCTTGCATACGCACATACACAAATAACAACATTGAAAACTTTGTCAAGCAAACTGGACATGACTGCACAAGTCAACAACTTCACGGCATCCTGCTTCCACACCCTGAAGATGCTGAGGAAGATCTTCAAATGGCTCCCAAGCACACTCGAAAAACTTTCACTGACGTCTTAGTCACAAGCAAGTAGGACTACAGGAACACCCTCTACACCAGGATTACCAAGCCACTCACTGGAAAACTGTAAACCATCCAGAACTCGGCAGCGTGACTCATCCTTAACCTCTCACACAGAACACACACTAGCTACTGATGTACAAACACACTCATTAAAAATTCCACATACACACACATTCAAGGCACTACACCTCTTGGGCCGCATCTCCCTGAACAGTCACATCTCTGTCCTCCACCACCCAGAAACCTCTGCTCTGCTGGACTCCTACTCGCACACATTCCACGAATACACAGAACCAGATCAGGAGGATAGATGTTCTCTTATATCACAGCTAAATCGTGGAACAGACTCCCATGCCACATCAGAGCCTCCTCTCTTCTTTAATTCTGCAAGAAGCTGATGACCTGGTCCTTAAATTAAACAACCTACCATAGCCAGAGCTAGGAACACACACCTGCTCGGGCAGGTATACCCTTGCGGGAGATAGTGCATCACACATAACATAATATAACTCAAGTGCAATTTCATTGAATACTTGAAGTCTTGAAGCTGACTGTTACCAGTACTTAGGTGATGCATCATCAGTCATAGTATTTAATCTGAGTTCCAACCCTTCCAACATACAATAGTGTAATGCCAGGCATCAAATTCAATATCAGAGTGACTACCAGCATCACCATGGCAGACTTGACTTAACTGACAACCTCCCGATGGAGGAAAGCAAAATATTGCTTGGATATCAAATTGGTGCAAATGATTTCTTTACAAACTGAACATTCTCCAAAGGCATGCTATTTTTATAACTATAATAGAATTATTAGCACAGCTGCCTGTGCTAGCAATAAAAGATATTAGAGAATTGATCTAATTTCAGCAGGACCATGGTCAGTAGAACCCTCATCCCATTCCTGCCCAGGGTATGGAATCCATTTGAGCAGATTTTTTAACAGAGCTGGGGCAAGTTCTCTTTCTCGATCAGAAGATAGAAAACAACATATGGTACCGGATAGCTTTTTGGAGCTAAGACTCTCCTGTGAGAGCAGGTTGCAGGTTTTGAGAAGTCATGACAGCATTACCATGGTCCAAAGATCTCACCTCATGAAGGCCATGAGGCATACTCTTTCATTATTCGTTCCAGCGATTTAGAATTAGAATATTACGATTCCATTATCATAGGCCATAAGAGAGAGGAACTTTTGTGATGGCTGCAGACTCAACATCTAAAGGTAGGGGTGTCTTTACAACCCAGATCACTTCTATAGTGTTCACTGCTGAGACAGAGGGGTGGATCAGCCAGAAAGAGGCAGACTTCTTGGTCAAGAAGGAACCTACAACTCCTTACTTCTATATCCTCCCCAAAATCCACAAAAGCCAAACCCCTCCGCTCGGACATCCAATTGTCTCCGGAATAGACTCCCTCCTCAAACCTCTGTCACGTTTCTGTGACCATTTCCTTTAACCAGTTGTCCAGAAGACACCCTTGTTCTTACAGGACACTAGGGATGTACTTCGCCTGATTGACACTCTTGAAACTACCCCTGAAATAGATTTACTAGTGACGCTAGATGTGGAGGCCCTCTACACCAACATCCCACAAACAGCCACCCTGGAGGTGGTATAGGCTGCGCTCCTAGCAGAGGATTGGGTGTTCCCAACACCAATCAACTTCATAACGGAATGCGCCACTATGGCCTTGACTGAAAAAAAAATTCAGTTTAAGAAACAACTCTATCGTCAGATCCAGGGCACTTCAATGGGGAGCACCTTCGCCTGAGCCTGGCATGCCTTTACATGGCGGCCTTTGAGGCCAGGTGCATCTTTGATACCTCCAACCCCTACTCTGGGAACATACTTCTATGGCGCAGGTACATTGATGACGTCCTGATATTTGGGAAGGTGACATGGCGTCATGTGAGGAATTCTGTGGGTGGGGGAACACTCTCAATCCCTACCTCAATCACGGAATTGTAATCAATCAGGGAATTGTAAGCGCGCTGCTCACCCGTGAGGGTCTCAAGGCGCTGAGGGGGGGGGGGGGGGTCCGCAGATCTGTTTAGCTAAAGAGCCAGGTCTTGAGGGTCTTCCTGAAGGTGTTCAGGGAGGGGGCGCGTCTGATGTCTGCCAGTAGCTCATTCCAGGTCTTGGCTGCATGTGGAGAAGGATCTTCCGCCTGCTCTGGCTCTGTGGATGCATGGGGTTTCGGCCAGTGCGAGGTTGGAAGATCGGAGGTTTCTTTTGGGTACGTGGAAGTTGATTCTGTCATTGAGGTATTTGGGTCCGTTGTTGTGTAGGCATTTGTAGGTGTGAGTGAGGATTTTGAAAGTGACTCTTTTCTCTACGGGGAGCCAGTGGAGACTTCGTAGGTGTTGGCTGATGTGTTCGTGTCGGAGGATGCCGAGGACGAGTCTGGCGGTGGTGTTCTGTACTGTCTGGAGTTTGCGGAGTAGGGACTTGTTGATGCCGGCGTAGAGTGCGTTTCCATAGTCCAGTCTGCTGGTGATGAGTGCATGGGTGACTGTCTTCCTTGATTCAGGGGGGATCCACTTGAAGGTCTTGCGGAGGATGCGCAGGGTGTTGAAGCAGCTGGAGGTGACGGCGTTGACCTGTCGGTTCATGGTGAGTGATGAGTCGAGTACGATGCCGAGGTTCTTGGCGTGGTCTGAGGGGGTAGGTGGGCTTCCGAGGGCGGTCGGCCACCAGGTGCTGTCCCATGCAGAAGGGGTGGTACCGAGGACGAGGACTTCTGTCTTCTCAGCGTTGAGCTTCAGGCAGCTGTTGGTCATCCAGACTGCGACGTCTTGCATTCCTTTCTGGAAGTTGAGTTTGGCAGTGGTGGGGGAGAGGATGAGCTGGGTGTCATCGGCGTAGGATACGATGTTGAGGCCGTGTTGTCGGACGATGGCTGCGAGGGGGGCCATGTAAATGTTGAAGAGGGTGGGGCTCAGTGATGAACCCTGTGGGACTCCGCAGGTGATTTTCGTGGGGCCGGAGAGGAAGGGTGGGAGTCTGATCCTTTGGCTTCTTCCGGTGAGGAATGATCGGATCCAGTCCAGGTCTGTTCCTTGTATGCCTGCGTCGTGTAGTCTGGCGACTAGTGTGCGATGTGAGACGGTGTCGAAGGCCGCTGATAGGTCGAGTAGGATGAGGGCTGCGGAGTGGCCTTGGTCCAGGAGGGTGCGGATGTCGTCTGTGGCGGCGAGTAGGGCGGTCTCTGTGCTGTAGTTGCTTCGGAATCCAGATTGGGACGGGTCGAGGATGGCGTTCTCTTCAATGAATCGTGTCAGTTTCCTGTTGACTGTTTTCTCTGCAACTTTGGCTGCAAAGGGGAGGAGCGAGATGGGCCGATAGTTCTTGAGGTCGGTGGAGTCAGCTGTGGGCTTCTTGAGCAGGGGTCTGACTTCTGCGCGCTTCCAGTCATCTGGGAAGGTGCCTGTTTTGAAGGTGGTGTTGATGGTGCGTTGTAGTTCGGGTGCGATGGCGGCCACAGCTCTGTGGTAGATGTGAGGGGGGCAGGGGTCAGTGGGGGTCCCCGAGTGGATGCTTTTCATGGTCGAGGCAGTGTCTTCGGCCGTGATCGTGTCCAGTTGGAGATGGTGGGCTGGCTGGTGTTTCTGGGGGCGGGGGCCGTCTGTGGCGCCTGGTGGATGGTCGATGAAGTTGTCGTAGAGGTTTTTAATCTTGAGGTAGAAATAGGTTCCAAGCTTGTCGCAGAGGTCTTGGGATGGGGTGATGTCTGTGGCTTCGCTGCGTGGGATGGTGAATTCTTGAATGACACTGAAAAGTTCCTTCGAGTTGGTGGAGTTGGCCAGGATTTTGTTGTGGATGAAGTTCCTCTTGGTGGCTCTGATCTGCTTTTGGTAGTCCGTCATGGAGTCCTTGTAGGTGGTGTGGTTTTCGGTTGTCTTGGTGTTTCTCCAGTTCTTCTCCAGGCGTCTGCAGGTGCGTCTGGCTTCTTGGAGAGTGGTTGTGAACCAGGCGGCTTTCCTGGGGCGTTGTCTGTCGGGGTTGCGTAGCGGGGCGAGCTCGTCTGCGCAGTTGGAGATCCAGGTGTGGAGTTCTCTAGCTGCGTCGTTTGTGCCGTTTGCATCAGGTGCCCAGGTGTGGTTGTCTCGAGTGAGGGTGGAGATAAGTTGCTCGTCGGTAACCTTGCTCCAGTTCCTTCGTGGTGGGCGTGGGGCTGGTTTGGGTGCCTTGGGTTTGTTGATGGTGAAGTGTACGCAGTGGTGGTCAGTCCATGGCGGCTGCGTTGTGTGGCTGAATTGGACGCTGTTTCCTGCTGCGAAGATGGGGTTGAGGGTGTGTCCTGCTCTGTGGGTCGGTGTGTTGATGAGTTGTTTAAGTCCGATGCTGGCGAGGTTGTCACGAAGGATAGTGGAGTTGGGGTCGCTGGGGTTGTCGAGGTGGAAGTTCAGGTCTCCAATGAGTATGTAGTTTGTTGAGGCGATGGCGTGGGGTGTGATGAAGTTGTTGATGGTGGTGGCGAAGGGTGTTCGGGGGCCAGGTGGTCTGTAGACGAGGGTTCCTCGGAGTGTGGCTTTGGGGGTGGTCTGGATCTGGAAGTGCAGGTGTTCGGCGGAGGGGAAGGTTTCGCTGGAGGTGGTGAGGCGGAGGGTGCTCTTGTGGGCGATGGCGAGGCCCCCTCCTGGGTGGTTGGGGCGGTCTTTCCTCTGAATCTTGTATCCGTCTGGGATGGCGGTGCTGATGTCGGGGGCGGAGGAAGCGCTGGTCCAGGTCTCTGTGAAGAAGGCTTTGTCGGGCGAAAGAGAGTCGAGCAGGTTCCAGATTTCCATGGCGTGTTTGTGTACGGAGCGTACGTTGAGGAGGATGCATTTTAGGGTGTTGCCGGTGCTGGCGTCGGCGGTTTTGGAGGCCGGGGTGGCGGTGAGGGTCTGGCGGCAGTGGAGGCAGGAGAACTGGCCGTGGGTCATGTTCGGCGAGGCCTGTTGGCATTCTCTAAGTCTTCCAGGGTTGAGTGCGAGGAGGATGGTGGTGTCGTAGCGATGGGTAGTGGGAGGTCCAGGGTTCCGGGCGCAGACGGGCTTGCCTTTGGCGCGCAGGCGGCGCGCCCGCGCAGCGGCCGCCATTAAGTAGGGGAGGTGGGAGGGAGGAGAGGCTGGGAGGCGGGAGCAGGGGAATTCCGGGGGGGGGAATTCCAGGGGGAAATTCCGGGGGGGAATTCCGGGGGGGGAATTGCGGGGGGAGGGGCCACAGGGGCAGCAGCGGTGAAAGGCAAAAGGAACAGGCAGGCACGAGACACAGAAGGGCACAATAACAGTGGCACAACAGGGAAAAAATTAAGAAAAAAAAGGCTGAGAAAGGTTACAGTGGTTGGAGGCAGTCTGGTCCCAGTTGGAGTGGGCAGCAGGCGCAGGAGCGGGCAGCAGCCTCGAACCTCCCAAGGAGGAGGTCGGGTCTGGAGGCAAGAGACGGCACAGCGGAGCAGCGGGGAGAGAGTGGACCTAGACCGAGGGTCGGAGGTCTTACTCGCGCTCCCCCACAGCGGCCGCCATTTAGTAGGGGAGGTGGGAGGGAGGAGAGGCAGGGAGGCGGGAGCAGGGGAATTCCGGGGAAATTCCGGGGGGAAATTCCGGGGGGGAATTCCGGGGGGGGGAGGGGGCCGCAGGGGCAGCAGCGGCGAAAGGCAAAAGGTACAGGCAGGCACGAGAAAATTAAACAGTGGTGGAATTAGAGCAAGACACAGATGGGCACAATAACAGTGGCACAACAGGGAAAAAATTAAGAAAAAAAACGGCTGAGAAAGGTTTCGGTGGTTGGAGGCAGTCTAGTCCCAGTTGGAGCGGGCAGCAGGCGCAGGAGCGGGCAGCAGCCTCGAACCTCCCAAGGAGGAGGTTGGGGTCTGGAGGCAAGAGACAGCACAGCGGAGCAGCGGGGAGAGAGTGGACCTAGACCGAGGGTCGGAGGTCTTACTCCCAGAGGGTCGGAGGTCTTACCTTACCTGCGCTTCAGTAACACCATATCTGACACACGTATTCCCTTTCTAGACCTGATGATCAGCTTGACAGAGGGCAAACTCAGCACCACTGTTTACAAAAAACAGACAGACTGCAATAGTCTCCTATTATACGGCAGCCACCCCCCAGAACTTTTAAAGACAATTGACCCTTTGGGCAGTTCTTACGACTAAAGCGTAATTGCAGCACTGTCCAAAACTACGACATGATGGCAGAACAACTGGCACACAACCTGAGGCGACGTGATTACCCCCCCACACAACATTACCAAAGCCAAAAAACGGTTCTGCAATAACAATAGAGAGGCCCTTTTGGAGCAGAACCCGAGAAACAGTGAAGACATTTTAACATGCGTTACCACTTTCACCCCCGATTCCATTAGGACCAAAAAGATCATCAAAATACACTGGGGTTTCTTAGCGACAGGGGAACACACACTACCACCTCCCAGGTTTGCGTTCAAACGCACCTGTAATCTTAAAGACCTCCTCATACACACCAGACCATTACCCAACACCCGGACAGACCAACCCCCGCTTTGGGGCCTTCCCCCAGTTACAGGCCACTTTCCCTGTGGGTCATGCTCTGTGGGCACCCTCACTGAAACTACTAAGGAGATCCAACTTTCACCCACCTTCAAATGGGTACAAAGAAGGCATACCAACTGTAACACGAGCAATTGTATCTACACCATCACATGTCCTTGCAATTTGGGCTACGTAGGCATAGCCTGTGGTTTGGCAAAAACCAGGATCCTGGAACACCGTAGTAACATTCGCTCCCATAAACTACAGACCAAACTCTGCATGCACTTTGCCGATAAAGGACACACCCCAGAGAGCCTCAGATGGACCATCATAGAGGCACATCCACACTTGAGCAGACAGGCCCTCTTTAGGAAAGAACAGCGCTGGATTATTTGCTTGTCCTATGATATAAATGGCCTGAATGAGGACATTCCATGGAGAGGGGTTAATGGATAACCTGCCCTCTACATAGCTCTCCGTCCTAGTTCTGCTAGCCCACCTGCTACCGACTACCCTGTGATCTAGAGGGTCTCCATACACTAACTGACCCGCTCTACTAGGAGCCCCCACTCGTGCTCCTAGTACATGTGGAAGCTGACCCACTCTACCAGGTGCTTCCACTCACACTCACAGTACAGCCTGTGACCCCGCTCCTTTTAACAACCAGGCCACCTTGCCCTGTACTGCCACCAGCCTCCACCTCCTTCCCCCACCTGGGAATGACAGTACTTTGGCTGGCTGCTGCTAACCTCACAGCAGTACACATTTTTTGATTAGCTACGTCACCAGGCCCACATTTGCCGTTAGCTACTATACCCTGGTGGTTACCCTCACACCAGTCTACATATATTTGTAGTAGCCATGTCTCCCAGTCTCAATGTATTTTTAGCAGCCATGTCTTCTATCTCTCTGCAGCCGTTCACTATTACATCTTACCACCCCTTTGGTGGCAGTAGCGTTTTATGCATGCCGGCACTTCGGAATTAACACTGAGTACCTGGAGGTACCCTTATCAACTTCTCACATACAGGGTGATCACCCGCGCCCGTGCTATGCTGCTCCTGCATGGGGCTGAACTCACACATCCCGATGACCATCCTTCCTCACGCAACATGGCTCCCGTTTGAGCCCGCCGAGTCCGCTCTCACTCCAGCATAGCTCTCAACGCTCTGGACGTCCCACACCACGTGACCGGGCTTCTTCCGGTCCCCCTCGGGACTCGTGCACAGATCGCATCCTCCACTGGGTACTTATGCCGGCACCCACATACCCCCCTCACTCTTCCGAGCTGGCGGAGTGAGGGGCAAATGGGCACCGGCTGAACTGTGAGTAAAATTTCTTTTCATTTCTCCAAGGAGACCGCTCAGTGCCTCTAGGTCTGTGTCTGTTACAGCTCTTTTGGCTTTCTTTCCCCTTATCAATTGGTAAAACTATGCCTACTTTTCTATCATCAGGACATTAATAGTCTTAACGTACCCTCTGCATGTACCTCGACTGAGCTACGTTATTGCCCTCATTGGGTGAGTTTTGTGCTGCATACTTATGACGGTGGTTGATTTACCACCATTTCCACCGCAGTACCTTGATGTGTTTCACGTGTGTTACGTTTTGCTTCCCTGTTGCACCCAACTTCACACTGTTTGAGTTGTACTAACCACCTGAGCATGATATTTGGCATGCTTTTTCATTTCGGAGGCTCCTTTGTCTATTTCATTTGTTCTATTATGATTTATGTTGCTGTTATTTTTGTCTTTTAAAATTGTCTAGGTTGGTCCACAAATACGGTACCTCAATGCTAGGTTTTTGAGTGCTTGGTTCACCCCTGAAACTAATACTGAACCAACCACTGTGTCGATAGTGCAGTTACACTTTTTGGTCCTGTAGAATTGCCACGTGATCTCTGACACATGAGGCAAGAAACATGTTGACCACTACTTTGTAGCCACCACTGACCATTATTTCAGTGGTGAAACATCATTGTTGTTTTTAATTGGGACTAGTGGGCTCGCTAATTAAATTGATTTTGGAGCACCACTGAGCCTCACTTTTAGCCTTTCCCACACCATTCCTTCTCACCTCCCATCCACATCTACACCATGAGGCCCTACACCCGCACTACACCTAACGGCTTGGGAAAAAGATCTCCGAAAAAGAGCCCTTCATAGGGTGCCTGTCAAACATTTCAGCGCCGGTCTGACGAGGAGCATGCCCTATGATAATGCATGACACCCAGCCGGGGGTGTGAGGGCCCCATTTCCCAAATTGGGAGACACCCTGTCTCCACCTAAGGGTGAGGGTGTTCAACCGACCTAGCCTCTACCTCCCCCTTCTCCCCATAGGAACTGCATCCCTCTTCTCCTGGCCTCACCTCATGAAGGCCATGAGGCATACTCTTTCATTATTCGTTCCAGCGATTTAGAATTAGAAGATTACAATTCCATTATCATAGGCTATAAGAGAGAGGAACTTTTGTGATGGCTGCAGAGTCAACATCTGAAGGACGGGGTGTCACTTTAAATTTATCCTCCAACAATCAGAATCCACTAAAAGGAGGTAGGTAGGAAGAGAGTCCCAAATGTCTTTCGGCCTAGAAGCTGCAATTATGCATATATTTCACTAGTGATATTGCAGTATGTCATGTCTTTCAGCCAGTCATGGCAACTGCCCCACAGTAGGGCTATTTGCCGTTTGGCTGGTAGTAGAGCCAGAACGGTAAATCATCGCAGTCCCGGACTCAGTGGCTTAACATATATCGCAGAAGTGCCATGAATGTATCAAGATCAACCGTCTGCTCCACCATAGTAGAAATTAAAGTGAATATAGCCCACAACATGCATGTATAACAGTGCAGTTTCAAGTTAAATGTACAAAATCAGCATCATCAGCTGCACATTTGGGGCAATGATGTGAACATGAGGGATCATATTGCACTAATGCTGCGCGAGTATTGTAAGTTAGATGCAGGTACTTATAGTGAAGCAGTTTGTGCCTACTGTTGGTGGACACTAATTTTGTTTGTGTCCAGCAGCAGAGCAAAGTCTTGTCGGGGATGGGGTACCCCAAATCTCACTCCCATGCCACCCATGATGGGAGTGCAGGCGCTGGTTTGAGCGCTAAGCATGAGTGATAGAGGCGGGAGATCAGCTTGGTAGTGTCAGTGTTTGATATCACTAAGGTGAGCTGAGGTGAGGGAATTCAGGCACTTCCTAGGGGGAAGCAGGTGGGTAGAGTGCTGTGCATGCAGAGGCAGAGAAATGTATCCATGTAGGAGACGTCGCTAGTGGCCCCTGATGCAATGGTCGTGTCTACTTTGCCATTTGTGAATAGGCCTCTGTTGTCAATACAAGATACCTCCTGTAAGTAGGAGTCAGGTAGCCAAGTCACGTAGATTATAAGGTGCAGATTTATTGTAGAAGATAACTCTTAAGTTACAGGTTATAGGTAAATGCCCCACCAGGAGCAGCATCCTCACTGTTCAGTCCCCACTCTCCAGCTGACACTCTTTCGGCTCAGGCACTGATCAACATTCCACTAATACCACACACACACTGGCTTTAGCATCAGGGAACTGAGGAAATATGGAAGGATGCATTATAATAACATCTGGTTACAACATATCTCCTCCCCTTAAAAAAATAAATGAAAATACAACAGAACGTAAAATGGAAAATACAACAATCAATAAGTCCCACAAATATTCAAGCTCCTGAAACTTTATAAATTCTATAAAGTTATTCAACACTATAAATTATTCAAACAGTCCCAATAACAACACCTTCACACACAAACATATGTGACTACAGAGTATATGATAGCCACACGTAATGTTACATGGAAAGATGGTTCCTCAACCATTGAAGGAGGAACAAAGATAGCCCAGGATACCATGTGGATGATTCCTCAACCAACTAAAGTAGGAATCAAAGATGGATTACCACACAACATGGAAACGTGCATATCCTCAGCCAATGAGGAAGGACACAGCAAGCTAAGATTGCAACACAACACAATTGTAACGGTCCTTAACCACTGAGGAAGGACTCTCAAACTTAGGGTGCAACACAACATGACCTCACTAACATCCCCTCAACCCCTGATTAGCGCTCTAGTTTTTTGTATGATAGCAGGTTGTGGGTTTATTTGAGAGGTTATAGCTTAGGTTACAGGTAACAAGTTACATAGTAAATACCCCACCAGGAGCAGCATCCTCTCTGCTCAGCCTAGTCTCTCTAACTTACACTACTATTGGCACTCATCAACATTTCATGACATCGCACACTGGCTGAGCAGCAAGGAACAGATTATCTATGGAGACAATGCATTACAACTAACAGTAGGTTATAACACATCTCCTTCCCTTAGAGAAATAATAAAAAAATACAACAGGACTGATGGAAACACAACAGAGCCATAAAAGACTCTGGGTTAGATAGGTCCTAACAATTATTCACACAATGGTCGCACACAACCCTATCCAAATGAAACCAAAACACACCCATATAAAAGTCACATAGAATCTATCCACACAAACCACTAACATGAGCCATACCAGGGGAACAATATTCCACCCCAGTGACACACATACCAACTAAAGCACTCACTTGCAAGACCAGGCACATGTTCTACACCTACCACTACTGGCAGCTAATCAGTCACAAGACTAGGAATGTACAGTAAACATATATACTCGGCACACACCCTACACTCCTCCCTCTACTACCTACTCTAACAGGACCAGAGACAAACACTACCCCCATCTTCTACTGCTTACTCTCGCAGGACCAGGTAGAAATACTACACATTCATCCTTTTCTGCATACTATCCCAGGACCAGGGACATTTGACATATTCACCCTCTAATGCACACCCTTGCAGGACCAAAGACAAATACTAAAACATACCTTCCACTGCGCACCCTCGCAGGAATAGGTAAATTCTACACCCTGTTGGGTTCACCAACTCCTAGGGATCGGAACGATGCTCAAAGATGGTCCACCTCTCGATAGCTTCAAGTATGTTTCTATAATAGCACAGATCATCGAAGCGATCAAGCGTGGGAAGGAAAGGGTGGGGACAGCGGGGAAGGAGACCTGAAAAGACAAAGAAACAGAAGAAACTATACAATACTCTCTATACTTCTTTAGTATACTTGGGTAACTACCTGTAAAGGAAAATAACTGCTCAGTTGTGTATACCAGGAGTGTTTAGTACCTTCCAGAATAAGGTAGCAAGAAATCCTTTGACCCCCTTGGTAGTATGAAAATAAAAGTTGTGCTGTAGAATTTAGAAATGACAAAACAAGAAACAAGCCATGGGTAAGACTCTATAGGTAACGTGTCTGAGACCTTGTGATATGTATAGGTATAGAATAATAACCTACCCTTGGAACCTTGAGCCTTGCATCACAGAGGATGTAAGAGACTGACGACAAACTGCTCTGCCACAATCCCCTGTTAGAATAAAGGCAAGAAAACACAAGTACCAGAATTAAACCAAAGCACTGGTTCTGTGAGTGACATACACTGTAAACTCCTCCTCTTTAACCTCAGGGGAGGAACAACCAACTGAAAACCATAGCTCAACCCAACCGGGTTATCTTTACGTTGTCATGTATCTTTCTCAAAAAGCTTACATGCTTTACGATGAAATGTCAACCGGACAAAGACTAACATATATAGACATGTATTGTTTGGACATCAGTGTTGAGCAACATACATTAAGAGACTCACTGCATCTTGTGATTATGCTTCTTTCATGAATGTCGCAAATGCCTAGCTCCTTACTCCCCTCCGCATGAGCTCAAGGAAATGCAAGATCGCCAACAATGGGAAGTAGTACGAAAGTAAATATCAAATGCACTTCTCCCACGTGAGTTCACGTGAGTGAAACTCGCCAATGGGGTAGGTGATGATGATAAATATATGCCCCAATAAGCACTGGTATTCCTTCCACCCGCAAGAGAACACATACGTGGGTCTCGCCAACAGAGAGGAACACCTAGCGCTATGCCCAGAAACAATGTATAGGGCCCGAAACAACAAAATTCCAAGTCAAAGTGGAATCCCGGTGTCTCCCCATCCAACGTAGAGAAAAGCCTTCCTCGCCAAAATGTACTCAAACACAAAGCGGGTTGTAGACAACTAACCAGTCTCAAGTAAATGCAGTGGTGCAACCGCACCCTTACCGGACCCAGTACCAGCTCGGCAACGCGGCTCCACAGACACTGGCCCAGTCCACAAAATAATCGGCAACATCGCGGGGAGCGGAAGTGCTTTTATCCAGTTTCCGCTCTCCCGTCGACGTGCCGCCGCAAAGACCCATGGGACTTGCAGTCCTCTGAGTTCCGGTGGTCAATTGGCACAAACGGAAAGGCCTCGTTTGCAGGACACGGTTCACGTGGGAATTACGACATGCCCTAACCCTCTACTGCATACTCTCACATGACCAGGGCAGGAGCAGAAATGCAAAACAAACAAGGACAACAAGTAAGCAAAAAAATAATACTTTCTTCTGAAGACTCCATTAAAAATAGGAATATTTGGAGGACATAATCAGTAAAACTTTAGCATGGTATTTCACAACATTGTTGCAGTATGAGTAGACATTATATGTAACCATTCTGCATTTCATTGCATGCAACACATATTTAAAACATTCTCCTGACATCTTCACTCGAACTGGAGCAAATGAAAACATATACTGTGGTGGAAAAACCAGCATGACATTGCAAAAAAAATAGCCTCCAGTGGCAAACCCAAAGTTTTCCACTGTGGTGAGCGATATCTCACCCAAAAACGCCACACAAAAATAACCTCCAGTGGCAAACCCAAAGTTATCCACTATGGTGAGTGATATCTAACCCAAATATGCCTCACAGAGCCCTGACTATAGATGCAATCGAAACAGTGCATCACCCTCAAATACCATATGAGGATCAGATGTTGACTGTAGAATGTACTGTTCTCACAAGTGTGCACGCTCCTTGTTGAACTGTTTTCTCACTCTCAAAACAGGTTAGCAGTCTAGTTTCCTTCTGCTTGATGCCGGTTGTCCAATAGAAATCCCCTCTGGATAAGAGGTGGGGCGACATTTCGTTTGCTTCCTTTTCACCACTAATCATCAGGGAGAAGCACCAGACACCCAATAGGTAACCCCCCTTCTTTAATTTCCATGTTTTCGCAGGTCTATGAGGCTTGGTTTGTGCCCCCAAATTTCTTGGAGCGAGTGTTTTTCATTGTTTGCTAACTGTTCATGTCAGAGCGTGATTCCCTTTACTAAGCCGATCAAAGAGGCACTCTTTCTTTTCACACGCTCTCTTCTCATATGCTCATTTTTTGGCTAAGCGTACACTTGCCACACAGCTGTAATGGCATGCACATGTTCAGTGCAAGAGTAAGCCTCAGCTCTTGGTAGCTCTTGGTAACGCTCGATACAGATACACGCTCCTCTTCTCAAACGCTCTCTTCCCAGCTGAGCGTATACTTGTAAACACATGCCTATGATGACACATGCAGCCCTCTTCTTCTGGTACGCATTCGAGAAAAACGTCCACTCACATGCTTCACTTGGCAATGGGCCCAATTAAAACATGCACTTCTCTCAGCAACGCTCACTGTGCAACTGGATCAAAGCTAGCTTGGCTGATGAGGGGAATACCCCAAAACCAGTCCCAGGATGCTTCTTTCCAGTGCAGAGAGGACCTGGCTTGTCAGTTCAGCTGGACTGTTCCCATGAGGAGCAGGGTCAAGACTGATTTGCATATGGATGGGTCTAAACTGGGGTGGCATTTTGTGCAAAAGAATGATGGATTTAACCCAGGTCTCTTGACTGGGGGTGAATGTATGATTTATTCAGCTTTCCATCCATCATTTGTTTGCGTAGCACTTATCTTGATAACAGCATATCCTGTCTCGCCCTCTGAGGCCCGCAGTAACTCAACGGAGAAAAAGTAAAAAATAAATAGCGCTTTCAATTCCGTATATCTGAATTCACTCACCACTAGTTAAATGTTTTTCACAGCGGAGAAACATCTTTTCCTACACCCCAAAAAGTGAGAGAAGGTGTTCCACAGTAGGAATATTTTGGAAAGTAGGTAAAAATCGAAATGCGTTTGAGGGTATTCGCAAGGTTTTGCAAGGGGTGTGCCCCTTTTGGGCAAGGTCAAAGATTTTCTGCAGTCAAGGAAATTAGTAAATCTGTTTCCTTGGTGGGAAAGAGGAGGGAACATCTCCAATAGTAGTAGGAGGGCAGAAAGGAGAAAATTAAGAAACATGCGTTTGACAAAGTATTTATGCATGCATACATTTACACCTGTTATTTTTTCGGAAGTAGATGTAATTTTAAACATACTAAATGCATAAAAAATATTAAATGTCACGATTTTTGGTGAATTCTCTCAACATTCCGGGACTACTCCTGCCTCAATAGCTGCATTAAGGGTGTACTCACATATGAAAGCATGTACCTAGTAGGTGTATGATTTTATTGAGAATTTGGCACATAGAGAGGAGAAATAATGAGAACAAGTCTTCCACTTTCCTCCGATTTCATTTTTTTATATGGTTGCTGTTTTTAACAAACATGGCTACAGTTGCAATTCAAATAAACGCCCTTTGAAAAGTCAACATTCTTTGCAATATGCCTTTTTGCATTATTTTTTGTTCTCTCAAACATCAATTTCCTTTTATTATGCTGTATTTTCAAATGTATAATAAGGCATGGAATTATTACCAGTGGGCACAGGCTTCTGATTTCAGACTCAGATGAAATTGGCCTTCTGAAGTGCTTATTTAGTTCTGTGAACAGTTAGAATAATTTTTACCCTTGGGTGCCTGAGAGCAGAGACTGGTAGAAATGCATGCATAATGTGAAACATCTTTAATGTTGGAATTTCCCATTGAGTGAAATAATTCAGTCTCTTCTTCCACATCCCAATCTGCTGGGTCATGAGGAATGTGCTGATCACTGCTGTGACTGCCGTCGCTGGTACAGGAGAAGTGCAACGATGAGAGGCTTGGAAAACATCTGCATTGTCTCTTAGAAAAAAATTGCAAACTGTTTATTTTCGCTTTCTCTGTTGTGGCAGGAGCTATCAACTCTTAAGCAGCGTTTAAGAGTTCTCTTAGCAATATAAATTAGCCATAATATAGTCAAAGTTTTTATATATATTTATATTATATATATTGTATATATATATATATATATATAAGAATTCCTGACTCAAATGCGCACAGTAAATTGTGGTGTTTTAGACCTGCAGAAAATACACAATAATCGCTTTGAGTTTTGCTGGTTAAAACTGTGGGGTAATTATCCATTCCGACAGGGACCAAGATATAAGAAACAAAGCAAGGTTCTAAAGGATAATATTTTGAACCTTGTTTTTGTTTTAAATCATAATATTAAGCAAACGAATAGCTGTTTTCATACGCCACTACCAAACGAGAGACACCTCTACTCCTAGATTTCCATTTTCAATTGTTATGACAAGTTACTTCGCGCATCATTTGAATGTTTTTAGCACTGTTTAATTTATAAAAGAATAAGTGCCGGGCCCCATTTTTTTCTAAGAAGCCCGCCACCGCTGATGCTGAATATCGGAGTTGCTGAATACTAAGTATTAAAACACTGTCTAGAATGTATTTGACCTCATGCATCATTATCTACCAATATGCTCTCCCTGCCACTATATCGCACTCTCGTAGGTTCCTTTTCAAAGCTGCTTTCTTCCTTTGCCACTGTTTTTTTCCTTCCTCTTCCTCCCTCTTTTCCCCTTTTCTGTTTTTCTTTTTCTTGTTCTAGTTCAGAGTCTGATGATTAAAAATAAGTCTGGGCCCCATGCCGGGCGCTACTTTTAGCACCAGCTGAAATGAATCACTGGCTTTTAACCTCAAGGCATTGAAAACCTCGTTTTATGCACAGTCCTCACAGAATAAATAAGGGGAAGGTGGAAGGGCTCTGCCAGAAGGGGACTGTGGTGATGTCATTCCAATGAGTCGAGCACAGAATGCACTGACATCAGTGAAATGGAATGATGTAAAGAGGTTCCAGGCACACTTGTGTCAGTTACCTTTGTGCTCCTGTTTCTGCGTTCAGGATCCGAGGAAAGAGCGTGGAAGCAGAGTGCAGGAATAACCGGCGTGCCAGCATAGTACAAGAAGAAACGACGTGGAGTCAGAAAGACTCACCTGTAAGTAATGTCCAAAACGTTTTTAAAATAATATGCTGGCAAGGCTATAAATCAGTTGTCAGTTGCCAAAGCTCACAAGCTCAAATGGAACTGGGCACTGAGCTCGAGTTCCGATTGCACGTGCGTGATCCAAGGACAGCAAAACTCTCACAACCTGCGTATGGCGCATACAACAACCCAAACACTCACAATACAGCTATTTGAATCAGAAACGTATCTGTGCGCCTGGTGAACATCCAACAATACAATTTAAAAATCAAGCCATGGCCGACAAAAACAAGAAATTCTCCAGAGAAATGAACCATCAGGCAGCCGCGGCCCGTGCAGGTAAGAGCAGTGGGGTGGTGGGGGATTTCGACAGACGAGGACGAAGGAAAATTAATTATTTATTTAATTTTCCCTCCTGGTCGTCTGTCGAATTCCACCCCCCAAACCGGCCCCACAGCTCTTACCAGCACCGACCGTGGCTGCCATCAGGTGACTTACAAGCCTTTTGTACTTGAAGCTGACTCAGTGTAAAAGCTCATCATTCTTTACACGCCACACAAACTCATTATGACAACAAAAAAGTGTGCTTAAAAAAGTAAAAATGGCAGGATTAATAAAATAATGAATTTAACATGTTGATTAACTGATTAACAAAGTTGTTATGAAAATTAATGATGAAACTTAGCATTTTTATTGAATTCATTGTACTACGCCATAGCAATATAGAAAGTGGTGCAAAAGGTTCATGTAATGTGCTAGATGACTGAATCTTTCAGTATAAGTGCCTAACAATATTAGGATCTTATAATTCTAGAAACAATTTACTAGGTACTTTATGAAATTGTGGTAGCATCCCTTAATTAGAGTTGAACATTTGTGTGTAAAAATCACTGACAAAATTACAAGTATTCTCATATAAGATATGTTTGATTTACTTCATTATGCTTGAGCTTAATTATGAGTCTATTGTGCTAAGTAAGAGATGCTAACTTTAAAAAACATTGAATTGCCTTTTTCCTTAGGCTGAATTATTTCATAACCTGGTGTAATGGACTTTATGTTATGTTTCCTCAAATGTTGGTTGATCTGTTCTGTATTTGCAACATTTTTTAATCAACAAGAAATTTTCCCTAGTACTTCATAGTGTGTGAATTGATGGGAACTCGACCTCTTGACTTAATCCATGAAGAGAAACAAAGTAAATAATCTCTTTGTCAACTAACCTGTGAGGGCAGAATGGACAGTTGTTTCTCATGAGCAACATGGTAAAATATGTTGGAGTATCAATTTTGTACCTGGTGAACGGACGAATGGTCACAAGATGGTCAGACCATAATATGGTGGCAATTGATGTCACAAATTGACGACTTGGTGAATAAAAAGTGACTTTCCTAGGAGGAGGAGGGCTTCCTTTTCCTCCATTGCTGACTGCCTTCTGGACTGTCTTTACATGCCCTTTGTGTCTTTTCCTTTGGTGATGAACTTGCCTGCTGGACGATTTGGAGCTGTCTGATGAGAGACCAGACCTAAACTTCCTGATTATTGCTCCACTCCCCTTGCCCATGGACTTTTCCTTGATCCCTTTGCCCATGCTAGGAGAATTATTTTGAACCATCCTCCTGCCTTTGTTGGTGGTAGGAATCTCTAAGTCTAAGTAAATCTCTTATGGATTCTTTTATTTTAGCAATATATTTACTTTGACTAAATGTGTGGTGTATTCTACGAGCTGTAAGACTCATAACAGTGTTACTTATATGAATTGATTTTTGATCTTTAATACAATAACCAAATTATCTTTATTTGTCTGAGTCTTTTATTGTATCTTAATGTTCTTTCCGCAGAAACTGTGCTTACAACTCTCTGATTTCTACGTACATTATATAGAGAGTCATTGATTATTTTCAGAACATCCATTATCTTGTTTTGTTTAGCCACAGCAGAGCTTTTGGTTTGTATAAGTCTTGTCAGGCTTAACTTCTTTAGGAGGTTGTTCTTCCAATTGCAATACTCTATTTCTATAGCATGGTTCTGAGAGTAGTGTATTTGAATTTGATTTCAAATCTGTGAGTTGACTACCAATTATTGGTCCTCATTGGGTGGCCGACAGTGGAACATCCTGCTTTCTCACCCCTCACTATGACGAAGAAATGTCTATCTGAGGACCAATGCCTCTGAAGGTGAATTATAGAATCGGAGTGAAGGGGCTGAGTCTGAAACAGTATTGTATGGGCCCAGAGTGAAAAAAAAACCCCTAAAAAGTGCTTCCCTAGCAACAAAACTTGTTAGCAGAGATATGGTTTTGTCTAATGATGTAAAGAATTTAGGGTGCCCAAAATAGATTTCCCCTGTCCAGCCAAAAAGCCAAAAATACCATGGTTCAGCAGGATTGATGAAGTACTGACGGATTCCGACGACTTGTAGCAGCAAAGGAGTGTGAGTAATAATAGGGATCATCATTGCGATTGCTTTGGCTTAGATTGCGGTGTTTTAAAATGGATGTGCGATGTTATGTGAAGTTGAAAACAATTGTGTGTGCCATATCGCTTAATTCAAAGAAGTTGAAGTTGTTATTGGGTCCATTTGTGGCCTGAGATCTCAAGATTCTACACATGGTGATCTTAGTGTGGAAGACTCTACGTGAGTTGTCTGCTGTGTTTGTCATGAGACGTCATCGACAACATCTTATGGATAGGTTCTTTCATTTGTGTGTTAGTGGTAAGCGGTTGGTATAGTTAATCTCAGGTGCACAGGGAATAACTGTATCAATTAGGGTGAAATCCTGCTGTTTGAGATTTCATTTGAAGTGAATGATAAAGATAGGTAGAGAAATAATATTAATTTGTAACACCTTTTGAATACGTGACATCTATTTCCTTTATTAGAGCAGACAGTTTTAGTTGTTGAAATCGCTTGCATTGTATTGTGTATTTGCTTAGAAAATGTGCCTAAAAAAATTGTAAAGGAGGGTAAGCTGCTGCAAGGAGCAAGATCTATGTCACAGTGTGTCGCACTGTGATTGGTCAGTTTGTGTAAAGTTGTGCTGAGATTGTTTGACTATGTCATAGAAATTTGTGCTGTTGTTCGTTGTGATAGTCAAACTAGAGAAATGTGGGAGATTTTCATTTCCTATTTTTGCAAAAAAAAGTTTGTGAAATACGAAATTTAATAAAATGAAATTTTTCAAAGCTTTAAAAAAGTAATACAAGGAGATGTGACCATACCTATTAGAGTAGTAGAAGACACACCACCTGAGGGTATGCCAGGATACTCCGTATTAATGGATAAGGGGATTACATCCATGAATTTGGCTTGAACAATGGGCAAAAATGAAAGAGAAAGACGAGGTCCAAAAGTTTCCACGTTATGGGACATTTAATCTGAGAATCATTGAGAATTTAAGGATGAAACTATACAAAAAGAGACTACTTCCTAGACCTGCTCAATTTGAGGCATGAAATACTTGGGAACACATAACTCATCAAAAAGAGAAAGAAAAATATCAGGGAAGATATAGAAGAACCATAGATCAGTACGCAGAAGTTAGATGGGATGTGCAACAGAAAGTATGGCGAGCAGATGTTATTCAAGGAACAAGATTATACCCTTTGATAGCAGTTGAAGGAGAAGTTAGGGGAAAACAAAAAGAGAAAAGAAAACGTATTGAGACAGAAAAGAGTGATACTGAAACAGTAGGAGAATGTAGTGACATAGATGTTGATCTTTTAAATGACTTGTTAAATCGTCCACCACCATACAAAGAATCTCAGAGTGAGAGTTTGATATATAGAAATACATTTGAGATTCCAAATGCCCCTGTAATTCCTGAAGTACCAAAAGATACTACACTTGTTTCTCCTGTAAGGGAGGGGCATAAATAACATCTCCATTGAACCCATTTGATTTGAATGCTCCAGACGCTTTACCGTTTCTGTTACTATTGGTCCTGTTGTACCTCTTTATAAATCTGGGTCACAGGTAAATGATGCCCATACTCTGACTATACCTGCTGGAGTGAATACTGCACATGGTAATCCATTAGATTTGATAAGATCCTAGCTTCCGATGCCTATGGTTCTGACTTGAAGTAATTCTACAGGTGCTAAGAGTACAAGCTCTATTTTAAATCAGAAACAATTTGATCCTAGAAGCAGAACGGTTCAGAAGTTATCACCTTTTACATCCCCAGAATGAGTGCGCCTCCTGAAATAAGTTACCATGCGTCTGAAATGACTGTGCCATGGGAATCTCAGTTCCTGATAAGTCTGCATTAAATATGCAACCTGAAACAAGTAGCGATTTGACTAATGGAGATTTCCATTTAAATATTTCAGGAGAACAATCTGGATTTATTCCTCAAGATTTGGATCATTTCCTTGGAGGGTTTAGTACCCCAATTAATCATTTTAGTTCTAAAGCTGTTTCAGTCTCAGTAAAGGGAAAAATATTAGATGTGGCCAAGCTAAAGATAGAAGAAATGATTTTGGGAAATCTTAGTCCATTTCGATTAGATACCTACCAGGAGGAAGTACTAGTGTTTCTTTGTAAAGACATTAACCGACGAGCTAGACAGACACACGAGAAGCTAGTTGAATTGGCTCAGAAATATGAAATTGATGTTCAGAGATCAAAGATTTTGCAAAAGACATACAGATTAAAGTTTAACTACAGAGATTTTGCTAACATGAGGCCAGCTGGAATGAAATTACAGATTAAGGAACTAATGACACTGATCAAAAATGGAGTGAGAGAGAGAAATGAAAAGGCCTATGGTCGAAAAAGAAGAAAACACAAAAAATTAGGTTGCAGACTAGGCCTGGGCATGAAATTCCACTCAGCTTGCGGAGTTTTTCCCACTCCCCCTCCACGTAGTGCGCGGAGTTCCGAAAAACCAGCTGCACGCTGCACGTATCGGAGTGGAGTTTGTTCCTCGCTCACCAATGTTAAATTGGTGAGTTCGAGCAAGGAAAATCTTACTCCAGACCACCTCCCCAGCGAGATTTCTCAACATGGGAGGTTCGTGTAGAACATCTACTCATGGGGCAGAAAGAAGCAGTGCCCTCTTGCTTTGCACATGGTACCATCCAGCGTGGGACAAATGCACGGTGCTAAAAATCATCGCGAACGGCGCAACCCAACGCATTCCGATGCTTGCAGAACTCCACGTAGAACGGCAGAGTTTTTTAGTCACTTTGCAGAGTACCATGTAGTGGAACTCCACCCAGGCCATGTGCAGACACCTCCAGTTGTGCTCAATGGAGGAGTTGGAAAAATACAGATGCTTCCTATGAGGGAATTACCCGGTGTGCATTTGCCTTGCACTAGGGCTGATATTTTGTCATTCACAAATGTATTCCTGAAATTGAGAGATAATCCAGTGGAATGGTAAAGACAGACTGAAAGGTTTGTGAACATTTTGAAAGTTCTGTGGATAGACTTGAATAAACTGTTTGAAATTGTGGTACCTGGAGACTTTTGGACAGAGTGTAAAATTTCTGTAGATTGGCCTGAAACACAACCAGAGAGGGATCCTAGAATGGGTGCCCAATTTCCAGTGGTATTGAAGAAATATAACCAAGAGATTACTTTCCTGAAAACCAAGATTTCTCCTAAAGAAATTGATTGGCTACAAATTGACAGAAAGACCCAAGAACTTAAAAGAATCAGTCCATGCATATTACGAGAGATTGATTCAGATTTTCCAACAGTACAGTGGAAAGGAAAATGTGGCAGAAAAGGACATGGGATATTTTGTTTACAGATTTGTGAATGGTTGGAGACCTGAGATTTCTTCCATGATTCATCAGTGTTTACTATGCTGGTAGAACAGACTGATTGATTACATTTTATGTTACACAAAGTACTGTGGAGACAAATTAAAAGTAAAACATAAGACATTAAAGGAAAAGCTAATGATAGCCCAGATGAAAGCAGGACAAAGTAGTCAGAATCCTTTGGGTTTTGACAACACAGTTCCAGCACAGGGAGGATTTAATTCAGCTCCTGTAATGCAAGGTGGAAATTGGTTTCAACAGCAGAATTTATTTTCAGTCACAGAGTGGAGGTTGTGGTGTTCCAGTAGACTCTAGAATGTGTGTTGATATGTCAGCCTTGAAGAAAATGAATCCATGTCATGTATGCAGAAAATGTGAGCATTGGAAATGTGAATGTAGATTTAATGTGAACAATCCTGGAAATCAGATACAGCCTGCAGGGTGTACACAGTCTCAGGGAAATAACATGGTGCAGACTCAAAAGACACAAAGACAGAGTTCAAAATCCTAATACAGCCAAATAAATGCAGATACCGCAAGCTTCAATGCCTCAACAGAATGTTCAGGTACAAAGGTACAATATGAATCAGAATCAGCTGATGAACAGAAGCTCTTACCTAAAATCAAAATGTATCACAACAGTATTTGAGTCAGACAGATGATTTCAACCAGGACCCGACAGCCTGACGGTGCCTGAGGGGGAGGAGAACTGTGTGCTTGGTGCAGCCTTAGAGGGAAACCAAAGTGGTCCATATGTCTATGGAGAGGTAAATGGGAGCCATGTCTCATTCCTCAACACTGGTGCTAGCAGAGGTTCCTAACCTACCCCTCTTGGGAGAAAGTATCCGAGCTGTAGGAGTTTCAAATAAAAGGTTGTCCAACCCAATTTCTGAAGCAGCTCCTGTAAAACTACAGTCCTTTGAGGATAAACATCAATTTGTGTTGTGTGATTCAAGTCCAGTGAATCTACTTGAATGTGACCAACTGTACAAGCCAAATTGTTCCACCTAGTGCACTCCAAAAGGTATCGATTTTCATACCAATGATGAGGATATTGTTTTGAAACTCGCTCTACAGTGATCTGACATGGGAATGCACCCTCTCCTGACAAAGGATGATTTGCCCATTAAATTGAGGGACACCGTGCTACCTAAAGTCTGGGACTTTACAGGAAAAGATATTGGACTAATCGAAGGAGTTAAACCAGTCCGAATCACTGTCACACCAAATGCAGTTTCCAAGAATACTACAATACAATTTGACTCCAGATACTAATGCCAGTATTACTCCTGTGATTGGCTCAATGATTGAGCATGAGTCCTAAGGGAGATAATGGGGAGTCCATGAAACTCTCTCATTATGGGCTTACGGAAGCTGAATGACAAGTATTGTATTGTACAGGATTTGCAGAAGGTGAATGCAATAGTTGTTCCATGTTGTCCTGTGGCATGTTATGTTAAGGAATGTATGAAGCGTGTAATTACCCTTGGGTGTCTTGGCGCTCTCTAAAAGCTGAGCATGCTAAGATAACGCATTTAGGACTTCATTGCGATGTCGGTCGGAAACTCTTCCGACCGACACCGTCTCGGATTCGGTTACAACCGAATCGTATTCGGTGGGTCCTCCCGACCGATTATGATGGTTCTGACCACCGTTTGGAAAGTCTCCCATTGACTTCAACGTGAGCCTGTGTTGTGACCGAAAACACGGGCTCCCATTGAAAAAAAGGGGTGGTTGCGGAAAACCTTGCACCCTGTCATGGACACCCCATGGTGCCTACCACACTGTGCATTGTTTGAAGGGGGGTCCCTTGGGCACTCCTTCAGACCCCACCCAGAGGCCTCAGGATGAAGGGGGGCCTGCTACGGGGCCGCAAAGTCAGATTCTGACAGCCGTTCCATGTCAAACAGACCGATTCGGAAAGGCCGTCCGAATCAGACATCAGAATGCGTCGGTCGGAAACGCGGTTCATAGAGCTGTACGATTCGGCTTCAACCGACTCGGAGTCTCCGAATGCCGGTCAGAACCGATTCGGACTGACCGAACGGTTACCTTTCCATCGTAATCGGTCGGTCGGAAATGTTTCCGAGTCGGTTGGAAACATAGGTTCCGAAACGGTTTGGGAGAATCCGAATACTGTTCGGAGATTTTCCGACCGACATCGTAATCAGCCCCTTAGTTGTTAAAAAGCCAGGTCTTAATCTCCTTCCCAAATGCCAACAAAGAAGGAATGGCTCTGATATATGCTGGGAGGCCATTCCATAATTTTGCTGTGCAGAATATGATATTCCTGCCTCCACAGTTTGCCTTTTTGATTTTGGGAATTACTAAAGTTTTGGAATTTGCGGATCGTAAAGATCATTAAGGGATATACCATCTGAACGTACAGATTCCAGCTGTGATATTGTTTCAGAATCCTTGCGAGGCCGAGTGGTTTTCAGTCATTGACTTGTACCAGGCCTTCTTTTCTATCCCTATGTATGAGAATAGTCAGTTTCTTTTTGCTTTTAGTTTCGGCTATCCTGTTTTGGCATGGTCCCGAGGCCCACAAGCTTATACTGAAAGCGCCTCAATCTTTTATCAGATTCTCAAAAAGAATATTGAATCTCTGGTAATGCCAAATCACTCAGTGCTAGTACAGTATGTTGATGATCTACTGGTGGCGTCAAATACTAAAGAAGCTTTCAAGACTGATACTATTGCCATTCCGAATAATCTGCTCGAAAAAGGACATAAAGTATCCCAACTAAGATACAGTTTTGCCAAACTGAAGTCCTGTACTTAGGACACCACATTGAAAAAGGAGCAAGGAAAGTGTCACAAGAAAGAATCTCTGCGATTCATAACATGAGTCTGCCAACTACCCAAAAAGAAGTCTGCATGTTCTTAGGAATGGTGGGCTACTATTGGCAATGGAGTCCAAACTTTTCATTGACAGCAAAACCTCTCCAGAAGTTTACACACAAAGACGTGTCTGATCTGGTACCTTGGGATGACAGTTGTATGGATTCCTTCACTGGGACGGGAGAATGCTTTTGTAGGGCACCGGCTCTAGGAATGCCTGATTACAACAAGTGCTTTGTGTTGTTTTGCAGGGAAAGGGAAGGATGTGCTCTTTCAGTACTGACACAGATGCATGGAAGCAATCGCAGGCCTGTTGCATATTTTTCGACGACTGTTGATCCGGTAGCCGCATTGCCTGGATATTTGAAAGCGGTTGCATGTGCGAGTCTTGAACTGTGTAAAAGCATAGTCATGGGACATCCACTGACTTTGTGTGTGCCCCACTCATTGGAAATACTGTTGATCCATACTCTGTCACAGTATCTAACCAATAGTTGACTTACAAAGTATGAGCAAATACTTTTGGGCGCAGAGAACATAACACTTTAAAGATGCACTAATTGAACCCAACCATGCTGTTGCCACTGCCTGGAAATGAAACTGTGGCTGGTAAAGTTGAACGTGATTGTTTGAATGTGACTGAGTTATGTACAAAGCCCTGACCTGCTATAAAAGATGAACCTTTGCCTGAATCTGATCATGTATTGTTTGTTGATGGTTCCTGATTGTGAGACAATGAAGGAAATCTGAAAGCTGCTTATGCTGTTTGTACAGTTGCAGGTGTTGTGGAAGCGGCATGGTTGCAAGGACTGTCTTCGATGCAGGTTGCTGAGTTGGTTGCCTTGACTCGGGCTTGTAGCATTTCAGAACAACTCAGAGTAACACTTTTTATGAATAGTCAGTACGGCTTTGGAGCCGTACATGACTTCGGGCAATTGTGGTCACACCGTGGGTTCATGACTTCCTCCAGATCACCTATATAAAATGGAGAACATGTGAGGAACCTTTAGCGATCCTTACAATTGCCTGCCTAAATTGCAGTGGTCAAGTGCGTAGCTCATAGGCATGGCACTGACTATGCCGACGAGATGGCCAAATACTCTGCCATAAATTCCCATACCTTAATGGGGATTTAAATAATGAAACATCAGACGTCACAAATTGCAGCCTGTTGTTAGCTGCTATAGACACATGGGAAGAGGTTAAGAGATTGCAGGAAGAGGTGACAGAAGCTGGACAGCAAAGTTGGGTGCGAGCTGGATGCATCAAAAGGGAAGATGAGGTTTGGGTTTACACTGATGGCAGACCTGTATAACCTGATAGTTTGTAACCACATATGGCTAGACATTATCATGGTCCTGTACATGTGGGAAGAGATGCAATGATGTGTCTCTTTTGACAGGTGTGGTTTAACCCCAGATTCAGATAGATTTCTGAAAATCTTTGTCATCACTGCGTAGGTGTATTCTTCAACGTCTTTGTAGTGGCCCAATGCATTGCATCTTGTGTTGATGAGTCTGAGAAGTACACCAGACAGGAGGACAGGATTGTCGTCCCATGAAGTCATTATGGGCCAAGCTATAAGGAGATCAAAAAGAGTGAGAGCAACCAGCCAAAAGTACTCTTCTATTGAATGGAAATATCTGGCCGCAAATGAATGGAAGCAGGAGTTTGCTGCCTTTTGTTTTAACAATACAAGTCCACCTAAACCTCCTTGAAACAAACTTTGTTGTAGATTTAAATTTCAATCTTGGTATACCACTTGAAGGACTGACACAATGTATCCTAAATATATTCATCAACAAAGCTGATCTACTTATTTCCCATACAGAACAGAACCATTAAACGGTTCCTTGGTATTTTTGTGCCAAACTTTGCTGAATTGCTCAAACCACTTGCTGTTATTCTTAATATTTAGTTAAACGGTCTGTATTAGGAGAAGCCATGAAGCCTAACACTGAAATCTCTCTTAGATGCAAACGTGTATATGCAGGAATGTTTTCTGTTATTATCTTGATATTAGTTGCATTGCTTATTATATTAAACTTGCCGCATTAGGTACCCCATGAAGATCCTAAGCTTACAACTTCTTTCAAAACTGCCAAAATAAATAGCACTGATTCTAATGCTTTGAATGACAACACTTTACATCTTGATTTTCCCAAAACTAAGAGCTCATTAAATGTCTACACTAGTTTATTAAATGAATGCATTGATGGATGTGCTGGAAATCTCAGGATGGTTTCCAAGGGTCATTAAGAACTAACACCCCAATTTATAGATTTTCGTCTTTTGGAAATCCTGATGACTCCCATCCAGGTCCTTTGTCACCGCAGTTGAATGGAGCAGGAATGAAAGTGCAAGTCATGCATATATCATCAACTGTCAGATCCTTAATGTTTAGTCAATGATGAGAAGTTGGTAAAGTTTTCAAAACCTTTATTTATCTTAAATGATTAGTATGGGCTTTTTGTCATATTTATTCAGATTAGTTCAGTTTACAGAAATATCAAACCAAAGATTGATTAGTGACAGGCATAAATTGATACAGTGTTCCATAAAGGAAATTTGTCACTAAACTAGATAAGAGCTTAATCTACATTATAAGGGAACCCATGAAGACTTCCTTTTATGAAAAGAGCAAAGTAGAACTTCCCATAAAGAGTCGTTCTGGAAACTCGGCCGAGTTCCCTACAGTTGCAGTAGCAACTGTTAAAATATCAGTAAAAGATGATTGATCGCTGCAGTAGCATTGATCAGAAATGGGGTTTAGCTAGGTATAGAGTGAAGTCACCTTTTGCAGTAGCAGTCAGTAACAAAGAGGAAGAATAAATCAAGTCTCAAGTCTCAAAATGAGTCCCAGGTAAGGGGCAAGAGAAACGTTTGAGAGTCAGTGTCTCTGCATGCAAGAGTGTTCTCTGATCTGATCTGACTAACTAGCTTGGAACACTGATTAATATAAATTGATGCAATAATATATCAAACTTAGAGATGATTAGTATTCTCCTCAAAAGGAAACGGCTCATCCGATGGTGTTGTCAACTTCTGATGCTTCTCCTCTTGATTCCCGCTGTAAACATTCACACCGCTGTATAGTAAAACAATGTTTCGTGCATTTGCAACATAGAGGAAAGTTCTCATGACAACTTTCCTACATAAGCTAAAAGATTAGCTTTATGTCCATTGTGAATACAAAGGCAAGTCGAATATGCTGATATAGAATCAGCAATAATGTTCTGGTGAGGCATACATAAAATATCTAAATGATTGTTAATTCTAACAATCTCAGCATAGTCTATTGTTTATTTTATGTGAGCTAATGTGCTGTGATGGGGCTAACGAAACATAAGCTTGAAGCAAGCACATTCTTAAGCGAGATGCTGGTGCTAGGCAAAATGCTCCAAGTAAACGGTTATTAAACATAGGGCAAGAGTTGGAAAAGAGAGGCTTTTGGGCCAACTTTAAGGGGCACATGTAATAATACAAAAAGAAAACAAATTCTTAATACTATTTCATATATTTTAAAGCAATGCGCATTTTCCCTATATGTAATTAATTTCGGAATTATTTGCGACATTAATAATGCATTTGAAAATGATTCTTTCACGTTATGAAGAAAGCACATTTTCCCTACGTGTCATTTTCTACATGAAAACATTTCTGCAGCAGTTTAAATGCATTATAAGGTACAATTTCAGAATGGATTGTAAATCAAAATGTGATTTTAAAAGCTTTTCCCACAGATGCTAGTGATTGCTACGTATGTCTGCAATGACCTGTATCAGTTGCCAAAGGTGTTACCTACCATACTCTACCATTAACGTATGGAATTTCTTGCATTATATTAACAGTTTATTTTATGGTACTCATAACTTGCAGTATTATTATTCAAATGAAGATCAGCTCTTTTCTGATCTTCCTATAATAAAAAGCTTAAACCCATATCTGGAAGCTCCACTCGCTGAAACGATGGGCTATCTATTTAGACCAACTCAGTCGTTGGACCAGGCTTATGCACATAAAAATAACCTAACATGTAAATTAGGGAGAGCTGAAAATAAATTCATAGATTTAGTAGAAAGTAGATGAGGTAATGCAACAGTTAAAACTACTACACCTCCTAAACTAACTCTTCGGACTTTACCGGAACCAGAAAATAAAATAGTAGAAGGAATGGCTACTTTAACTTTAGACTGGCAACATAAAAGAAATATATATATATATATATATATATATATATATATATATATATATATATATATATGTGTGTATATATATATATATATGTGTGTATATATATATATATATGTGTGTATATATACATATATATATATAATATCTACACAAACTTTGTAGATTTTAGTGAATGTGAACATGCATTTGATGTTTCTGAGACCTAGGGAAGATATTTAGAGGGAGTCAATCCTATCTTTCCTGGAGTGTATTATATTTGTGGAATGAATGCTTTCTCTAAATTGCCGAAAGGATGGTATGGGAGTAACATGGGAATTGTCTTTCCAAAAATCTATCATGTGAAGGACAATTACAAGAAGAGAACGGGAGAATGATAAGAGGTGTAAGTGCAAGTGAAATAATGGGTGATTTTTTAGCTTTAAAACCTTCTGTAGCAGTAGCATTAAACTCACGTAAAATTAGACTGCTTTCTACTATAGTTGATAAATTAGCCACCAGTACAGCTGGAAGATTTTCTGTTGTAGATATTGAGATGATTTCAATAAGATCGATAGGGATGCAAAATTGACTTGCCCTTGACATCCTTCTCGCAAAGGAGAGTGGAGTCTGTCGATTGTTAAAGGTTTAAAAATGTTGCACCTACATACCGGGCTAAGAGCAGAGATCTAGACATCTATATCAAAAACATTACTGACTTAAACAAAGACTTGAAAGAGTTAAAATTCGATGGTGCCTGGTAAATGATAGAAAAAGGATTGTCAACTGTTAGCAACTGGTTTGGTAGCTTAGGTAAAGAACTAGTGATTTTTATCTTGAGACCGTGAGTGGCAATCTCTTTGTGCATAATGCTGATTATATTATCTATCAAATTCTGTAGGTATAAAAAGAATACATGAGGAGAGAAAAGAATAAGAACTGATCTTGAACTAGAAGACGAACAATGTAAATACTGTGATGAAATGAAATGACATTTCTGGAAGAGTCCAGAAGAAAAAGGCTTGAGACCACAAAACTGTAATTTGTTATGATCTGATGTTGATTTTGTGATGGCTTGATTCAACATCAGAGGGGGGCTTGATGCAGCATAAAAGCTGATCATTCTTTACATGACACACAAACCGATTATGACAACAAAAATTCTAATGTACACTTTGCACACGTCTAGAAAAAACAACATTGAAATTGAGAAAAGTTGAAGAGCCAGCACCGTAACATGTGTTTGAATAAGTAAAAATAGCAGGATTAATAAAATAATGAATTTAGCATGTTTATTAACTGATTAACAAAGTTGTTATGTAAATGAATGATGAAACATAGCATTTTTATTGACTTAAGTGTAATGCACCAAGCAATATGGAAACTGGTGCAAAGGATTCATGTAATATGCTATATGACGGAAACTTTTAGTATAAGTGCCTAATATTATTAGGATCTTATAACCCTCGAAATTATTTTCTTTTAGGGATTTTTAGGAATAGTTTATATGTAGATATTTTTTTAAATTGTGGTAGCAGGCCATAATTAGAGTTGAACATTTCTGTTTAAAAATCACTGACAATATTACAAGTATTCTCATATACGATATGTTTGATTTAAGTGATTATGCTTGTACTTAATTATGAGTCGATTTTACTAAATAAGAAATGCTAACTTTAAAAAACATTGAATTGCTTTTTTCCTTAGGCTGCATTATTTCATAGCCTGGTGTAATGGACTTTTGTTACGTTTCCTCAAATGTTGTTTTATTTGCTCTGTTTATGCAACATTCATTAATCAACACAGCATTTTTCCTAGTACTTCACTGTGCGTGAATTGGTGGGAACTCAACCTCTGGACTTAATCCACGAAGATAAAAAAGTAAATAAGCTCATTATCACCTAACCTTTGAGGACATAATGGACTGTCGTTTCTCATGAGCAATATGGGAAAATATGTTGGAGTACCAATTTTGTACCTGGTGAATGGAAGAAGGGTCACATGATGGTCAGACCATCGTATTGTGTCAATTGATGTCACAAATGGATGACTTGAAGCATAAAAAGTGACTTTCCTAGGAGGAGGGCTTTAGTTTCCTCCATTGCTGACTGCCTGCTGGACTATCTTTACATGCCCCTTCCTTTTTTTCCTTTGCTGATGAACTTCCCTGCTGGACGATTTGGAGCTGTCTACGGAGAGACCAGACCTGAACTTTCCTGATTATTCCTTCACTCTACCTTGCCCATGCCAATGGACTTTTCCTTAGTGGACTCTAACTTGATCACTCTGACCATGCTAGGGAAATCATTTTGAACCATCTTCCTGCCTTTGTACGTGGTAGGAATCTCTAACTCTGAACTATCCTCTTGCGTATTCTTATATTTTAGCAATAGATTTACTTTGACTAAATGCATAGTTTTAATCTATGAGCTGTCAGACTCATGGCAGAGTAACTTAAAATGTTACTTATATGCATTGATTTTGGATCTTTAATACAATAACCAAATTATTATGTCTTAATGTTCTTTCTGCAGAATCTATGCTTACAACGATCTGATTTCTAAATGCATGATAGAGAGAATCATAGATTATTTTCAGAATATCAGGTTCTTTTGCTCTTGTTTTGTGTAGCCACAGCAGAACTCTTGGTTTGTATAATTCTTATCACTCTTCTTTAGGAGTTTGGGTCTTCCAATTGCAACACTCTATTTATATGGCATGGTTCTGAGAGTAGTGTATTTGAACTTGATTTTAAATCTGTGAGTTGGCTACCCATTACTGTTCCTCATTGGGTTGCCAACAGAGGGACATCCTGATTTTTCACCCCTCACTATGACGAAGAAAGGTCCATCTGAGGGCCAATGCATCTGAGAGTGAAATGTAGAATGTGAGTGAAGTGGCTAAGTCTGAAACAGTGTTGTATAGGCCCAGAGCAAGAAACCCCTCCAAAAAAGTGCTTCCGCTGCAACAAAGCTTTAGTGATACCTAAATTCTGTACACTTGTCCTCGTAGCCAACATTGAAGAGATGAGCTTAATGCATGTCAGTTAAGCATCACAATTTATTTCAGATACATCAAAAGAGAAAGCATCTGGTACAAACGAGGGCACTGAGTTATCTGATATGAGTGTGCCTGGAACCTATTTACATCATTCCATTCCGCTAATGTCATTGCAGGGGTATGCCCTCACAATACCTAAAAATGTCCACCTTCTAAGGAAATAGAGAACAGACATGCTACCTCCCAACAACTGTAATTTATACTCAATTCGCTTTCAAGTCTTTCAAATAGGCAAAGGTGGTCCCTACATAGGTAAAGACAAATGCCAACATTGCATATTTCTTTTTATACTATGTCTAGCTATGTAAAGTGTGTAGCCATTCCTAGTATAAACAAGCATTGGGAAAGCCAATAGGTCTCCCCTATGAGAGCTATTGGATTTGGCATTGTTTAGTATCCCTGCTGTACAGCAGTACAGATGTTTTGCAGTGTAGCCAGAACTAATTTTAAAAAGCACTATGATGCAGACAGGGCTGATGCGCCTTTTTTTCTTTTTAAAGTGCATTAGTGCACGATGCATCATAGACCATTTTTTAAAAACTGTTATTCTTAGCCATGTTGCCCAGCAACCACACTTCTATACAGAATTGCTACAAATAATTGCCAAAGTTGGCATCGCCTATGCTGTACAGCATGAACTAAAGGCAGTGGCAGAGCAAATGGGCTCAAAGGTGAGACCTACTGGCTTTGCCAATGCTTGTTCGGTCTCAGCACAACACCCTGCAGCCAGTGCTAATGAGCTTGTTTGTATAAAAGTGCTTTGGCGCTGGATGCATCATAGTCCTTTTTTTAATTATTATTTTAAGTCACACTGCTATATAGTATGTCGACAAATCATTGACAGTCAGCAATGCCCCTGCAGTACAACACAAACAAAAGGCAATTGCACAGCCAATAGTCTCAAAGGTGAGATCTATTTTCTTTGCCAATGCTTGTTAGGTTTCGGCACAACACCCCTGTGATTCTGAGCAAATACGTTAACCTCACCATGCAAGAAAAAGAAGAAAAATCTGACATTTGGCAAAAATTCTTATTACATAAATAAAGCCATTGCATCTATGTCCAAGTCTTATTGAAAATACATTTGGAAGCAGATAACATCTGTTGTCACAATAAAATCACAAAAAATCTGTTGTCACAATAAACATCCACATCAAAGGAGAAAAGGGCTTATTTAAAGTGATTGTGGCATAGTAAAACATGGCTACAAATGGCAACTTTTTCAACTAGGATGACAGGGAAAAAGTAAAAATAAAAATAGTGCTTCAAACACAGTGTGATCAGTGGAATGTCAGTTATGAAGCTGAAACAATCAGTACTTGGTCCATGCTGTAGCCGAAAGAAGAGGAAGGGAAACCTGCACATGCTGTCTGATAAGACTCAGCAAATAAGAGTGCCAATTAAGCCAATGAACGTTAAGCAAGTCTCTTCTTGTATACAATATATCTTGCAAGCAAGAGCACTTGCTTTGCAGGTGCCGTCGCAGGCGAGACCTAAAAATGAGTGGTTGTTCAGGGCACTAAGACATGCCGCATTTTATATCCCTAATGCTGCTCAGTAGCTATCCACCCTGTTCTCTGCCTGCCCACTCAGAGTTTAAAGATTCCCCTCAGAAAAGACATGGTTCCTGGCTTGCATGCCTAGTGTAGTGCCCACAGGCCCACTGTGGTCCATGGCACATTGCTACACCAATCGATCACAGTGCACCCTTCCTCAAACCAACCTCAGCCCTCTCCAGGGCACCTACTGTGTTCTGTGGAAGGCTGCAACATTTTTATCCCATTTCCTACCCCACATAATGCATGTGTATACAATGCATACCTTTATTATGCATTATTTACCATGCATTTACAGGTTTTTCTGCCCTGTTTTTACCCACTCACTGTTCTTCCCGCCAACAGACCTACTTAATGCAGGCCGCAGTATGACCACGCTACTGGCATGCCAAAGGTGTGCCAAAGGCAAGCCTTTCTACTCCTGTCAGTTCCTAAACTGTACCCAGCGCCAGGCACCCTGGCCCCACAACCATCCAAAGCAACACCACAACCACAGCTACCACCAGAGCTAACGAACGGCGGCACTACTGCTCCGCCATTCTCAGCAACCTCAACAACACAAACTGGCAGACACACTGCTGCCGCGCCTTCCCCAGCACCACGGTAGCACCTTTCTCCTGCATTAATTGGGATTTCACCTGCTACGCCTCAGTTGCTGTCACCACTACCTCCAAACAACTAACGCATGCTACCATCACTACCCCCTACCAACTGCCCGCCATGCTCCTCAACATACGATTCCTCGGAAAACACAACAAATTAGGGATCTGTAACCTTCTCTTCCTGACTGAAACATGGCTCAACCAAGCCTCCATCCCAGACATCGCAGCAACCATCCCGCTTGCATACAAAATCATACACCAGGACTGTACCTCCAAACCCAGTGGAGAAATTGCGAACATCTACAAAAACAGGATTGACTGCACTGCATCCACGGACTGGGACACCAACCTCATGGAACACCTTCACTTCAAAATATCAATGGAATACAATGCCACCCTTAAAGGAACCCTTGCCTGCCGTCCCACAGACCACAAGTGGAATTCTGCATCCACATCGCAGACTTTATCACTCCCCTCTCCCTCAGATCAACCAACTACCTTCCACCTGAAAGACACCACATATCCTAACTCCACGGCCTTCCTTGACAGCTTCAGCAACCTCTGACTCACCCAGCACTTCCAAGGACCAACCCACCCAGCAGGCCACACCCTTCACCCTATATTCTCCTCCAACAACAGGATCACAATCACCCAGACTAGTGCACTCACATGGCCCGACCACTACATCATACATTTTAAGATACCCACCCACCAAGCCACCCCACCAAAAAACTCAAAGCACCATTAAGACACAGGGGCAAAATATCTGAAGAAAACTGTACTAAGACCCTACAGGCCCATCCAAGCAAACTATGTCGACACCAAGCTCTTCAATAAATGGCTTGCAAACTCCACCGCTCCAACCAGAAACAAGACTTACAAAAAAAACAAAACGACTCGTCTGGTACACGAATTACCTCAGAGAGTCCTAGTGCCACTGCAAACAACTTGAGAGAAAATGGAGACTCAACAAAAACACCACACAAGATCCACTTAGAAAGCTGCCCTCAACCTTTACTACCAACAACGATGAGAAACAAAGAAAAAGGCTCCAACTCTGAGACGCTAAGCCAGATCCAGCAACGGCAAAGAACTCTTCAGCATTGTTAAGGAGTTCTCCAATCCGCAGCTGCCAACAAAGGCATCATCCCATCTCAAGCACTCAGCAACGACCTCTCAAACTTCTTCGAACAGAAAATTACCAAGATCGTGAACACATTCAACCCACAGCATACCGTACTCCCACAACCAGCCATACACCTCCTTCCTCTACAAACAGCAGCTAAGCAACTGGAAGCCCCTCTCGAACAAAGAAACCACTGCCCTGATGAATACCCTTTACTTGGGAGCCCCCTCAGTCACATGCCCCCACTTCATATACAACCTTGGAAGAACCGTCATCGCCCCCCTGCTCACCACTATCATCAAGACCTCTATAACCACCCCCACCTTCCTGTCTTACTGGAAAAATGCAGAAGTCAGTGCCCTATTGAAGAAACCAACAGTGGACCCCAACATCCTCAGCAGCTACAGACTAATCTCGCTCCTGCCTGTTTCAGCTAAAGTCATTGAGAAAGCCATCAATACCCAACTCGTAGATCACATAGAACTCCATCAACTCCTAGGCAGCTCTCAATCAGGCTTTTACACGAACCTCAGCACAGAGACAGCCCTCATTTTGGCCACCAATGACATCAGAAGCATCCTCGAATGAGGAGAAATGGCCACACCCATCCTCCTCGACCTCTCAGCAGCTTTTGATATGGTCTCCCACAAGTCACTAATCAGAAAGCTTCAGCATGTGGGTATCTGTGAACCGGCCCTCATGTGGATATCCTCCTTCCTCATGGACAGAACTCAATGAGTTAGATTTCCACCTACACCTCAGAACCCAAGAAACTCATTTGTGGAGTCCTTCAAGGATCGTCGCTCAGCCCAGCACTTTTCAACATCTACATGATGCTTCTCGCGGACATCGTCAGACCCCATGGCATCAACATAGAATTCTATGCTGACAACACACGGCTCATCCTCTCCCCTACCGATTCAACCAGTGTTGCATGGCACAGGAGTATTCTCAATTTTAGATTCAACTTCTTAGGTTGACATCTCTTTCTCACAGTGCCCTTTGCCGCACTTTCTGCTGATGCGTAAATGTGCTGTATGTGCATCTTTGATAGGCACTGATGCCCTGTAGTCTGTACCGGCAGTTCCAGGGTCATACATGAAGAACGCAATGCCACTGTTTTCTTTCTTTCTGTGCTCATTAGGAGACACTTAATTTTAGCTAGACGAACCAAATGAGCTGCTCTGTGCCTCTGCCACAGTTGATAAGAAAAGCGTTTTATTAAATAAACAGCTTCCATGCTAGAGTTCCTTGAGAGTAGCATTTCCATGCTGAGATTATCACAAAACTTCTGCAGACTGTGACTGAGATGCAGCCCTGCTGACTCCAACCTTTATCCTGCTAAGTAAGATTACCTGTGCACTGCGACCAGCTACCTGACATCTAAGACCAAGGTTTGGGGGTTACGCTATCCCAATTGATCTGGCAGAGGGTACTCCCACTATGTTCTCTATCATATAGTATTAGATACAGACAGGTATAAGTAGGCAAACATTAGCAACAATTAACATGGTTGAATTATTCATATTGTTTACCATTCGAACAAAGCTGATTACTGTAACATGTAATCTTTCTAATAATCGCAGCTTATGCTTTTTATACAAGAATATTATCATTTCAATAAATGTTTGAAAATGCAGTGTGGTAGCTTTCTTGTGTTTACCTTTGTCGTGCAAGAGTGACAAACAAAAGGGTTAGATCTGTTTCCACGGATTCCTTGGGAATGAGAGTGTCATTTTCGAGGCTGCCAACAAAATCTGTTACCCTGTTTGGTTTAGGAGTTAAATGTGGTACTGCGAGATAGTCGGAAATCCACCAACACTCACGGATGGCATATGTGGCCTAAGTCTCTACATTATGAAGTTTGTGTTGGTCTAATACACAGTCCTGCTACATTTATAGGAACCATATAACCTGGTGCCCAACATTTTAGGTCAGGTACTTATTTAATGGTTTTCCTGAGTAGTTTCCTCAAGTATGCCCAAGGCTCTTTTTCACCTTTACACTGAGACCTCCGTGGTGTATAAGATTTAGCCTTCTCAGCTTAAGAGGAAGCACCTATTTATGTCTGTAGGTTGTTCAAGCTTGAAGTTTTAAAAAGGATCACTGCACTATAGTGTTACCTTTCTTTGAATTTCCATTCATCAACCATGGTGCTTGCCATATAACACCAGCACTGCCAAAGGAAACTTTGCCAACTGCATGAGCTACATCGCTGCTTGGATGAAAAACAACTGCCTCCAGCTCAACACAGAAAAAATCAAAGTCCTAATTGTACGAAAGTGAAATATTATGTGGTATGGCTGGGTGGCCCTATTATGTAATATTATCACAATAGGAATTTTCAGGATTTCATGAATTGCACATGCAGGTTTTTTGCACATCCCTAGTGCTGAATCTTTAACTTTAGCATACAGCTAACTCTGTTGTTATTCAGCTCCTTCCGCATGTCCAGCTGGACAGTTTTCACATCAGAATGCTTGTTCCAAGACCAGGAAATAGCAGTACATGCTGACATTCACAGACCTCTCCTTAATGGCTACATCCATTATGTGATCCTGGGAGTCAGGTCAACATCATTTCATCTGTGCCTTCTCTCAGATCACCTTTCTGGCCACTATGGACCAGATTTACAAAACCTTCTGAAATGCAGCACTCTGCAAAAAATGATTGGGTAACATTGCACAAATGACTTTTAAAGTACAGCACTAAATGTACTATGATTTGTGGGTGATGATCACAAAATATATGCTAAGACACCTGCAATGCAAGCATACCCTTTGCATCAAAGAAACCATAATTTGTGATTTGTGGCAGCATTGTGCAGCATTATGCACCAAAACAAAAAGCGCAAGAAAGTAGCAGAATTATCGGAGAACATCAGGATGACATCTGGGGCAACATTCTGGGAAAACTAATGCTGTGGCATACACTTGAAGAACAGTGGATGAGATGAGGACATACTAGCATGTCATGAAGGGCAAAATCAAACAAAAGCTGGACCAAAGTAAGAAGCTATTACAGGGAAGAGGTTTTAGCCATCTCTGATCCCTTCCACCTTGTTACTGACTGGGTACACTACATCTCTCTCCTTGCCAAATACAAAGACCATGGACGGATTTATCTAACTTTCATGCAGTGCAATGCAGGAAGCCACTTTGCTGCACTGCATGAAAGGGATAGGGTGGGAATACTCCAGTTTTAACATTATATGGCGCATTCCTGATCTCTGCCTGCGCTGGCACACAATTTGCTGCCTAGCACTAATGCAGGCACCCTTGCACCATGGTGCAAGGGTGGCGGTGTTATAGGCAGGATTGTTTTTTTGTAGGTAGGGCAGCTATTACCGGTAAGATTGGAAGTTGATTTCAGATACTCAAACCCATATCTCTAGAGGGAACATAGGTCCCATCAAAGACTCACTACATCTTATCTCAAACTACCTTCATTTTTCCCCCACAAGCCAGGTCAAAGAGCTTAGGATGTGCACAAGCGAGGACAGTGCAAGAAAGGTGGGACAAGGCTTGGTCCTTTTCCATATGAATCCTTTATCGCAGTTGGGGCAGATAACGGTGGAGGAAGAATTCCATCAAGCAGGCAGGAAATGCGACTTAACAGGAGAGCCAAGATTACCTTTAAAAGGATGGAGCCATTTCAGGAGGGAAACCCCCTCCACCCTATCAGGATTCCCCTAACTCTAGGTGAGTGGGGCAGGGTCATGTTCCACCAATCAGCATAAAAATGGCATCTAAATAGAAAGTAGGAGAGTATCAACAATGACTTCATAAAACTGATTTAGACAGTTACCCAGGGAAGAGACACTGTAGGCCAGATTTACCAACAATTTGGGCTGTGTTTGTGTCACAAAAGTGATGCAAACCAGCACAATATTTTTTTGTTACTTACTTTCCAGCCCAAAACCTTTTTTGCACTGGAAATTGCCAAACAGTAAAGCAAAGTAGCGCAAATCACTGCTTTGCGTTACTTAGTGTCAAGTGGGCCTTTTTATGGGCGTTCCCATGCAACCACCCATGCACCGAATAAAAACCTGAGACAGGGTTTTGCATTAAAAATTAATGCCATTTGAAAGCAGGCATTAAAAGGAGAAATGCTTTTATTTTTCCTTTCTTTTCCGACTTTGCATGTGTACTGCACTATACAGCACACATACAAAGTAGAGACAGTTTTAAAAGTTGCCTAGGCATAGTAATTTGTACTGGAAGGGAATCCTTCCAATACAAAACCTATGCTAGACTCCTGAATGCATCTTTGCACTATGGCGCAAAGGTGTGTGTGTGTGTGGCACACACCAGCAAAATTCTGCGCTGGCACTAGGGAGAGGAGAGTGCCATATCTCTGTAGATATTGCGGTCTCCTGCTCTGTCCCTGTCATACAACACAGTGCAGCATTTTGGCCGCTGCGCTGCATTGGGTGATACTTTGATGAATCTGGCCCTGAGTTCCCCTCTGTTTCATTTCAGACAAGTAGGTAAAAACTATGGAGGGTGTTGAGTGACACTTTGATAAATCGGTCGCTGAGTGCCCATTTGTTTCATTTCAGACAAGTAGGTGAAAACTATGGAGGAGTAGTGGGAGAAAGTGGGTTTTAATGAAGGGATGGGAAAAAGGTGGTGTCTCTACAGAACTTAAACTGCCTCTTTTTGATTTTAGGGATCCTGTCCCAAAAAGGACTTCTAAAAAGACCAAATAAGATTATTTGGGATTTTTGTGTTTTCTACACTACTATGATATGAAACCATTTATGCTCACTTATAGAAATGACATACTTTCAGAATATCTTTCTGTCTCAGGCTCTCTGTGTTGAAATAGAACATTGATGTTCCTGAGCCTAGAACATATGTATTATCTATGCAGTCACTGTTATTCAAATCTTTGAGGGAAAACTTACCCTTTTCCTTTAGTTTGATGAACACATTCTTCTAGGTGCTAGTATTAATTCATGTGACTTTTGTGAAACTGTAATATAACAAACACTCATCAAAAATCTTTTACTCATACTAAGTAATAATGTTCCTGAAATCCCATCAGTTCCTTAAATACAAAACCTTACTACCTTAAAGTCAAAACAAGTGCATTTTAACTTATAATACAGTCTTTGAAATGAAGCAGATCCTTTACATTCCTTCAAGTAAATAGCATCTAAATAAGTGAAAAAAATATATAGTTCTATAATCCTTCAAGATAATTCAGACGCACTACTTCGAACTATCACAATTTGCTTTCAAACATAGTTAAAATCATTAGAATACTTTAGAATGTAATTTGCTTCAGGCTTCCAAACTGAATTTCAAAGGAAAACAAACAATCTCCAAGGTGTTCATAGTTCTGGCACCAAGGTCTTGAAAGCAATAGCATAGTATCTCAATTGCTGTGAACCCTGACAAAACTTTTACTAATAACTCTGAAATATCCAACCCCATTTTCAAACATGTAAGAGCTAAGAGGACTCACAGGAAATGTAGATTTGTGCTTGGTGCTGATCAACAGTGTGTCATTCAAAGACACAGGGCCCTTCTCCAAGTGGTACCAGGACCTCTGCCAGCCATATTTTCCACGGAACATGTTTAGCACAATGGAGTTTAAAAGTATTGTGCTCATGATGTCAAGGCATGCTGGAAAGTAGGGCAAATATGAAGACAACCATTGAGTTGTGTCATATCAGTCTATTAATTCACAGTTGTGATACAAGTGGGATTTGGTAGAAGGTCAATATCAGTCAACTCAAAATATACATATGCATCAACAGCAGGCACAAGAAGATAGGCATCAAGCTCACGAGCTCTAAGGATCCAGCAAAATGGACCTCAAGAGAAGATCCTGGGAGCTAAAGAACGATGATGGATTCAACCCAGATCTGTGACTGGGGGTGAGAGTCTGAAAAGTTACAGTGCTCCATCCATCATCTCCTTGTGTTTGCCCTAAGTTTGCAGGGTATGCCCAGACGTGGGTCCCTTGCTCACTTTGCCACTGGATTCAAGATAGCCTGGCTGATGAGGGGTGTTAGCCTGAAACCGGTCCGAGGATGCTTTTTTCCGGTCCAGGGAAGACCTGGCTTGGCAGTTAGGGTTGGACTGTTTGTAATAAGCTGGTTCCATGAGTTGAGGTGACACAGCAGACGTAGCCAGGTTGTGTCTTTCAAGTTATTTATTCAAGTCTATAACATCCAAGGTAATAAGGATAACAGGTAAAGCAGCCCCACCAGGAGCAGCCTGCTAGCTGCTCAGCCCATCTTCCCAACTGTCTCACACACACCCAGGCACCCAAGCATTCCACTCATGTCAACATTCCACACAGAACACTCACACTGGCTGAGCAGCTAGTTACAAGGTAAAGGGGAACACTATAAATATAACATGAAGATATTACATTATCTTCTCCCTTTAAAATAAAAAATAAATCAAACCATACTAAAAATTCTGAACAACTATACACAAAATGTACACAAGTAATCAATAGTCAAAAACCCTGGGGTAAAAGGTAAAAACCATACCTCAAGAGGGAAACAGACTACACAAAGGAAGAAAGAAGGGTTAAAAGATAAGTACAAACTATCACCATCCTCCTCCTTTAAAAAAAAACACAAACAGAAAAAAGCCGAGAACATTTAGCTCACTGACAAAAAGTGAGAAAACATCACATGCAAATACAAGTGAAACAAATGTGCAGAGAAACACAGTAGGAAAAGGACTACAGGGACTCTACACAGTGACAAGACAAAAAGGGGAACATCCCCAGAACTCATACACTATGGGTGGACCACACCCATGTATGTACAACTTAAATATGAACAGACACTATGGGTGAACTGCACCCATGTACGTATACCATACAATTATAACAAACATGATGGGTGGACCGCACCCATGTAAGTACTTACTAGCTATGGGTGGACCGCACCCATGTACATACAACAAACTTTGGGTGAACTGCACCCAATGTACATTCACCGAAATATGGGTGGACCGCACCCATGTACATACACCAAATTATTATGGGTGGACCGCACCCAAACATGCTAAAATGGGACAAACACCCATTGCAAAACATAGGTGGGACAAACACCCCCTATACACTGAGTAAATGGGACTTAAACCCATTATCAAAAAAGTAGGTGGGACAAACACCAAACACCCACTACGATCAACGAACAAATGTGAAGCACAAAATGATTTACATCCAACAAAAGCCAAAGTGAAACACTTGGAGGGTTACACACATAACAAATGGTTGAATGGGACCGCCATCCAAACAATGCGAAACAAGGGGAAACAACCCTAAACCATCCCTAAAGTAGGGACAGCAAAAGCTTCCATCCCAAAAGAAAAAGATACAGGCTTTGAAACACAACAAGCCAAACAGACCACCCTCTTATAACAGACGATACTGACTATTATAAAACAAAAGTATAAAGAAGAATAAAGCTGTGGCAATATTTCTAAAAGTATGCACTACAAAATCCACAGCAATACAATCTCAATGAGCTGAGACAACGTTTACCAGTCTGTGAGTGTAGTCGGCACCATAAATCTCCATGAAAAACTAGTGGTTGGCTCCCAACTGTGCACAATGTCATGTCATCAACGTGCACACAGAGTACAAAGGAAAGAGTACCTGCAGTTTCCTAAAAATGTAAAACACATGGTATGCACCTCACCACGGCGCCTGCATACCCATAGAGTCTCCGGTGCAATCCTGGGTATCCGGCAAGACCGATGCAGTGCTGGCAAGGCGTGACTTGTAGTCAGAGAAATCTGAAGACAAAACGTGCACAGGAAAACATGAAAAGATAGCCAAAGCTAAGATGGTGGCACGTTGACCACGCCGCTTCGGATGGCTCCCGGCGCGTTTGTGCTGCAGAGCGTCCTTCATCAGCACAAAGGATCGAAGAGTCATGACGTCGGATCCAAAGGTGGAGAACAACGTAACAGAAGGAGCCTTGACTGGTCAGCGCGTCTTCACAACAGAGGTAAAATAACGCGCGCTGACCTTAAACGTTTGATCATGAAGACTGTGCACGTGCTGAATGAGCGCGCGCTGTGCACATCTCGTGCAACGTTATGTATTTTTAAACTGTAAAACGGCGGTTAACTGACGCCCACTGACAAGAAGTCTCAAATTACACAAAAATAAAAGACAAATAATGCCTCACCTCTCTTGGCCCCAAGGTGCAGCCAATTCAAACAGTAACAGCAGCAAATTGTGTTCAACAATTGTGCTCTCACACGAACGGTGGCAAAAGTCATGCGCATACTTTTAGAAATTAAAACGCTGCTGGTCTCACCAAATGTCTTGTTCATGCTGTAAAACCCCGGCTGATGTTGCACCACGCGTGTACCCAATTAACACAAGGGAAACTATTGCTCTAATGCAACGCTGAAAGTCATAAAAAAAATTCTCCAAAGCGCTGAAAAGGCGAACACTTAACCAAAATACTGTGAAAAACTCAGGTACGTTCCCAAACTGTGTGAAGTATAGTTACGATGTTGAAAAACATGACCATAAAATGTGTCATCATGCTCAGTATTAAAACAACAACTCCCAACAGGCAAATGTGAGACCAAGTGTGTTTTCTTGAGCCTGAAGTAGCAAACACTTATTGTTTCCATAAAGTCCAACAAATTAGATGTTTTTGAGCACAACACGCCTGGGTTGGGGCTGTCCGGTGTGAAAGAAACTGGTGGGGCTGCGAGGCGTGTTGCTCCAGTTTCTCTTGTTTCTTGATGCTGCAACTCATTTTTTTTCATAAAGGTCTTTTTCCTTTTAAGTCCACACTTCCTCAGATGTCTCTTATGTACCATTTCCTCCAGGAAATGTACTTTTGCAGAGTCTGTGGTTATTTGAGAACCACTACGTGTTCCATTTGCTCTCTTTGCTTCTAGTTTCTGTTGGTACCTTCGAACTTGAATAAATCCTTGGCTTGTCATCTTTAACTTGCTTAATATCACTTGTTGTGCGTGAATAAGTCTCCAAATCGTCGCCAAATGTAATAAGCTGGTTCCATGAGTTGAGGTGACACAGCAGACATAGCCAGTTTGTGTCTTTCAAGTTATTTATTCAAGTCTATAACATCCAAGGTAATAAGGATAACAGGTAAAGCAGCCCCACAAGGAGCAGCCTGCTAGCTGCTCAGCCCATCTTCCCAACTGTTTCACACACACACCCAGGCACCCAAACATTCCACTCATGTCAACATTCCACACGGAATACTCACACTGGCTGAGCAGCTAGTTACAAGGTAAAGGGGAACACTATAAATATAACATGAAGATATTACACTGTTCCCATGAGGAATAGGGTCAAGACTGATTTGCATATGGCTGTGTCTGAACTGAGGTGGCAAAGTGAGCGAAAGAACGATGATGGATTCAACGCAAATCTGTGACTGGGGGTGAGTGTCTGAAAAGTTTCAGCGCTTCGTCCATCATCTACTTGTGTTTGCCTGATTTCGGCCCTGGGCCCAGCTGTGCTTTAAACAGTTAGGGAGACCATGTGACCCTCATCCTGTACCCAATATTGGCCCTCAGGACCCCATCCTGCAGGGCTGGTGACTGCTATTTCCTGGGGTACCTCCACCCATAGTGATTTCCCTGCCTACACTGGCGTGGACGAGGAAACCTGTGTTTGCTCTTGCTTGGCGGGAGCAATTTCAAAGCTCCCACCAAGTGAGAGGCTTTGGCAAAGACCTCAAGGTCGAAACGCGTCAGCCATCATAATAAATTGAAGCGGTGATAAGGATCCCTGGAGTGCTGGCTTTCGTTTTGTGTTTTTTCTTTTGCGAATATCTTTAGTGCCGTTTGACGAATCTTCGCGAAATTTTCAAAACTAATGGCCTACTCACTTCAGCTGCTGCTTTGGAAGTTACGAGGTGATTCGTCAGGTGGGGGCCGAGAAAAAGGGGGGTCCCAAAACGTTTTTCTCAATGTTAATTTCCATAGGAATTACACAAAACTCTTGGTCCAGAGTGCACTCTTTTTGTTAAATGGTGTAAACCCATTCAGTAGTTCCTGAGAAATGTAAAAATGTCTCAGATATACAAATATGGCAGTGGAGGATTCGCAAACCCTCCCGATCTCGAATCTGCAATCTGATTGGCTGCCAACAGTGCCAACCAGGAAGTGTTGGCTGCCAAAAAAGGTCCAAAAACATTAAAAATTAAGAAAAGGGGGCAGGGTAGGACATCCCTGACCACTTACTCCTGCTGAGGGGGTCCCACAGGGAGCCCCATGGCCAAAAAAAAGCATTTAAAAAAAAAGAAATTCGACAGGAGTCACGGAGTACACCGAAAATGTAAAAAAAACAAAGCACGGTCTCCAGCCCCCCCACGCAGCCCTGGTGACTGCCACCTCCCTGGGGCTATACATAAGATGGGAGGGGGCTGCGTGGCCCCCCTCAAGGAGCCCTCCATGGCCCTGGGGACTGCCACCCCACAGGGCTGGCTTCAGCAGTGTCCCGGGGTGCCCACCCCCAGGGCATTGCAGTTTGCTAATGCATGGTGGGAGCACTGCTCCTGCCATGCAAACTCTGCTTCGCTTCATGGAAGCGATAGCATGGAAAATGCTCTTGCTTCCATGAAGCAAAGCAGAATTGCTTTTGGGTACAGGGGGCTGTATGTTAGCAGCTCTCTCTGCCAAAAAGGAATGCCGGCTCCCACAGGGGCTTGAGGCTCCCCCCGTGGTCCCCAACGACCTGGCCATGCCCCAGGGGATGAAATTGGCTCAAATTAGCCTCAGGAGGGGGACAATGCAGCCCCCCTCCAAAACACGGCCCCCCCTTCTATAAAAAAAAATAATAAAGAAATAAAATGGCAGGGCCCTGGGGGATGGAGTCCTCGGGGTCGAAATCGACCTGGGGAAGAGGGGGCATTAAATAATATATATTTTTCTCTCGCAGTAGGAGTTGCAACCCTATCGCGGCGCGGCCCCCCAGTGTAACGTTGCTGTGGATTCGCAGATCCACCTTAAATAAATAATTAAATACTATAGCATTCCAGAGGTAGTGTTACAGTTGTGAACTTTTTTATAGAGGTAGTTAGATTGAACCTCATAATCACATTAAAATTGACAGAGTTAGAAGGCATATTAAAAATAAAAATTAAAAGTTAAAGTTGAAAAGTGAAATGTGTTGTAGTACATTGAAGTCATGCTTTTGTTTTGCAGATTCGCAACGGGTTTGCGAATCCGGAAAATATTTTTAAAGAGTGTATATGTTAAAAAATATATAACTTTCACTGTTGGGTTATAGGGTGGCTCTAACAAGAGTCGTTGTGTTCATCTTGACTTTGTTGGAGCTACATGTAAGTCCGTATGCACAGCTTAAGGTTGTTGAGAAATACTCTGTTCCATTCATCTGTGAAGTGAACTCCATCACTTCTGTAGATGTCATGCATGTTAAAAACGTAGATTGTTGTTATAGATAGAGCCCATGTTATGGTCTCTGAGGTAAGCAGAAACAGCTTTATTAACATGCTTCCTAGCTTTGTAAATCTGTGGACAGAATTGATTTGACCACTTCCATTTCCTTCTTTGGCATATATTACAGTATACAAAGACAGTGTTAGGGAAAAGCAACATCAGTTGTGCAAAGGTATCCTTCATTAGAATTTCCACCCCTATCCCAGTCAATGTGCCTAGGTCATTGCCACCACAGTGCACAATCATGAGGTCAGGGGGTTGGAGATGCAAAAAGGTTTTAACCAGAGGCATCAATTGGTGCCACTTTAATCCTCTCTGTGCAAACCATTTAATATCCTTATTTTGCAAACCTAGGTCTTTGTCAATACCTCTGTGTTCAGCATACCTTTTGCCCCAGAAAACATAGCTGTGCGCTACAATCCATACTGAAAGCATTTTGAAGGGATGTGTGGAAGGAATCAAAAGACATCTGTAGTTGAGTAAGTTAGTTGGTAGAATGAGAGGTATCTAAAATGGTGGTGAAAATGCTCTTTTAGAAAAAGCAGATAACTGATTGGTTGTTCATAAACATTGTGTACTCAAAACATAGGATGCATGTTACTTTGCTGAACAAGCATCTTTCTGATTGGTTATAGAAAAACGTTTGAAAGTTACAGTAGACAGGATAAGCTAATATTTGGCAAAGGTCAACCACACCTGCTATTTGTAAGCTAGTCTGCTGAAGTTGAAAATATGGTGAACATGTGACCTGCTGGTATAGTTGAATGTTGCAGAAACTGTTACTATGGAAACTAGCATTGGGCAGAATGGGGGAAGGGTTGAAAGTTAACTGTGGTTTTAAAATATGAAATGGTAGGTTATATATATGTGATATGCTTCTAATGTAAGTTTTCCCAGATCAGTACAATATTTAGAAGTGGTGTGTCCTTAAAAAATAATACTAGTATTATTGGAAATAGGTTTTTGAACTCCTGTAAGGGTTTGCGACTCCATCGCGACGCTACACTGCAGCCCTGCATTAGAGTCGCGAATCCAGTAAATTACAGAACCAGTTTGGGCACTTTTAGAAGAGAGTAATAAAGGGTTAATATGTCTATCCAATAGAAATGGGTTTTAGAATTTGAAAAACTGAAGAGAGAATTTTGATTTGTTACTTACATTCAATTGTGTTGCAGAAAGAGAGGGAGAGTTTGCCATTACTGGTTTTACCTTGTTGAGAGTGGTGCATCACATTTATTGTGTGGGAAAGAAAATCTTTTAGGGGTTTCTGATATTTTCATATTCTGCAATAGTATATTAGAGGTGAGTTACAAATGTGTAAGGTGTGCTATGTATTGTGTAGGAATGCTTCAGTGTTTGTAATGATCTTTTTAACTTTGTAATGCATTATTTTTAAAGTTTGCAAAGCATTAGAGAAATATGATGTTTGAAATATGTTACGAAATGTAGGAACGTGTATTGTAGTCTGTTTGATTGTACTGAAATGAAGATTGGAATAGGTTGTGCATACTAATATGTGTGCTTCCTGAGTCTATAATTAAAGTAGTAGAGGAACCTGAGGTTTAAAACATGTTGGCAGATGTATTAAACTGTATACGACTTTATAAAACTCTCTGTGTGTAAACATTCATTACGACGCTGGCATTACAATGGTACACATGTTGTTATGGCTTGTGTTGAAATAGTATGCATTGCAATGGAAGCTGCATTGTAAAAATCAGGCTGTAAATGTATGAGTTGTAATAGTTTGCGTTGCAACATCATATATACTTGAAATAAGTTTAAAAGTATGAGACTTACGATAGTGAGATGACAAGTGTTGGCCTTTCATATTTGCCTACGCCTAAGTTTGTGAGCTGTCAGTGAATAATGAAGCTGCAAGAGAAACGTGAGGTTTAAACACATGATGGCAGATAGATTAGTGTTTATGTAGTTCATATGAGTGTCTGGAAAGGTACACTTAAAGTAGGCCGCCTTAATTTGAGGTGTCTGCTTTAAATGGAAGCTGCAGTTTGTCAACTTTGAATACCTTTGTGCTATCATGACTGAGGTATGTGTCTACTTCTATATGTATTCTGACATGTGTTGTGCATTTGAGGACCCTAACTTAAAAACTATGTAGCTTATCACATAGGTGCACAAATGTTGTCAGTTCAACTAGAGCATTCAGTCGCAGAACCAGACATCTGTTACCTATGTAGGCGTTAGAGGAGCCCTCAAATAAAGAGCTCAATACCTACCTGTCCTGTATAATGAGGAGAAAGTAGTACGTACACCTTCTTCTACACAAATTTAGAGTATGTGCTGTAAAACAGAGGTACTCTGGTATTTGTAGGGTGCGTTTCATGTATCATGTGACCACAAAGAGGCACAGACACACACATTGAGGTCTTGTGAAACATGGTGAGACTTACAACAGTGACATGAGAAAAGTTGTCTTTTCATATATGCCGAGGTCTAAGTTTGTGAGCTGTCAGTGAATCGTGAAGGTGCAAGAGACATGTGAGCTTTAAAACATGATGGCAGATAGATTAGTGTTTATGTAGTTTATATGAGTGTCTGGAAAGGTACACTTAAAGTAGGCCACATTCATTTAGGTGTTTCCTTTAAATGGAAAGTGCACTTTGTCAAGTTTGAATACCTTTGTGCTATCATGACTGAGGTATGTGTCTACTTCTACATGTATTCTGACACCTGTTGTGCATTTGATGACCCTAACTTAAAAACGATGTAGCTTATCACATAGGTGCACAAATGTTGTCAGTTCAACTAGAGCATTCAGTCGCAGAAGCAGACATCTGCTACCTATGTAGGCATCAGAGAAGGCCTCAAATATAGAGTTCAATACCTGCCTTTCCTGTATAATGAGTAGAAAGTAGTACGTACACCTTCTTCTACAGAAATTTAGAGAGTTTGTGGTGTAAAACAGGGGTATTCTGGTATTTGTAGGGTTCTTTTGATGTATCATGTCGCCACAAAGAGGCACATGCACACACATTAAGATTTTGTGAAACATGGTGAGACTTACAAAGGTGACATGAGAATAGTTGGCCTTTCATATTTGCCTACGCCTAAGTTTGTGAGCTGTCAGTTAATAACGAAGCTGCAAGAGAAAAGTGAGGTTTAAAACATTTTTGCAGATGGATTAGTGTTTATGCTAGTTCATATGAGTGTCTGGAAAGGTACACTTGAATTAGGCTGTATTAATTTAGGTGTTTGGTTTTAATGGAAAGTACACTCTGTCAAGTTTGAATATCTGACTGCTATCATGATTGAGGTATGTGTCTACTTCTACATGTATTCTGACAACAGTTGTGCATCTGATGACCCTAACTTAAAAACTATGTAGGTTATCATACAGGTGCACAATTTCTACTAGAGCATTCAGTTGCAGAAGCAGACATCTGTTACCTATGTAGGCATCAGAGAAGTCTTCGAATACAGAGTTCAATACCCAACTGTCCTGTGTAAGGAGGAGAAAGTAATACATATATTTTTTTGTACACAAATTAAGGGGAGCATGTTGTGTGAAACAGGTATTCTGATGTGTAGGCTTCTTTTGTTGTATCATGTCACCACAAAGAGGCACAGACACACATTGAGGTTTTGAGAACTATGGTGAGATTAACAACACTGACATGAGAAGAGTTGGCTTTTCATATTTGCCTAGGTCGACGTTTGTGAGGTGTCAGTGAATAATGAAGGTGCAAGAGAAAAGTGAGGTTTAAAACATGATGGCAGATAGATTACTGTTTATGTAGTTCATATGAGTGTCTGGAAAGGTACACTTAAAGTAGGCTGCATTAATTTAGTTGTCTGCTTTAAATGGTAAGTGCAGTTTTTCAACTTTGAATACCTTTGTGCTATCATGACTGAGGTATGTGTCTACTTCTATATGTATTCTGACATGTGTTATGCATTTGATGACACTAACTTAAAAACTATGTAGCTTATCACATAGGTGCACAAATGTTGTCAGTTCAACTAGAGCATTCAATCGCAGAAGCAGACATCTGTTACCTATGTAGGCGTCAGAGAAGCCCTCAAATACAGAGTTCAATACCTACCTGTATTGTATAATGAGGAGAAAGTGGTACTTACACCTTCTTCCACAGAAATGTAGAGAGCATGTGGTGTAAACAGAGGTATTCTGGTACTTTTAGGGTTCTTTTGATGTAGCATGTCACCACAAAGAGGCACAGACACACACTGAGGTCTTGTGAAACAAGGCTAGACTTAAAACAGTGACAAGAGAAGAGTTGGCTTTTCATATTTGCCTAGGTCTAAGTTTGTGAGCTGTTAGTGAATCATGAAGGTGCAAGAGACAAGTGAGGTTTCAAACATGATGACAGATAGATTAGTGTTTATGTAGTTCATATGAGTGTCTGGAAAGGTACACTTAAAGTAGGCTGCATTAATTTAGGTGTCTGCATGAAATAGAAAGTGCACTTTCTCAACTTTGAATATCTGCATGCCATCATGACTGAGGTATGTGTGTACTTTTACGTGTATTCTGACGTGTTGTGCATCTGATGACCATAAGATAAAAACTATGTAGCTTATAATATAGGTGTATAAATGTTTCAGTCCTACTAGAGCATTCAGTTGAAGAAGCAGACATATGTTACCCATGTAGGTGTCACATGACCACTTGAATACAGAATCTAATATCTACCTGTACTGTATAATGAGGAGAAAGTAGTACGTATACCTTCTTCTACAGACATTTAGAGAGTATGTGGTGTAAAACAGAGGTATTCTAGTATTTTTAGGGTTCTTTTGATGTATCATGTCACCAAAAAGAGGCACAGATACACATATTGAGTTCTTGTGAAACATGGTGAGACTTACAACAGTGACATGAGAAAAGTTGGCCTTTCATATTTGCCTAGGCCTAAGTTTGTGAGCTGACAGTGAATAATAAAGCTGCAAGAGAAAAGTTAGGTTTAAAACATGATGGCACATGGATTTGTGTTTATGATAGTTCATATGAGTGTGTGGAAAGGTACACTTAAAGTAGGCCGCATTAATTTAGGTGACTGGTTTAAATGGAAAGTGCAGTCTGTGAAGTTTGAATATCTGCGTGCTATCATGATTGATGTATTGTCTACTTTTACATGTATTCTGATATGTGCTGTACATCTGATGACCATAAGTTAAAAACTATATAGCTTATAATATAGGTGTCCAAATATTATCAGTCCTACCACAGCATTCAGTTGCAGAAGCAGACATATGTTACCTATGTAGGTGTCATGGAGGCCCTTGAATACAGAGTTCAATACCTACCTGCCCTGTATAATGAGGAGAAAGTAGTACATACACCTTCTTCAACACAAATTTAAAGAGCATGTGGTGTGAAACAGAGGAATTCTGGTATTTGTAGGCTTCTTTTGATGTACCAAGTCAACACAAAGAGGCACAGACACACACATTGAGGTCTTGAGAAACATGGTGAGACTTACAACAGTGACATAAGAAGAGTTGGGCTTTCATATTTCCTTAGGCCTAAGTTTGTAAGCTGAGAGTGAATAATGAAGCTGCAAGAGAAAAGTGAGGTTTAAAACATGATGGCAGATGGATTTGTGTTTATAGTAGTTCATATGAGTGTCTGGAAAGGTACACACAAAGTAGGCCGCATTAATTTAGGTGTCTGGTTTAAATGGAAAGTGCACTCTGTCAAGTTTGAATATCTGTGTGCAATCATGAATGAGGTATGTGTCTACTTCTACATGTATTCTGACACGTGTTGTGCATCTGATGAACGTACCTTAAAAACTGTGTAGTTTATCATACAGGTGCACAAATGTTATCAGTTCTGCTAGAGCATTCAGTCGCAGAAGCAGACATCTGTTACCTATGTGGGCATCAGAGAAGTACTCGAATAGAGAGTTCAATACCCACCTGTCCTGTATAAGGAGCAGAAAGTAATACATATACTTTGTTGTACACAAATTTAGAGAGCATGTGGTGTGAAACAGAGGTATTCTGATATGTGTAGGCTTCTTTTGTTGTATCATACCACCACAAAGAGGCACAGACACACACATTGAGGTTCTGAGAAACATGGTGAGATTAACAACAGTGACACGAGAAGAGTTGGCTTTTCATATTTGCCTAGGCCTACATTTGTGAGGTGTTAGTGAATAATAAAGATGCAAGAGAAAAGTGAGGTTAAACACATGATGGCAGATAGATTAGTATTTATGTAGTTCATATGAGTGTCTGGAAAGGTACACTTAAAGTAGACTGCATTAATTTAGGTGTCTGCTTTAAATGGCAATTGCAGTTTGTTAACTTTAATTACATTCGTGCTATCATGACTGAGGTATGTGTCTACTTCTATATGCATTCTGACATCTGTTGTGCATTTGATGACCCTAACTTAAAAACTCTGTAGCTCATCACATAGGTGCACAAATGTTTTCAGTTCGACTAGAGTATTCAGTCGCAGAAGCAGACATCTGTTACCTATGTAGGTGTCAGAGAAGCCCTCAAATACAGAGTTCAATACCTACCTGTACTGGATAATGAGGAGAAAGTAGTACGTACACCTTCTTCTACAGAAATTTAGAGAGTATGTGGTGTAAAACTGAGGTATTCGGGTACTTGTACGGTTCTTTTGATGTATCATGTCATCAAAAATAGGCACAGACACACATTGAGGTCTTGTGAAACATGGTGAAACTTACAACAGTGACATGAGAAACGTTGTCTTTTCATATTTGCTTTGGTTTAAGTTTGTGAGCTGTTAGAGAATCATGAAGATGCAAGAGACAAGTGAGGTTTAAAACATGATGGCAGATATATTAGTGTTTATGTAGTTCATATGAGTGTCTGGAAAGGTACACTTAAAGTAGGCCGCATTAATTTAGGAGTCTGCATTAAATGGAAACTGTATTTTGTCAAGTTTGAATTTCTGCGTGCTATCATGACTGAGGTATGTGTGTACTTTTACATGTATTCTGACATGTGTTGTGCATCTGATGACCATAAGTTAAAAACTATGTAGCTTATAATATAGGTGTACAAATGTTATCAGTCCTACTCGAGCATTCAGTTGCAGAAGCAGACATCTGTTACCTATATATGTGTCACAGCTGCCCTTGAATAAAGAGTTCAATACCTACCTGCCCTGTCTAGTGAGCAGAAGGTTGTACAGACACCTTCTACGCAAATTTGGAGAGTATGTGGTGTGAAACAGGTATTCTGTATTTGTAGGCTCTCTTTGATCTATCATGTCACCACAAAGAGGCACAGACACACACATTGAGGTCTTGAGAAACATGGTGAGACTTACAACAGTGACATGAGAAGAGTTGGCCTTTCATATTTGCTTAGGCCTAAGTTTGTGAGGTTACACTGAATAATGAAGCTGCAAGAGAAAAGTGAGGTTTAAAACATGATGGAAGGTACACTTAAAGTAGGTCGCATTAATTTAGGTGTCTGGTTTAAATGGAAAGTGCAGTCTGTCAAGTTTGAATATATGCGTGCTATTATGGCTGAGGTATGTGTCTACTTGTACATGTATTCTGACACGTGTTGTGCATCTGATGACCCTAACTTAAAAAAAGGTATATGGGTTAACATACAGCTGGAAAATTGTTCGAGTTCTACTACAGCATTCAGTGGAATATAGAGTTACAAATCTGACTGCGCTGTGTAATGAGGAAAAAGTAAAGCATACATCTTCTTGTATGCAAATTTAGAAAATAAAAGTGTACATTAATTTATTAATGTTGGATTTCATACTTTCAACCATTTACAGTTTTGCTAATGTGCATATTTAGGTATCCTACATATTTATTTGTTATGGAGAGAATGGAATGTAATTGTAAGCAACTGCTTGAATATTAATATATAATTTATTTAACATTATTAATTGATGTAAAAAACAGTTGTTTGTTTTTAAGATATTTATTTTATTTGGAACACAAATTGAACATGGTGGCTAGAAAACATGAAAAGAGAGGAGAAAAAAGAAAACAGTATTACTTAAAGAAGACTGAAAAGAAGTAATTAGATGATGCGGAGAAGGTTATACAAGAAAAAAACTCTTCTGGTAAGTGAACTAAACATTTTCTTAAAACAGTTTTGCAGAGATTGAAAAATGTCCAAAATGTTCAAAAGAAAAAGGAAAGTTTTACAACAAATCTGAAGCAAAACAAGAATTGCCATAGTACAACAACCTAATTTTATGGAAAAACTACGCATATTACAAGAAGGCAAAAAGTTCATAAGGATATAAGAAGAAGAATGTTTAGAAGTAGGGTAATTCAAAATGTATTAAAAGATTGTAAAAACTATTAAAAAAAGATCAGCAGCTTATAAGAAGAAGCAACAGATTGAAAGTGTAGTAGATAAAGCTTTAGAAATAAAACAAAACTTATTTATATTATTATTGAAGAGAATGAGGACATTGGATAAATCAATGGTGTTTATGAAAGAGAAAAGCAAAAGAAAAAGAATTGTTAATAGAAGTAACTTTTGTAAAACTTTTACTGGTGAATGGAAGCACACTTCCAGTACTGAGCCTTTCTTTAATGAAGAAAGTTATTTTCAAGAGAACACATTAGTACATGCAGTTGATACTAGTGGTCTATGTTATGAGGTGAAAGATGGCTCTCCCATTCCAAAGGAAAAAATGATTCCTAGGAATGTTGAAGAACTAATAGCTGAAGAGGTTCGAGAAAAGCGTATACAAGCTCCTGTATATAAGTGGGATTGTAGCAGTATTTGTAGTATTCGACAGGAGTCTATTGACATATTAAGATTTTGTTTTACGACAATATGCAAAAGAAAGTGTTAAACAGAAGATTAAGATGTTACACGGACTAGATCCATTTAAAATAGGAAAACATACTAACTTGCAAGGTCATTCTCTGGCTTGTCTTCCAAGAAAAGTGTGCCAAAGTACTTTTCATCATTTAAGAATGTTAGCTGTACACCACTCTGAAATGGGGAAGTTAGTAAGGAGACTTTACTATGTAAAAACCCCTGCATTATGTGTAAGTGAGATGAACACAGTTTTTTTGCACGGTTCTGTATCAGATGTACAGAAAATTTGTGATGATATACAGTTTAGTTTTTGGGTTCTGAAGAGGAGTGCAGAGAAACTGAGAGTTTGATAAGTGTAGGTGTTGAAGAACAGGAGAAAGACATTAGTATTTTTGATTTTGCAGAAGAAATTACAAAGTTTAACAGTTTCGTCTGAAAAACCGAACATATTTGTATTTGTTGTCGACGTACTCACTATAGAAGTCAAACTAAGAATGTTGATTTATATTTAAAAAGTGAAAAAGAAAACAATGATAAGTGGCAGGAATTCGGTCTTTATTTGTTGGTAGAAAGTCAGTTTGAGTTGGCCAGTGATCAAGTTATTTGTAAGTAATGTTGCAACAAATTAGAAGAAAACAAAATGCCAGCTAGAGCAGTACATAACAACTTAGAGTTGGTGCCTATTCCTTAGGAACTGGCAGATTTAAATGCACATGAGTCTATTCTTATTCAATCTGTACACCCCTTTCAGGCTACAGTTCATATGGAGCCTAAAACAGGTAAGCTGCCACCAACAGATTTGCAAAAAGGTCTCAAAGGAAGAGTTGATTACTTACCTTTAGATTTTAAGGAAAACATTGAAACTGTTGGTGTAGAGAGAAGAGGAAAATGAGCCAGTAGTTATTCTAGTAAATGGTGTACCAACAAAGAGTAGAAAAATCTGGCAAGAGTTTGTAGATGTTAATAATAAACTTCGAAAGGCTACATTATACCTGGTACAGATAATATTTATTATAAGAATAAAAATGTTGATGAACAAGTAATATGCTTACAAGATGAAACACTAATCTCAAGTGGACAAATTGAAAAATTGGACAATTCGAGGGGTGAAGAGATTTATGAGCATTATACAATTCATCCTTTGCATTCGAAAGAAATCATAGGAAACAGTATTGAATTATTTCAAATGAAAGAAGCAAAGGGAACTCCCATGAGTGTATGGGAAAAAAGTTTAGAAGCTCGTTGTTTTCCACAGCTATTCCCCACTGGGGAAGGTGAACGATTTGATGAGTGAGCTGTACGGATTTCAGCATCAGAGTACCAATCAACAAGATTGTATTGTGAAGATTCAAGATTTCGGCAGTGCTTTCAATATATATTTTCTGTTTGAAAAAGATTTGTCTGCACATATGCAGTAAACCATATATTAAAAACAGGAGTTCATCTTCAACATGTTTATGCAAAAGAGTTCATGGACAAAGTTCTAGAAAGAGATGAAAATTTTGAATCACAGTTATTTTGGTGGCATGCCAACGTGGTACCAATGAATATTGGTATCGATGTCATGGTGAACTTAAATGCATGTTAAGAAACCTAGGTACACCTACATGGTTTCTAACACTTAGCTGTGCTGAATATGCATAGGATGATTTACTTGAATTGCTTCGAGAAGCAAATTCAAATGTAAAAAATATTGAACTAAAGACAGCTGGAGAACTCTGTTGTTCAGATCCTGTAAATGTCTGCTATGGTGTCATTTATCTGCAATAAAAGTGTTCCACCGCTTGGAGAGGTAACTGATTTCTTTTGGTGAAAAGAGTACCAAGCCAGAGGTGCTCCTCATATACACATGCTATTATGAATAAAGAATGCACCAAAATTTGGAACAGATAGTGATGAAACTGTTTTGTCTTTCATCGAACAGTATGTTACATGTGCTATTCCAAGAGAACGAGGAGAAAAGAGCTTGAGACAACAAGTTTTATGCTTTCAAAGTCTTAGATGTGGGAAATACTTCAGACAAAAATATAAATGTAAAGGAAAATTGTGTACAAAATGTTGTTTTGGATTCCCACGTCCTATAATTTCTAAAGGAAGAGTAAATAGTTTTTTCTCAGCAGTAAGACATACAATAACGCAAAATCTCCCAAGAATACATACAACTTAAAAAGAAGAGAAGCATCAAAGTACATTAATGACTACAATCCAGTTATTTTGAAAATGTGGAATCTAAATATGGCTATTCAGTATATTGCAGATAATTCAATTGCTGTTGCTCGTTATGTTACATCATATAGTACAAAATCTGAAAAGTGAGAGATGAAAGAAATGTGGGAAGAAATTTCGGCAGAAAAGAGTCTTAGCAAGAAATTGTACAGCTTTAGCTTGAAAATGCTTTCCCATAGAGAGATTGGATCCTACGAATGTTCGGATCACTTGAGCTCAGACAGTTTATATTCAAAGTCAAGAGAAATCATTTGGATAAGTCTAGGTCTAGCCTTCACACGAAACAGAGTATTGAAATCTTTACAAGAAATCGAATACTTAGCACAATATGAGACAGAAAGTACTGATATTGTCAAAACTAATATGTTGGATACATAGTATCCCTAAAGGAGTCCACATCTTCAAAACCTATGCCTGTATGAAATACTTCAGCATTATAGGTTTAAAAAGAATGTTAGAGAAAATATAAAAGAAGAAAAATATGCAGTAATTGGATTTGATGGATGTTTAGTGAAACATGTCAAAGGGACTCTTATTACCCACAAAAAACTGAGTTGTGGAACTGCAGATACGAGAGAATCTTTCTATTTAGCACTTCTTTAACTGTTCAAGCCTTGACATAGTGAAACAGAATTACTTGGAGATTTTGACTGCTATGAAGATTCTTTCAATGCAACTAAAGACAGCATTCAGTGTACAATTTTTCTAACTTACTTACAAATGTTAAATCATGAGATTGAACAAGAAGGTACTATTTCAGCTGAAATAGCTAGAGAAAGTTCACAAAGCAGTCAAAGTTTTGGTCCACTGACTCAAGATCCACTGGGACAACCAATTATTGAAAATAAAGCAGCAATAGCAATGAATGAGGTAAAAACTGTAATGCAGCAAGCACAGCAGGATATTATTCAGTTACAAAAATTAGAGGAACAACTAAATATTGAACGAAAAGAAATATATCTACAAGTCAAACAACAGGTAGAACATGGTTTCCTCCATGAAAAAAAGAATGCCAATGTTCATCATTTAAACCTGTTCTATTGTACATTAGTGGTCAAGCTGGAACAGGAAAAAGTTTCTTAATTAAGGTTTTGACCAGTTATCTACACATAACTACAGATTCACATGTATCTTGTGTCGAACCAGCTCCAACTGGATTTGCAGAACACAACATTAAAGGTATTACTTTACATCGATTACTTATGCTACCTGTTGAACATGATAATAAATTGGAATATCAAAAGCTATCGGGAGAAGCTTATTATGAAGTCTCAAGGGTACTGAAGAACTGAAACTTGTAATCATTGATGAGGTGAGTACTCTCGCGAATGCAACAGATTTTAAAAACAGATTACGATGTTCTATTTGGAGGAAAACATTTAATTGTATTTGGAGACCTACTACAACTTACTCCTGTCAGAGGACAACCTGTTTTTTAAACACTTCTCCATCATGACACAAGGAAATCTTTCGGAAGTATTTGGAATGTAAATATTTGGTTAAGCTTTGAATATAAAGAACTTGTTAAGAATATGCGACAAGCAAATGATGAAGATTATGGAAATATTCTTAAAGACATAACAATTGGTATGTTAATTGAAAATGGTAAACAAGCTTTAGAAAGTTGGCTACTAGGGAACTTGTTTACATCTGAAAAACCAGCAGCAGAAGTAATATATATTATGTTTGTAGAAAACAAGTCTATAGTTTGCCTAATGCCTACACTGCAAGAGTTTTCTAAATTTAGTGAACAACTTTTCAAACTGGAAAAACAACAAATTCTGGAATTTAAAGCTATTGACAAAATCGAACACCAGGGAGTGACAGTTCTTCTTACTAAGAAACTACAGGCTAAATTGGATTCTTTGGGAAAGTCTGTATCTAAAACTGCAGGATTAGAAAAGACTTTACATGTATGTAAAAACTGTTAAGTAATTTTGCGGCGTAATTTGAATTTAAAAGAAGGATTGGTAAATGGAGCAATGGGAAAAGTTGTTGATTTTGTAAAATTTGACCAGATTAATGAGATAACACAGATTGGGCTTTGTGTTCTACGTTTTTTGCTTGTAAAGTACTTGTATGTTCGTAGACAACAGATTCCTCTGGCTCTAGCATATGTAGTAACTATTCATAAATCTCAAGGTTTAAGTATAGACAGTGCTTTTGTAAATATTGGGAGTACGGTGTTCAACGAGGGAATGGCATACTTTGCATTGTCTCGAGTAAGAACATTGTCTGGTTTGTATTTGATAGATTTTGATGAGAAAAAGATTAGTGCTGATGCAAATTGTGTAAGAGAGTACAATTGTTTAAGAAGACTTTATGCTCCTCATTTTAATTGAATGTCCAATATATGAGAAACGTGTAGTGAGTCCAAAATGGAAATATGTCAAACATTTAACTGAGATCGAAAATAAGAAAACAATTGAAGAGAAAGTTGAAGGCATAAACAAAAAAAAAGTGGAAAGTGTTGATGACCTTGTATATGTATATGTACTGGTTCATTGACATTTACTCTAAACATAGAACAAGATGCACAAGAATTTCTAATGCTCATGCTTGGAGTATTAGAACACAAAGGAATACACATTGATAACTAATTTGGACTAAGTTACAAGTGGAACCATAAGTGTGAAGAGTGTTCATTTACTTCTACCACTGAAATACAAACAGAACGATTCCTATACTTAACAATTCCAGACTGCAAATCAGTACCTTTTAACAAATTGAGTAAAACAGCAAACCAGGATATGGTATGTTCACATTGTAGATCAGAGATGTTGTCTACATTACATATAGAAAGATTTGGGAAATATCTCATTTTAATGTTACAACGTTGTAGAGCAAATGGAAGAAAATTGGAAACAAAAATAACAGATTTTAAAGGAAGTCAAATATCTATTTCAGGAAGAACTTATACAACAGTGGCTATTATTTTCCATGATGGACCTACAACAACATCTGGACACTATACTGTTTATTTAAAATGTAACAAAAGATGGACACATTGCAATGATGCCCACCTGGAAATCAAACCTAGATTGCTTTTTCAATTAACAAATTCTTACATGTTAATTTTCCAGCCAAAGGTTTGAGAACATCATTCTGCCTATTGGGGAAGACGTCAACAGAAAATAGAAAGCAGTGCAATCTATTAGCATTTATAATTAGTGTTTTCATTATTATTTTGCCTAATAGTTATAATAATTTGTAAATTGTGTTTAAAAGCAAATAGTTTATATATTTGTTGTCAATATTGTAGCAGATGTAAATGAGATTGTACATCTTTTCAAATGTATTTGTGATAAAAAATAGAGTTAATGTACATGAAAGAAGTGTTTTGAAAGTGTAGATAGGAACAAACATAGTTACACATATTGATAATGATGTACTATGCTGATTTGGGTTTTTTTGTACAATCAATTTGATTGTTTTTCCCCACTGTTCAATGATGATGCTACATTCAAATCACTGTGTATGGTGAAGTTATGTGGTATCTGAGAACAGCAAAAAATGGAAACTGAGAATGTTATCTGATTATAAATTAATGTTATGTTCTCAAAAATGTAATATTATAATTTCTCTAATATCTTATCATTAAATAATAGTTTTTATTTTTCTTCTTTATAGTAGGTACTGTTCAAAATTGAAAACACTTTTAATGCTGTTTTGGATAATACTACTCTAAAATATATTTACTGAATAATGTATCTAAATTACTTGTAAGGTATGAATACCTAATACAATATTAATGATAAACTGGAGACATTTGTATAATTTATTTATATGTTATTTGTTTCTCATATAAATAACCTTCGACTTTAAGACAATTTGAAAAGTAGCATCATATTCCTGAGGAGCAGTATTACACCTACTTTCTGCAAACGTGAATACACCAATGAAAGTGCTATAATAATAGTTGAACTTTTATTTTGAGTTACCCTCTCATTATACAGGCAGGTGGGTATTGAACTCTCTATTCGAGGACTTCTGTGATGCATTCATCAGTAACAGATGTCTGCTTCTGTGACTGAATGCTCTAGTAGAACTGGTAAGATTTGTGCAGCTGTATGATAAGCTATATAATTTTTAAGTTAGGGTCTTCAGATGGACAACATGTGTCAGAATACACGTAGAAGTACACACATACCTCAGTCATGATAGCACGAACATATTCAAACTTGACAAAGGGCACTTTCTATTTAAAGCACACACCTAAATTAATGTGGCCTACTTTAATTGAAGCTTTCCAGACACTCATCTGAACTAGCATAAACACAAATCCATCTTCCATCATGTTTTAAACCTCACTTTTCTCTTGCAGCTTCATTATTCACTAACACCTGGTAAACTAAGACCTAGGCAAATATAAAATGCCAACTGTTCTAATGTCACTGTTGTATGTCTCACCATGTTTCTGAGTTCATCAATGTGTGTGACTGTGTCTCTTTGTGGTAACATGATACATCAAAAGAAACCTACAAATACCAGAATACCTCTGTTTCACACTACTTGCTCTTAAAATTTATGAACAAGAAAGTGTATATATGATATTCTTCTCACAATATAGGGCAGGTGGGTATTTAACTCTCTATTTGACTGCTTCTGTGACACCTACATAGGTAACAGTTGTCTGCTTCTGCGAGTGAATGCTCTAGTAGGACTGATAAGATATGTGCACCTGTATGATAAGCTACATAGTTTTTAACTTAGAGTCATCAGATACACAACACGTGCCAGAATACATGTAGAAGTAGACACATACCTCAGTCATGATAGCACACATATATTCAAACTTGACAGAGTGCACTTTCCATTTTAAGCAGACACTTAAATTAATGCAGCCTACTTTAAGTGTACCTTTCCAGACACTCATATGAAGTACCATAAACACAAATCCATCTGCCATCATATTTTAAACCTCACTTTTCTCTTGCAGCTTAATTATTCACTATCAGCTCACAAAATTAGTCCTAGGCAAATATGAAAGGCCAAGTCTTTAATGTAACTTTATTTGGTTGTTTTGTTTTAAACCATCAAAGTGTACAAAGGGAAAAAATCCATCAATTTACAGTCTAAAACGAAAGAATAAATTACAAAGGCTACATTTAAAAAGTACAATAATAATAGCAGGAATAAAAACATTAAACACATAAAAAAGGCGAGCTTCAGATTGCCAACCTTCCAGTTGAAAAGCCACGCCACATACAAAGGTATTAAAAAGAAGCTTGTATACAGTACACAATGCATTAGTTCCATTAACCAACATATCACAGTCAAAAGAATTGTTTTCTGGTACTAACAATCAATGCAGCCTAGGATAAAAACTTCTGCCGATTGATCCAAAAGGAGAATAAAAAGCGACTAACGGCAAAAATTATTGGCCTAGAAGTATCTGTTTTTAAGATTCTGTGTGCAACCTGATATTGCCTGGCTCCAAGATTTAAACAGATCGGTCTTATCCACCTCCTGCGAATCGGTTGGTATTTAGCACAAAAGAAAAGTATATGTTCTTCAGTCTCTTTTACTCAAGCGCAGGAAGGGCATAAGTCTGATGATAACCCAGCAGCCTGGTTGCCGGCAAACTTTAGGAGCAGGTTGCCATACCTAAATCTAGCATATAGACTTTTAGCAAGTGGAGGTGTAATTTGGTCCAGGAAAGGTTCAAATCTCGGGCATGGCTTAACATTATAAATTGCGTTGTTAGATGGCCATTTGCTGATCTAGTAGCATAGCGCTCCCCCACAGCTGCCCAATACCTGGCTTTCAGTTTCTGTAAATCATCTCTAGTTGCCTTCGCTGGATGTTCCCATAATTCCAACATATCCTTTGATTTCCACCAACCTGCGATATGTTTGAACCACTGTAGTTTTTTGGCACCACTGGTCATCAATTACTCCCTAATGGAATTACAGTAGTAAGAGAGCTGGGGTGTTGTCCACATGCATAGCCAATAGATTAGGGGTTTCAGTGAGGCCATGTCGCCTATTCTTTTCATCCCTAGGTCACAAAACAGAGGAATCGGTGTGGAGGTGGTGGGTACCAAAATAAGTGATCTGACAAAGATGTTTTCACAGATCGTTAGTTTGTTTACATTAATGTGGCCCCATGTCTCTGCTCCATACAGTGCTCCACTCTGGGCTTTAGCACTGTAAACTTCCAGTGCTGGGGTAAAAGATTGGGTATATGACTGTTTGTGGTATCTCAGTATTGATTTGGACCTGTGACATAGGATAAGATAACTGTTGTCTAATTGTTGTTCCCAGGCAAGTGAGTCGCTTAATCTTATCCCAAGGTAATCAAAGATTTTTACCCGCTCAAGAGGTTCACATGCAATCCTAACCTCACGTAGTTTTCCTGGCACTTTCCCGAACACCATATATTTTGTTTTGGCAACGTTAAGTTCCAAACTCCTGTTCCTGCAGAAGTCTAAGAATGTATCCACTAAAGTTTGCAGTCCCATAGGTGTTGTGGATATAAGTAAAGAATCATCTTTTGCGCCATTCATAGTAGGAGAATCGTTCCTACAATCCAGCAATCTGCTAGCCACGTCATTAATAAACAGGGGAAATAGTGTGGGGCAAGCACACACCCCTGGCACACCCCACGCTGTATCGGTATCCTCTCTGGTAATTCACCGCTTTTCCCGCACCTGACCTGGGCATAGTTGTCCTCATGTAATCTAGCTATCAAGGTTACCAGATCGACTGGAGCACCTAAGTCAAGCATTGTTCTCCATAGCAATTCACTTAGGACTAAATCAAACACGGCTCTCAGATCGACAAATGCTACATAGAGTTTCTGTTTTTTTAGTAAAACACATTTCCATGTTAATAGGGTACATCTGAAAGCCTGGTCGCATGTACTTATTTTAGATCGAAAGCCTGCTTGATAAGGGGACAGTATCACATTATCTTCTATCCAGACTTGGAGTTTATCCAGGACTTGTCTGGCAAAGATCTTTTGTAAGTTGTCGATCAGGCTGATGGGTCTATAATTGGAAGGGATGGAGACATCTCCCTTTTTGTGTATAGTAATTATCTCAGCTCCCCTCCAAGTTGCCAGGATATCCCCACCAGCCGATATACAATTTGACAAGAGATTTATATACGGGCCCATATCATGGGTTCTGATTTATATAAATCGCCTGGTATCTGATGGGGCCAGGGGCTTTACCTGCCTTTAATCTGTCAATTGCTGACAAAGTGTCATCTAAGCTGAAAACCAGTGCAGTGCCAGTCGTATTCATGGTAGGGGAAATGTTAGCAGTATTCTGATCAGCTCTAAGACTGTCTATACAGACTGTACCCCCAGCCCTGGTATATAATGTGGAAACATGTTCCACCCAAACCTCCGGCTGGATATGGTAACTTGGAGTAGTTGCATTTTCCAAGTTTCCCTTTGCGATAATGTGCCAGAACAGGCGTCTATTGTTACATTTTGCGGCTAGTACCAGGTCTTGCCAGTGTTTATCCGCAAAGCCACGTTTAGCTTTGACAAGTGCAGCTTTGTATCTTTTGCGTACCAGGGCTACCCCAGACTGGCTATGCTCCTTGACTACTAGTTGTAGTGCCCCTTTGCTACCTTGCATTCGCTGTTGAACCATTTGTTATTCATTGTACCAGCAGGCCTACTGCTAGAGCCCTATTTAGTAAAAATTATTTGAAGAGCTTCGTAGAATTTCCTGTGCACCGATAGTATGGGAGTTAATCCAGAAGAGTGTGCACAGTCCAAACTACTGCTCAAGCCAGACAGAAAATGTGTTAATAACTCATAAATCCTAGTGTATACGAGGTCTGTTAGGACTTTGGGCCAGGTGACTCTTCTGTGACTGTTATTTACGAGAGGCTCTTCTACTCTGGAAATACAACTGGGTGGATTCCTGTTCAAGTCAGTGCCCGTCATTTTTAACAGCAAGGGATTGTGATTACTGTCAAACCTCTGGGTGATTGTCATATCCTCCACTAGAGACCAGATTCTTACGTCAACTAGAATGTAATCGATAACGCTGGTACTGGCACCCCGTTTGAAAGTGGCCTGCCTGTTTAAGTCAGACATGGTCCTCCCATTACATGCCCTCAAGCTCCTTCCTGTGACCAATGAAGCAATCTGCAGAGAAACAGACGTTAGACGATGGCAATGATTACTAGCTGCCAAATTAGGTATGCCCCACGTCTCGTCCTCCTCCTCAAGTAAGGTGCTTAGTAGCGGAGAGGGCTCAAAGGAAGCATTGAAGTCCCCGGCAACTATGATTTTAGAGTTGGTTTGATATACTCCTACCAGGTCATCTAGCAAGAATAGTACAGGAGATTCACTGCTGTACGGTTAGGACCTAGCATAGACATTAAACAGGGTCAAATTTAGGCCCGTCGGAAAAGCAAGCTGGATCCCTAGAATATCTTGAGATTTTATTGTTAGTTGCTTATACTTACAGGCTATAGTGTTCCTCACAAAGATTATCTGCCCCCGCTGGCTCTGCCCATTGTTTTAGGTGCATTAGCTTCCACACTATATATGTAGGCTGTCCGGTTTTAGGTTTAAACCTATAATAACTGATAAAACCCCACCGGAAGGGAAATAGCCCTCACCAGTGTAAATATATAAACACTGAAAAAACCCCTGCACAAACTAAATGCCATTCAAAGAAAGGAAAAGGAGAGTGAAAGAGCCATTTTTATTTCTTCCTGAATGGGCCAATACAATGTAACTTTGTTATATAAGGTAGCAGTAAGAAAGACTGGGCTAACATTATTCTGCTTGAGGTTTGTTGTTTAGGGATGTCACTAAAATATTGTTTCTTCTTCCTTTTTCAGTTTTGTGGTCTTTGGTCTAAAGATACAGGGGTTAGAAGCATGTTTTAGGTGTTGTTTATTTATTTTATAAACTGTAGAGAATCAGGAAATATCTAAATCGTATTTGATTTTTTGGCTATGTTTGAGTCTTTCACTGATAGGAAAAATGTAGGTTTCATAGTAATCTTTCACAATATGTACCATCACATTTACCCACAGAGAAAGGGTAAAAACCCTTGATACATCAGCCCCCTTTTCTAGTGAGTCAGTATTGATAGTAGGTGAATTGCCAAACACCCCAGGCTTTAAACATTCAATGCAAGGTATAGTGACAGGTATATGTGAAAAGAGTGCAGTCACAAAGCATCTGGGATACTGGTGAAAACATGACACCAGACTTTTGGAAAACATGGAATGCAGTGTCACTTGGAGTGCTGCTGCCAAAAGTTCTTACCAAGTTCAACAAAGATTGGAGTGATATTGTTTGTATTTGCAGTGATTCAGCTACGTATATGAAAAAGTTGTGTGATGACCTGTCAAAATCAATACCTGAGCTAAAGTGCATCCCTGTAAGAGATCCTTGCCACTTGTTAGATGGCAATCTGAAAGCATCTTTACAATCTTCAGAGTTAATGAAGAGTACTATTAACTTTTAGTCCATTCTGGTGCACTGTTTTGTTATGCGCATGAACTAAAACACAAATATTTCTCATTTTGTGCTTTGTGTGGCATCAATGAAAGAGTTATCCCAACTGTGTCACTTAGCTGATGGTTCTCAGTCCTAGAGGCCGTGAATGCTATATTATCCATGTGTCAACCGTTTACAGAATTTTTGCTGAGTGATGATGCCAAAGGCAAGAAATGTGAGGATCTTCGGTCACATATTGATAGTGATTTGAAAACAAATACGCTCTACTTCATTCTTAGATTTTTACAGGAAAGCATGACTGCTGTAGTGGACATAATAAAAAACTAGAGTCTGAAAACACCCTTGTCTGCCAAGTGTTCAGCATAATTTGTGTAGATGTGAAACATCTCCTTGAGAGTAAGCTGGGTGACACTTTTAGTGACTTTGGCACCGCAACATGTTCCATGTTAGAGTGCATGCCACTTGGTAAGCAAAGAAATGTTGAGGAGCAATCCAGGATCTTTTATTTTACAATGTATGAGAAATAGCCCTTCAACAACCATGGCATTTGAAGTCAATGAAGCCTCACTGTGGTACTCTGCACAAGTTATAGATCCCTTCCATAAAGGAAAATTTTCTCTGGAGTTTCAAAAGTGCTGCCTCATTTTTGACCGCTTCAATAGCTCTGAGGGCATATGCGCCCAGTTCAACACATATGTTGCAGAACCTGTCGCAGAGAATCACAATCTTCAGTGCACCAGTATTGGCATGAAAAGCTATGACAGTGGCCAGAGTTAGCAAATTGTGTACTGGCTATTTTGGCGTTGCCTGTCTCAAGTGCCAATGTTGAGAGGGCCTTTTCACAGTTAAAAGTTTAGATGAGAAGGAAAGAGCAAGCTTGCATGACCAAAGACTCACTGAAGTAGTTTTGTATGGTGTACTATGATAAGTTTGATTTGTAAAAATTTATTTGGACCTCATATATACTGTACGTACACTGTCTATATACCATGCACTATCAGTGCAGAAAGCAAGCAATAATAAAAGCAAAACGTTCCATAAACACCGGAAAAACACTGTTTCTGTTGTTTTTAATGGCGCAAAAATGTGTAACCACTGATAACCACTGTTTTTTTAAGATATTGAAATCACTTGAAAACACTGAAAAAACCCCACCAGAATTTACCAAAAATAGAAACTGAAAACAGGAAAGCCTATATATATGGTATAACCGTTTATATGTACCCTGTCCACAGCCCAGTTCTCCTGGAAAATGCAGGTATCGATTTTGCCTATATAAGAATACCATTCAGGGTCTTGGAGCTTTAGATGGATCCCTGCCAAGTTCCATGAAATTAGGGTTAGTCTGTTGTTTGCCTCATTATTAAGTATGGGCAGACATCTGTGAGTTTCTGCGTCGCATAGCGACATATTATCAGTGATCGAATAAGCCAGTCGGGTAGAGGAATTTGGTTCCTACAGGAGAGCGGCCTTGACTGCGCCAGTGGTATTATTAGATAGTACATCAATATTTGCTACCGGGTACAAATTAATAGTGGACGGTTCAGCAGTATAGCTAACTCCCAAGGGTTTATGAACGGATCCACTTTCATAAGTTATATGGTCTGGCAGGGGATGCAAAGAAACTTTTAGTTTCCCTGTTTGGCCACACACTGTAATATTCAGATTAAATTCATCCCATAACCCGCTACTAATTGCTTGAATTTGAGTAATGTTATCTGGCCTTGCTGTGCATATATTACTTCATTTTGCATGAAGTGGTGCCGGGCTAGGAAGTGAAAAGCTGGTAGTGTTCTGGAGTCAGTCCACATCTCGCAATGGGGATAAGGACCCCTGCCTTGGTTTGGAACCCTGTAGTGCGTCAGCTCCTGGCCTGCAATATTTAAATCTAATGCATGATTTGTTTGAGGGGTTTGTCCCAATATCTAGGGCCACTAAACCATCCACCATCCTTGCATCTTTTAGTGTAAGTTCTATCACATCGAGCTGAGTTCTTGGGGGAGCTCCTTTGGGCACGCAGGATGTCTTCTCGAATAATCGAGCGACAGCCTCTAGTATGCCTGATCCAATGGATAGTTTATTTATAAGAGAATCTTATGATTCAAACTTTACATAGGGCTGCAGTTTGGGTACCTTTGTCATAACAACTTTGCTTTTTAGATCACTGCACCTACTTCTGGGACAAGGGGTGGAGATGTAGTTCCACCCTTTATTAGTTGTGTCGTGCAAGGGATTGAAAGTCCATGAAGGGTTCAATTGCTGCAGCTGACGAGGGTTAAACAAGCTAGGGTTGCTCGGAGCACTATTACTCCATTGTTGTTGAAGATTGGCTCTAGTATTGTGCTGGGGGTGCTGAGAGTATGGGTGACGACATAAGAACCTACAATTTCTACTTACTGCCTCTTGTGCTTCATAAGACCCCTGTAAATGGGGGGGGGGTCAGGTCTAGAAATAGGCTGTTGTACTTGTGATTGTTGGGTAATCTGAATAGTCTGAGTAGACTGGCATACTGAATAGTAGACTTGTCAGTGTCTTTTGCGCATTTTAGCTTATTTAGTGTAGAAACCAATCTAAATATGACAGTTTTTAACTCTCCCACTTCGGTTCTCAATTCGTTGATTAAAGCAATACACTCCCTGCTTGTGTGAACTGACGGTTCTGATAACATAGTCTCCAGAGAGAGGTTAGGAGGGGGGTCAGAGACAGTAACTTCATCAGCTATATTAGACAATGGTGAAAAACGATTACTGCAATGAACAATATCAGCTATGGCAAGTGGGTGAAATAAGTCTGGCACACCCGGGCTAAGAGACTTCCCCTGGGTAGCAACCATAATCATAGGTTGTTTGGCTGCCTTTCCAAACTTACTGGGTATCCGCAGCTGGACAATAGGAATGACCAGTGGGGAGGAATCCAGAGTAATTATAATTAAGGTGTCTCGTGACACTGATGCCTCAGAGTGTAACAGGTTGTAGTGTGGATTGTGGCCTCATGGTCGACATTGCTAAGTTAGCTTAGGCCTAGCTGCCATGATGCCTCCTTTGCACATGTTACTCCGTTACTTTTTTTTTCCAGACTCTGCTTGTGACCGTTCACATTAGAACTGTCTGCCTTTCTGCCTTTCACCTTTTCTCATGTTCTCTGTGGTTTTCGTCTGCACACAATGTACAAGGTCGAAAAACAACGTCCCTTGTTGTTGCTGTTCTGGTCAGCCCCTCGCACTTAGACATAACATGAAATACAGCTGCACTGGAGAAATGTGTGTGCTTTTAATATTGTGATCTCCCTGTTGGTGGCACTTGGAGAAAAACCTTTCCAGGGAGAAGAGCTGTGCTTGTCTGATGATGTAAACCTTGCATCTAGTTCTTGAGGTATGGGGGTCCCCCTGACAAAGCCCAGAGGTCTTCTATTTTTATAATAAACTAGTTACTAGCACGGGGGAGGGTGGCAAGGCATTATAGTCCTTAATCCACTGTCTTTATAAAATGCTGTCCCCGTTTGTATTCTATGGAATTGTAACAATGCTTACTGTTTTGTCTTTATGCATTATGCTGCTAGTACTGGCAAGTGTACTGTGTCTTAGAGCACGATAGTTGAAATAAACATTTTAAACTATACTGTGTCTCTTAATACGCACGTTGTGGACAAGTATGAGTGAGTAATGAAAGAGTGTTCTTGCTCCCGCGATTCCTGAAAGAGACCGTGTTCTGGGATGTCTAATCATTGGTAGGTTCGCTGTAGTACGGAGAACGAATGAGACACTATAGCTAGTCGGATTGGGATTTTGGGCACTAAGGTGGATGGTTGGTACACCACTATACACCGAGGTCCTGTTTTCCTGCGCATAGTTCTGTATATGTGCAGAATCCCCGCAACAAGGTCCTCACATTCAACGATTAGGTTGTCAATTCGGTCAATTAAGCAGTTCCCACCAGCAGATTTGACTAATCTTTTAGTTTTTTTTGGTCTTTGTAGCAGCAGTGGTGGCTGCCTTCCTCTTCCCATGATTAGTATAGCAATTGGTGCGAGGTACTGTTGTACAACACTAGTACAAGAAGCAGTAGGCCCAAGATAATCCCAAAAAACAAGAGAGATCCAAACAATAGTATCAATGGAACACTCAGATGGTGTCCCTGGTGGTGTACCTGGGTCCCGAACAATTTAACCAGCAAGAAGTCAAACAGTCAAAGCGAGCTTAAGAATGACGCCGAGCAACAATATAGAGTAACAGTGAGCAAGCAAGGTCTTAGTGGCGTACCTCCTGAAAAACAGATGTTCAGGGGGTTGCCCAGCCTCCTCCGGGCTCCGATGGGAGTGGATGGGCCCGCCCTTGGCCCGAGCTTTGCCCGGGTGCGGCGTGGGCACGCCCGCATGCGCCCCGCACTTTGGAGGCCCTGGGCGATCTTTTGCCCCTCCTGGAGAGACGTTGGCGGCATCAACAGCCACGTTGCAGGCTGGGACTGTGAGTCCTTGCCCCTCCCGTGTCCCCTGAGACCAAATGCAGGCAAGCAAAAGGGGCTCCCATGCTGCGGGGGCCCTGGGCGATCTTATGCGCCTCCTGGCACTCCTGGAGAGACGTTGGCGGTGTCAACAGCTGCGTTGCAGGCTGGGACTGTGAGTCCTTGCCCTTCTTGTGTCCCGTGAGACCAAATGCAGGCAGGCAAAACGGGCTCCCGTTCTGTGGGGGCCCTGGGCGATCTTATGCGCCTCCTGGCCAAGCCCAAGTCTTCTCATGTCACTGTTGTAAGTCTCACCATGTTTCTCAGGCCGTTAATGTGTGTGTTTGTGCCTCTTTGTGGTGTCATGATACATCAAAGGAAGCCTACACATACCAGAATACCTCTGCTTCACACCACATGCTTTCTAAAAAAAGAAAGTGTATGTGTTACTTTTTCTTCCTTATACAGAACAGGTGAGTATTGTAATTGCTTTTTATTATATTTGAAAATTTGAAAGTTTTGAAGTTTGAGGTCTGTTCCCATTTGAAGAAGTCTTTTAAGATATATCATAGAGCTAATAGGCATGCGTTTTAAACGTTAGAATCTACAGTATATGGCACAACCCAGGCACTCATCCATTTATAAACACACTACCTGAACACTATGACTGACATAGTGACTAGCCTTGCACTCATCCATTTACTCAATCAGTACCTATGCACTCATCCATTGACTCAAGCACTATCCATGCACTCATGATTCACTCGTCTCAACAATTATACACTAATGCTTGTACTTATCCATTTGTTCATGCACTCATGCAATCACTCAGGCACTACTCTTGCACTCAACCATTCACTTAGGCACTACACATGCACTCATCCAATCACTCACGCACTATCCTTGCACTCAACCATTCACTCAGGCACTCTGGATACACTCCTGCATTCTCTCAGGTACTACCCATGTACTTATCAAATGACGCAGGCACTACACTTGCACTCATCCTGTCTCACAGGGACTACCCATGCACTCATCCAATCACTCAGGTACTACTTTTGCTCTCAACTATTCACGCAGGCACTACCAATGAACTCATACATTCTATCGGGCACTACCCATGCACTCATCTAATCACCCAGGCACTACCCATGCACTCATCCAATCACTCAGGCACTACCCTTGCACTCAACTATTCACTCAGGCACTATGCATAAACTCATCCATTCTCTCAGGCACTACCCTTGCATTCATGTAATGATGCAGGCACTACCCTTGCAGTCATCCATTCACTCAGGCACTACCCGTGCACTCATTCATTCACTCAGGCACTACCCATGCACTCATCCAATGACCCAGGCACTACCCTTCCACTCATCCATTCACTCAGGCACTACCATGCACTCATCCAATCACCCAGACACTACCCATTCACTCATCCAATCACCCAGGCACTACCCATGCACTCATCCAATCACTCCACTACCCTTGCATTCATCCAATCACTCAGGTACTACTCTTGCACTCAACCATTCACTCAAGCACTACCCCTGCACTCATGCATTCACTCAGGCACTACCCATGCACTCATTCAGGCACTACCCATGTACTCATCCAATCACCTAGGCACTATCCATGCACTCATGCAATCACTCAGGCACTACCCTTGCACTCAACCATTCACTGAGGCACTACCCTTACACTCAACCATTCACTCAGGCACTATGCATACATTCACCCTTTCTCTCAGGCACAAGGCTTGCATTCATGTAATGATGAAGGCAATACCCTTGCAGTCATCTATTTACTCAGGCACTACCCATGCACTAATCCAATCACCCAGGCCCTACCCATGAACTCATCCAATCACCCAGGCACTACCCATGCAATCACCCAGGCGCTACCCTTGCACTCATTCTTTCAATGAGGCACTACCCATGCACTCATCCATTCCCCTAGGCACTACCCATGCACTCATCCATTCACTCAGACACTAACCTTCTACTCATCCATTCACCCAGGCACTACCCTTGCACTCATCTATTTATGCAGGCACTACCCATGCACTCATTCATTCACCCAGGCACTACCCATGCATACATCCAATCATGCAATCACTACCAATGCACTCATCCATTCACTCATGCAGTACCCATGCAGTCATCCATTCAATCAAGCACTACCCATGAGGTGTGGTGCAGCGGCCAGGGCAGCTGACTTCGAAGCACAGGGCTCACGATTCGATCCCCGGCTCCGGCGGCAGCTCAGCTCAGCACCATGTGACTCTGGGCAATAGCTCACTTAATTTCTACGATGGCCCCCAGCGCCTTGAGACCCGTAAGGGTGAGTAGTTCGCGCTTTACAAAATACAAATACATCCAATCACACATGTACTACTCATGCAGTCATTCATTCATGCAGATAGTACTTATACCATCATCAGCCCACTGATACACAACTCATACAACTATTCAATCAGCCAGGCACTACTTATACACTCTTATAACCACTCAAAAATAGTGATTCATTCATAAGTAACATATTCATACAACAGTTTGTATATCTTTAACCAAATAGGCGGTTCTAAAAAGAAACATTTTAAAAATAAAATTGTGTTTTTGAAACTCTTTTATTAATTTACTTATGAAGTGAGTGTGTCAGGGTCAAATTTTGCGCAAAATCGTAGAGCAAATTATCATGCTAGTAATTCTCCCAGTTCTCTAAAGGATAAAGGGAAGCGGCCACCCTACGTTTCAAAATTTGTAGACTAAAAGTCCCAAATGTCATAAGATAAGAAAGTCTTTATCCTGAGCATATCCAATATTATTCAAGAGTCCATAAATGTATAGATGTTGAGACTTCTTTCTTTAATTCCAAAGGTCCAATTTCCACAAAATTACATCCAATAATACATCGTAGTACTTCAGAAGTTACAGTCACAGCCAGGTGAACAATGTAGCCAACATGTGTTTCGTCTTGGGGTCATCACCCACCGACTTCCTCAGGGAAAAATTAATACAAGAAACACCAACACTCTTTTTCGAGGAGTACTCTCCATTTGATAAGAGATCACAGAAAAATATATAGTTATTATCGGTGAGGACAGAATTGAAGATATAGGTAATTGAATGAAACACATTATTCCTACTATTTATGGGAACCTCCCCAGGGCTATACTCATTTAAATGTGGGGGGTACATGGCCCCCCTGCAGCCCCGCGGAGGTGGCGGTCCCCGGGGCTATACTCATTTAAATGCGGGGGGCATGCAGTCTCCCCCACAGCCCTGGGGACCGCCACCTCCCCAGGGCTTAATTTGAAAAGAATGTGTGGGGTGATCGAACCCCCCCACACTGCCACGGGGACCACCACCACCCCAGGGCACAAATTATTCAAATATGGGGGTCCGTTGTGGCCCCCCGGCCCCGGGGACCACCACCTCCCCGGGGCTACATACATGTTGGAAGCCTCCATGGCCATGGGGACCGCTACCCCCCCAGGGCTGGCTCCAGCAATGTCCCGGGGTGCCCACCCCCGGGACATTGTAGTTTGCTCTGGCAGGGCAGAAGCACTGCTCCCGCCCTGTCATAGCAAACATCCGCTTCGCTTCATGGAAGCGAGAGCAGGAAAACTGCTCTCGCTTCCATGAAGTGAAGCAGAATTGCTTTTTGGCAAAGGTAGCTGCATGTTTGCAGCTCCCTTTGTCCAAAAGCAATGTGGCTCCCGCAGGAGGCCGGGAGCCGTCAGGGACCGCGGGGGCATTGGGGCTCCCCCATGGGCCCCAACAAGAGGCCAAGCACCGGGGGATGGGGTCCCCGGGGCTGAAAATGGCCCAGGGGGGACCAAGGGGACCCTTTCCCATTTTTTAAATAAAAATCAAAAATGGCCGGGCCCCGGGGGATGAAGTCCCTAGGGCTGATATTGGGTAATGGAAATGGGTGGCATTCATTATTTTTTTTTCTCTTGTCATAGGAGTCACAACCCCATCGCAGCTCTCAGCGCGCCCCCAGTGTAACGTCGCGGTGGATTTGCGGATCTACCTTAAATAAATAATTTAATTGTATATAATCCAGAAGGTAGTGTTGCATTTGTGAACTTTTTTTATAGAGTTAGTGGGATTGAAGTTAATAATCACATTAAATTTGATAGAGTTAGTAATTATATAAAAAGTAAAAGTTAAACTTGAAAAGTGTATTGTGTTGTAGTACATTGAATTAGTGCTTTTGTTTTGTAGATTATCGACGGGTTTGCGAATCCAAAAAATTCAAAAAGAGTATGTATGCTAAAAAAAATAAGATTCACTTTCAGGTTATAGGGTGGTTCTAAAAAGAGCCCTTGTTTTCATTATGACTTTGTTGGAGCTACATGTAAGTGCGGATGCACAGCTTAAGGTTGTTGAGAAATGCTCTGTTCCCTTGATCTGTGAAGTGAACTCCATCACTTTGGTAGATGTCATCCATATCAAAATGTAGATTGTTGTTATAGATGGAGTCCATCCTATGGTCTCTGAGGTAAGCAGAAACAGCTTTATTGACATTCTTCCAAGCTATCTCAAACTGTGGACAGAATTGATTTGACCGCTTCCATTTCTGTCTTTGGCATATATTAGAGTATACAAAGACAGTTTGAGGCAAAGGCAACATCAATTGTGCAAAGGTATCCTTCATTAGCATTTCCAGAACTACCCCAGTCAATGTGCCTAGGTCATTCCCACCACAGTGCACAATCATGAGGTCAGGGGGCTGGAGATGCAAAAAGGTCTTAACCAAAGGCATCAATTGGTGCTACTTTAATCCACAATGTGCAATCCATTTAATATCCACATTTTGCAAACCTAGGTCTTTGTCAATACTTCTGTGTTCAGCATACTTTTTGCACCAGAAAACATAGCTGTGCCCTACAATCCATACTGTAAGCATCTTGAAGGGATGTCTGGAAGGAATGAAAAGATGTCTGTAGCTGAGGTAGTCAGTTAGTAGAATGAGAGGTATCTAATATGGGGGAGAAGATGCTGTTTTTGAAAAAGCTGATATGTGATTGGCTGTTTATCAACATTGTGCCCTCAAAAATAGGATGCATGTTACTTTCCTGAGGAATCATGTTTCTGATTGGTTATTAATTTTTTTTTTTAAAGGTACAGTAGATAGGATAAGGTACTATTTTGCAAAAGTTAACCACACCTGCTATTTGCATTTGTAAGCTAGTGTGCTGAACTTGAAAATATGATGAACTTGTGACCTGCCAGTTCAGTTGAATGTTGCAGAAACTGTTACTATGGAAACTGGGTTTAAGCAGAATGGGAGAAGGGTTTAAACTTAACTGTGGATTTAAAATGTGAAATGGTAGCTTAAATATAAGTGATATGTTATTAAATTAAGTGTTTCTAAGTCAGTAGTATGTGTAGAAGTAGTGTGTTGTTAAACAAAATACTAGCATTATTAGAAGTAGGTTTTTGAACTCCTGTAAGGGTTCGCAGTTCCATCTCAACGCTTCACTGCGGCACCGCGGTGGAGTCGCGACTCCAGAAAATTACAGAACCACTTTGGGCACTATTTGAAGACAGTTAGAAAGGGTTAATATGTCTAACCAATAGAAATGTGATTTACAATTTGAAATAATGTAGGAATCAATGTGATTTGTTACTTTCATTTATTTGTGTGCAAAAAGAGAGGGAAAGTTTGCCATTACTGGTTTTACCTTGTTGAGAGTGCTGCATTACATTTATTGTGTGCTAAAGAAAATCTTTTATGAGTTTCTGATATTTCATATTCTGCAATACTATTTCAAAGGTAAGTTACAAATTTGTAAGGTGTGTTATGCATTATGCAGTAGTGCTTCACTCTTTGTTGTGCTATTTTTAGGTTTGAAAAGCATTATTTTCAAAATTTTGAAATTATTAGAGAAGTGTGATGTTTGAAATATGTTATGAAATGTACAGATGTGTATTGTAGTTTGTTTTATTTTACTGAAATGACGATTGAAATAGTTTGTGCGTAGTAATATGTGTGCATTGGTAGATGGATTAGTGATTATGGTAGTTTGTATGTGTCTGTGGAAAGGTGCAGTTGAAGTACGCCGCATAAGTTTAGGTGTCTCTTTGAAATGAGAAGTGCGGTCTGTCAAGTTTCAAGGTCTGCATGGTCTTGTGACTGAGGTATGTCTCTACTTGCACATGTATTTGTCATATGTGTTATGCATCTGAAGATGTTAGATGTATAAAACAGAGGCATACATCTATTTGTATTTTTCTTTTATATATAATAACACTGGCAAAAGGTACGGACACATGCATGCATGCTTTCAGTAATATGGTGAGACTTATATAAGAGACATGTGAAGGGTTGGTTGTTTTTATAATGGCCTAGAACCAAGACTCTGAGTAGTCGCAGACTAGTGAAGCTGCAAGAGAAAAGTGAGGTTTTAGTCATGTTGGCACAGGCATTACTGATTAGGGTATTTTGTATGAGTCTGGTAAATGGTACAGTTGAAGTACGCCGCATAATTGTAGGTGTCTTCTTGAAATGGGAAGTGCAATATGTCAAGTTTTAAGGTCTGCATGGTCTTCTGACTGAGGTATGTCTCAAGTTGCACATGTATTCTCACATATGTTATGCATGTGAAGATGACACTAGCAAAAGGTGCAGACACATGCATATATGCTTTCTGGAACATGGTGAGACTTACAGCAGACACATGCAAAGGGTTACTGCTTTATATTTGGCTAGGCCCAACACCCTAACTAGTTGCAGAATGGTGAAGGTAGAGCTCAAAAGTGAGGTTTAAGACATGTTGGTAGAGGAATTATTGATTAGGCTACTTTGCATGAGTCTGTGGAAAGGTACACTTGAAATATGCCACAAACGTTTAGGTGTCTGATTGAAATGAGAAGTGCAGTCTGTGAAGTTTTAAGGTCTGCATGGCCTTGTGACTGAGGTATGTGTCTACTTGCACATGTATTGTCATACGTCTTATGCATTTGAAGATGCTAGACATTAAAAACACAGGCATACGTCTATTTGTATGTTTCTTTTATATATGATGGCACTAGCAAAAGGTACAGACACATGCATGTATGGTTTCAGGAATATGGTGAGACTTACAACAGACACATGCAAAGGGTTGCTGCTTTATATTTGGCTAGGCCCAACATCCTGAGTAGTAGTAGAATGGTGAAGCTGCAGCACAAATGTGAGGTTGAAGACATGTTGGTAGAGGGATTACTGATTAGGTTACTTTGTATGAGTCTGTGGAAAGGTACACTTGAAGTACGCCGCATAAATCTAGGTGTCTGTTTGAAATGTGAAGTGCAGTCTGTCAAGTTTTGAGGTCTGTATGGTTTTGTGACTGAGGTATGTCTCTACTTCCACATGTATTCTCATACGTGTTATGCATCAGAGGATGCTAGAAGTATAAAACACAGGCATACATCTATTTGTATGTTTCTTTTATATATGATACCACTAGTAAAAGGTAGGGACACATGCATACATGCTTGCAGGAATATGGTGAGACTTACAACAGACACATGCAAAGGGTTGCTGCTTTATATTTAGGTAGGCCCAACACCCTGAGTAGTAGTAGAATAGTGAAGCTGCAGCACAAAAGTGAGGTTTACGACATGTTGGTAGAGGAATTACTGATTAGGTTACTTTGTATGAGTTCGTGGAAAGGTACACTTGAAATATGCCACAAACGTTTAGGTGTCTGCTTGAAATGGGAAGTGCAGTCTGTGAAGTTTAAGGTCTGCATGGCCTTGTGACTGAGGTATGTGTCTACTTGCACATGTATTGTCATACGCCTTATGTACTTGAAGATGCTAGACATATAAAACACAGGTACATGTCTATTTGTGTGTTTCTTTTATATATGATGCCACTAGCAAAAGGTATAGACACATGCATGCATGGTTTCAGGAATATGGTGAGACATACAACAGACACATGCCAAGGGTTGCTGCTTTATATTTGGCTAGGCCCAACATCCTGAGTAGTAGTAGAATGGTGAAGCTGCAGCTGAAAAGTGAGGTTGAAGACATGTTAATAGAGGGATTACTGATTAGGCTACTTTGTATGAGTCTGTGGAGAGGTACACTTGAAGTACTCCACATAACTCTAGGTGTCTGTTTGAAATGTGAAGTGCAGTCTGTCAAGTTTTAAGGTCTGCATGGTTTTGTGACTGAGGTATGTCTCTACTTGCACATGTATTCTCATAATTGTTATGTATCTGAAGATGCTAGATGTATAAAACACAGATATACGTCTATTTGTATGTTTCTTTATATATGATGCCACTAAGAAAATGTGCAGTCAAATGCATGTATGCTTCATGGAATATGGTGAGACTTACAACAGACACATGCAAAGGGTTACGGCTTTATATTTGGCTAGGCCCAACATCTTAAGTAGTTGCAGAATGGTGAACGTAGAGCTCAAAAGTGAGGTTTAAGGCATGTTGGTAGAGGAATTACTGATTAGGCTACTTTGTATGAGTCTGTGGAAAGGTACACTCGAAATATGCCACAAAGGTTTCTGTGTCTGCTTGAAATGGGAAGTGCAGTCTGTGAAGTTTTAAGGTCTGCATGGCCTTGTGACTGAGGTATGTGTCTACTTGCCCATGTATTGTCATACTTATTATGCATTTGAAGATGCTAGACATATAAACCCCAGGTATACGTCTATTTGTATGTTTCTTTTATATATCATACCACTAGCAAAAGGTACAGACACGTGCATGCATGCTTTCAGGAATATGGTGAGACTTACAACAGACACATGCAAAGGGTTGCTGCTTTATATTTGGCTAGGCCCAACATCCTGAGTAGTAGTAGAATGGTGAAGCTGCAGCTGAAAAGTGAGGTTGAAGACATGTTGGTAGAGGGATTACTGATTAGGCTACTTTGTATGAGTCTGTGGAAAGGTACACTTGAAGTACGCCGCATAAATCTAAGTGTCTGTTTGAAATGTGAAGTGCAGTCTGTCAGGTTTTAAGATCTGCATGGTTTTGTGACTGAGGTATGTCTCTACTTGCACATGTATTCTCATACTTGTTATGTATCTGAAGATGCTAGACATATAAAACACAGATATACGTCTATTTGTATGTTTCTTTTATGTATGATGCCACTAAGAAAAGGTGCAGACACATGCATGTATACTTTCTGGAATATGGTGAGACTTACAACAGACACATGCAAAGGGTTACTGCTTTATATTTGGGTATGCCCAACACCCTAAGTAGTTGCAGAATGGTGAAGGTGGAGCTCAAAAGTGAGGTTTAAGACATGTTGGTAGAGGAATTACTGATTAGGCTACTTTGTATGAGTCTGTGGAAAGGTACACCTGAAGTATGCCACAAATGTTTAGGTGTCTGCTTGAAATGGGAAGTGCAGTCTGTGAAGTTTTAAGGTCTGCATGGCCTTGTGACTGGGATATGTGTGTACTTGCACATGTATTGTCGTAATTCTTATGAATTTGAAGATGCTAGACATATAAAACACAGGTATACTTCCATTTGTATGTTTCTTTTATATATGATGGCACTAGTAAAAGGTACAGACACATGCATGCATGGTTTCAGGAATATGGTGAGACTTACAACAGATACATGCAGAGGGTTGCTGCTTTATATTTGGCTAGGCCCAACAACCTAAGTAGTCACAGAATTGTGAAGCTGCAGCTCAAAAGTGAAGTTTAAGACATGTTGGCAGAGGGATTACTGATTAGGCTACTTTGTGTGAGTCTGTGGAAAGGTACACTTGAAGTACAGCACATAAATCTAGGTGTGTGTTTCAAATGTGAAGTGCAGTGTGTCAAGTTTTAAGGTCTGCATTGTGTTGTGACTAAGGTATTTCACTACTTGTACATGTATTCTCATACATGTTAAGAATCAGATGATGCTAGACGTATAAAACAGAGGTATACATCTATTTGTATGTTTCTTTTATATATAATACCACTTGCAAAAGGTACAGACACATGCATGTATGCTTACAGGAATATGGTGAGACTTACAACAGAGACATGCGAATGGTTGCTGCTTTATATTTGGCTAGGCCCAACATCCTGAGTACTAGTAGAATGGTGAAGCTTCAGCACAAAAGTGAGGTTGAAGACATGTTGGTAGAGGGATTACTGATATACTATTCCACTAGCAAAAGGCACAGACACATGCTTACATGGTTTCAGGAATATGGTGAGAGTTACAACAGAGCCATGTGAAGGGTTGCTGCTTTATATTTGGTAGGCCCAATACTCTGAGTAGTCGCTGAATAGTGATGCTGCCGCATAAAAGTGACAGAGTGATTAGTGATTAGACTACTTTGTATGAGTCTGTGGAAAGGTACACTTGAAGTATGCCACATACATTTAGGTGTCTCCTTGAAATGGGTAGTGCAGTCTGTCAGGTTTAGGGGACTTTATGGTCTTGTGACTGAGGTATGTTTCTACTTGCTCATATATTCTCACACGTGTTATGTAGCTGAAGATGCTTGACGTATAAAACATAGGTATACATCTATTTGTATGTTTCTTTTATATATGATGCAAAAGGTCCAGTAACATGCACGCATGCTTTGAGAAACACGGTCAGACTTATAACAGTGATATAGAAAGGGTTGCTGTTTTAAATGTAGCTAGGCCCAAGATTCTGAGCAGTTGTTGAAAACTGAAGCTGCAAGAGAAAAGTGAGGTTTAAGACATGTTGGCACAAGGATTAGTGATTAGGCTACTTACTATGAGTCTGTGGAAAGGTACAATTCAAGTACGCCGCCTAAATTTAGGTGTGTCCTTGAAATGGGAAGTGCAGTCTGTCAAGTTTAAGGGACTTCATGGTCTTGTGAATGACGTATGTGTCTACTTCTATATTTATTGTCTGATGTGTTATGCATCTGAAGATGGTAGCTTGAAAACCTGTTCGGTTTGGCTACTGGTAGACAAATCTTTTAGTTCTGCTCTGTCGTTCGATCGCAGAGTCTGTGATGTCTTCTGAATGAAGGTATTGTGGAGCCTCCAACATAGCTTGTTCAATACCCAGATGCCATGTTTTATAAGCAGAAAGAAATACATACACTTTTTTTATACAGAAATTTAGACAGCATGCACTCTGAAACACAGGTATTCAACTATATCACTGTTATAAGTCTCACCATATTTCTTAAAGCATACATACATCAGTCTGTGCATTTTGGATACCTGTGTTTCACAGCGTATGGTCTCTAAATTTGTGTAAAAAACAGTTTATGTATTTCTCTCAGGTTGTAAAACATGGCGCGTGAGTATTGAATAGGCTATTTGAGAGGCTCCATAACAACTATATATAGAAGACATTAGAGGCTGTGCGACCAAATGCTAGAAGAGAACTGAGAGATTTGTCCACCGGTAGCCAAACCAACCAGGTTTGCAAGCTACCATTTTCAGATGAATAATACATGAGACAATAGATGTTGAAGGAGATACATACCTCACTCACAAGAGCACGCAGAGTTATACATTTGACAGACTACACGGCCTACTTCAAGTGTCCCTTTCCACAAACTCATATTAAGTTGCCTAATCTCTAATTTTTTTGTCAACATGTCTGAAACCTCACTTTTCTGTTAAAGCTTCAGTTTTCACCTGCTGAGAATCTTGGGGCTAGCCAAATTTAAAACAGCAATCTGAACCATGTTACTGTTTAAAGGTGCATATTCTTGTGACATGTTTGCTATTGTGTAAAGTACAAAATTCTAAATATTTATGTGTTATGGAGACATTTCCAATGTAATTGAAAGTATTTCTTTATTTATTGTTATGAATATTAATATATAATTATTTCAAAAGTATAAAATTATTTAACAAACTATTGACACTTACATTTGTTTTTCAGATATTTACATTTATTGGTAAAAAAACATTGAGAATGGGAAGAAAAGATCAAAGAGAAGACAAGAAAAATAACAGTACTATTTAAAGGAAAGAGAAAGAGGAAATTAGATGAGGTGCAAAATGTTGCACAGAAGAAAAAGAGTTCTGGTAAGAGAACTAAAGAGTTTGTTAAAAGACTTTTACAGAATGTGAAGCAATTTGAAAATATTGAAAAGAAAAGGAAAAGTTCAACAAGAAATCAGAAGGAAAGGAAGAAAGGAGATTGTTGGAAATGGCCCTTTTTGCAGGGTTAGCCCCAAACATTTTGCTTCTTCCTCCTATTTTTTCCTGACCGGTGGGTGTTGGCTTTAAAACTCTGGGCACTTTACCACTGCTGGTCAGTGATAAAGTGCATATGCTCTCTGTGTGAATTGTTATTGTGATTGATTAACCATGATTGGTATATTTGTTTTACCAGTAGGTCCCTAGTAAAGTGCACTGAGTGTGCCAGGGCTGGTAATTCAAATGCTACTAGTGGGCTTGCAGCACTGATTGTGCCACCCAGATGAGTAGCCCTGAAAAGTTGTCTCAGGCCTGCCACCGCACTGCCTGCGCGAAGTTTGCTAACTGCCATTTTTGACTTGGCCAGTGTACCCACTTGCCAGGTCCTACCCTTCCCTTTCCTTGCACCTAGGACACCCCTATGGAAGGCCCAGGGTACCCCCCTGGGCAGGGTGCAGTGTATGTGAAAGCAGTAGCGGTCGGTGGTGGGAGTGCCGCCGGGCGCTGACGTGGGGCGGGGGAGGGGCAGGGTGGGGGGTAGTAAACTATGGATTACGGGCGATTGCAGGTAAGTACACATATAAATAAATAAAACAAATTTCGTTTCTCGCGCTGCATCGCCAAATGTGATGCAGCGCGAGAACGAAATTCATTTTATTTATTTATATGTGTACTTATCTGTAATCGCCCGTATCCGTAGTTTACTACCCCCCACCCTGCCCCTCCCCCACCCCACGTCAGCGCCCGGCGGCACTCCCACCACCGACCGCTACTGTGTGAAAGGTAGGACATGTACTGGTGTGTGTACCATGTCCTGATAGTGAAATACTGCCAATTTCGTTTTTCACTATTGAAAGGCTATCTTGCCCATAGGACAGAATGGGGAATGCTGTGTAACATTTTACCTGCATATCTTCCCATAGGAGTGAGATAGAAAATTGGAGTCTGATATTCCTGAACTCAGAATTTAATAACATAACTTTTAATAAAGATGGTTTTTAAATTCTGTGTTTGAAAATAGCACTTTTCGAAAGTGGCTGTTTTCTTGTTCAACCTTTCTGTGTGCCTCTGCCTGTTTGTGGATTGACTGTCTGGCTTGAGAGTGACAGGGGCCAGGGGGGCTCCAGGAGTCTGGGTGAGTCAGCACTAGGCTGAATAGACCGAACTGCATTTGGAGTGGTGGGAGGAGTAGCACCTGGGCCTGAATAGGGCTGTGCCTGCCTTCCACAATGCTGGCTCCACCTCCTGCGGTGCGTCTGAAGACCCTGGCCCACATTCACAAAGGGAGAAGTTATGCACTGGCAGAGTGCACCCAGAACTGGTTTGGACTGGGTCCAGGACCCCTTACACATAGAGAACAAAGACTTTTGGACTATAAATGTAAGAGCTGAAACCCCTGTAAATCAGACTACTTCGTGATCAAGAGGAATCTCTGCCAAGGAAGATCAGCTGAAGAGACTGAGGAGAAGGACTGCCCTTGCTGTGTGTCTGGGGCTGGCCTGAAGTTGCTGTTTCTACTAAGGAGGCGACAAGGGACTTTGCTGTGTGCTGTGTCCCCCCTGCTTGCAAAAAGGACTTTGCTGTGTGCTGTGTCCTGAAAGAAGTAAAAAGTCTCCAAGGGCCTGAGGAGAGCTGGCCTCCTGTTGCGAAAACATAGGGATATAAAAGTTTCCAAAGATTGTGAGGCTCGCACTTACTAAACAGTGCTTCGCTTTTTATACCGCCTCTACAACAGCTGTGTGTGTCAGGACGCCGCTGGTGCCCTTCGTGGGACACACATTGCCTGCCCATGAGCTGCCCCCAGGATCATCTCTTCCACGTTGTGTGCAAGTCGGCGCACAGCCGAAAACCTGTGGGGAGTCTGCTTTTCTCCAGAGTGCTGCGTGTTGTCACCGCCGCCGGCCCGTGTCCATTACCCGAGCCGCGACCTAAGAAGTGCTGCGTGTTCACCGCCGCCGGCCCGAGTCCATCACCCGAGCCGCAACCTAAGAAGTGCTGTGTGTTTTCACCGCCGGCGGTCCAAGTCCGCTGACGTCAGAGGAGAAGCCATGCTGGGATCCACGCCGGTGCGAGGCGTTGCCTAGCAGCCAGGACTCTCCACCCAGACGTCATCAGCGAGGACGAGAGAGGAAGAAACCAACCCCCATGTAACGTTCAGAGTGCAATCTGAACGGCTGCGAGTGGCGCTGCCTGGGGTGGGTTGCGGGGGCCGCAGAGAACTGCTCTGATACCGGGGGCCTGCTTTCCCTCATTCCAGCGGGCTCAGAGGGCAGCCGGGGGCATTCTTACATAGTGGCTGACGACGGAGTCAGCCTTACTGTTGTGACTTCTGCATTTCTGGGGGCATATTCCTTGTGCAGACTTCGCCACCGGGGCGGGCAGCCCCCGAGGGAGAAAGTCCGTTGAGGAGACAGGAACTGTCTAATTGTGAACAAGGACAGGATCGGCAGTATTGTTTGAGTGCTTCCTAAAGGAGTACTGTAACTACCAGAACGTTTCTGTGATAATACCTACGGAATACAGAACCTACAAGTTTATTTTCCTTTTTCTGACCAAGAACCTTATCAAAGGCATTTCTAAAGAAGAGCTAATTGTGTATGTTGGATTTTTGTCGTTTTGATCTTGCCTAATTTCGATAAAGAGATCTATATTTTTATTTCTAACAGAGATGATGAAAGAAAATCATGTTATGGAAAGAGAATGGATTTTGAAAGAAGGCAGAAAGAACATAAAGACATAAGGATGAGAATGTATAGAAGTAGAGTACTACAAAAAGTATTGAAAGATTGTAAAAAATATAAAAGAAGATCAGCGGCTTATAAGAAAAAGCAACAGATTGAAAGTGTAGTTGATAAAGCTTTTTAAATAAAAAGAAAAATATTTATATTAATAGTGAAGAGAATGAAAACATTGAATAAAACAATGCTGTTTATGAAGGAGAAAAGCAAAAGAAAAAGACTGGTTAATAGAAGTAACTTTTGTAAAATTTTCACTGGTGAATGGAAGCACACTTCTAGTATAGAGCCTTTCTTTAATGAAGAAAGCTATTTTCAACAGAACACATTAGTACATGCAGTTGATACTAGTGGTTGATGCTATGAGATGAAAGATGGTTCTCCGATTTCAAGAGAAAAAATTGTTCTTAGGAATGTAGAAGAAGTAATAGCTGAAGAAGTTCAAGGGAGGCGTACACAAGCTCCTATAGTTAGGTGAGATTGTAGCAGTATTTGCAGTATTCGACAGGAGTCCTTTGACATATTACAATTTTTTTACGACAATATGCAAAAAAACGTATTAAACAGAAGATTAAGATGTTACAAGGACTAGATCCATGTAAAATAAGAAAATATACTAATTTGCAAGGTCATTCTCTAGCTTGTCTGCCAAAGTACTTTTCATCATTTAAGAATGTTAGCTGAACACCAGTCTGAAATGCAGACGTTGGTAAGGAGACTGTACTATGTAAAAACTCCTGTGTTATGTTTAAGTGAAATGAACACAGCTCTTTTGCATGGTTCTGTATCAGATTTAGAGAAAGTTTGTGATGATATACAGTTTCATTTTTTTGGATCAGAAGACGAATGTAGAGAAACTGAGAGTTTGATAAGTGTAGGTGTTGAAGAACAGCAGAAAGATATTAGTATTGATGGGTTTGCAGAAGAAATTACAAAGTTTAAGACAGTTTCGTCTGAAAAACCAAACTTTGTTTGTATTTGTTGTCGTCATACTCACTATACATGTCAAACTAGGAATGTTGATTTATATTTAAAAAGTGAAAAAGAAAATAATGATAAATGGCAGCAATTTGGTATTTATTTGCTGGTAGAAGGTCAGTTAGAATTGGGTGCTGATCAAGTTATTTGTAAATATTGTTACAACAAATTAGAAGAAAACAAAATGCCAGCTACAGCAGTACATAAAAACTTAGAGTTGGTACCTATTCCTCAAGAACTGACTGATTTAAATACATATGAGTCTATTCTTATTCAATCTGTACACCCATTTCAGGCCATAGTTCGTATGGAGCCTAAAACAGGTAACCTGCCACCAAGAGATTTATAAAAAGGTCTGAAAGGAAGAGTTGGCTACTTACCTTTAGATTTTAAGAAAACCATTGAAACTGTTGGTGTAGACAGAGAAGAGAATGAGCCGTAGTTATTCTAGTAAATGGTGTACCAACAATGAGTCGAAAAATCTGGCAAGAGTTTGTAGATGTTAGTAAACTTCAAAAGGCAACAGTATACCTGAGACACAATAACATTTATTCTAAGAGTGTGAATGTGGATGAAGACGTAATATGCTTAGAAGATGAAACAGTAATTTCAGCTGGACAAATTGAAAAAGTGGACAAGTGCAGAACTGAACAGATTTATGAACATTATACAATACATCCTCTGCATTCAAAAGAAATAATTGGAAACAGTATTGAGTTATTTCAAATGAAAAAGCAAAGGGAACTCCCATGAGTGTATGGGAAAAAAGTTTAGAAGCTCGTTGTTTTGCCCAGCTATTCCCCACTGGAGAAGGTGGACGATTTGATGAACGAGATGTACAGATTCCAGCTTCAGAATACCGATCAACAAGAATATTTTGTGAAGATGCATGATTTCGGCAGTGCATTCCATGTATATTTCATCTTCGGTTTGAAAGCGATTTGCCTGCACTTTCGTATGCAGTTAATCACATATTAACCTCTTCGACGCTCATGACGGCTCCACGCCGTCATGAACCACGGTAGCCGTGTGCTCATGACGGCGTAGAGCCGTCATAGCCCCGCCCGCTCCCTGCCGCTCCGCCCACGTGGCACTAATTCCCCACCTGTGCGGGAGAATTAATGAGCGGGCGGGGCTATGACGGCTCCACGCTGTCATGAGCACACGCCTACCGTGGCTCATGACGGCGTGGAGCCGTCATGAGCGTCGAAGCACCACGCCCACCCCCTAGCCCCGCCCGCGCCTGTATTCGCGGCGCAGGGAAGGGGTTAAAAACAGGTCTTCATTTTCAACATGTTTCTGCAAAAGAGTTCATGAACAAAGTTGAACAAACTGATGAGAATTTAGAATCTCAGTTAATTAATTTGATGGCGTGCCAATGTCGTACCAATGAGTATTGGTATCGTCGTCATAGAGAACTTTAAATCATGTTAAGAAACTTAGGTACTCCTTTATGGTTTATAACACTTAGCTGTGCTGAATATGCATGGGAAGATTTACATGAATTTCTATGATAAACAAATTCAAATATTAAAAACATTTTCTTGAAGACAGCTGTAGAACTGTGTTCTTTGGATCTTGTAAATGTGTGCAGATACTTTAATCATAGGCTTCAAGCAATGATGTCATTTATCTGCAATAAAAATAATCCACCTCTTGGAGAGGTAACAGATTTTTTGGGAGAAAGGAGTACCAAGCCAGAGGTGCTCCTCATATACACATGCTATTATGGATAAAGAGTGCACCAAAATTTGGATCTGATACTGATGAAACTGTTTTGACTTTCATCGAACAGTATGTTACATGTGCTATTCCAAGAGAACGAGGAGAAAAGAGCTTGAGACAACAAGTTTTACGCTTTCATAGTCATAGATGTGGGAAATAATACAGACGAAAATATAAATGTAAAGGAAAATTGTGTACAAAATGTCGTTTTGGATTCCCACGTCCTATAATTTCTAAAGGAAGAGTAAATAGTTTTTTGTCAGCAGTAAAGCATACAGTAATTCGGAAATCTCCCAAGAATACATACAACTTAAAAAGAACAGAAGCTTCAAAGTATATTACTGACTACAATCCAGTTATTTTGAAAATGTGGAATGCAAACATAGATATCCAGTATGTTGCAGATAATTCAAATGCTGTTGCTCGCTATGTTACATCATATATCACCAAATCTGAAAAGACAGAGATGAAAGAAATGTGGGAAGAAATTTCACAAGAGAAAAGTCTTAGCAAGAAATTGTACAGCTCCAGCTTGAAAATGCTTTCCCATCAAGAGATTGGACCCTAGGAATGTTCGGATCGCTTGAGTTCAGCCAGTTTATATTCAAAGTCAAGAGGAATCATTTTGATAAGTCTAGGTCTTGCCGCCACACGAAATAGTGTATTGAAATCTCTACAAGAAATTGAATACTTAGCAAAGAATGAACCAGAAAGTACAGATATTGTTAAAACTAATATGTTGGATACATACTATCCCAAAAGGAGTCCACATCTCAAAAACCTATTTCTCTATGAAATACTTCAACATTACAGCTTTAAAAGAAACGTTACAGAAAATATAAAAGAAGGAAAATACGCAGTAATTGGATGTGAAGGATGTTTGGTAAAACATGCCAAGGAAATCTTATTAACCACAGAAAACTCAGTTGTGAAAGTCCAGATAAGAGGGAATTTTTCTGTTTAGCGCTTCTGCAACTGTTCAAGCCTTTGCGTAGTGAAACAGAATTACTTGGAGATTTCGACTGCTATGAAGATTCTTTTATTGCAATTAAAGATAGTATTCAGTGCACAATTTTCCCTACATATCTACAAATGTTAAATGATGAGATTGAACAAGAAAGTACTATTGCAGTGGAAATAGCTAGAGAAAGTTCTCAAGATAGTAAAAGTTCTGGTCCGCTGAGTCAAGATCCACTGGGACAACCAATTATCGAAAATGAAGCAGCAATAGCCATGAATGAGGGAGCAACTGCAATGCAACAAGCACAACAGGATATTATTCCGTTGGAAAAGTTAGAAGAACAACTAAATATTGAACAGAAAGAAATATATCTACAAGTGAAAGAACAGATACAACATGGTTTGCTACATGAAAAAAGAATGCCAATGTTCATCATTTAAACCTATTCTAATGTACATCAGTGGTCAAGCTGGAACAGGAAAAAGTTTCTTAATTAAAGTTTTGACCAGTTATCTACACAAAACTACAGTATCACATTTATCTTGTGTTGTAACAGCTCCAACTGGATTAGCAGCACACAACATTAAAGGGATTACTTTACATCGATTACTTATGCTACCTGTTGAACATGATAATAAATTGGAATATCAGAAGCTATCTGGAGAAGCTTGTTATGAAGTATCAAGAGTACTGAAGAAAATGGAACTTTTAATCATTGATGAGGTGAGCATGGTCTCAAACCTAATGCTTGCCTTTGTACATTTAAGAATGCAACAGATTTTAAAAACAGATTACGATGCTCTGTTTGGAGGAAAGCATTTAATTGAATTCAGAGATCTACTACAACTTACTCTTGTAAAAGGACAACCTGTTTTTAAAACACTTGTCCATGAAGACACTAGGAAATCTTTGGGAAGTATTGGAAATGTGAACATTTGGTTACATTTTGAATATAAAGAACTTATTAAGAATATGCAACAAGCAAGTGATGAAGATTACGGAAATATTATTCATGATAAAAATTGGTGTCTTGACGAAAAATGGTAAACAAGCTTTACAAATTCGGCTATTAAGGAACTTGTTTACAACTGGAAACACAGCAGCTGAAGTAATGTACAACATGCTTGGAGAAAAGAAGTCTATAGTTTGCCTAATGCCTACACTGCAAGAGTGTTCTACATTTAATCAAGAACTTTTGAAACTGGAAAAACAACAAATAGTGGAAATTGAAGCTATTGATAAAATTGAACACCAGGGAGTGGCTGTTCTTCTCACAGACAAACTACAGGCTAAATTGCATTCTTTGGAAAAGTCTGTATCTAAAAATGCAGGCTTAGAAAAGACTTTACATGTATGTATAAACTGTCGGGTAATTTTACGGTGTAATTTGAATGTAGAAGAAGGTTTAGTAAATGGAGCAATGGGAAAAGTTGTTGATTTTGTAAAATTTCAGAACAGAGATGGAATAGAATTTTTGATTATAAAATTTGATCAGATTAAAGAGGTAAGACAGATTGGGCATTCTGTTGTACGTTTTTTGCTTGTAAAAGATTTGTATATTCGGAGAAAACAGTTTCCTCTGTCTTTTGCATATGCAGTAACTATTCATAAATCTCAAGGTTTAGGTATAGACAGTGCTTTTGAAAATATCGGAAGCACAGTGTTCAAAGAGGGAATGGCATACAGTGCATTATCTCGAGTAAGACCATTGTCTGGTTTTTATTTGATAGATTTCGATGAGAAAAACTTTAGTGCTGATGCAAATTGTGTAAGAGAGTATAATCGTTTAAGAAGACTTTATCCACCTGATTTAGGTGAATATCCCATATATGAGAAACGTGTAGTGTGTCCAAAATGGAAATATGTCAAACATTCAACTGAGGTTGAAAAAAAGAAAATAATTGAAGAGAAACCTGAAGGTGTAAAGAAAAAGAAAATGGAAACTGTTGATGAGATTGTAGGATATCAGTTGGAAAATAGTTCAGGTATCAACTGTTATGCTAATGTGATTCTGAATGTTTTGCTTTATCTACAAGATCATCATCATGAAATCATGGGAAATCATGAAAAAATATTCTGTTCTTTACTACATCATGTATTTCAACAGTTGGTAACTGACCCTCCGCATGCTTCGCAAGATCTACAGGTGGATCCCGACAGACACAAGAAGAACAGTCACCCAGGCCCTCGTCAGTAGCAGACTTGACTATGGGAACGCCCTCTACGCGGGAGCCCCGGCCAAGCTCATCAAGTGTCTGCAACGCATACAAAACGCCTCCGCACGCCTGATCCTCGATGTACCACGCCACAGCCACATCACCCCCCACCTGAGGAACCTGCACTGGCTCCCCGTCGACAGGAGAATCTCCTTCAAACTCCTCATCCACGCACACAAGGCACTCCACAAGACTGGCCCAGCCTACCTCAACAGATGACTCCTCTTCTACGTCCCCAACCTCCAACTCCGCTCCGCCGACCTCTCCCTCGCCACCGTCCCTCGCATTCGAAGAACTACCACCGGCGGCAGATCCTTCTCCCACCTCGCCGCCAAGACCTGGAACACCCTTCCACTAAGCCTACGACAGACCCAAGACCTGCTGACCTTCAGGAGGCTACTCAAGACCTGGTTGTTCGACCAGTAGCAGCACCCCCACCCCCTTTTTTCTCCCCAGCGCCTTGAGACCCTCGCGGGTAAGTAGTGCGCTTTACAAATTCTGTGATTGATTGATTGATTGATTGACAGAAGTAAAATCCATACTGCTTCTTTTGGATATATGTACTGGTTCATTGACATTTACTCTCAATATACAACAAGATGCACAACAATTTCTAATGCTTATGCTTGGAGTATTAGAACATGAAGGAATACAGATTGAAAACTTTTTTGGACTAAGTTACAGATGGGATCATAAATGTGAAGAGTGTTCATTTTCTTCCACCACTGAAATACAAACAGAACAATTCATATACTTGGCGATACCAGACTGCAAATCAGTACCTTTTAACAAATTGATAAAAACAGTCAATCAGGACATGAGCTGTTCGCATTGTAGATCAGAGATGTTGTCTACATTACATATAGAAAGACTTGGAAAGTATCTCATTTTAATGCTACAACGTTGTAGAGCAAATGGAAGAAAATTGGAAACCAAGATTAAAACTTTTACTGGAAGTCAAATATCTATTTCAGGAAGAACTTATATAGCAGTGGCTATTATTTTTCATGATGGACCTACCACAACATCTGGACACTATACTGTGTATTTAAAGTGTAATAAAGGATGGACACATTGCAATGATGCCCACTTGGATTTCAAACCTAGATTGCCTTATGAATTACCAAATTCATATTTGATATTTTTGAAGCCAAAGTTTTGAATACATCATTCGGCCTATTGGGAAGATTTGAACAGAAAGTAGACAGCACTGCAAACAATTAGTATTTATAATTAGTCTTTGGAATATTATTTTTGCTAATTTATATTGCATTTGGAAAATTTTGTTTAATAGGAAATAGTTTATAATTTTGTTGTGTATATTGTACCAGATGTAAATGAGAGTCTACATTTTGGCATAATTAATAGAGTTAATGTAGATGAAGGAAGTAATTAATAAAGTGTACATAGAAAAACACATAGCTACACATATTGAAAGTGATCCTCTACACTGATTTGCTTTTTTTTCTACAATCAATTTGATAGTTTTTCCCCCACTGTTCAATGATGATACTACATTGAAATCACTGTGTACGGTGAAGTTAAGTGGAATCTGAGAACAGCAAAAAGGAAACTGAAAATGTAACATAATTCTAAATTTATGTTATGTTCTTAAAAATATAATATTATAATTTCTGTAATACGTTATCATTAAATAACAGTTTTTCTTCTTCTTTAAAGTAGCTACTGTTGAAGTTTGAAAGGAGTTATACTGCTGTTTAGGTAAGAATACATAATATAATATAATATGCATGATAACGTGAAAAAATAAAGTTTATTTATATGTTATTTGTTTCTAATATAAATAATGTTGATCATTTACACTATTTGAAAACTACCATCATGTTGCTCATGTAATCAGCCAGGCAGTCATCCTTTCATGTACCCATGCTCTCATCTATTCTTTTTTGCACTAATAGGATAACCCAGGCATTACCCTTGCATTCTTCCTTTCACACAGGCAGTACCCACGCACTCATCCAATCACTCAGACATTACCCATGCACTCATTTAATCACCCAAGTAGTACCCCTGCACTCTTGCAATCACCCAGGCACTACCGATGCACTCATGCAATCACTCAGGCACTACTCTTCCACTCAACCATTCACTTAGGCACTACCCATGTACTCATCCATTTACTCAGGCACTACCCATGCACTCATCCAATGATTCAGGCATTTCCCTTGCACTCATACTTTCACTCAGGTACTTGTCATACACTCATCAAATCACCCAGGCACTAACCCTGCACTCATGCAATCACCCAGGCACTACCCATGTATGCATGCAATCACTCAGGCACTACTCTTGCACTCAACCATTCACTCAGGAACTACCCATGCACTCATCCAATGACCCAGGGATTACTCTTGCAGTAGTTCTTTTACTCAGGCACTACTCATGCACTGATCCAAGCAGCCTGATATTATACTTGCATTCATGAAGTCATTCAGGCACTACCCATGCATTCATCCAATCACCCAGGCAGTACCCCTGCCCGCATGCAATCACCCAGGCACTTCCTATGCACTCATGCAATCATGCAGGCATTACTCTTGCACTCAACCATTCACTTAGGCACTACCCATGCACTCATCCATTCTCTCAGGCACTACCCATGCACTCATCCAATGACCCAGGCATTACCCTTGCACTCATCCTTTCACTCAGGCACTACCCCTGCACGTATGCAATCACCCATGCACTCATCCAATCACCCAGGCAGTACCCCTACACTCATGCAATCATCCAGGCACTACCCATGCACTCATGCAATCACTCAGGCACTAGTCTTGCACTGAACCATTCACTCAGAAACTACCCATGCACTCATCCATTCTCTCAGGCACTACCCATGCACTCATGCAATCACCCAGGCAGTACCCCTGCACTCATGCAATAACCCAAGTAGTACCCCTGCACTCATGCAATCACACAGGCACTACCGATGCACTCATGCAATCACTCAGGCACTACTCTTCCACTCAACCATTCACTTAGGCACTACCCATGCACTCATCCATTTACTCAGGCACTACCCATGCACTCATCCAATGATTCAGGCATTTCCCTTGCACTCATACTTTCACTCAGGTACTTGTCATACACTCATCAAATCACCCAGGCACTACCCCTGCACTCATGCAATCACCCAGGCACTACCCGTGTATGCATGCAATCACTCAGGCACTACTCTTGCACTCAACCATTCACTCAGGCACTACCCATGCACTCATCCAATGACCCAGGGATTACTCTTGCAGTAGTTCTTTTACTCAGGCACTACTCATGCACTGATCCAAGCAGCCTGATATTATCCTTGCATTCATGAAGTCTTTCAGGCACTACCCATGCACTCATCCAATCACCCAGGCAGTACCCCTGCCCGCATGCAATCACCCAGGCACTTCCTATGCACTCATGCAATCATGCAGGCATTACTCTTGCACTCAACCATTCACTTAGGCACTACCCATGCACTCATCCATTCTCTCAGGCACTACCCATGCACTCATCCAATGACCCAGGCATTACCCTTGCACTCATCCTTTCACTCAGGCACATATGCAATCACCCAGGCACTACCCACGCACTCATGCAATCACCCAGGCACTACCCATGCACTCATCCAATCACCCAGGCAGTACCCCTACACTCATGCAATCATCCAGGCACTACCCATGCACTCATACAATCACTTAGGCACTAGTCTTGCACTGAACCATTCACTCAGAAACTACCCATGCACTCATCCATTCTCTCAGGCACTACCCATGCACTCATCCAATGACCCAGGCATTACCCTTGCACTCATAATTTCACTCAGCTACTTCTCATACACTCATAATATCACCCAGGCACTACCCCTGCACTCATGCAATCACCCAGGTACTACCCATGTACTCATGCAATCACTCAGGCACTACTCTTGCACTCAACCATTCACTCAGGCACTACCCATGCACTCATCCATTCTCTCAGGCACTACCCATGCACTCATCCAATGACCCAGGCATTACCCTTGCACTCATCCTTTCACTGAAGGCACTACCCATGCACTTATTCATTCACTAAGGCACTACCAATGCACTCATCCATTCAGTCAGGCACTATGCACATGGTCATCCATTCACCCAGGCAGTACCCATGGACTCATCCAATCACTCAGGCACTACCCATGCACTCATTCAATCACCTAGGCACTACCCTTGTACTCATCCATTCACTCAGGCACAACCCATGCACTCATGCAATCAGCCAGGCAGTACCCTTGCACTTATGCAATCACCCAAGCAGTACCCCTGCACTCATGCAATCACCCATACCTATGCACTACCCATGCACTCATGCAATCACTCAGGCACTACTCTTGCACTCAACCATTCACTCCTCCATTCTCCCAGGCACTACCCATGCACTCATCTAATGACCCAGGCATTACCCTTGCACTCATCCTTTCACTCAGGCACTACCCATGCACTGATCCAATCACCCAGGCAGTACTCCTGCACTCATGCAATCACTCAGGCACTACTCTTGCACTGAACCATTCATTCAGGCACTAACCATGCACTCATCCATTCTCTCAGGCTCTACCCATGCACTCATCCTATCACCCAGGCACAACCCATGCACTCATGCAATCACTCAAGCACTATTCTTGCACTCAACCATTGACTCAGGGACTACCCATACACTCATCCATTCTCTCAGGCACTACCCATGTTCTAATCCAATTACCCAGGCATTACCCTTGCACTCATACTTTCACTCAGGCACTACCCATGCACTGATCTAAGCACCCAGGAATTAGCCTTGCACTCTAGAAGTCACTCAGGCACTAGCCATGCACTCATACAATCACCGAGGCAGTTTCCCTGCACTCATGCAATTACCCAGGCAGTACCCCTGCACTCATCCCAATCACCCAGGAACTATCCATACCCTCATCCAATAACCCAGGAATTACCCTTGTACTAATTCATACAACACATACAAGTTTGTCTATCTTTAACCGAATAGGCTGTCCAAAAAAGAACCATTTTTAAAATCTTTTTTCTTTTGATTTTTTTTTTGTGTTTTTCTAACTCTTTTATTTTTTGGGTGTTTTTAAAAAAATGAGATTAAAAAAACAAGGCAACAATTTGCAGTAAAGTACTGAAAACTTTTTGCAATTGAAACATCATTGCAAAAACAACAAAAAAGCTAACATTTATGATTTCTTGCAGCTCTAATAACTGCTGCAATAGACTGCTCCCCAGCACAAAGTAGTTTTTGCACTTTATGCAGTGTTGCTCTAAACCAGCAAACTCAGGTACAAGCAATGTTGTATCTGCTATTACTGTAGATCCCGAAGATGTACTGGTTCCTGGAACTGCAGCATCCTGTGATAGTTGTTGTAGTTCTCGTTGGTGCTGTTCTCGAGCTAGACGGTTTAGATGCATTGCTTGTAGATGTTTCATCATTGATGAAGTTCCACAGGAGTATTTTTTCTCGGATCCCCGAGATAAAACTTTTTCACACACAGTGCAAGTCACTTTGCGGGCATTTACTTTTTTCTCCCCAGGTGGAATATAGAAAAAGGTCCAGACAACACTTTCCTTCCTTTTTTTGACAGGTTCTTCCAGCTCCTCCACATCTTCAAATACATCTGTGGGTGGATTTCCAGATACCATTTCCAGTGTTGAGTGAAAACACCAAAAAAATAAATGCAGAGTGAGAGAGAACACAAGAGGTGTTTCTTCTAAAGATGCTCCTGAAAGAAAGAAAAAATTGGGTGGGGTCTTCCAAGTAGTAGAATAGAAAGCTTCTTAACCAATGAAATCCTTTCTTTTGAAGGCTCAAGGGAATTGCATACAGGACGCATATTCACTGCGCACCGGACGCGATTCCGAAAAATATGTGTAAACAATATTATATATTTATTCCAGTTACAAATATAGTAGATTTACAAATTTGAAAGTAAATCTGTTGGTATACTATATATTATAAAATTGTATATATATATTTTTTAGAACTACATAATCGCGCACCCGGAAATAAGTGCGAGAGGGTATGCGGGAGCATCCTGGCTTCCTTAACTTCATTATAAGAACTGAAATATTCAAAATATTTATATTATTATCACTTTTATAACTCTTTCAATAAAAAACATCGATTGATTTCAAAATTATATAGTATATAACATGTATTTAAATTTTTTTAAATTGAAAAATGTGGGTACCGCGCACTCATCGCGCACACTACATGCATCCTACGCGAACAAACAAATATGGCGGCACAATGCTTGGATCCGCACACCTACCGCGACCGGTACGCGATCGGTATGCGATTCTCACAGTTTATTAAAAAAATATATATAAATCGGTAAATATATATTAAAAAAGGGTTACAAAATTACGTTACCTTTATGATTGCAAAAATATTTTGAACAAGCTTCTTAACACGTTCTGTAACTTGTACACACTGTGATTCTTCAGAAATGGTAAAACATGTAGTGCCATTTCTGGTCCACTCTAAAAATGTGAGCACTAGTTACAAAACCTTAGATATTCACTGAAAAAACCAGAGGTTTCAGGGACATTATAGTTAGGAATTAGCATTTAAAAAACCTTAGAAATTCACTGAAAAAAACAGAGGTTTCAGGGAAGGTATAGATAGGAATTAGCATTTAAAAAACCTTAGAAATTCACTGTAAAAACCACAGGTTTCAGGGACGTTATAGTTAGGCTGACATTTTACTCATACAAAACCAGAGAAATTCAGCCGTTATAGTTAGCTGAGCTAACTATAACTCGCGCCCCCGCAATGCACTGCTGATGACATTACATATTACATCACTCATGACCTGGTCAGTGACATCACCTAATATGTGATGTCATCAGTAGTGCATTGCTGAGGCGTGAGTTATAGTCAGCTCAGCTAACTATAACGGCTGAATTTCTCTGGTTTTGTGCGAGTGAAATGTCAGCCTAACTATAATGTCTCTGTAACCTTCGTTTTTTTCCGTGAATTTCTAAGGTTTTTTAAATGCTAATCTCCAATAAAAAAATATGTTTAAAAAACCATGGGCTCCCACCGAATGAAAAGATACCCCAGGGTAGCCTAGGGAGGCGGTGCCTTTGCAAATTGCAGAGAAAGCAGTGATTCCCCCATCCCCAAACCTCTAAGAGGCCCCATCCCCCATATTTCAATGAAAGGGAGAGGGGTCATGCATCAGCCCTCCCTGAGCCTAGAAAGGTACCAGGGACCCCACCCCCTGGGGTGTATGAATTAATAAGGGGATGGGGCCGTACGGCCCCCCTCTTGAAGCCTTCAAAGGCCCCTGGACTGTAAAACAATTTAAAGGGAGGGGGTGGCGGCCTACCTCCCTGAACCTAAAAAGGACCCCATCCCTTGGGGCCGTGTTTTAAATAAAGGGGAGGCTGCACACCCCTCCCCCCCGAGCCAGAAAAGGCCCCGGGAACCCCATCCCTGAGGTCGCCTCACAGCCCCCCTACCTGACCCACACAATGACCCCAGAGACCCCATCCCCCAGGGCAGGCTGAGGTACGGTGTCTGGGGGTCCCCTGTCTCCGGGATATCATCTATTTACCCGCTCACGGGCTTGGGCAGGGAAAGTACAATGTTTTCCCACCGGATGGGAGCACAAAGCTGCTATTTCAAATATATCAAATGGCTCACACCCTATGGTAGCCAAAGAAAACTGCTTCGATGGGGTGGGAGCAATGCAGGCTCCTGCTTCACCTGCAATGATTATATGATTATATTTTTGTGGCTGGAAAATGTTAAAAAGAAAATTCACAGACATATTTTTTTAAAAAGAACAATTTGTCTATGACTATTTATTTACTCATTTATCACTCATAAAATGTAATAATAACAACTATGTAAAAAGAAAGAGTCACATACATGCAGTTTAATAAAAATGTATTAAATACATTTTAATATTCCATACTAATAAGCATTGCATCATGTGTATTATTGAAATATATATTTGATCAAAATTATTGGTGATTTGTGAAGATGATAGATCTGTTTTATGTATAGTATGTTGGGGAGCGGTTTGGCCACAGGCCCTGCAGTCGAACCCCATGTGCGGTGGGAGGGGTTGGCTTTATGTATGGTAATAAAATATTACTTTCCGATAGAAAAAAATTGAAATTCACTGGAAAAAACCAAAGGGTTAAAGTAACGTTATAGTTAGGTGAAAATGTTAAAATATGCTGTTTGAAACGTACAAAACCACTGAGCTTCTTGAAGTGGAGCATAAATGTTGGTTTGATTGTCCATTCTAGAAGGATGGCTAGGTCAGGTGCTTTTGTGTTTGTGTTGAGGAGAGGGGTGCTGTGTGGAGGTTACTACCTAAGAGCACCAGTGTGCACATGCTTAATAGGTAGGTCTGAGAGTTAAGCTACTATGGTGGCTGGACACAGGGAAAGAATAGGTAGGTCTGGAATATGGGAGGCACAGTGTAACAGATTGCCCAATGGCAGAACATGGGTAATCAAAGCTTGTTCAGGAATTTTGTAATGAGACATGTTCTGTTTTTTTTCTTTACTGATATTTAAGGGGGCCATCAACTGTATAAAGTCACAGTTGACTTCATGAAGTGGGCTTCATCCCGCAAAGATAGATTCTGGAAAATTATGGTTTGTGTTTGCCCATGATGCAAGATTGGGCAGAGGACTAGATTTATTTATGTGTATTGGCTGGCCCCTTTAAGAGGGATGGACGGTGTTGGAGCTCAGTACGCAGTATATTGCTGATTTATGCGGCACATTTCAAGGAAGATTTATTTAATGTTTATCCTTTTTTCAAGTTTAGAATTTCAAAGCATATATCTTTTTTGCTGGGTCATACATCACAGCCATTTGACAGCAAGAGACTTTCCATCTGCCCTATATTTTGTGGCTGTATTGAGGTGAACAGTTTTTATGCCGAATGTTAATGATACACAGTACTTCAACCAAAATAAAAGTGTACAGTGTTTAGGATGGGGTGATGTGGTGATAGAGGAGTGATCTCAATATCATTTGAGCCTATGTGTTAATGGGATTTTAGCAATGTTTATGCAGCGTTTGGAAGCCCGGCCAAAAGTGAACTTCAGTAGTCAAGTCAATATCAACTTTATTCGGCTAATTGAAGCCATAGAAGTGTCAGGTAAAAAGAAGCATCAATGAACAAAAACAATCATACAGAACCATTAGTAATTCATTTCATGAAGTGCTTAATATTCATTAAAACATTATTAAAAAAGGGATGATAAAACCAAATTTATAACCATAGGCAGCGTACCACAGTTCTTAATAATCCGATTAGACATACTGCAAATGTGATCAAAGAGTTTAACTCTATGGCATCTTATTCCTATATCTAATGGCGCTAATTAGGAAGCTGGTCACCCCCAGCAAATTACAGGAGAGCTTAGCATTTGTAAGTAGACCAAAGCTGGCCTTACTTGTACAAATCTTTTGTCCCTTAACAACGGGAGAATATGCTTCCTGCGTAAGAGGTCGTAATGGGAACAAAAGAACATTATGTGTAAGGTATCTTGTTCAGAAAAGTTATCACATGTACACCTATTTGGTGAGTCTGATTTAAGATAGCCTTTCGGAAAGAACAATAACCAAGGTCCCATATTTAAACGAAATCTTGTTAAAACAAAAAGGTGATGAGCCTTATTTATATAAGTTAAATATGGTTGCATCTGCTGACCCAGGCTCAATATGACATAATTCCTCACCGAGGGCTTTACCAATTCCTTTTCCTCTCTTAAACGTTGACATCTGTCTAGAATCTTCATTTTGACCAATTTAATGGCAGGCTTAGTCAGAGGAGTAGGAGACGTGAACAGATCAGGGCAGCCAAGCTTTTCGGTCTGATCTTTAATGTATTTGAGCCATGGGATTTTTAATGCCTTTTCCAGGCCCAAATAGTCCTGAACTATTAGTTGATTCAGGCTTGGAGATGGTTTACAGTGTTTAGGATGGGGTGATGTGGTGATAGAGGAGTGATCTCAATATCATTTGAGCCTATGTGTTAATGGGATTTTAGCAATGTTTATGCAGCGTTTGGAAGCCCGGCCAAAAGTGAACTTCAGTAGTTCAGCTTCGACAGTAGAAGAGTTCATACCGTTGTACACATGTCCGTCTCTGGAATGTTATCATTGATTCTCCTTGAAAGGTGTAAGACCTGACATCCTTGGCGTGGTATTTGCCCAAACATTTTGCCTTCACTCCGTGATTTCTGCTGATCTTATTTTTTGTGCCATTACTACTTTGTGCACTTTATCCCTGCTAACCAATGCTAAAGTGCTTGTCCTCACTCCTTAAAACATGTTAACTTTGGACTACATCTAATTAGCACATTTAATTTTCTTAGCCAGTAGTAAATTGTACTACATGCACCAAGTGCCTGTGAATAAAATGCTACTAGTGGGCTGATGCACTCATTGTAGCCTTTTTAAAACATGTCTCGGGTCTGCCACTGCAACATGGAATGCAGCTTTAAACTGCCATTTTGACCAGGCTAAATCCCCTTTTTAAAACTGATCATTCAACCCGTAAGGTAGGACATAACCACAGCTAGGGCAGGGTGGATGGTATTGTGTTTAAAATATAGTACATGTTTAAGTTTTCCATGTCCTGGCAGTGACAAACTCCTAAAAGTCCTTTTTTTACTATTGTAAGGCCTATCTCTACCATAGAAATAATGCAGAGTAACCTTATTATATCCAATAAGTGCTCAAATCAGATTGAGAACAGATAGAGATGTGCTGTCTGCATTCAAATGAATTGTGCTTTCTTATAATGGTAATGTTACACTTTTGAAAATAAAATAGCACTTGTAGAAAGTTGTCATTTTCTTGTCTCAACCAACTGTGCCTTACTGCCAGTGTCCTGGGCCAGACGGCTGTGAATGGCTCTGCTGTTTGGGTTTGTGTATTGCTTCCAGACAGTGAGACAAAGGAAACCTAAGTGTGATGGTTTTCCTCACAGGATGGTTGGGGATTAGCTGTACCCTGCACTAATTTCATTTCAACAGGCCCTGCGTGTAGCATACACAAAGAACTCTGACACCAGGCCTGCTCTTGCCTTTGTCACCCTAGACAGTTTGGGGCCAGGACAATGAAAACACTGACCAGAACCAGTTTTGAGGTAGGTTAGGGAAGTACCCCACACAAAGGCTGGCATCATATATACAAATAGGATCCTCAGAACCACTCGTCAGAACACTCCAGGCCCTGTGGAAGTTTCAGAAGAAGGCCTTCCCTCCTGCCAGAAGGACTGTCCTGCTGCTAGAGGGACTGCCTTGTTGTCTGAAGAAGGACTATTGGACCTGCTTGCCTTCATCCCAGGCTATCCAGAGTGACTTCAAGGGTCAGTTGACTGACCTCCCATGTGAGCTACAGGGACACAACATACTTCCAGAGGACTGCCCTGCAACCGACTAGCTGACCAACACCAACTGGGCCTGCCTGAGCCCTGCTGCCGGCCTCTGCTGGAGTGAGCCCTGATCCCAAAGAGGTGGCCCCCAGTGTCCTAGACCATTGACTGGCATCAGAGTGTACTCCTTTCTGCCTAACTGAAGGCTCCTTCCTTCCAATCTGGTGCGAAGCAATGCAGAGCACCGCAAGGCTGCCCAGTTCCAAACCGAAGGCTTCACCGGATCAGACCCTGAGCAAGGCAAAGCATTGCAGAGCCACGCAGCACGGAGTCTGCTCAAAAGCTTCACCATATTAAGCGCAAAGCAACACTCAGCCTGACAGAGCCATGCAGTTCCTACATCAGATCTTTCATCCAATGCCAAGCAACATGAAGTCCTGCAGAGCCTCCCCACATAGCTAAAAGTTTCATTGGATCCGACGCAAAGCAAAGCCATGCAAAGCTTCACCACCCAACTGAAACTTTCATCAAACCAGCACCGAGCAATACAAAGCCTCGCTTCACAGCTGCAAGCTTCATAAAAACAAACGCTGAGTGACGCAAAGCCTCGCAAAGTAATGCAGCGCAGACCTCATATCAAGGACATAAAGTACAATTCCCAGTGGGAGGAACTCAGTCCTGTACCCAGCCTGCACTACTTCTCAGCCAGCTTGAACTTGTGATTTTGTCCCGGTCCAACGCGACCAGATACCTGCAGTTTGCGCTTTGCGCCTTTTGGGCGCTATTATCTCTGGTTCTACTAATTGGATGTTGATCATTTTGGCGTCATTTTCTTTATTGAAAATTCCAATTATTTCTAAAATGGTTTGGGATTGTTCTTGTGTTGTGTTTTTACTTTATTATTGTTTGAGTGCTGCATAAATACTTTTCACATTACCTTTAAGTTAAGCCTGACTGCTTTGTGCCAAGCTACCAGAGGTTTAAGCACAGGTTTATATAGTAACTTTTGTGGTTCAGTCTGACAAGGATTGTATTTATTATTTGAGTGGGGCTTCCACCTCTCTTAAATAATAACCCACTTTCCTACAGAAGGCCTTATATTTGGTGTTGCTTCCCACTTAGGCAGCCATTACGGTTCGGTTCGCCTGAATAATGCCGATATTATGGTACCTCACATATAGCAATTACAATTTATTCGTTAAGCACCGCCCCCCCTTCAATTTCTCCTGGTAAATTTCAAAAAGTAAAACCTACAGCAATTAGTAGGAATAATGCCAGGCAAATAAAGAGACGGACATGAATATTTAGCAGAATAAATACCAACAACCGCTGTTATGCCCCATACTCTCGGGAGAAATTGCAATTGAATGCTATTTATAGCACCCGATAAATTGTGATCCCTGGTCCTTCTGAATATTTTAGATCCGGACTGAATGCAATCTAGGAGTTACATTTTCAGAAAATGTGCTTGTCCGTTTTAAACAAATCAAAACAAGGCATATGGCCAGTTGATGACATTGCCCCCGCTGTTTTTAGTTTGTGTATTTGCTATTTCAGCCAGTTTTATTCGGTTGGCAAGTCTAAAAACAAAATTTCCGAAATGATTAACCATAATTTTGTTTTTTAGTTTGAATTCCGACTGTTCTTGTTTTTGCCAAAACATTTCCTCACATTTTTCAATATTTTGCTGTGGGACATGATTTGTAATTGCCCGCGGTCATTTCACCCTGCAAAGGTGCAAGCTCCTGGCAGTTTTTCACATGGGGAAACATGTTTCATTCAATTACAGCACTTGATAGTTTCCACCCTGCAATTCGTGCTCCCATATGGTTTTATTCTGTACTGAAAAAGTATTTCATTTTATGTGAAACAATAAAATCAAGCATATGGGCAAAAAGATATCAAAACTTTCCCAGGTGATGCAGTTTCCTGATAGAAATATGCTTTTATGATGCTCTTTTAGGATCTCATAAATTGGATTTCAGCGATGTGTTGCATTATTCTTCACTGTTCATGATTTAGGGCTGCAGATATCGTGCGCTAGAACCATCAATAAATAATATATGTGAAGTTTAGTTAGTATATCTAAGAAGAACACATTTCATTCAGAAAGTACATAAAAAAGTAAAGAAACAGGTTTTTAATTTAATCTCCCAAAGAAATGTATGTGTGCAAGTAGCGACATGACTCTGTTAATTATCTACCGTATGTCAACAATATGAACATGCAGAACACCTTTAACATTTGTCCCCAAGTAATAATAGGCTGTTTGGAGTTAAATGACCATACTCTCAAGAGATAGTGAGCAAAAAGATAGTTGTATGTGCCACTCTGCACAATATTGTGGTCAGAGCTACAATTGATTTAGATGCACATTTGTCTATGTATAATGAAGAGACGTGATATTCCAGAAACACAAACTGAAAAGGATTCTTAGGAGGGACGTGTAAGAAGAAAATACCTAGTTATGCCTTTTGTTTTTACATTAAAATGTTTTAAAAATAGGCCCATTACGTTTACAGCTTACTGAGTACCTATTTAAAATTTCAACAATTAAATACATTTCTTTGACCTAAGCATGTTTATCCTGTATTATATTATGTTACATGTAAAATACAATATATTTGTATGGTGTATTAAATGTGTGGGAAATTGGGTTGTTTGTTGACTGGGGTGTGAGCCCTGGTCAAGCAACAGGAACAATGTCATGCAGGATGAACCACAAAAAGTCACTAAATTAGCTGTGCTTGATCCTGGGTAGTTTAGCACAAAAAGCAGTCAGGCTTAACGTAGAAGCAATATAAAAAGTATTTCTGAAGCACAGGAACAGTAATAAAGTAAAAACACAATACAAGAAAAATCCCAAACCAATTTAGAAAAATAGAGTAAATTTTAATAAATTATTTGACACCAAAATGATAAAAACCCAATCTGAGGAAGTGGAGTTATGAATGTTTAAAGTTTTTAGTTAAAATGAGCGCCTTAAAGATCAAAATGCAAACCGCAGAGATCTGGTCACATGAGACCGGGACAAAATCGAAAAGTATGGCCAAAGACGATGGACCATGGTTCGGATACAAAATGTGGATTGGACCCGGTCAGCACTTACCTTCGTTCTTAGAAGAAATTCTGAGAAAAATTGCCTGAGAAGGTAAAGTTCAGCGGGACATGGCTGCAGAAGGTGTCCAAGGAGCGAGCATCGTCATTGGATAGCCTTGGGTCGGAGCTGCTGTGAAGATTTCTATGTTCAGACTATGGGGCCTATTAACGAGAATTTCATGCAGAACAGTGAAGCAAGTCAGCTTGCTGCACTGCGTGACAGGGAAAGGGAAGGAATGTACCATATTTAAGGCAATAAGGCACATTCCTGCCTTTTGCCCTGTGCTGGCGCCCTTTTGACAGCCTAGCGCCAACGCAGACACCCTTGCACCATAGTGCAAGGGTGCCTGCATTGCACGCAGGATTGTCTTTGTGCAGGAAAGGACACCTTCCTGCATAAAAACAATCCTTAGAGGCATTTTCCTCTTTCTTTGTGGGCTGCGGAATGCAGCACATATAGAAAGAAGAAGTAACAAGGAGAAATAAAGATATTTCTCCTCGTTATGCCTTTCCTGGGAAGGCATAATATTTTGGTACTTTCCCAGGTTTACAAGTTGAGGTAAATCTGGGAATGAGTCATAAACCATGAGAGTTGTATGGGAACACCCATGCGATGCCCATGGAATGCCTCCCTTGTGCATAGTAAGGCAGCACAGCGATTTGAGCTGTGCTGCGTTGCTTTACTCCAGATTTATAGAGGCACTCAGGGCATCGCAAAGTGGCCTTATGTGACTTCATAAATCAAATTTAAGGTTTGTGTTGTGTATGTACTACGTTGTGTGGTGCAAACGTAATGCAGACTGGCTCGTAAATAAGCAACTCAGTCTATGAAATGGAAGTCGTAAATCTCCAGCCTGACGCTACAGAGGGCTGTAGCTAAAAACAGTTCCACGAGGTTGGATACCCCTTTGGCGAAGGACCGCTGAAAAGGATTTGCTGCTGTGGAAAAAAACGCAGTGGGAGAAGCCGCAATGTCGATCCAACTGGCGATGCACCTCAGGCGAGTCAGCAAGCAAGTTGCTCCCGGTTTCCTTCTGGTTCTCACAGCAATTTTGTGCCAAAATGTTTAAGTCCTTAGTTTTGGATTTTGCCTATCTGGGCATCTTTGCACCAAATCCAAGGGTCCCGGGCTGGAGGGGCATCATTGGATGGTCAGGACTCAATCAGGCTGGGTCGAGGTGCGGCGTCAAGATGAAGGAAGCCTTTTGGGTCCCTGTGGCTCTGAACAGGAGGTCAGCAAACTAGCCTTTGTGAGTCACTCTGGTGGTCTTGGGACAGATGATGATCTAGTCCTTGTATCCAGGCAGAAGGCAGCAGGGCAACAGGGCAACAGGGCAGCAGTCCAGCAGAGTGGCAGTCCTTCCAGCAGCACAGCAACCCTTCTTCCTGGCAGAGTACCCACAGGTCCAGAAGTGTACTGAACTTTGGCATCTGAGGTACTATTTTTATACCCTGATGCCCTCGTTCTGCAAGGTGGGAGAAGCTTATAGACAGTTGCTTTGAAGTACATGGAATGTCCTGTCTCCCCTGCCCTGGCTCCAATGTGGGGTCACTAGTCCCTTTGTGTGAAGGAAGAGCTCGGCCCCCATCCTGCCAGCAGATTGCCATTCAGGCACACTTAATCCCTCTATTGTGTGACTGTCTAGGAGGAATTCACAAAGTCGAACTGTCAGTTACACCGAGTCATGTGACCAGGGGCAGGCTGCAGGCACAAAAGTGCTACGGAAAGAAAAATCCCTACTTTTTAAAAGTGCCATTTAAAAAATTGTGATCAAAAACCTGATTTTACCGTTAAATAGAGTTTTTCATTACAATTCTAAAAGACACCAAACATAGTACCAATTGGAAGTTACAGATTATTAAATATAATAAGAAATCTCCAATGTTATCCTATGGAGGGGTAGGCCTCAAAGTAGTGAAGAACAAATGTAGAAGTTTTTCACTACCAGGACATGAAAAACTTAAAAGTACATGTACAACCTTTTAATTACACAACATCCTGCCTGATGAACTACCTAGGGCCTACATTGGGGTTGACTTATATGTATTAGAAAGGGGGTTTAAGGCTTGGCAAGGGGGGTCTAATGCCAAGTCCACATGGCAGTTTAAACAATTGCATTCAGACTGCAGTGGCAGGTCTGGGGCATGTTTTAAGGTTGGCAAGTAAGTGGGTGGCACAATAAGTGCTGCAGGATCACTGGCAGCATTTCATTTGCAGACCCTGGATACATGGTATACCACTCTACAAGGGACTTTTAAGTAAACTAAATAAGCCAAACAGGTGTTAGCCAATCAATTCATGTTTAAAAGAGAGAGCATGAGCACTTTAGCACTGGCTAGCAGTTGTAAAGTGCACAGAGTCCTAAGGCCAACAAGAACAAATTCAGCAAAAAAAATGTGAAGGGTAAAGGCAAAACATTTGAGGGTGACCCCGAAGAGAGGGCCAGGCCCAGCACAATGTGTGAAGCATAATTTACACACTATCATCAGGAATTTGTTCACATTCAATGCCAAATAAAACTCTTCCTTTAAAACATATGTATGTGTATTATTCTAATTTTAAATATTTTGTTTCTTTCAATACTTTCATTCATCTGAAGTTAGTAATCAATTTATTTCATATGTAGAATGCTTTATTAATAAAGAATAAACTTTTGTTCATTTTGTTTATCATAAATAACAAATATCTAAAACTTTTATAAACTAACTACGCAAATTCCGTACTATTCCAACCAAACGGCTAGTAAAAAGTATAAAACTACTTTAAATATGTAACTATAAATTCTAACAGATCTATTTCGCTAAAACCCAACCCCCTTTATTAACTCTACTTATTTAATATTCTAAACTAACTACACACTCGCACTTTGCTTTTAAATATTGTGTTTGAATTGCAACTAAAGCTGTTTCTTACTTGTGTGACATCGCCTTCACCTCGGTCCACCGCGTGGCTTCCCCGATTGTTCTTGAGGGTGCAGGTGAGAAAGTAACTCTTCTCTGGCTGTTGGGGGCGGAGCATAGCGATTAGCGCCACGCTTGCAGCCTATTTCAGCTACATGCCATTCCTGTCGCGCAGCGGACGCGTGCAGCGGGCGCCGCTGGCGCGCCGAAGGCGCGCCTAAGGCAAGCCCGTCTGCGCCGTCCGTGGCCGGTCGGGGCCAGGGGCCATACACTATGCCCATTTTCTATGCTACTCGGCATCTGAATTAAAATCTCTACAGGGGAACTGGGCCATTGACCCCCATACCCAGCGCAAATTAGATAAGCTTGGGATCCTGACCCATAGGGACCCCCATCGTGAAACTTCCCATTAACCACAGGGTCAGGAGCCCCCTTATAATGGCGAGCACCAACAAATGCTCTTCTACTTCCACACATCAGACGCAGGAGGGACTCTCAATCTGCTACCTAAACACCCGCTCGATGGTGAAACATCAGCTTGAGATTTTTTACCTCTTAGATATGGATAAACCGGATATTCTTCTCCTATCCGAAACATGGCTGACAGTGGAATCTAGCCCTGACATTCTTGCAGCAATCCCAGACATTTATTACATCCTCCAGGCCAACAGACCAGCAAAAGCCGCAAAGCCGGAGGAGGGGTTGCAGCTATAATACTACAGAAACACAAATTTACCTCACTAGTAACATTAGGTATCCCCTCAGTCGATAGCCTTTTACTTAAATTTGAATCCCATCACTCCTCGTTTATATGTGCTATACTTTATAGACCCCCACTCCACATGCCTACATTCCCTCAGCTGTTGGGCGATGTTATTGCCGAACAGGTTGTCAATCATGCTAGAATTTTGATAATCGGTGATTTTAACTTCTGGCCTAATGATGTATGGGAAAGCCCCTGCTCTGTTGAACTCACCGATCTTTTAACAGGAATGAACTGCACCCAGCATGTAAAGGTAGCCACCCACATAAAGGGGCACATCTTAGACCAGGTCTGGACATCCAACCTGGAAATTTCTCATCTACTGATTTCCCCTTGTACATGGTCGGACCATCATTTTATTACCTTTTTTATCCCTAGTACTCCCCCTACTATAGCCCCTTCTTCAAGTAGTATCATGGCCAGAAACTGGAGTCATGTGGACACTATAGAATTCTCTTCCTCGTTAACCGCCTCAGCCCCCACTGCCCAGGAGAAATCCCCCCACATCCAGGCAGAAAACATCAACACCTGGCTGGAATCTGCCAGAGACAACTTAGCCTCCTTGAGGAAAATTAAAAACAAGAGGCCCCATGACGCTCGAAGCTGGTTCTCTGACGACCTAGCGACAAAGAAACTGGCTCTGCGACAAGCTGAGCGCAAGTGGAGATGCGATTACTGCCCCGATAAAAAGGCAATTTTCATGTCCTTACTTAGTGACTACAAAAGCGCTATCCTCCAGACCAAAGCAGATTACTTCTCCTCTAAAATATTAAAATCAACCAACAAAGCTAAGGACATCTTCTCCATAGTGGATGAACTTGTCAAACCAGATCGTGTCACTGCTAAACCCACCCCATCACAATTCTTATGCTACTCCCTTAACACATTTTTCATTGAGAAAATTGCCATCATTAAGGCCAGTATCCCCAAGTCTATCCCACCTTCGGACCCTCCGTGCTCACACACCAACCCCTCTCACCTTGATCAAATAATTTTTATCACCCGAGATGCTTTCTTTGCCCTACTTAAAAAGATCTGTTCCGGTTCCCCTACGGACAGTTGTCCCCCCCACATACTTCGGGAAGTTTTTCTGCACTGCCCAGACCCCCCTTTATCTCTTCTAAATAACTCCCTTGCCCAAGGTATTGTTCCTAATCAATTTAAAAGCGCGGAAGTTGTTCCTATCCTGAAGAAACATGCGCCGACCCCTCGATACCTAGCAACTATCGCCCCATATCTCTGCTGCCTTATTTGGGAAAAATTTTAGAAGCCCACTTCGCTAACTGTCTCAGCGCCTTTGTAGTGCAATCTCATTACCTGGATTCACATCAAGCAGGTTTTAGACCAGCACACTCCACTGAGTCAGTCATCTTGGCAGTCCTCGATGAATTAAGAAGGGGGGCCGACCAGAGCACCACTCAAGCCTTGGTGCTCCTGGATTTGTCGGCCGCCTTTGACACGGTTAACCACCATGTTCTGATCGACCGTGTCGGATGTGCCGGGATCCAGGGTCTGGCGCTGAAGTTGATTACCTCTTTCCTCAGCAACCGCTTCCAAGCAGTCCGCCTTGCTAATTTCTCAGCTGAAAAAAGAAGACTGACATGCGGAGTTCCGCAGGGCTCCTCCCTTTCACCCCTTCTTTTTAACCTGTACATTTTACCCTTGATTCTGGCCCTTCGAAAGAGAGAGGTCGTAACTTTTAACTATGCTGATGACCTTCAGCTAGTGTTTAATATCGACTCATCCCCATCATCAATAGAGAGCTTTCAATCTACCATGAATTTTATTAGCAACTGGATGAACGTCAACCAGCTCAAATTACATCCCGACAAAACCGAGCTGATTCTTACTGGTGGCCCAGCTAATCCTTGGAATTCTAATTTCTGGCCTCCACTACTGGGGTGCCCCCCACTCCCAGCGAGCTCGGTCAAAAGCCTGGGAATCGTGATCAGCAATGATCTTACTATGAAGGCCCAGATCAGCTCAGTGGTCTCCGCTTGTTTTTTCCATCTGCGGAGAATCCGGAAAATCAGTAGATTTCTGACCACCGAAGCCTTGACCCAAGTTGTCCTTGCCCTGGTAATGTCGCATATTGATTACGCAAATTCCTTGTATTCTGGCATCCCAGTATACCAATTACGTCGGCTACAATTGGTGCAGAACCAAGCGGCCAGGCTTATTCATGGTCAGCCTAAGCACCACCATGTGAAACCATTGTTGAAGAGCCTCCATTGGCTCCCTGTGACCCAACGCTGCCTCTTCAAGTTAGGCTGTACCATCTATAAAGCCCTCTCTGGACACGGCCCGGCCTTTATCGCCTCAAAGATACAGCGATATGCTCCTTCCCGCGATTTACGTTCTTCTAATAAGAACCTGTTGATCTCCAGCTCCTTTAAACGGAAGAAACATGGGGGCCTCAGATTCTCGACCCTGGCACCTCAATTTTGGAACACTCTCCCTCTTGAACTGCGCTTGGCCACCTCTTACACCCAGTTCAGGAAACTACTTAAAACATGGCTATTCTCCCAGGCTTACAATTAAACCTACTGTCTAGTGTTTGAAACCGTCCCAGCTCAGTGCCAAGAAACCGCTCGGTGTACGTGCGCTTAACAAGTCACTTTAACATAACATAACATAACATAACATAACATAACATAACACATATATTCCTGACCTAAACATTTATTAAAATATATATCTAAAAAAGCAGATGAAACCATTTTTCCATTCCTTCTAATCCACACATCAACTATCTTATAACTTACAGTTATCTCCACAAAGTTCTCCCTATCTTAAACTAATCTCTAACTAATTCTAATCCAATCTGACAAATTAAACAATCATGAAGTAAAATCCTTATCTCCACAAAGTTCTCCCTATCTTTAACTAATCTCTAACTAATCCTAATCTAATCTGACAAATTAAACAATCATGAAGTAAAATCCTTGACCCACTAAAATACATATTAAAACAAACCTTATAAAAATTGTTGTCTCTAAATTTGCTGTACAGTTGTGTAGTTTACTTTTAAGAATTTCCGTAAAATTATTTTTATTTGGTGTAATTGAAGATTCACATTCCTAGAGTATTTCTCAATATTGTTCAGTCTCTTGCTGTTAGTGGTGCATTTTTTTGATAAAACCAAGTATGTTTTGTTGTTTGTCCCCCTCAAGTCCTTTAGTGCCCAGGCCTTGTGCCGCTGTTGCTGTTACTGCTGTTGCTGGGGTTGTGGGAACTGTTTCTTGATGTTGGCCAGATTTGATTAATCTTTGCTCCCATTTAGCAGCTTCATACAGTTTTGTCATTTAATGAAAACCCCAAACCATAGCCTCCAGTCACTAAAATTGGAATGGTATTTTTTTGTTGCTCATCCAAATTGTCTACACACAAGTATAACATCAACATTCATCAACGTATGATAGTTAAAGAAAAAATTTAAAATAACATGACAATTCTTTAAAACTTCACAACTCCCTCTGTCTTTTGAAATGATAATTCCACTTGGCTTGGGTGTTAGAAGAAGGATGTTACACATGCGTATGTACTTTTAACAATTGAGTACTGTGACGGACTTACTGAAAACTAGAAGTTGGATACTTTTATTAATTCATCCATTTCTAAGATAAAATATCTTACTTTTGAAGGTCACGTACAGGTCAACCTATATTTGTAAATCAGATATTAGTCACCGTTAAATATGTTCTATATCTACTTGCATTATTGTTCAAAAATGATTTAACCCATATATAAACCATGGGGTAATGTAATAAATATTACTATTATCAGCACCACGAAAAACAGATGATTAATTAATTATAAAAGCAACACATACCTGGTTTTGTGAATCATTACTAGTGTGCATGTGTTATAAATATTAGCATCAACATTATCAATTGTCTAAAGGTAGTAGAAAAAAGTAGAACCTTTATTCAATGTCTGCAGAAGAGACAGTGGATATGCTTGGTGGAACTTAAGAGTAAACGCTGTGCTTGTCCTTTTTATAAAGGGAAAGGGATGTCCAATAGACAAGCAGCGCTCAATTAATATTGCTCTATTTGTTTGAGTCAGAATGTTTGAGCCTATCACCTCCCCCACGTTGACATAGCCACAAATGGGTGGAAATCTAACAATCTATACAGAAATATCTTATGTGTGGTTGTCATCCCTCTGGACATGAAATGACACACCAAATGTATGTTTAGGACATAGTATTCTATTTTATATTTGTTAAACATAACTTTTGAAAACGTATCTTAATTTGCCCTATGCACTGAAAAATAAGCCTAGTGACCCCATTTTATTAACATTCATTAACACATTTTTGTGTACCTTTTAAAACTACATTTACTCAATAATATGATATTGATTTGTGCTGGACAGTTGTAATTATGATGAACAGGCTGTAAATTACTGCAAGATGTGCATGTAAATGTTTACTGTAGAATAAGGACATCTTTGTATGGTTTACCCCAGATTGTTGACCTATCTGTTTTGCAGCATTTTTAGCTCTTTGCACATTACACCTGCAAACCAGTAGAAAATTACCCATGGCCCCCTTTAAAAAAGGTTGTGTTCCCATACTCCTAATTACATTATTTAGCTTCCCTGTAAGTACCCAACATATGGCACAGAGTGTACAAAGTTTCTGGAATGTATATGCCACAAAAGGATTGCTGCACCTCTTGGGCCATCCACTACAGTAGCAGTGCAAAGACAGCTTCAGGCCTACACTTATAGCTTGAATGTAGCAATGTAGAAAATTAAATGTGAGCTTCTTTAATAAACCCTTTTTACTGGCCAAAGCCTTCCTTTAAACTTCGAAAAACTCACCCCTACAAAGGCCTTGTTGCCCACAAGGCACACTGCATGGTGTTTAAAAGTAGTACACATAGCAAACTTAACTTAACATGGCTTTACAGTGACTACCACCTTAAATATATTTTTTCGATCGGAAGGCTGTCTGCTCCAGGACTAAACACTCACAAATGATTATTCATTAATCATTTTGCTATCTCTGGTTATTAATTACCCAGAAATATGAATTTGAAACTGTTTCTAATTTTGATAATAAACAAAAAATAATATGTAAGTTGAATTTAGAATAAATATTAATGTAATGATTCAATTCAATTTGAATGGCTATTGTTCCCTGCATAAAGCCTCAGTAGCACCCTTCTTTTGTACCCCCAGTCATGCAGGCACTGAAACAGCGGGAGGAGAGGTGCCGCCAAAACTGTTTTTAAGTGACCACAGAATAAGGGCTGCTGTTTTCCATGGCCACACCCTGGAGTGAACACAGAGGCTCATACAGGAAGAAGGATTTCTCTTAATTGTATTTAGGTAGTGATTATCACTGTGTGATTGTTTGCAGTAGTCAAAACAAACATTGCTGCAAAATGTCAGTATTGCTACTTTTTAAAATTTTAGACCATAGTTCAGTGAGGCTGTAAGAGTCGTCCCCACTCTCTAGATGGTGGGAGACATAAATGTGTCCTCACCAGTGCTCTCTTCAGAACACTTTCTGTAACTGATGAATAATAGAAGAGGACTGGTCCTGCTGTCTGTCAGCTGAGATGAATGCAAAAGGACAGGACCTGCTCCCTCTGTACCCAGGACAAAGAAGAGACTCCAAGGGCAGTTGGCGAAGTACTGTTGAAGATACATGGACACAAGAATGTACAAGAGCCCTTTACTTTAAATTTCCAGCTGATGAGTTACAACTGGACCTAAGATGACCCTGCTGGTGGCCTCTGCTAGAGTGAGGCCTGACCACCAAGTGCTGTTCCTGAGGTCCTGCAACCCTTAGTTGTGTTAGACCAGACTTGTTGTAACACTCCAAAATCTGTTTTTGTCCTTGAAGACTTACTAAGGACCAGAATAAACCTGCCAATCAGGCTAACACATGCTCCTGATGGCCCAAGAAATGATGTTTCTCTTGCTCCAAGCCAGTCATTTCAGGCTGGACTGTTCCCATTGGAGCGGGAGCAATACTGATTTGCTTATGGCTGGGTCCAAACTGAGGTGGCTAAGTGGGCAAAAAACATTGGATTGGGATGCGGCCCCAAGCGGTTTCCAGTGGCTGAGACTAATTCAAGCATTCCATTAATCACTTTGTTTTTCATGCCCTAAGTGTGACAATTAAGCCCAGATGTAGGTCCTGTGCACACTGTGCCACTTGAATCAAGCTATATCTGGCTGATCCTGGGTTGCTTGTGTTCTGTTTGACGGATGACTTGGCTTGGCAGTTCGGGTTGGACTGTTCCCATTGAAGCAGGATCAAGGCTGATTTACATGTAACTGGGTCCAAACTGAGGTGGCGTGGTGGGGAGAAAAATGATGCATTACCATGCAGCCCGAGTGATTGAGATTAATTCAAGCATTCCGTCCAACACTTTTTTTTGATACCCCAAACTTATCCACAGTGTTGCATCTCATTTAGTGTCACCTTGCAAATAAACTGTCCGGACTCATGGAGACATCTCAGTTAACAGAAAAGGGTGGGAGCACACTGCTTCACCTCCCAGCACAGTTCGCCCCTTAGCATTATGGTAAATGCAGTTCATGGTACATGCTTACTTGAATATTTACTGGAGTATTACACCAAAGTTGGTGCAGGTTAGTGCTGTAAATCTCTAGACACGTGTTTCTGGATATCATCCGTCATCAGTAGAGATAAAAACGAATTTAATCTGGGGTTGCTGAGCAGGCTGCCACAAGCCTTTCACGTCTCAGTACCTCTCACAGGCGCACAGGTGCATCTCCACAAGCTCGTCAGCTCATCGCACATCTCAGCTAACACCTTCTGTCTTGCTCCACTGAGAATATGTGGGGGCACATTTACTATGTTTCATGCAACGCAGTGCAGCATGGGAACTTGCTGCGCTGTGTTGCTTGAAAGGGAGAGAGCAGAAATGTTTTGTATTTACAAAGATATAAAAGCATTTCTGCTCTCTGCTTGTCCTGGGGCACTGTGTGCTGTCTAGCACAAATGCAGGTACCCTTGTACTTTAGGGCAAGGATGCCTGCATTAAGGGCAGGATTTTTTTGTGCAGGAAGCTAAACTTTGCTAAAGTTTACTAAACCACGCAAAGCCATGCGAAGTGGCTTTGCTTGACTTAGAAAATGCCAAAAAGGATTTTGTATCAGCTCTGTGCCACAATAGTGATGCAATCACAACAGAAAATCATAGTAAATCTGGGCTGTGATTTCCTTTTTGGAAACTAACTCCCAAGGTAAAAACCTTTACTGTGTGAAAGACGCTTTGTGCGTACAACCGACCCTCCATTGCGGTTGGTGCGTAATCACACCTAGGTCCTAATGTACTGTGACTAGTTGGCCTGTATTGGCGGATAATGGTGTTTGTAATGATTTTAAAATCCAACTTGAAAAAAATGTATCTCCCTTCACCCTTATTGTTTTTTTGTTGTTTTGCTATAATGTATTTTCTTATCTTTTTTTAATTTTCTTTGTGGTTCTTATTGCGTTGTGGTAAAACTTTAAATGTGTCTGTACTGCATACGTGCATTACACATTTCCTAAGGTAATCCTCTTTGATCTGTGGCAAAGTATCCAGGGGTTTAAGCTCAAGACAATGTAGTGACTCTCAGTGGTCACCCTCACAAGGATCGTGATTAATACTTAGGGGCTAATTACGAAGTCAGTCGGAGTTTCCTCCTCCAGACACCGACTCGTAATCAGGACCGACCGACTTGCAGTCGTCGGTTCCTACCGACCGATTACAATGCTTCCGAACACCGTTCGGAAGGACTCCCATTGACTTCAATGGGAGCCTGTGTTCGACCAACAGCACAGGCTCCTAAGGGGAAAATGGGTGTCTGCGAAACACCTTGCACCCTGTCTCGGGCACCCCATGGTGCCTGCCGCAAAGTGCATGGTTTTACAGGGGGAGTCCCTTAACTATCCTCACGGCCCACAACTGGAGGCCTCAGGATGAAGGGGGGCCTGCTAGGGGCCCCCAAGGTCAGTTTCCAACAGCATTTTCGTTTCAGACAGACGAGTCAATAGGCTGTCACAATCCGACATCGTAATCAGTCAGTCGGAAACGCTGTCCATGGAGCTGTAGGAATCGGCTCCGACCGACTTGGATTCTCCGAGTGCCGGTCAGAACCGATTTGGAATGACCGAACGGTTCCCCTTCTGACCATGAGCATCATAATCGGTCGGTCGGAATTGTATCCGACCGAGTCAGGTGGGTGAGTTCCGACCGACATCGTAATCGGCCCCTAAATGTATGTAGTCACCCCTTCAACTAACTAATTTTCTTCCACCAACACAAACACGCATGTGCTGCTGTTATCATTAAGTAAATGATATTGATATGTTGCATAGTTCATTTGTACAAACAAAGATAGCAATACCAGAAATACCACCATTTCTAATTACATGATTTATAAAGGTTAGGATTATAGTCACCTGTAAATACACTTATCCAAATGTATCCAGAAAGATTTAGAATGTGTTCAATTAATAAATAAGTGCTCTTTTTATGTGAGGCTGGATGAAGATGTTATTTTTCCTGATATTTTTGCATGTATAATTTGAGATATAGAATGTGTTAACTCACACCTGTTTGTTTATCCTGTTGCTGGAGAAGTGTTTCTCACCTGATTTCAATCATACATTGGTCTCAAAGAAAGGATTTCTATTCATGTCTTTGTGTAAGATCTTTGAGCCTATCATGCACTAAATTGTTTAAATTACAATCAAGAGTGTGTTGCATGTGTCCTCCATGTTTTTTTAAAAATGTATGTATTTATTTATTTATTTTTTTGTGTCCTCCATGGTTGATCACCTGCTACAAACTAGGACCCACATTTCATTCAGCGTTGCAGCAGATTTTCCAACTTTTAACATGCAGACTTAACAAAAAATTTGCTGTAGGATTTACCATGTAAATCAAAATTATTTTTAGTATTTGATAGTTTTCCAAAGTACAATAACATTTTAATGTGTGCTTCTTTGTGTGTATTTGCATCAAGGCTGGATTACATAAGTGGTACACGTCTGTTCACATGAAAGCACATGTGTCTTTTACATAATAATTTTATCAAATAATATTTGTTGACATGAATTCAACCTTAAAACGTATGCCTCCTGAAGCTGGCCCAACTAGAAATAATTTTTTTCTTTCACCATGTTTCTTCACATTTGCATGGATGCTGCCATGCATAGCACACATACGAAGCATGAACATTTTTCCTGGATGTTTGTTACAGGAAGACTGGGTTTTCACTTCTAAACATATATAGAAATATACAATAACTTACAATAATTTTAAATATTACAAGTCCTTTAGAAGTAAGAGGAGGTGTCTAATTATCCACTTCAATTTAGGTCTCCTCTGAGTCAGCCTTCCAAGCTTTGCGTATTGTTAGCTCTGACTCTTTGCCCACTAATGAGCTCATTTCTAACCCTGGTAATATTGTGTCTGCTGTTTCACCTGGTAGCCCCCTGCTTTCTTTGTCAGAGTCTATAATTCCAAGTCAGGCTCAAACACTTATTGATCCAACCAAATTGCATATTATTTCGTGGAATGTAGCTGGACTTAGATCCAAAATATCCCTCCCAGATAGGAATGGTTTTATGGACAAATAAGACATTTGTCTCTTACAAGAAACCTGGTCTGTGGATTCTATCCATAGGCCAGGTTATCTCAACTTTTTTGCCCCTGCTATTCCTAGTCTAAGGGGAAGGGCTGCAGGGGGTTTGGTCATATGGATCCGAAACTCATTAAACAGTAAAGTCCACCAACTTAAAATTTATTCCCATGATATACTGGACATTCAGTTGGTTATTGGCAGTAACCTCTTGGTAACCATTCTTAATATTTATGTAAGTGGGCATGAAAAGAGTTTGTCTCATGAAAAAAAGTCCTCGAGCATTTTCTTGATCAATATCCCCAACAATATTTTCTTATTTTAGGGGATGATTTTAAACTTACATTTGAGCCACTGGATGACCATGATGTGCATATAAAATAGGATGAGGACACCACTTGGACAGTCCCTCTTCTAGATTTCAACCAATTCATATATGGGCTCACTCTGCAGTCCATTTATAGGCACTCCCAATTGTGAATGATATGACGGTGTTGGAAAGAACTGACAGTGATCATAATCCCTTATCAGCAACTTTTGAAGCATTTTGTGAGTGTATTCCCTCAGATATCAATCCACCTTCCTATACAAGGGAGGTTGGCTTGACAGCAGATAAACATCTGAAATGGCCCCAGATTGATGCACGTCAAGAAATCTTAGTTGCCATTCAAAAAGATCTTAACTTAGGGACTCATTACGATGGGGTAACGATCGCCACCGCCGGGCCGGCGGTGGCGACCGTTACGCCATAGTAACGTGAAATACCCCCGCCATATTATGATGGTGGTGGGTATCGCGGCGGACGCAAAGTCTGCCTGCCGCTTTTCCACCGGTCGGCAATCATTACGATTGCCGACCGGGCGGTGCTGGGCCACTAATATGGTGGCGGTGCCTAACAGGCACTGCCAGCCATATTAGGATGTGGGTGGTTGCAAGGCCTTTCCATGGCGGCGATGCCGCCATGGAAAGGCTGGTGGGGATTGGTATCGGGGGCCCGTTGTGGGCCCCCTGGGGGGGGCGTGCACTTGGGGGGTACCCATGGTACCCCCTGCAGTTCCCTGCACCAAGTGACAGGCACCGCGTGGTGCCTGCCACGTGGTGCGCGAAAATGCTGTGCATGCCCTTTTACCATTGCGGACGGTGCGGCAGCCAGCAGCACCGTCCGCAATGGTAAAAGGACAGGATGCGCCCGCCAGTATGGCGGGTGCATCCTAATTGGGCCGGTGGGACCGCCGCATGTCTGGCGGTCGGTCCCATCGCCGTTATGATGGCGGGCGGACTGATGTCCGCCCGCCATCATAATGAGCCCCTTAGTTCTCACGCAGATTATGGAGGCCCAAGAGAGTGCTCCTGACCAATTGGTCCTGATCCATGGGGCATTCTTTGAACCTATTTTATCTTTTTTTACCATCCCAAATGTAACTCACAGGAAGAATAGAAGTACAAAGCAATCATTGTACACCAAAGAATGTCGTTCAATAAGCCGTTTATTAGCGAATGCCATAAAAACAAAAGAAATTTGCAGTACTAAGGAAGGAACACAAAAAGGCTGTTTTACCAGCCAAAAGAGACTAGGATGAACAGAGGTGGAGGGCCTCTTTTGACACATGCTCTACTGGTGACCTCACCAAATTTTGGTCTTTGGTCGCACAGGGCCGCTCCAGAGCCACACAGGATCCGGCCAATAATGTGGCCGCTTCCAATTGGGTAAACTTTTTTGGCAATTTATATTCTGGTAGCCCTGTTAGCTCCACAGTATCAATAGATATCCTAGTTTCCCAGATAAACACCTGCCCTACGCCTATGTTTGAAATAGCAGATATTGTACAGTCTTTGAATGCTGTCTCGCATACTGATACTGAGGCTTGGTCTCATTATATCTTAGCCTTGGCCAATGTAATTGCAGCAGGGGCTCCTATCCCTGATTTGTGGAAACGTGCCACAGTCTTACCTATTCATAAAAAAGGCGACGGATCTGCACCATCCAATTATAGGCCAATAAGCCCTATATACTGTACTCAGAAAATGGTCATTGCCTTCTCAATAAACTACAAGACTGGATTGAGGAGTGCAACTTTCCTAGTCCACCTCAAGTCGGCTTTCGCTGCAGGGTATCAACCAATGATCAGGTTTTTCATTTTGTATTAATTTATTGGAGAATTGTTTTGAACGGTGGGGGCAGTCTTTATGTCACTTTTGTCGACTTAAAACTGGCCTTTGATTTGATTCAGCGACCCAGACCCTGGAGTGTTTTGGCTGACTTAGGAATGCTCCCTGATATTTTATCCCTTTTCATTTGTTTGCATAAAGATAACTATGTGCGCATTCGCTGGGGAGGATCAGGTTCAGCTGACGGAAAGGGTACCAGTGTGAAAAGGTGTTCGCAAGGGCTGTGTCCTGGCACCAACCCTGTTTTCACTTTTTATTATTGATATTGTTCCCTTTTTGTCCCAAGTGGAAGCAGACTTTGGCTGGTTTCAAAATTCCGATTCGTTTATTCGTGGATGACACCCTGTTGGTCTCCAAGACTCCGTCAGGGCTCCAGAAAATTTTGACCCGTTTTAATGAGTTCTGGGATGATTGGGCTTGGAGATGAATACTCTTAAAACCAAGGTGATGCTTTTTTAACCTGCATACATTTTTTAAGGGTAGCTTGCTTGCAGGGGAGTTCCCCTAGAGAAGGTTAATTCTTTTGCAAACCTGGGGGTCACATTTGCAGAGAGCATGTCCTGGCATCTCCATATCAACAAGGCAACTAGCAAGCTTAAATAGATTTCAAGTGTAATACTTAAGGATTTTTCTACATCATGCACTAAACCTATCTCTCTTGCACTTAAGATCTACGAGGCCAAGGTCCTGGGTTTAGCCCTGTATGGGGCTGAACTGTGGGGGTTTCAAAACATGATAATCTCATAAGAACCCAGAATGAATTCCTCAGGAAACTTGCATCTCTTCCAGCAAGCACCCTGTTATTCCCATTGTTTAGTGACCTGGGTGTCACTGAGGTCTCGGGCAAATTCCGCTTGCGGCGCTTATTGTATTGGAGACATGTGTGGACTACTCCTGAACTTGTCCACTATGCAGAAAGCCTAGAGGATGTTATGAAGGCCGACCAATTCAATAAAATCTCAAGGCTTACAAAAATGAAATCAGCATTGTACTTGAATGTCCCCCTTGGGCAGTGGACGCTGCAGTTTTTGGAGGGGGTACAAAAGGGGATGATGGACGGAACGCTCGAGCCAATCAAACACTCACCCCCAGTCAACTGATCTGGGTTTAATCCATCATCATTCTTTAGCTCACTCCACCACCCCAGTTCAGACATGGCCATATGCAAATCAGTCTGACCCTGTGCCTCATGGGAACAGTCCAGCCCGAACTGCCAAGCCATGTCCTCCCTGGACCGGAAACAAGCATCCTAGGACCGGTTTCTGGCATTTCAGCCATCATCAGCCAGGCTTGCTTGAATCCAGTGGCAAAGTGAGCACCTTTTCCGGTTGTGTTCCCAAACTAGGTGTCGACAGCAGGACGTGGAGATTCTGAAAGAATGAACAGGGTAGGATCACAGGTAGGGCTATAAAAAGATACAGTAGTCATGGGAGTATTAACATATTTGCTATTGCCACCCTGCCCAAGGAGGATAGCAGCAGAGACGTCCAGAAAGGCAAGGAGTTCTGGATCATTGCAAGTGTCTGGCCCAGGTTTGCTTCTATGAGATCTGGCACAGTATGGTCGACATGTACACCCAGGTATTTAAATGTGTTGAAACTGCAAATGAGTCTGGTGCAGGCGATCACTATTCTGTGGTCCTCCGGTGTGAGCCCTACGGGGAAGAGGCAGGATTAGCCCAGCTCATTCTGAGGCCTGAAAGCAATTCCATCAATTCTTTGAGGTGCTGGAGAGTTGCGTGTTTCTCTTGAAGATATAACAAAGCATCACCAGCATATAGTGAGATGATGTGCCATCTACTGGGTGCACATATCCCCCAGGCAGGTGATTTTGTGTGGGGGAACCATGCTAGTGGTTCCATAGCTAGTGAAAAGATCAGTGGGGACAGGAGGCAGCCCTGACGTGTGCCTCCGCTTATTGTCAGACAGTCCTGGATGGCCCATCCGGTCCTGACCCTGGCCAACAGATTGTTGTATAGTGTACGTATCCAGCACAAGAAGACTGGGTCCATGCCCATATGTTTGAGAATAACTAGTATATATTGCCAACTGAGGGTGTTGAATGCTTTTTGTATGTCCAGTGATACTGCTAGACATTTTGCAACAGCTGTCATGTATTCCTCCATGATGTCATACAATCGTCTGATGTTCAAGAAGGTATTTCTGTTGGGTATGAAGACATTTTGGTCGGGAAGGGACCAACAACGCCACTATAGGTAGCAGTCTGTTTGCTAGGACTTTCCAGAGTATTTTATAGTCTGTATTGAGCAGGTACAAGGGTCTATATGATTTTACATCCATGAGGTCATGTCGCTCTTTAAGGAGCACCACTATTAGTGCCTTCTTAGTAACTCTGTGAGAAGTTTTCCCGTATGTGCTTTATTATACATCTGAAATAGATTTGGCATCAAAGAGGCACCATAGGTCAATCAAAACTCAATGAGTAAGCCATCTGTTCCTGCCATTGTATTTCACGCTATATTTGAGATGGCTGTCCGTATCTCTTCTATTCTGATTGGTTCATCAGGGTCCCTCGGTTGCGGTGGGTCAAGTTTGGGTAGTGATATATCATGGATGTAATAGTTAATTTGGTCCATAGCTACTGTTGGATTGCCTGTGTATAGGATCGTCTAATAATTGTGGAAGGTAGTGGGTGTTTCGGTCTACTTGTGAAGTAAGATCTACACCCATAGGTCCTGTGATCAGGCCTATGGAGCTGCACACTGGGGGGCATAGATATCAAAGGTTTTGCATTGCCCTTGCACCACGCAAAGGGACACAGAGTGATGCAAAAACTAGAATGAGATTTTCCAAGCCATGCAAGGCCACCTTGCATGCCCCTGCATGCCTTGGTAAATCTGGAGTAACAGAAGGCAGCGCAAGTTGCTACCTTGTGCTACTCTGCCCCAAGGAGGCCTTCCATGGGTGGAGTGTGGGTGTTTCCATGCATCTACCCTTGGATTTTTGTGCATTCCTTGATTTACCATGAGTTGTAGACCTGGGAATGCATCAAAATGTAATGCCTTCCCAGGGAGGTGTATCGAGGAGAAATATGTTCATTTTTTTCTCTTTCTACATGTGATGAATTCTGCATCACACATAGAATGAGGAGAAACTATCATAGGATTGTTTTGTGCAAGAAGGTGTCCCTTCCTGCATAAAACCAAAGCTGCTGGCAACACAGGCAACGTGGTGCGAGGGTGCCTGCTTTGGTGCTAGGCAGTCAAAAGTGCACCAGTGCAAGGAGAGAGCAGGAATGTACCATATCCTGATAGTGTGGGCCTTATATTCACAGGGGTGTGTATCAAAGTTCGGTTTCCACTGGCTATAGTTCAGGCTATGTCATCCGCTAGTCTGGGAGTTAGTACCAACCCGGGCCATGAGTTTCATCCTATGTGTTGGTTCCTATGTCAGATCCCAGCATATCAAAGGGAATGTGGCTGCTGCAACACTTGTGCTACCTCTTGTGCACATTCCATAGCAGCTTGAATTTTAGTGTGTCAGTTCTCTTTTTAGCGGAATTTCCTCCTCCTATGGTATTTGTCCTCCCATCCTTGTACCATCTGGTCATCTTTTATTAGAAGTGGAATTCCCTTTGTGTGTAGCCATGCAGGAGATTATAAGAAGTGGGTTGTGTCTCCTTCCACCACTCTCAATTTAGCCGGGAAAAGAAGTGTATATTTCAAGCCCTGGAGGCGCAGCTGTCTCTTTATTGCCATGTAGGAGTTACGGTGTTGTTGCACTTGTGATGTGTAATCACACTATGCTGTGACAGTGGCGCCTTCACATTTCCATTGCCATTGGTCCTGAGAACTGTAGGATGAGATTGCAGTTCCTGTAGTTTAGGAATCGAGCGATGGCTGGGCGAGGGGATGGCCCCAGCAGTGGAGGGAACCCTGGGAAGCGGGGTGCACAGTCAATTGAGAAGAATTTATTTAGAGAACTGCCCTGTGGGACAATGTCTGTTAGCCAGTTTTCTGGGGACAGTTCCACGTTCGGTCCATAAGTGTGTTTGGGTCTTCCCAGTATGAGAACATTGCTAAATCTATAGCGGCCTTCTGCGTATCCTGCTAGTGATCAAAGCTGGGTCACCTCTGTTCGGAGGAGTCACAGTTGGGACTGCACTTCTTGGAGCGTTGGGCGCATTATGGTGATTGTTGATTATGTGTCGTCCACTTTTTCTGTTAGTTTCCTATGGTCTACCCAGAGCAGCTTACCTCTATTACAATCGTATCTATTGTTAATATTGAAAAATATGATGTCGATGTACGCCATGGTATATGTACAGATAATAACGAACTTGCATCGCTGTTGCCGAATCCACACGATATTACCTACCCAGTCAAAAATACGGGGTCAGGAGGCCCTGAGACCTAGGCCTGAAGCAACTGATTGATAGATCACAGGTGGAGTGACACATAACTCTTAGACAAACGCGCAAACAGGAAAACCCAGAACGATCCCACAGATAGGCAGTGACATCACAATGGTCTTAGGAGATTGGTCCCAATAAAACACATGAGATGCCACACTAAGGGGCTGATTACGATGGCGGACGGAAAAGCACTCCGACCGCCGTAGTTGCGGGAAAAAAACGCCTGCATGTACCGGGGCAAAACCGGCGGTCAGATTAGGATGCACTCCTCAAAAAATGCAACAGCGGCGGACGGATTCCACAAAACTCCGCCGGGAACGTTCGGAAGATCTGTAAATCCGACCGCGGTGGACGGAAATTCCACGGAAATAACCAATAAGGCTGAATGACCGCAAGTGAAGTTATGATACGATGGCGGAGCCAGCGGACCGATCAGTTGTTCCCGACCGCTGCGGTCGCGCGAAATGATGAATGGTAGAGCCGGCGGAAGGACTATTGCATTCAGACCGCTGCGGTCGCGCTGAAAGAGGAATGGCGGTCGAAAGCAACCACACAACAAGGCTACCAAGTGTGGGTGTTTTTGTGGCTCAGCCTCCAAAAACATCTGATACACCCCAATGACACATCCCCATGGCAAGAAAAAAAAACAAATCCCAGGTCAACCCAGATAACACACCTGACATGAATACTCCATTTGGACCCACCCACATAGCTGAGTATAAAACCAACCCCTTCCCTGCCCAGCATCCTTTGCATAACTCCAGAAGTGAAGGGCCAAACACCACAGCACAAAGGAGAGGCAAATCAGCACACATCACACCATCACAACCACCCACACAACACACCCCTCACACATCTCCACCACCACCTTCCCACCTGCACTTTTCACCCATTTGCACATCACACACCATGGCACAGAAAAAAATGGCAAAATTCACAGACAATGAGTTGTCAGTCATGGTAGATGAGATAATCAGAGTAGAACCACATTTGTTTGGAAGCATGGTCCAACAGACACCAGTAGCCAGAAAAAATCAAATGTGGGAACAAAGTCAATGCAGTAGGGACCACCCTGCGCACCCTGCGTGACATCAAGAGGAGGTGGCATGACCTCAAGAGCAGGGTGAAAGAGCGTTCCAACAAGAGCCATGAGCTGGCTCAGAGGACTGGCAGTGGCCCTCCCATTCCACCACTAACATTCACCGAATGGGAGGAGAAGGTGCTTGCCATACTGCATCCAGAGAGTCTCACAGGAATACCCGGGGGAGTGGAGACTGGTAAGTACCAACAAATGTCTCCCATTACCCTGCTATTTACTGTCTTGCACAACTAGAAAAGCTACACTTCCTAGACACAAATGCACTTATGTACAACACACTCTTCCCAACACATGTCTCACATATCTAACATTTCCTTCCTCTGAATCACCTCAAAGGTAGCTAGCAATATTTCCATGGGGGCATGTGTACAGGCAACCAGCACTACAACTCCCACCAGGCCCCCTTGTCCCACAGCTCAGCAGGATGGAACACTCCCCCCACCCAGAACCCTGTGGCAGCCATTTCATTGCTCACCTCAAACTCACTGGTAGGTAGCCTTCTCATGCTCTCCTGTCTCACCCCTGAGCAGGATGGAACACTCCCCCCACCCAAGAGCCACGTGTAACCTATTCCCTTTCCCTGCTCCACTTCACAGGGAGGTAGCCATCTTAACAGGGAGGGGGGTATGTGGGTAGGAAGCCAGCACTACAACTCCCACCGGGCACCCTTGTCCCACAGCAGAGCAAGATGGAGCACTCCCCCACCCAGAACCATGTGGCAGCCATTTCATTCTTCTCATCAAACTTACAGGTAGGTAGCCATCTCAACAGGGAGGGGGTATGTGGGAAGGAAGCCAGCACCACAACTCCCACCTTGCCCCCTTGTCCCACAGCAGAGCAAGATGGAGCACTCCCCACACCCAGAACCATGTGGCAGCCATTTCATTCTTCTCATCAAACATACAGGTAGGTAGCCTTCTCAACAGGGAGGGGGGTATGTGGGTAGGAAGCCAGCACTACAACTCCCACCAGGCCCCCTTGTCCCACAGCAGAGCAATATGGAGCACTCCCCACACCCAGAACCATGTGGCAGCCATTTCGTTCTTCTCATCAAACTTACAGGTAGGTAGCCATCTTAACAGGGAGGGGGGTATCTGGGTATGAAGCCAGCACTACAACTCCCACCAGGCCCCTTTGTCCCATAGCAGAGCAAGGTGGATCACTCCCCACACCCAGAACCATGTGGCAGCCATTTCATTCTTCTCATCAAACTTACAGGTAGGTAGCCTTCTCATGCTCACTTGTCTCACCCCTGAGCAGGATGGAATACTCCCCCACTCAAGAGCCATGTGTAACCTATTCCCTTCCTCTGCTCCACTTCACAGGGAGGTAGCCATCGTAACAGGGAGGGGGGTATGTGGATAGGAAGCCAGCACTACAACTCCCACCAGGCACCCTTGTCCCACAGCAGAGCAGGATGGAGCACTCCCCACACCCAGAACCATGTGGCAGCCATTTCCCTCCACTGTGTCACCTAACAGGTAGGCAGTCAGTGCATGCACCCTGCCATCCTTCTCAAAATGCATGGAGCCATCACATGTCAGCCAACTTGGCATAGATCCAAAAGTTACATCCAGTGTGCAGCCAGCGAAGCGCATGTAAATGTCACAGAAATTACACTTTGACTCACCAAGTTACATGTGAAATAAAATCAAGGCCCAATCATGCACAGCACAGAATGCAATGAGTAAGTGCCATGGTGTCAGAGCCTGAAGGCCCATATGAACACAAAACATGCATGGTCAATCTGACAAACAAACAAAAGTACATGATATGAAAGAACATTTATAACATTCCAATGGCTAGTTCTTGCTTAGCTGAAACTGATTCCATGAAGAGTAAACAAAAATGACGCATTATCAAAAGTTGATGTGTCGCAAGTTGGTAGCTGATGACATGTCCTTGTAATCACACAATCTGTATGTGGCACATGGTTTCAATTTACATGTCACACTTTAGACAAGTAATGTATGTACCTCAACATCATGTCATGATGTTCATTATCTTTCAGCCATACCAAGTGATTGCAATGTAAAATGTTTGGTGTATCAAATGTAACATCCAAAAGTCTAACACCAAGCTTGTGGAGTGCACTTAACTGACAATGTAACCTCTGTTCAACAGGAGGTCCACAAGCAACTGCAGCTGAAAACACCACCAACCAGCAGAGCTTGTCTCCCCCCCCCCCCGGAACGTGATCTCTCTGATGCAGATTCCCTACGTTTCTCGGATGAGGAGCAACAACCTGGCCCCTCAGGACTGCCAGGGCGCCCTACATCTCAGGGCCTCATTGTCCCCACCACCACCACAGCAACAACAACAGCGCTGACCCCTGCTACAACTACCTGTGCAGCAGCCACCTCCACCATCACCACAGCTGCCTGCAACACTCTCCCTGCCTCAGTGGTTACCAACACCACCACACCATCCGAGGATGCCAGAGAGAGTGTGCGGTTGCGTCGAGTCCCAACGCCACAGGTCCGTGTCAGCAAGGCAGGTGAGAGGGCAACTGGGGGACAATCACAGGAGGACACTGAGACAGAAGCTCTGGCCACCACTGCAAGAGTCCTTGGTGCATATGAACAGAACCAGGGACAGATGGGCCAGATTGTCGAAGAAATGCATGCGCTCCGCCTGCTGCTGAGGTCCATAGACACACGTATGGGCCAACTTGTGGATCTCATGGACCAGCTTGTGGGTGTTCTGAGGGACAGACATGCGGCTCAAATGACGGCTCAACCCCCCTCCAGTGGTCAGCCTGCTGATACTCCCACCACCTCAGCTGCGGCCACAGAGAGGGGGGAGCTGCAAGACAATGACTCCTCAGACACCGCTGAGCCTGCAGCAGAAGCCCCCCTTGCCAAACGCAGGAGGGGACATCCGAGAAACACCACGGGAGGATCACGTGGCAAAGCACCAACCAAAGGCAAGTCGCTGAGCCAGCCATGATGGCACTTGTGTTGCCCTTGACATTGACTTTGTTAATTATCCTAACCCACATTGCCATGTTGATGGCAGGATTTTGTTGGACTGTGTGATTACATCAATGTGGTGACTACTCTATTTGGCTCATTTACCATCACTGACAACTCATAAACTCACTTTGCACAATTTTAAAAACATTCACTTATTTTTCACAAAAACTTATTGAAAATAAACACTCTTTACACACCTATGCCTTTGTGTCAGTTCCATGTTTATCACAGTATGCACAATGTCAACTCAGATTCCAATATACCACAAGCTCTGATTGTGACGAGGCATTGATAGGGTGAAGGAACCTAGAAAGACACAAGAGAATGACATTTACTTGTCAGGTGATGCTGTAGTAGTGAGCCTCAGCAAGGCCTACCAGTGCTTAGGGGTTCACCCTTCTCTGCACAGAGTCCTCAGACACTTAGGAAGAAGTTGGCATAGAAACTGGAATAAGAAAGACAGAGGGGCATATTAGCAAGACTGGCGATAAAATTATCGCCGTTTTAGCGGCAGGAAACTGCCGCTAAAGCGGCGATAATTGGCTTGCTAATAAAGCGTTATAGAATTCCAATAGAAGCCCAGGTTAGATGTGCAGGACATCTAACCTGGGCTTCTATTGAATTCTATAACGCATATTAGCAAGCCAATTATCGCCGTTTTAGCGGCAGTTTCCTGCCGCTAAAACGGCGATAATTTTATCGCCAGTCTTGCTAATATGCCCCAGAGTTTATTAAACCTCATGAGGTGGAGCTAAATTCGCACATCACCCTTCAGTAATGCATGAAGTAGCACACTGAATGGAAGGACCATGGTCCTTTTATACCCACACAGGGGCTCAAATGAAGGCGGTACAAACACCAATGCTGGTTTTAGGTACATATAAGGTCATACAGAAAAAACACAGTCGACAAGTGGGTGGAGCTAACAGTTTCTACTTCTAGTAGACACATCCTGACATTTATAAACTCGGAACAGCTGCAAGCTCAACTGAGCATGTGCAAAGCAAAAGAGAACTAAATATAACTTGTCTCTAGGCAGATTTCAAGAGCAGTTAACAGGAAGGTAGGACAGAGCACATGGTGAGCACATGGCAGCACATGGCAACCAAAATGGCTGCCAGAAATACAAAATGGTTTCCACAAAGCGGACAATTTATCCTCTAAATACAGGCTGTCTTTAGCCAATGCTTAACTTAAGTGCTGCCAAATTACAACAATGCCATTAGAGCTAAAACACAGCGGTAGTCAACAACGTACAAAACCCATCACACATAACAATGACCAACACCATCAACATAGATATGAGGTACGTGGAAAACAATACACTGTGCCACTCACATCAGCCATTACCAGTGAGCCAACAACAGCCAGCAGTCAAAAAGCTCATCTATGCCTTGCCACTACCATCAAAGCCAACAGACAATGTCACTGTTGTACAATGTCACTTCCACTCAAGGGAAGTAGTTGTCAATGAGCTGTTGATGCAGGTCAACGCCTTCCTCTTCTCCACTATCATCATCACTGGGCATGTGTGGATTTGCAGCGGGGGGCATCTGCTGCTCATCATCAACCAAGAGCAGGGGGATCTCTTTGCGCAAGGCCAGGTTGTGGAGCATGCAGCATGCAGCTATGATCTGACACACCTTTTGGGGAGAGTAGAGTAGTGCACCACCGCTCTTGTCTAGACACCGGAATCTAGACTTCAGAAGCCCAAAAGCACGCTCCACTACACGACGTGTCCTCCCATGTGCATCATTGTAGCGGACTTCACCCGGGATCCTTGGATTCCTCAGTGGGCTCAGCAACCAAGGCCGGTTGGGATACGCAGAGTCACCTAGGTGTGAGAAACACAGACCAATTTTGTAATATAAACAGTAGCCGAGAATAGCATGTCACACATACAGCACACTACTTGACTCTGCGTACTCACCAACAAGCCATGCACGCTCCGGATGCAGATTTGCCATCAATTGTGGGGTGATGCTGTTACGCAGTATGTAGGAGTCATGTGCAGAACCCAGAAATTTGGCACAGACATGGGAGATAATCACATCCGCCTGGCATACCACTTGCACATTAATGGAATGGAAATGCTTCCTGTTACGGTAGATGTGCTCACGTGCCTGTGGTGGAACTAGGCCAACGTGTGTGCAGTCAATGGCTCCAACCACATTAGGTATGTGTCCAAGATCATAAAAATCACCCTTCACATCTGCCAATTCATGTCTCCTTGGAAAGTGGATGTAGCGGTCCTTGTAGGTCAACATTGCGGACAGGTCATCACGTAGCACCATGCTGAACATAGCTTGAGACATCCCACCGGCGATGGCCACTGTGTACTGAAATGAACCAGTGGCAAAGAAATGCAGGGCCGCCATCACCTTAACTGTTGGCGTCAAAGCAGTCAGACAGGTTCTGTGAGGCCTCAGATGGGGCTCCAACTGAGCACATAACTCTTGAAGGGTAGGGCGATTCATATGGAATTTCCTTATGATGTCCTCATCCTCCATGTTCGCCAGCACTGGGAAAGGCCGATGCACATTTGGTCGTCTCCTACATAATATGAAAGAGGACACATGTAAATTAAATTCACCAATGAGATGTGTCAAACATCTTACATATTGACTAACACAGCTCCAACATTGACAGGACTGTAACAACAGCTTAATGCACAAGTCACATGCAGAGACACCTTGATCTCATGTAGTCGTACATGTGGTCAGTATGTACATACTGACTACTTCAAAATCAGATTCAGACTATGTGAATGGTAAGTGGTACACTCCTACATCTTGTGTTACCAGCCCTGGGTGTGGGTGACACAGCACATGTGGCAAATAGCAACACTGCTGACTTCTACGTAGCTGCTGTACCTGCAACACCTTCTTGCTTTAGTCTCACAGAGCACAACTTTTTTACACAATGAGCATAGTGTGTGTAAGCTGATCAACTATCAAAATAAATACAGCAATGTACACAGTGAAATAGGCACATTGGGCCTGATTCACAGAACTAACTTACGTCAAAAACGTAAAGTTAGTACTTTTGGTATTCACAGAATACACTTACTCATTTTGGTATTCACAGAATGAACTTACTCATTTCGGTATTCACAGAAGTTAGTAGTCCTAACTTTAGGACTCCTAAATGCCTTCTGTGAATACCGAAAAGTCTTAAAGTTAGGAACTTTACTACTCCTAAACTGAGAAAAATCCTAACTTTAAGACTTTCGGTCAGTCCATTGGGTTGATTAGCCATCTTACACATTGACATGTGCACAAATATGAGACTTCATTACACACCAAATCTGTGTACATGCACACAAACATGATATGTGACATGTGAGGAAGTTTTCAATGATGAAAATTGGCAAGTGCCAATGCAATAGCACAATGTGTCCATAGGTGTGGTGGGCGTGCACCGCCACTGTGGTCACGGTCATTGGCCACAATTGAAAGATGCCGGATTGCGGTAGAGACCACCTGGCTCCCGCGGTGTGACACCGCCTATGCCAATGCCCTTGCAGCCAATGGGAACCGCCATCGCGGTAGTGCAATGCAGTTTTGAAACTCGCGGTAGGCGTGCACCGCCACCGCAGGCCCGGTCATTGGCCACAATTGAAAGATGCCAGATTGCGGAAGAGACCACCTGGCCCCCACGGTGTGACACCGCCTATGCCAATGCCATTGCAGCCTATGTGAACCGCCATCGCGGTAGTGCAATGCAGTTTTGAAACTCGCAGTAGGTGTGCACCGCCACCGCGGGCCGGTCATTGGCCACAATTGAAAGATGCCAGATTGCGGAAGACACCACCTGGCCCCCGCGGTGTGACACCGCCTATGCCAATGCCATTGCAGCCAATGGGAACCGCCATCACAGTAGTGCAATGCAGTTTTGAAACTCGCGGTAGGCGTGCACCGCCACCGTGGGTCAGGCCATTGGCCACAATTGAAAGATGCCAGATTGCGGAAGAGACCACCTGGCCCCCACGGTGTGATACTGCCTATGCCAATGCCATTGCAGCCAATGTGAACCCCCATCACGGTAGTGCAATGCAGTTTTGAAACTCGCGGTAGGCGTGCACCGCCACCGCGGGGCCGGTCATTGGCCACAATTGAAAGATGCCAGATTGCGGAAGAGACCAACGGGCCCCCGCAGTATGACACTGCCTATGCCAATGCCATTGCAGCCAATGGGAACCGCAATAGCAGTAGTGCAATGCAGTTTCGAAACTCGCTGTAGGCGTGCACCGCCACCGCAGTCACAGTCATTGGACACAATTGAAAGATGCAAACCAGGCAGACCAATAGCAACAGCAGAGAACCACTGAAACAACCCTGGGGCCTATAAATGTCTGTGAGAGAGCCACACATGTCACTTGCATTCAGACACTGCTGCCTGCAATTCATCAACACCAACTGCTGCTGTACCTGTACTCTGGACCCAGTGATGGTGCGAACAGAGAACATCAGGGCCCGTCCCTTCACCGCAGAGGAGCTGGAGGTCCTGGTGGACGAGGTCCTTGCACAGTATGGGAGGCTATATGGTGCTCCAGATGTACTGGTAAGTGTCTGAGTAAAAGTTTGAGAGTGCTTAGAAGGCTCACATGATGTTACTGTACAGTAGTATGTGGATGTGAGTGCAAGCCAATGTGCATGCATCAATATTTTGCCAACAGCATGCTCCATACATGACCTAGTACTAATTGCACTTGAGTATGTGGGGAGGATGGCAACATGGACACTTGTCCAGCTCTTCTTAAGCCAAAATGTACATATGTTGTTCTGAGACTGTGTAATGTAAATGTGTGAGACACTGCCTAGCATGCTGACTTCATGTCAATGGGGTGTGTAGCCTTATTTCCACAGATCCCTGACTGCATTTAAGGATGAGAATGACATACTGTGGTCTGGCAGTTACCCAGTTACCCTGCTGGTTTGAGAGACTCGAAATCTGAACACACATTCCCTGTGCTATGTGATGTCCTAGTCCATTGAGAGTTCATATGCTCATTTGAGACATTACAAATGTAGCTTGGCCAGAGGGTACTGAATAATGTTTGCACCTTTTTAAAAATGACCCTATGGAGATGTGTCCATTCTGCACAGGAGTACACTGCCTGGGTCTATCACTCTTGGGGGTAATTCTCCTATGACACATCAGCTAAATGTGAGTTGAACATGTCATCCTACTATTGATTCCATAATGTGTAGAGTCATGCATGTGTATGCACTGTTTCTCCATTCATATTGTACATGCATGTGATTTCTGTGATGGGCCACGTTTATCCTCAGTGTAAGGCCCTCTGGCCTGCACAGAAACTGCCCAATGTTACAAGGACTCATCACCAAAAGGACTGAGTGAAACAAATGTGTTGTCCACAACCCTATTTCTCAATGAGCCATCATAGGCCTGAGGATTGCACAAGACAGGACTCCACCTTGTGAGAAGAGTGTGAGATTGTAAGATCAGGGCCCTCAATGTGACCATCATGACACATGTAGCTAGGCAATTGTCAAGGACATTAAGGGGCGTGTGGTGTAGGGGCAATGTTTACATTGGTTTCTGTGCTGCCACTCTGCATGTGTATGGGATGGGCATGTAGTGTGTCCATCATCATATATGTAACCATTGCAATGATATTGTTTGCTCCAAGTGTACTATGTGACATGCTGTATGGGCTCTGCTCTCCATTGATGTGTTAGTGTGCTATGTATTTTCAAGCTCATGTACTGTCACACAGTGGTACACAACACAGTGTCACAGAAACCTCCTCTTCTTGTCTCCCATGCCTGCAGCTTAAGGTCCCTCAGTGTAAGGCCATATGGAGGGCCATTGCACGCAAGGTGCGGTCTCTGGGTGTCTCCAACCGATGTCATACGCACTGCCACAAGAGGTGGGATGACATCTGCCGCCTGAGCAAAAACATCGCTGAGATGACGCTGGGGGTGCTCCCTCGAAGTGGCAGGTTGGCTCGCCGGAGCATGACACCACTAATGGCCCGCATCTTGGCAGTGACACAGCCAGAGCTGGATGGACGCTTGAGAGCCCATCAGCAGCAAGTTGGGGGTGAGTATTGTGCAAAGTGTGACTTTGCGTATGAGTGACTGCACGAATCCCAGCCCTGAGCCTGTGCGGACCTCTCTGATGTCTCTAGTGTGATGCAATGGCTTCTAAGTGGCCTCAGTGTTGAGTGCAGCTGTTCTGCATTCGTACAACATTTTGTTTATCATGTGTTAAAACCCATGACCCTTGTCACATAAAATCAGCTTGGCATTTTTTCATCTCACATTGTATAAATGTTGTTTGAACTGAGACCTTCCTACACAGGATAATCCATTGTGTGCAGTGGGTAGCCCAGTACACTTGTCAGGCTTGTGTGCGCTGTGTGGCTAGCTCAATAGTGTGCTCTTGTGATGATGTGTCAGTGGCTACAGGCATGCACAGATGTGGACTCAGGGAGCAGTGAGTTGTTAAGGGTCACACCTGTCCCATGGGTCCCTTTTTCACAATTTTATACAGGACAGCACCATTGTGAAGTATACTAGCCCAATATCAGCAGCATGGCATGACATGATGTAATTACCTGCCATAGTGACAGCAAGTGCACACAGGTGCTGATGGGGTAGATGGTGATGATTGCAGTGATGCATTGGCTAAATTACCTGTGCCATTTGTGCACATGGCAACATGACTGGGATGGTTAGACTCTGTGACTTAACTGCAATGTAGCTAAATCTGACTATTGCAAGATTGTTTTGGCACTATGGCTTAACATGGTTGGATGTGATCAGTGGTTATGTCAAATTGTGATGTGACTGATGTGTTGTACAGTATTTTGAAGGATGATTATGAGCAAAGGTTACTCAGCTTGTCAGTCCTCAGTATGTGTGCATTGTGGAGGGGTGTCCTGGTGCATCAGTGCTTGGTGAAGTTGTGGCTAATGCTTGTAATCAGTGTGTGAATCTTTGGCACATTGATGTGTCCTCAATGTCATCAGTCAGCACAACGTATGGATGTCATATGCCAGACCCTAGGGTTTGTCTCACATTAGCTGTCCTAATGGAGTCCACCTACTTCATCATCAACAGAAGACACAATCCTGCCTTGAATCAATGAGGGCCTATCAGGGACTTGTGGACATGTTGGTATGTGACATGTCACAACCTATGGAGGCCTTGCATTAATTTCCCCTTCTCATGCTATTGTGCATTTTGTTTGTGACTGCATTGTTAAATGGTGCGCATTGTCACTTTGTTAACAAATAAGATGTGGCCTTGTGACATATGCTGCAGTGTGAGTGTCAGAGACATCAACTGTCAGTGAACAGCAGTGAGCATCATGTTAGTGTGCATTCCTAGATGTGTGCAAATAACTTGTAACATCTACACAGCTGCCACCAATGTACAACTGTAGTTGTACTTCAAGGCCCTACATGGTGAATGTCAGGAGCTGGTTGCCCTTGCAAAAGGACATATTGGACTTTGTATCTGTGGTCTTCCATGAAATATACTCCATCTGTGACTGAGACAACATGTTTTGATGTATAGTTATCTCACATACAGGCACATAGGTGTGCATACAGAAAGTTTTATGTGTGTTTACAGGGAGGCACAAGCCCAGGTATTTGGCTGTGTCAACGCAACATGGAGCATGACTATCAACTATGCATGTTTCCATGCATCATCTGATGATTGCATAAATGTGTCATATGCAGAAAGTACATGGACTAGTTAAACATGGTAGATTCATTTTCCATTTTGTAATTTTGATTGCATATGATGTTTGTGAGTCTGGCACTATACTGAACCTATGTTTCTGTCTCTTGCAGCATCTACCGAGGGCACGGGAGGACGGGGGCCCCACAGCGTTGGGGAAGCTACTGGCACGACTGGTACACAGGAGTTCAGTGACACTGAGGGGACCAGCACCTCGGAGGGGGACAGGAGTGCCCTGGTGGATTCACGGCCGGAAACACCAACCTCCACATCCTCCCAGTCCAGTGGTGACTCCTAGATGTTGGGGGGCACCGGAAGTTCCAGATTTCCCTCTTCTTCCACCTCACCTCGTCCAGTGCCCACCCTCCCGGATGCTCCCTCAAGTGCTGTCCGTGCCCGCAGCCCTAAGAAGGGTAGAGTCTCCTTCCCCCAGGCACCGCTGCCCCAGCCCCTGTCTCCCCTGCTGCCCTCAGTGGGGAGGCCGTAGAAATTTTGCGCCAGGTGTGTGAGGGTCGGACTGCTCTCCTGAATGCCCTCCAGGATCATGGCAACAAGTTGTCCCAGGTTGTTGCGTTCATGGAGGGCATTCCTTCAGACGTGGGTGGCCTACACAGAACTGTCCAGTCTTTGTCCTCCACAGTAACGGCAGCCATTCAGCAGTCCCAAGCTCCCAGTCCAGCTCCTGTCCCTTCAGCGACCACCCTGCCAGTGGCCCCACCTGACGAGAGTACACACATGCCAGAGCCCTCAGGCACCCAGTCATCCACACGCAGCACACAGCAGCAGCAGTCTAAGCGTACCAGACACCATACACCATCACCACAACCCAAAACGAGCACACATGACAGCAAAACAAAAAGCCCATCACAGGACACTCAGGGACATAGGGCATAGAAGCATACATCCACATTACATTCCTCCAAATCATCACCATCCAAGGGCACTCCCATCCCCACACCTGATCCCAAAGACACACAAACACTTCCCTGTCTGCTGTGAACCTGGTGCCTGCCACAAATAAGTCAAAAGACCTTCCAAAGGCAGATTCACCCAAAACTTCAACTCCCACCCACACCCCTGTGAAGCAGGGACAAGAGAGCAAAGTGGGGGGGTTTACCTCAGAAACAGGGGATGCAGGGGAAAAGGCAAGGCCACACCCAGCGTACCACCAGGTCCAGCAAATCCCCATGGGGAGAGCCACTTGCACCTGCTACACCTTTGGGGAAGAGTGAGGCTGTTGTGCCCACCTCGCTTCCCACTATGGCCAAGACCCTTGTGGGATATCGGATCCCCAAACAGTTGAGACCCAGCCCGCAACATTCACTCTCAGCCACTGAGCCCCCACACAGCATGTCACCACCTCCACGTGCCACCACTCCACCCGGGCCAAGCAGCCCTCAGGCTCCCACATCCACGGATCCCTCTACCTCAGCCAGTTCTCTCCCTCCCAGGTCCAGTCCTCCAACTGGCCCTGACAATCAGCCCCCTCCTAGTTCAACTTCAAGCCAAATTTGAAGCCAAGTCCCCCTCCCCACACCATTTCTCCCACAGCGGTGCCTGGACTGCCCATTCAAAACCCCTGACCTGTGGTGATTCCCATGGCAGTGGACTGTGTTACCCATTTCATGTGCAAGTTCTCATGCACACATGTGCGGACTAGAAATGTGGACTGGCTAATGGCCTTGATGTTTTGCACTTTTGATCCCTATCCAGAGATAATGTAATAAAGACTGTTACTCATGTTGTGTGCTTTGTTGCTGCCCTTGCTAATGAAAAAGTGCAATGTATGTGTATATGTTCATGTGACACATGCTCTGTATGCCACATTCACATTGGCAATTACTTGATTTTCTTTTGCAGAGGTTGTCAGAGATTGCAGGCACATTTGTGCTTCTTGGCTCAGAGGCTTGAGGGTGCAATGATGGTTGTCTGTGATGATGTCCTCTTATCCTAATCATTCTATTGTCAGGTCTCCAATTTTGTACACATGTCATATTCGGATGCTGTACCACAACAGAAGTGAATTCTAGCCACAGGATAACTTGCGTGGTGGACAGGGTCCGTCATATCTGTGGGATCTCTCTTGATGTGTGAACAGCAGTGTAGATGTGTAGTCATCTTGTGTAGGCCTGGGTTCATAGTCACATGGGTACATTAGAATGTGTGCACTTGAGTAGTCATACAGTGTGATTGGCCTGTCTTTGTCAGAAGTGTTGATGTGTATGTGTCCCTGAACATGACATCTACACACATGTATGATCCAGGTAATGAGTGCCTTTTTGTTTACATTCTCAGCTATGTGCTTTAGATTGTGGGCACATGTAGGAGTTGTTTGTTGAGCATTGTGCAGTGTGTCAGTGTGACCTTGCAATCCTGGGGTACACCTACTTGTTGTCGGTGTCAGTTGTGAGTATGCAGAGTGTGTCACTGCAATGTCTGTGTTGTGTTTTGTTGATCTGCCATGGCTCTTGTTTATGTTTGTGCTCACTGTGCTGACCTGCTCAGGCAAACTGACATTATATGTGACTTTTCTCATACATTGCTGTCAATTGACACATTTTTGGCACAAGTACGTGGTATGGAGAGTCATACCATCCCCTATAGGGGCATTTGATGCCTACACATTGTGAGTTACTCCTCTATGAGTTTTTGCACTGTACACTCCTCACCTGTCCAATAGTAATGTACACACCACTTCAGTCTAATATCTTCCACCCCATGCCTCGCCAGTGTGTGACCCTCCCCACCACTTCATAGTGTGACACTGTACTGTGGGAGGATGATCTGTGTCCAGGACCTATGTGTTTTCCTGAGCTGTGCAGCAGTAGGTGATAGCTAAAGTGTATGTCTGTTTGCTGAGGTACTGCTACCCTTCCTGAGTGTGATGTGATCTGTGGCCTGATTTGTGGTGTGTAAGTTCATGGTGGAGCACTCAGACATGTGTGATACTGGTTTTGTTGGTGTTCACACACTGCTTACTGTGCATGCACTGCTGTCAGTGTATGTTGCCTTGTCCTTGCCAGTCCACCTGATGTCCAGCTGAGTTTGCTATGTGATGATTTTGTATGTGCATATGTTGTGTTTTTGTTGTTGATGGATGCAGTCTTTGGCCTGCGTTGGCTCTTTCTACTGACAGGTCCATGTGTGTGTAATGTTATATTTGCCTGACATTGTGTGTGAGGAGTTTGTGCATTGTAATACATTCAGAAGTGTGTTGAATGTGTAGTAAGCATTTCTTGTGTGAATGTCACATGCAGCAATGTGGAGTCTTGTTAATGAGCTTGTTTTGAGTGCACAATAGTGCTATGTCCTCCTATGTTTGACCTGTCACTTGTCAGGAGTGTGCATGTGCATGCTTGTGCTACACATGAACAGCATGCTCACTTGGTAACTGGTGTAGTGTGTGTCTGTGTTAGCAGATTTGTTGTATTGATCACAGTTAGTGTTCATGATTGGCATTTGATAATGCATTTTCTGATTGGGTTGGGGGATGGTGTCTGTGCAGTTGGCCAGAGTGAAAATGTTGTGTATTCCTGTGCTGTCTAGAGTCACATTTCCTATCCACTGTTTGCCTGCATATGGCTGAGCTTGTTGGACTTCTTTGGATGTTGTTTGTGAGACATGTGTTTGGCAATTGGATTTGGATCAGCACTGGTTCAGACATCCCTGAGTGGGATTCTGACATTTGTAGATACACACCAGGGTGTGTGAATGGTTATCAGGAAACTCACAGGACCTTATTTGCACCTTTATCTGTGTTTCCCACAGGTGTTGAGTAGTGAAGGTGTGAGATGGGTAGATGAGGGGTATGTGTGAAGGTCATACTTGGGTTTGACAGTCAAGGAGTGTGGCAATGAGCCATGAGTGTTGTGCTGGTGGCATACACATGTCAAGGTAGTTGACACAGATGTGGGGCTGGTCACTGTATGGCTTATGACAGTTCCTATCATTTCTGGGCCAATGTATAGCTTGCATTGCTGTATGACAGGGATATTGCACAGATGTTACTTTAGTTCAATTTCAATCACTGTGCCACCCATGTCTGATTTGATGGCCTAGGTGTAGTGTGATATGTTGCTCCTCTTGCATGTCATGTACAAATGCTGTTCTGGGTTTCTCCATGTTTTTCCTGCACTGGGCACTCCACTTTAGGCTAGTCTATTTATTGTCATACATTGCTGCTGACTTATGATATGTCTATGAGGCTACATTTCAGTGTGTGAGCTGTCTGAGGGCCTTGACATGCAGTGTGCACAGTTCCATGGTTGTTAATCTGCACAATGACTCTTCATTTCTTCAATTACTCACTTTGATTCACATGAGTGGAAGGCAGGTGTGAGGATGAGGGCTGTCCTGAGTGTCAGGTCAGAGTTTCCTGCTGTCAAGATGGACTCTTCCTGACACTCTGGCATTCATTCACTACTTAGTAGTTGGTGCTCCCTTTGTTGAGGTGGAGTGATGGTCTGTGGGTGTTCTGTGAGTTGGGAGTGTAGTCAGTATTGTTGATGTACTGGACATACTCACATGGTATCATTAATTTCAGCAGTGTACTTGTGAGTGAAATGCACAGTGGTGCTTACTTTGAGTTTTCTGTTTGAGTCAGAAATGTTGTTCTGTGTTGCATGGTATGGGCTGTCATTGTGTGATATGGTCTGCCATTGTATGTGATGGGCCTATCAATGTCTGCTTGGGGGCTGTGCTGATGTGTGATTGTGTGGCAGTGGTGTGTAATATGCTGTGTCATCTACCTGGGCTCACTGACTCATTCCAAAACCTTGTTGGCCTACTGTGAAGTACACATACACACCCTACTTGTTCTGCCCTCATCTGTTCCACATTGTATGTGGACTGACCTTTATTTGTGTGCAATGTTGACTATAGTCATTTTTGAGGGACTCTTGCCTCACCCCACACTCATGTTCCTATTCAGTTGCTGGTGATCTTAATGAGATGTCACTGTGGACAGGGTCCCTGCACATGACGTCTTGCTGCAGATATGTTGTGCAGAGTGGTGCTTATTTTGTGTTACATGTGGTGTGGGTCTTGCTTGTCTGTGACAATGTCCTGGACTCCTACTACATTGTGGGCAGGTTTTCCCGCGGCTTCACCACTGCGGTGACATGACCACCACGACTGGGCTAGTTGCAGTGATTTCTATGGTGATGGGTGACCCTGATGCAGAGGTGTCAATTTGTGACATGCAGGACATGTGTACTTACACTGGGGGGTATGTTCCTGTCTCCACCAGGGTGTCTGATGTAGACAGGACAAGTATTTCAGCACAACAGTTGTGGTTGTTTGCGGGGATGTGTTGTTGACTTACCTGCGGTGTTGACCGCAACAGCGTCTTATCTGCTGGTAATGGATGAGGTACAGCAGCGGACGGGCTTGTAGAGCTAGATCCGCCAGGAACGTGTGGAGGTGCCTCGGATTCGAGTTTGTATCTCTGCAGTTGTACTTCCGCCGTCTCCTAGTGGCTGGTTTGTCCGCTGCGTTCTAATGGGCTGTTTGAGTCATCGGGATTTGTCCGGCGGTCGTCACGTCATTCCGCACGGAGGTCTTTCTCTATTGGCTCCATCTGCCACCGTTGCGGAAGGAAAATTCTTGCGGATCTGGAAACACCGCGACGGACGGGAAATGTGCTATCTTTGCCCATTGTAATATGGTGGACGCGAGGACCGCCGCAGGAGTAAGTAAATGGACGTTTTCCGCCAGCACCGCAGAGGTGCCTAGGACCGCCATCGTAATCGGCCCCTAAGTGAGGAACACTCAGCCAATCAGAACTCAGTATGCATACTACACACAGTGATCATGCACTCCCCATGTCAGACATCTGGACACATACCCACTGGCCCCACAATGTGTCCACGCAAGTTCGAGACCCACCTGCGCTTCTTATCAAATGACCAGATTTATGCCCGTAACTAGACCCCGATTCCTGTTCTAAGAGAATGTACAGATCACTTTATTGCTTTATAACACTTTGTGAAATGGATAAAATGACAGTTAAAACCAATGTACTTTGAGACAGTCTTCAGACTCCGACCCTGTTGCTTGTTCTCCCGGCCGCTGCATTTAATGAAAGCAACTTTTCCTGTTTTGCCAAACACCTCTTGTCTTTTAATTTTTCAAGGTAAATTCACATTTGAGTAACACTATCTTTGCTTCCATTGAGGATTTAGTGTCCAGGATTGCTTGTAGTAGCTTCTCAAATTGTTCTGAGTACTTTTCTAGAGTGAACTCCAATTGGCTCAGTGACCCTCTGTCAATGTTGTGGTTTCTGTTAGCAGGTCCACAATGTTTCTTGTCGGACTGGAGGGCACCTTTCCAGGCTTGGGTTTCATCATGGCTGGGCCCTATGGTAATTTCGTGTGGCCAATTAACATCTGGTGGCAGGCAGGGATCTGTTAATATATCCTATTCTCTCTGTGTCTTGTTTTTTTGGGGGGCACCTCTTCCTGTGATGTCCAAGCCAGTTTGTGGGGCAGTTATGTGCCAGCTATCAGCCACTTATGGCAGAGGGCACCTTGTGGTCTTAGTCCATGTCGGCCGTGTGCCACACCCCACCCAATGCTGACCATTCCTCTATGGTGGGGGAAATGTGAGGGGACAGAGGTGGTGTGCAGACCTGGGGTGCCCTAGTGTGCATGGAATAGACAGGTAGTCAGCCCACACTTCACAGTGTCAGGTGCTCCTCAATATTTTGGGGGTCATATCGGTAAGGATGAGTGAAGGGGTCAAGGTACAGCATCACAGCCCCAGGCTATTCTCAGTAGTTATTGGGCAGTTTTGGTGTCTCCACTTAGTGCACATGGTCGAGTCTTCAGGTGGTATCCTCACTGCTCGTGGAGGGAGAATAGAGTATCACCAGTTTATGTTGCGGGCTTAGATACCTGGTTGCAGCCCAGGCCCCTAAACACAGAGCCTTATGGGTTGGACCTTGAGGGATCCCTAAGAAATTTGCTGGACCACTCATAGCATCTTGTGACCGGAGGGGGGACAGGAGGCTGTAGGTGTTTTCGGGCATGTCTGGGCACCAGGTGGGAGGCTCTGTTGAGGGCAGTGCACCTGCACTTTTAGGTATGCTGTCCCCAGAAGCCTCTGTAGCCGCACGCTCACCATCCACCCTTGATGCTATTGTACAGTGGTTGAGCAGAAATACACACAATACTTAACACTCACAGGCACAATCACAAAAAATTCATCCTAAATCACAACACACTCTCCAGACCACCAAAACAACTCCTCACACTACAAGAACTGAAACTCCAAACAAAAAAATGACAGTGCCCTTAGCATCATTCAAGTAGCATTTTGCCATTTTGTGATGTATTGTGTGACTTTTCCTACGTACAGCCACACAAAATGCAGATGCTTGATAGTGTGTTGTAAAAGGTCACAAACTTTCACGCAAATATAAAGTAAAATCAGACAATCATGTACATTATTTACATTGCAATTTCTACATGTAGAGCTACATATGCATTACATAGGTAAGCCTTGATGTAGGTGTACAGTACTAGCCTAATGTACTTTATAAGTACATAATAGAAAACTCTAATGTAAATTTGATTTCTATTCTTAAAAACAGTCATCAATTTTTATTTTACAAACAAATATAACTAAATACATTGAAATTAGATAACTTGTAAACTAAATGTCATACTATTTCTAAATTATATTTTTTTTATTTAAAAATCCAATATACATGAAGCCATTGCAAATGTTCCTTGGAGTGCTGTTCTAGTTCCAGTCCTTCATGTCTACTAACATGTCTGAAGCAGTAGGTGCATTTGTTCTGTAGTTCCACAGGTCCTGATTTTTTTAATGAAAAAAGGTGTGTTGGTGTGACATTTTTATGCCGGACACTAGCTTGTGGGTGGGGGTGACTTCTGGACCATACATAATTAATGGACCTAAAAATTCAAAGGGTAACTGTACCCACTTAGCCATCAGTTACTGTGTTCCTTACTGTTAACAATACAACAGTGGCCATCAATCACTAAATCAAAAACATCGAAACACTTCAACCCTTGTGCTGAGCCTGTGTGCCTACACAGAGGTGTGACTAGGGTAATGATCAGCCCCACCTCTGTGGTGAGTCTAAAAACAATTCTGGGGATAGCTTTAACCCCACTAGTTTATTTGGCTGCATGAGTGTGATCAGAAAGGAAGGTCCCTGTTCAGGTGACATCGGACATGTGCTTGTGGGAGAGGAGGGCCCCTTTGTCAAAAAGAAAGTGCCTGCCCATAGGCCAACCGGTCTTCCTGCAGGAGAAAGTAAACCAGCGCTACACCCCATTTTCTCTTTTCTGTGAGCAGTTAAAACACCGAATCCGGACAAATCATCTGCTGGTTGACAGTTGGAAGACTAATGTAAATTATCCTCAAGGAGCTTCAGGCATAGAGAAGTTAAATGCATAAAAAAAACTGTTACATTCATACCTATCACAGAGTAGAGTTCAACATTAGGTTGATTTTTTTAATACATATTGAAAATAGAATTTTCATGTTTTGTGCAGTTGGTTTGTAGGCATACTATTGAGAAAGTACATTCAATATAGCATCCTAGTCCTTTTCAATGCACCAGACATACCTCCTACAGGGAAAATATATTCTGGGTGCTAATCATTGTAATTACATATTATTGTTGACTTCCTACATGTCCTACTTTGAAATATAATGCACCTTCACCTGTGAGCTACATGACCTACATAGGAGTCATTTATTCATTATTTAGAGGACGTTTTTCATAGTAAAAAAAAACCATTTTGACGGGTGTTGCTCCAGTTCTAATACGCCAACAGCTAGGCTGCAGTGGTATGGTTGGAGCTGGAGTAATGTTTGTCTTGTCACACTATTGGATTGCAAAGTAGTGTTGCCTTCCATATATTAGATTTAACTGGTGATGCTATGTGTATTTTGTAGGAGACCAAATACTGTGGCCTTATCTCAAAATGTATTATGCTGATTAAAAATGAGAGAGGATAAACATGTTTTGGAGGGCAGCGCACCTGCACTGATGCCTAGATAGCAGTGTCCAACTGCACAGAGGGCAATGAGACACTTCCTTCCAGGTAAAGTAATGTTTGATAGGATTGTATAGTCACAAAATAATGGTACCTTCACATACAGTATTTGAAGGTCAATTCTAAATTTAAGACTGACAATAGAGTTACCATGACCTTCATGCAGAATTATGTCTTTGTATATTTCCTATTTCAAAATTTTGTAATATCGATTTCATTATTTTGATGTAGATAACTAAGGAGCTGATTAGGATGGCAGGCGGACTTACGTCCGTCCGCCACCCTATCGGGAATCGGGACCGCCCGACAGGATGTTGGAGGTCCCGACATAGGCATTACAATGCGACCGCTACCATGGTAGTCGTAATGCCTATACTTTGTATTGTAAAAAGAACAATTGATGGACAGAATGCAGAACAATGTCATACATTCACCCTAGTACAGAGATCTGGGCCTAAATCCATCGTTTTTTTGCTCCCCATGCCATTCCAGTTTGAACCCAGCCATATGCAAATCAGTCTTGACCCTGCGCCCAATGGAAACAGTCCAGCCCGAACTGCCAGGCCAGATCCTCCATGGACTGGAAACAAGAATCCTAGAACCGGTTTCGGTGTTTCACCCCTCATCAGCCAGGATAGCTTGACTCCAGTGGCATAGAGAGCACAGGCTCACTGTGCCACTGGATTCAAGCTATCCTGGCTGATGAGGGGTCAAACCCCAAAACCGGTCCTAGGATGCTTGTTTCTGGTCCAGGGAGGACCTGGATTGGCAGTTCGGGCTGGACTGTTCCCATGAGGCACAGAGTCAAGGCTGATTTGCATATGCCAGGTCTAAACTGGGGTGGCATGGTGAGCAAAAGAATGATGGATTTAACCCAGATCTCTTAACTGGGGGTGAGTGTTTTGATTTGTTCTGCATTCCGTCCATCAATTGAGTGTCTTATACTTTGTATTGTGGCGGTGCTGCTGGCTGCAGCACCCGCTTCAATGCAAAATAGGTACACTGCACTCATACCTGCACTATGTGGCAGGAACCACGCAGTGCCTGCCACATGGTGCAGGGCCCTTTTGGTGGGCACCATAGGTGCCCCCCAGGGCCCACATCGCAGGGCCAAGGGGAAGAGGGGTCCGCTACGGACCCCAAATTCCCTTTCCACCAGCCTTTTCATGTCAGGTTAACTGCCTTGAAAAGGCGGGCGGCAAGGGACATTGTAATCCCTACGACGGTGCCTGGCAGGCACTGCCACCATGGTAGGGACTACAACCCTCTCCGCCGCACCGGCGGGCTCAAGAAGCCCGTCGGATGCATGGAGGTTGGTCTCTCCGACCACCAACACACCGCCCGCCATCCTAATGTGGCGGGCGGTGATTCAGTCACGGATGGTGGTGGGACCATCACTGACTGGCTGTCAGTGGCGGTCTCACCACCATCATAATAGGGCCCTAAGTGAGCAGGCAGATGAAAACAACAAAAAATTGTAATAGATAACAAAGACTGATACAGTACCATATTCTTTGGAACATTAATTGATCTTTCAAGTATGTTTTATTGTGTATTGTGGAACCAATGTATATAATACATTGACTCATGTTAGAACCTTATAACATTTGATAAACATTAAAATGATGTCAATAATTTTTAAATGTGTTCATGTAAGTTTCTAAAAAATCTTTTTCAGCTCAAGGTGGAGCACAGGGTGAATACATTCTGATTTACATTACAGGTGTTGAAAAATGGCGGTGTTCAGAAAATAATTGTCTATTGATATACAGTACCTTAGGCCAAGCTAGATTAATGTACAAATGCAAAACATGATGAGCCACATCAACTATCCCTCTCCAAAAGTCTTCCTTTTTTAGGTCGAGCCTGGGCAGCGCATGCATTGCTCTGCGAGGCATGCTGTATTCAGGCATGGACTTGAAGCTCCGCCCACTCTCCGCCCCTATTTTGAATTGGCTTGTGTCATTGTCCTTTGGAATCTGTGGCTTTTCATTGGTCAATAGGCTTAGTAGTTCCTCCTTAGTACCCTCTTGTCTCATTTTGTAACCTCCAATGAGGACACCCCCTGTTACATGTGCTGTTACTCGGTAGGCTTTAATTACAGCATCCGAGAACTATTTGCTTAAATGGTTTTCTCCTGCCTGCTGTTGCAGGCAGGACACATGCTCCTCCATTGTTTTTTTTTTTTTTTTCCATTTCATAGCATGGCATGCTCATACAGTGGCAGCCGTGCCTTTGGTTTATTTCTGGTACCGAACGCGTCTGCATGTTTTGTTTAGCATATTTAAACTTCCCCATGCCGCACTTTCACTTTAATGGCGGCCGCGCCCCATTCCTTAGACGAGCCGCATCTAAGAAAAGGGGTGTGGGCGCCATTAAAGTGAAACCACAGATGGGACACTTTTATAAAAAAAAACATTTTGTTTGTCAAGTTGAGAAACAGATTCTTCTTTTTGGAAAAGAGCCCCATAACTCTCTTTCAGTTTAATGGCGCCTGTGCCCCTTTCTTTAGACACAGCTCATCTAAGGAAAAGGGCGCAGCCGACATTAAAGTGAAAGCACTGCATAGGCGCTTTTACAAACAAGCATTTGCAATTCAATAGGTGTCGCATTTACTAGAGACCTATTGCATTGCAAATGCTTGTTGGATAATGGTAATCGGGAGGTGACATACAATACCTCTTTTATTTTGTCACCTCAGAAATCAAAATGTCATTTTTCTTCAGTGAAATTCACCTTTTTCTTTCTGCTACCATCCTGCACAGGGCCTTCATGGAAAATATCCTCCTGGATAGTAGCATCTTTCTTCTTTGCATGGTGAAAGTGCAGAAACGTTGAATGAGATTTGCATTGTTTTTAAAGGGGAAGTGACGCAAAAGCATCTAGGGTTATGCAAGTCTGGTTTGTGGCATTTAAGGAGGAATTGTCGCACGGCTCCTTGCTCTACCATGCATAGTTTTGCGTCATAGTGCTACGCTTTGTTATATGGCACTTCCCTGGTTCAAAAAAGTTGCGTAAAGCAGCACACCTTTTTCTTGCACATCACAGTTTTGCATAATGTTTTGTAAATCTGGGCTGTAATGACACAGTCTGTGTATGAGATACAAAGCTCAGCTGCAAACTGTTTTCAATTAGTTTCAAAGAAAGTGGCAGAAAAGAATGTCATCAAGTTAACTGTTTCTCAAAATGTGTTTCACTTGCTTAATGTATTATATAGTTGGTGTATTATACAATACATTTGAAATTGAAAACGTGTATCAATTGATCATGGCTCAATTCTCTCTTCTTAAAAAATACAAATGTTGTGAGATTAAAATTATTTTAAGCCATTTTGACTTAATTCCCAAATTTCTAGCAAATGTTCAGATATCCACTGAATAGAATGGCGAATCAGTGGGCTCTAACTCTGTTTGAACATTCCCATATTCTTTCTGCTGCTGTCGCTGAATGACATTTGATGCATACACCACTCTCACTGGTCCCATCAAACAGTGATGGCTGTCAATACAGGTTGTGGCATGGCCAAAGGGCTATAGAATTACTTTTTAGCAATGACGACTTCCAGTGATGTCACGGCCAATTTCACTTTTGCTACCACAGCTTCATATGTCACAGACTGACAGTATGAGGAGGAGTCACACTCATTGAGGTTAGTGACTCCTGCTCACACCCTCATTGTATGTCAACGGAAACCACTGGAGGAACACAAAGATCAGCATAAACTCTGGAAAGCCCATGATACTCCCATAAACATGGTCCTCCGATCGACTGTGGACCATATTCCGCTCTTCTGCAAATTCTGCTGTCACAGACATGGGCCCTCATTATGCTTGTCCCGGTGAAAACATGTGTTTGTGCAGGGATCAGAATTACAAGTTATATAATAATGATCACACTTTTGCAGTTTTCCCCTGATACATTCTGGAAATTTATCAGACAGAAGGTCAAGAAAAAGCAGGGGCGGATCCTCCACTAGGGCGGAGGAGCGTCGCTCCACTGCTTTCTCGAAGTATGAGAAAGCCAAAACAACAGAACTTTTAGTTATTACCATTTTATGTTTGCTTTGCGCATTATGGGCGGGCGGGTGGGTGGGGCTGCTCTGCTCTTTGAGCAGGGCAGGAGAGGAGTGGCTTGCCCACTTCTGAGTGAGCAAAGACTGTTTGTTTGGGCCTCTCGGGCTGCCCAAACCAGTCATGCGCACTCTGCTGTTTTCCCATGGAGAACATGCCCACCCCACTAGCCCCTGGCTGGGCGCCGTCCCGACTAATCACAATGCTGCATTGCAGCGTTGTGATTGGCTTAGGGGAGGGAGTCTGGCTGCCTGCTTCCTATTCCTGTCTGAAGCAGAAGAGCAGGAGCAGAGAAGACGCGGGACCCGGCGGAAAGGTACCGCGGTCCCCCGTGACACTCCCACGAATCCCCCTCAGCGACCCCTCATGCCCACCCACGAGCAATGCTGGCCACTACTGAGAAAAAGGTAGAAAATGCTGCACGTTTTATGTTAAAAACCGAATCCACATGTAATGATTGATTTTTGTATTGAAAACAAGAAGTAGGATGTATTCACCACATATGGTAAACATCTCACTTTGGGGTAATGGTACTTTAGGATGTGCGGTAAATACCCCGCCATATTCGGATAAACATGTGATGAGAGCCTGAAAGTCGGATCTGCAGGTCTAGTTAAACTGTGTCGAACATTTGGAGGCTCAGGAGGGACGGCAAACAGACACAAATATTGCAGACAGAGGTATAAGAGCATGTCATAAAGGGTTAGTGTAAGAAGATCCTTCAGTTTGCTTTGTTCTCACAATTGTTTTACAGACGTCTAGTGTTTTTGATCACTATAGTGGCTGAATATCGGCTAATGGTACCCAAGCCACATGCACTCCTATTTAAAGGACAGCTATTTTTTACATATTCTTGGACACTCCAAGGGGCCGATCACGATGGCGGGCGGATCGCCCCCGCCGGGCCGGCGGTGGTCACCGCCGGCCCAGCGGGGGCGATCCGCCCGCCATCCTGACAGCAAAGACCCCCGCCATATCATGATGGCTGGGGGGGTCCACGGCGGACGGAAAGACCGTCCGCCGCTTTTCCGCCGGTCGACTCGTCGACTGGCGGAAAAGGTGCTGAATATGGTGGCGGTGTCTGGAAGACACCGCCATCCATATTACGATGCAGGCTGCGAGCAGCCTTTCCATGGCTGCATTGCCGCCATGGAAAGGCTGGCGGTTCCTGCTGTTGGGGGCCCGGTGCAGGCCCCCAGAGTGTTGGGGGGTGGGGGGTGCACATGGGGGGTACCTATGGTACCCCCCTGCATTTGCATGTACAATGTGGCAGGCACCACGCGATGCCTGTCACGATGTGCATGTAAATGCACAACATGTATTTTTACATTGCGGCGGGTGCTGCTTGCAGCACCGCCCGCCGCAATGTAAAAATACGGGATGCGCCCACCAGTGTGGCGGGCGCATCCTAATTTGTATAGCGGGACCGCCGCACCTATGGCGGGCGGTCCCTTTTGCCAATGCGATGGCGGGCAGACTTTGTCCGCCCGCCATCGTGATCGGCCCCCAAGTATCAGTGGCGGCTCCTCTGCCAAGGTGATAACTTCTGTTTATTTTGTCCTACTTCCGGCAGCTTTGCGGGGTTGCTCTGCTCACAGAGCAGGGCAGGGGAGGAGTGGTAGCACTCTCGGGCCGGCCAAACAGTCAAGCGCTCTTCGCATGTTCTCCATGCAGGCTACATTACAGCCTGTGTGGAGAACATTCCCAGGCTCCCAGTCAGCTTCTGAGCACCGAATCACGGCGCTCAGACCAATAACAGCGCTGCTAAGTCAGCGTTGTGATTGGCTGAATGGGAGCCTGGGTGTGCTTTCTGTGATTTGCGAGTGAGGGACTACAGAGGAGAAACGCGGCGAGGAAGTAGCGAAATGGTAAGTTTTTTCTTTTTCTTTTATTTTTTAATACTCGCTTCCCCAAGTCCTCTCCCCTCCTGCCCCCTACCTCCGATCTGTGTCGGCAGCCACTGTCAAGTATGCTAAATGTTGTCTAGGTTGTTGATCATCAATTTATTGATACACGATTCTGAGTAGCTAGTCATCATTTCTCTTGTTCTGTCATTTCTGTTGTGTCAGCAAAAGTCCACATAGAAATTATGCAGGACTTGAATGTAAAATCAAAAATGGGAGGGACAAAACCCATTGGTTACTTCAAACTTTTGAATCATTACATGCCTTGATAACATCCAATGGGTATCTCTCCATGTGAAACGTGTCAGCTGATAGTTATCTTTATATGGAATTTTTCTTCAGTATATTTTCAATATTTATTCTTATCACACATTAAAATTGGAAACAGATATGACTTCCAGATGATCATCCCTTTCTAAATTAAGTCAGCTGGCCAGGTGACACCTAAAATGCCATTACTGCTGCTCCAGTAAACCAACTGTCTGAGTACATGTCTCCTGATCAGGAGCGCAGAATGCAGGCAAATAGTACATATGTGAAGAACGTGTTTTTGCTTAAATTGTAACATTCAATTTAAAATTGCATTGTTTTACACAGTGCTGCCACAGGATATTTTTCTATTGTTCATCTACAATATAATGTGCAAAAAATGCAAAACTCAATTACTTCTATGTGCATTTGAAGACAACACCAACCAGGTGATGGATACAGTGGGGTAAATGGTCTAATAGAAAAGTCATTGGATTTTTGCATATTTCAGGGTCAAGATATGTACATTTCAGGTAAAGGAGTTACATAGGCTAACATAGGTGAGGTTACATATGCATAAAACGTAAATTTTGGGGGCCTGATATACAAATATTTCTAATAAAATATTGTAAATTTCATCAATTTGTGATTTGCATTTTGTGATTTCTTATTCGAAATCTACTAATATGGATTCGGTAGATCTACTGAAGGCATTGGTATTTTGGTAGCCAACATGTGTCTTATTACAGTGCTTAATTAAATGCTGATTCATAGTGGGTTGTAGTTCAACATACTTAATTAATATGCATGAAGTAGGTCGCAATTTGAGACCCACCATACTTGGTTAGTCACAGGAATGGTGGCCTGCTGGGGCAGCAGACCAACATGTCTGTAATTGCTTTTATTTTTTTAATGTAGAATCTTTTTTGAGTTTTCAACTGTACAGTGTACATGTCCTAAAGTGGAGGTAAACAAGAATTTGTGAAAAGACAAATGCATTTGTGTTTGTCTCTATGGTTCACTGATAGAATATCGATGTAACAAACATCGATGTTCTAAATATATCGAAAATAAAATATTGACTACAAATATATCGACTCCAATACCTTAACAGGTAAGTACAAAAATATTGAATCAAAAATATCAAGGTAAAAAATATAGATGTAAAAATATTGATTTAAAAATATATATAAAATAATATATAGTAAGTATATTAAATATTATTTTTAACAAAATAAATTAAATTTAATATACATTTTAGCAAAATATAACAAATAAACTTAATTAAAAAAAATATAAATACACAAACATAAAAATGTATACATATACATATATTTACTTAAAAATAATTTATTAACTATTATCTTTATTTAATTTTTAAAATTAAAAATTATATAAAAATTATATATATATATATATATCAATAATTTACATTTAAAAAAAAATCTATAATAAATTAAAACATTAAGGGGCCCATTACGATAACTGGCGTTAAATTTTCCGCCCTCCACGATAGCATGAGAAAACCGCCCGCCTGCACCATGGGAATACCGACCGAGCAATTATGAAGTCGCGAAGCAACCTCCGCCCGCGGCGGTAAAAACACACAAAATTCCGCCCGTCCATGTCTGAGTAGAAGATTAACTGTCCGCCACGGACGCAATCCCGCACGAAAACCCAAATCCGCCCGCTCTGACGAGCGAGACAACGACCGTGAAATTATGATCTCCCCGACATGAGCGCGGAAAATCCACATATTCCCCGCCCGCCACGGTTAACAACAGCGATGATTAACTGACACGGCGGAAGGCCTGGCGGCCACGTCCGTGCACAGAAATCATTGGCGGAACAAAGAAATACACACAACATGGCCAACAAGTCCACACAGCAAACTACGCCAAAATACCCAAACACAGAACACATCCCAATGACACATGCCCCCTGCCAAAACCAAAAAACTACAAATCTCAGGACAACAGACACAACACACCTGAAAACGACAGACCATCATGACACACCCACATAGGTCAGTACAAAAGCAGCCTCCTCACAGACCACAATCCCTTGCACCAGGACAAAGCAAAGACGCCATCAGACAACACAAAGAGAGACAAAGGAAAGCAGCACACCACATGCACGCACACATCACACACATCACCACCACTACCACCACCACCATCACCAGTGAAACAACGGCACCACGAACCCCCTGCACATCACACACCACACACCACACAACCACCAAACCAGCTCAACAAATAGCAAACCACACACCATGGCAACACAAAGAATGCCAAAGTACACTGCCACTGAGTTGACGGTCATGGTCGATGAGATCATCAAGGTGCACCCACAAATCTATGGGAACCAGGTCCAACAGACACCAGTAGCCACCAGAAACAGAATGTGGAGACGGATAGTAGACCAGGTGAATGCAGTTGGGAACGTGCCACGCAACCGGGGCAAAATCACAAAGAGGTGGCACGACCTGAAAAGCGTGGTCAAGAAGAAGGAGGCCAAGAATCGTGAGCTGGCTGCCACGACTGGTGGCGGAAATCCCGTGCAATTCAAGACCTTCAAGGCGTGGGAGGAGAAGGTGCGAGGCATTCTGCATCCGGAGAGTCTCACCGGAATACCAGGGGGAGTGGAGGCTGGTAAGTACAAACAAATGTATACCAGCACACCGCTATGTACTGTCATGCACTACCAGAATGCCATAGCACCGAGGGCCAAACACCCCCATGTCCAGTACACAATACACAAGACATCTCTCACACATGCAACAGACACTCCCACACACTCAGCCCAAAGGTACCAACAAACAAAACCATGGGGGCATGTGTACAGTCAGCCAGCACCACAACTCCCACCAGGTCCCTCTGTACCCCAGATGTGCCGGAAGGAGCACTCCCCACACCCACACTCATGTGTCAGCCATAGCTGCACTAACCAACAAGTAACAGGTAAGTAGCCTTACCACAAACTCCGAGTATCGGAGGGGGGACTGCAGAAGTACAACCACCACCAGGCCCCTAGTCCTACAGCGCAGCAAGATGGAGCACTCCCCACACCCATGTGTCAGCCATTGCAGTGCACACCTTCACCCGACAGGTAGATATGTTTCCCTACATGGAGGGGTGTCTGTGGGTGGTAAGCCATCACCGCAACTCACAACACGGCCCCCACTCCCACAGACCAGCAAGATGGAGCACCCCTCCCTCTCATAACAATGTGACAGCCATTGCATTGCTCCCTACAAACCAACAAGTAGGTAGACTACTGTACAGGGCGGGGTGTCTGTAGGCATGAGGACTGTACTACGACTAACATTTGGGACATGTCACGTAGCAGAGGAACAGGTAGCACTGCTCCCTGTCATAATCATGTGACTAATGTGCACACGGACATGAATTACAGAGTCATAGCCCACATGAGCCATCACAAATACACTAACACGTAAGGAGTCACGTCTGCATGCACAAGTCTCACTGGAGTACTGACCCACATGCCGTGCACTGTGCCAGTCATCACACACATCAGCAACACCATCGAAGTCCTGTCCATGTAGTCGTGTCTGCTTGTTCCGTTGATATCGTACAACATCACCCATGTAAGTCTATCTTGTCTCAATGTAACTGAGTGGAACCACAGTAATGTCACATACACCACTGGACCCATGAACCACACAGCCACACAATGCACATTCAATGTCTCATCCATCACATCTTTTCAGCCCCAGTGTCATGAAAGGTATACCATCTAATCAGTTGTCCCATACACAGTAGTTCAGCAAAGATTCCTGCCGATGACCAATAATGTGTCTGTATTGTCTGAAGCGCACGTCACACTGTATTTTACAACATACCTAATATAGTCAACACACCAAGAGCACTGCATTGCTGCACATGGCTGAGGGTAGCACGCACACCAAGGAATTGTCCCATCTGCAATACGTTGTGTGTCACACAACCATTACTCACTCACTACAATGCTTGCAGTGTAATGTCCCTAAATGATAACAGTGAGCAGATATGCTTGGAATGTCAGACATACACACACCTTTGTCTCTGCAGTGTCGTGTCGCCAAAACACATGTCCCCTCCTGCACCCATATGTCACAGTATGTACCCCAAAACCATATTTCACCTCAAAAGCGTTGAGGGGGCTGTACCCCTTTTGCCATCTGCGTTTCTAAGTGTTCCATTTGAACCCCAAAACCATATTTCACCTCAAAAGCGTTGAGGGGGCTGTACCCCGTTTCCACCAAAGCCACAAAATGTAGGGGTATTGCAACACACACCGATTGGCTATCCAAATCCATCCCATGCCATGTGCAGCCATCACACCATTCCATTGCCTTGATCACGCACACACATTGTAGAGCCATACACATGCATCTGGGAAATCAGTGCACAACTGTGCACCAACTGTGAATGTCAGACATCTAACACAAACCTTGCAAGGTGTAACACAATAACCTTTCGTCTCCGCCCCACAGGTGACGAACAGCATGATGCTGGAGAGGGAGACAGCAGTCATCACAGCCAGTCCACAAGCCCTCCACCTGGACTCACGGATGTGGAAGACCTGGACACCTCCTCGGACGAGGACTCCCGTCAAGGCACATCTGGTGTGGCAGGGCTCAACCGCTCCCCAGGACCCCTCCTACCCACCAACCTATCTCCCAGGGCTGGTGACGAGTCCCAGGCCCCTGCTGCCACAGTCATTGCGGCCACCACCACCGCCACAACCACCACCACCACCACCACCAGGGCCTCCCTGACCACTAACCCTGCGCAAGGGGCTGCACGCAGGTCGACATAGACCCTGGGAGCCACAACGAGGCCCCGGGTGACCACTGTGGCGAGTGGGCAGGTCGGTGGCAGCAGTTCAGGTGGGAGGAGCAGGGTCAGGCCAACGCCATCAGAGCCTGGGAGCCATGCCCTGCGGCAAATCACCAGAGTCCTTGGGGCCTATGAAGAGGCCCAGGGACAATGGGCCCGGTCATCTGCCAATACGCGGGAAGTCCTTGGGGTGTTGAGGTCCATGGACGCCCATATGGGCCAATTCGTGACTCGTATGGGCAAACTTGTCGACCTCATGGGCCAGCTAGTGGTGGCGGTGAGGGCCCAATCAAGGCCAACCACACCACCTCCGACACCACCTGCTGGGGCGCAGGTCCGTGCAACATCCAGTTCCCCTGCGTCCACAGCGAGTGGGCAATCCTCAGCCACCACCAGCAGCCCACAAACACAACCCCCCTCTCAAACGTGGAAGGGGGCGTCCAAAGAGGAAACAGGTGTCCAGAGATGACTTTGCACGCTCCAAACGCCAGTGAGACAGCCAGCCACGGTGGCCATCTACTGCATTCACTTGGACTACTATCCTACCCCACACTGCCATGTGAATGGCATGTGTCTGTCGGACTGTGGACCCAGAACAACATGGGTACACCTTGGCCATCATGCGGACATGTCCGTCAACTCATTGTTCCAGCATGCACCACTTTTGTCATCACCTTGCCCACAATCACATGTCACTGTTCAAAATAAATACACCTGGATCACATTCTGTTGTATCTGCTCTGTGTTTAATCAAGGATGTGCAACCGTCACCATGATCAGTAATGCATCAGGAGTGTGGTATGTCGATAGGCCAGGAGAGGCTGTAGGGACCTAGGGGTGAAAAACAGAACAAGAGTCCATTGAATGTGTGTGTCACACACTCATCACACAGTACTTGCCATCAAGTTCAAGCAATGTACACACATCTCACAGAGCAACAGGGCACAATGCCACAGCCACTGTCATTGGCATACTACCCTGGACATGGACCATTGCCACACAGCACTCAGTGAACAATAGGCCGCCGTGACAATGCACACATACACCTACACAACTACAGCAACATCAGCCGACGTACATGGTCACTCACCGTCAAGTGAAGTAGCGGGCGATGAGCTGCTGACGCTCATTCACTGCTTCCTCCTCTCCACTGTCCTCTTCACTGGACACGGCCTGGTCTGCAGGCGGGGGCCCTGGCTGATCACCGTCATCCACTATCAGGGGGATCTGCCTGCGAATAGCGAGATTGTGCAGCATGCAGCATGCCACAACTATCTGGCACACCTTCTGTGGGGAGTATGCCAGTGCACCCCCGGTGCGGTCCAGGTATCTGAATCTGGACTTCAGGAGTCCAAAAGTCCGCTCCACCACACGTCTGGTCCTCCCATGTGCTTCATTGTATCTGACATCAGCTGGTGTCCTGGGATTACGTAGTGGGCTCAGCAGCCAAGGCCCGTTAGGATATGCCGAGTCACCTGGGTGTGAGAAACACAGAGAATCGTTGCAATTCCAACAGGATACAAGACAGCATATCACACCCAGCACGCTACAAGAGTATGCATACTCACCAACAATCCATGCACGGTCCGGTTGAAGATTGGACAACATTCGTGGGAGGATGCTGTGGCGCATGATGTGCGAGTCATGGGTGGAACCGGGAAACTTCGCACACACGTGTGTGATGATCATGTCCGCCAGGCACACCACTTGCACATTCAGGGAGTGGAAATGTTTCCGGTTCCTATAGATGTGCTCCATGGCCTGTGGTGCAACAAGGCCAACATGGGTGCAATCAATTGCACCAACAACGTGGGGGATGCGTCCAAGGGCATAGAAAGCACCCTTCACTGCCGCCAAATCACGAGCCCTGGGGAATCGGATGTACCGGTTCCTGTACAGCATCATAGCTGACAGGACATCCCGTAGCACCATGCTGAACATGGGTTGGGACATTCCACCTCCACTGCCTACCGTGTGTTGGAAAGATCCGGTAGCGAAAAAATGCAGTGCAGCCATCACCTTAGCCGTGGGGGTGAATGCTGTTGGATACACCCCGCGAGGACGAAGGTGGGGTTCCAACATGGCACATAGGTGATGCAGGGTGGGTCGATCCAGCCGGAATTTACGAATGACCTCCACATCCTCCATGTCTGACAGCAATTGGTAGGGGCGATGTATGTTTGGTCTCCTCCTAGGACAGATGGAAGTGGACACATGTCAATGCAACACACCACATGGCACTTTCACATACACATAACAAAAATGACTGGCAAAGCTATAGAATCACAGAACAGCTGACAAGTAGGGACAGCACAGCCACAATACTCTTACACAGGTCCCCTTACCAATAGCAATGGCTACTGACACAAACCATTGCTATGAGCATGCACATGGGGATTTAGGCCCTAATAGCTTGAAAGGCATCATGATGGTTTCAGACTGCATAGGTGGGAGGCGAGAACACCACAGCAATATACCTAGCTGCTGTGCCAGACACAGCTTCCGAGGCCGGGTGAGTATGGCACACACCAACAGCACAATGTACACAGGCTGAGCGGCCAAAACAAGTGGGTCCTGTTGCACAATGGGATATGAGACAGTCAATGATGTCCCTAGTCCACCCAATGTCCAGCACTGTACGTATCACACCTCCAACACACATTGACAGGTGTACACATTGACAACTCCATGACAACACAGCTGTGTGAATGCAAACACACATCACAAGTGACACATAACGTTGCACGTGCCAAGTGGGAGATGTACATTGAGAAATATGGCATGTGTGTGCATATGCACATCCCATGCTCCCATGCTAATGTGTACATGATGATATGCCAACAGACATGTGGAGGCTGAGCACTGGCCGTCAATGCCTATGCACACAGCATGAAGTGGCCCTGTCCAGTGTGGGCATACCCCACACACAAATCATGGCCACACCTGCAAATGCATGGTGCACCTTCAACTGTGGATTCCACATGGCACCAACGGACTGTACCCGCCATGGACCAGGCCCTTGAGGCCAACTCCAATGGCCCTCGCGACTGCACCTGCGTGTTCGACGATAGAGGTAAGCGTACCGGGACAGCTCGGTGCAGACCATTGTGTGCATTTGAAGTAGTCAGACATGGTACACCAATTGCAGCAGCTTGGACCCACTGGAACAGCCCCAGGGGGCTATATGAGTGTGGGAGGGAGACCGGCATTACCACAGCTTCCAGGGACTGCTGCCTGGCATCCCTCAACAACACCTGCCGCTGCTGCCACATGTCCACCTACATGTCGACGACTCTGAAGATATGTCCAGGTCCACTCACCAGCGAGGAGCTGGAGATCATGGATTCCGAGCTCCACGCACACTGCCCAAGGCTATTCATAGCAAAACCTGTGTGTGTAAGACAACTACAGTGTGTGCGGGAGTGCATGTGGGGGACATACATGTCGTTGATCCTCAGCACTATGATTCTGAGCCTGTGGGGTTCCAACATGCACTGCTTACCATGCTAACTACAGGTGTAAGGGGTATGTAGGCTCTATGGTGCTTTCCCATGCATGTCCCTCACGAGTGGTGGTACATGGCATTTCCATGTCAGACATCCAGTCACGCAGCCACTTGGCAATGCAGGACTCAGGGCAGTCATTGCTTGTGAATGGCTGGCTGGGTCCCTGCTGGCCTTCTCAGTGGCAGCAGACCTGGGCTGCACATTGACCGCACAATCCTAGAAGGAGACAACACTGACTGTACAGTGGGTTACATGTGTCTTTTGTTCAGGTCTCTCCTGAAATGCACAAACTCAGCCCTGTCGATTGGACACACCATGCCTTGTGATAGGGATGTGTGTGAGAGATAGTGGCACTGAATGTGACCTCCATTGTGGGGTGAGCCATTCACAGGGCGAGTACGTTGAGGGCTGCGCAGTGTTGGACACAGTGAGTCCACCCACAAAGATGTGTTGCCTTGTGATCTATGTGTTGGTCCACCTGACAATGGACAGTAGATGTGGGCAGACTACACATTGCTCAATGTGCTGGCAACCTGCATGTGAATGGGATGGACAGGTACTGTGTACACACTCCCAGCAGCATGCATTCACGTGTGATGTACACATGCTGTTGGGCCATGTCCGATTACTTCCTGGCTCTGTTGCACGTCTCTGAGTATTTGGGATGGGTCAGCAGCATGCCACTGTGATTGGTGGATGTGGGTGATGTTGAGAAGTGTATGAGTGACATTCCAAGGCTCTTGTGTACCATCCCTGCAGTTTGAAGTCCTCCAGCCCAAGGGCTTGTGATGAGCCATTGCATCCAGGTTGATGCCTCTGTGTATGTGTGACCGACAGTGCAGCCAATTCCACAAAGGGTGTGACGTCATCTGCCGGATGAGCTACTACGTGGCGATAACGAATCGGGGGATGGCCCCTCGTATTGTCAGGTCAGCACGGCGCTGCATTTCACCAGTTATGGTCTGCATCTTGACAGTCACACAGCCTGTGCCGGATGCATGTTTGTAGGGGCATCAGCAGCAAGCAAGTGTACAGTATTGTGGGATGGTGTCTTTTGCGGTGAGAGGCAGCATGTGTCCACAGCCTACCCATAATCTGGGTGATGTGATGTATGTTGTGTATGCAGTGGGTTGTAAGTGTACTCTGTGCTGTGTGCATCTGACATGCATATGCGATTCCTGAGGGTCAAGATGTAATTTGAGCACTCTGCATTCTCAATGCACTCAGAGTCGTAGCCCTCAGGAACAACCTGTAGTGGCCTGGATTGGAAATTCACATGTATGTTTGAGGCACTGTGCCTACTCTGATTTTGTTTGGTCATATGTTTGCGATGCCTCACCTCATATCTCTGGTGCTTACACATCCGGCTCACTGTGCAACAGCAGTTGTGCTCCTGTGAACGACAGGTGGATGGCATGGGCTCATGGCCATTGTGGCCCGTCATGTTGCAGTCTGTGTCAGTGGTTTCCCATTCTGCTCCATGCAGGTATGTCTTTGGCCTAATTACGTAGTGGTCATCCTTGCCACCATCAGGACAGTGGGTGTGCACACCGCGATTTGGGGCTATGGTCGCAGGGTGACACAGGCCGGGTGTAGTGCTATGTGCACAACACATGTGCCACTTATTAGCGGCTTCATTTACTGTACGCCAGCCATTACGTGTTGATTATGGTGGCTGTATGCAATTGCACAGGTATCGTGCAACATGTGGATTGGTGGATGTTCTGTGCTGCTTCCCTTGCACATGTCTGTTTAATTGATGCCAGATGAGTGAGGCCACCTCGCTCTCTCTCATGTGGCATCTCCAGTGGGTGCTGAGGGACAGGGGATGGTCAACAGTGGTGTGGCATCGGATGCAGCAGCTGCACAGGTGCTGAGTGTGACAGATGTTACCAGCGCCTCGGAGGGGCCAGACGTGTGCTGGATGAATCACAGGCCGAGACGGCAATTTCTGAGTCAGCTGAGGACAGAGGTGATGCATCCATGTTTGCTAACACAGGGGACGTGGAATCTTGCTCCTCTTCAGCCACGCGGAGGCCAATGCCCGCCCTCCCATCTACTTCCACTGGTGCAACACGTGTCGGCACAGGGATGAAGGGTAGAGTTTCCTTCACACCAGGCACAGCTGCCCCTGCACATGTGACCCCTGCTGCCCTCAGTGCTGGGTCTGTTGAGCTCATGCGCCATCTCTGCATGGGGCAGACAGCTCTCCTCAATAACGTCATTGCCCATGACATCACTTTGCCGCAGGTGACATAGTACATGGAGGGCCCACATGTACGCGTGGGTGGGCTAAGCCAGACTGTCCAATGGTTGTCCCCCCCAGTCAAGGTGGGCCTTCAACTGGGCCAATATCAGGCTGACATTCCTGACCCTTTCTCCACCCCCCTGGGCAGTGGCACATCTGACAACAGCAGGGCACGAGTCCTAACATAAGAGGTGGGGGACGCTGACGTCACGACAGGAAGTGACATCACGGAAGGTGGCTTGCACCGTCAGACTCATTGCCTCCCCTCGCTCACACCTTATATGCGATTGCATCGTAGAAGCCAGCGCGTGCACAAGCAGCTCCGATCTCGCCCCAGAGAGGCCAAAGAGTGAATGTGTGGGTCCATTTGCCCCAGTTATCTGTCTCGCGGTAATATAAGTGGGGGACGCCGTCCACCCGCGTGGTACCCCGACTCGAAACCTGGACAACAGTGACAATGCATGACAGCCTCCGGAGTCCGGATACACCACATGCAACACACAGAGGCTGTGGCTGCCCTAGCGGGCCAGGCCGCAAGCACAATCCCAGACGAAAGGTAGACCCACCCCTGCGCGCATAGTCATTACAACCGCTGCCATTGACAAGGGACCCACGTGGTGAGACATGGGCCTCAGGGTGACGGGCCTCCGAGCCATCCCCCGCCAACGAGTGTCATGCAACTCACACATATCGCAAAGCCAATAGGACACTTTGCCTGCACACCAGGTCTCGAGTCAGGGTACCACGCGGGTGGACGGTGTCCCACCACTGATTTTACCGCGAGCCAGGGAACTGGAGCAAATGGACCCACACATTCACTCTTTGGCCTCTCTGGGGCGAGCTCGGAGCTGCTTGTGCACGCGCTGGCTTCTCTGTTGCAATCGCATGTAAGGGGTGGGCGAAGGGAGGCAATAAGTCTGATGGTGCAAGCCACCTTTCGTGACGTCACTTCCTGTCATGACGTCTGCGTCCCCCACTACATATTTAGGACTTGTGCCCTGCTGCTCACTGAGAATGTGTTGCCTGCGAGATGTGACCAGGAGAAGGGCGCCATGACCTCCCACCCACCAAGCTCCACTGCCATCCCGTGCCCTGGGTAGCCTGTGCAGGCGGACAATGTAGGGGGTACACCTGGTGGACAGGGGATGTGAGTGCCTTGGCAAGGGCCTGGCAGACGCACAGCAGTATCCAGCATGTCCCCAGAGGGAGGGCTAACGTCTACACCTGATGCAGCATTGATCGTGTGCCCGCCTGTTGTGCCCACACGAGTTCACATTCATCTCCAGACAGGTGGGCTTTCCAAATACCCAACACAGTGGAAATATAGCCCTCCGGAATCCTCCCCACACAGTCTGTTTCAACAATGCATGTGTGCACCTACCCGTGCCACCCACCCGCCTGGCCCAAGCGGAACTCCCGCTTCACATGACACATGTGTGTCTTCCACAGTTGTGCATCTCTCTCAGGGGCGGACCTCCAACTGTCCCGTAGCACATAGACAGCACCGAGTCGAACTGCCATCCTGTTTGAATGGTAGGCACACTCACACATCTACCTGTGACACAGTGGTGGCTGTGATGGCTATTGTGACTGCCATGGCAGTGTTGGTGGCCATGTCAGGGTACACTCACACACATTGCATACGCAGCTTTTCGTGTCACTACTCTGCACATCGGACTGGCCACTGTCCCTGGTGTTGAACAATTTTGCCGCCTGTCTATGTAATCTGTGACTGGATGCTGTTGTTCCTGTAGTCGGTTGTGTCTGTGTAGTTGCTGATTGCAGTTGTTACTGTGTGTGCATAGTTAAGTGAGGCACATGCCTTGTATGGTACCTCAACAATTGCAATGTCTGGTCTCACATTCCAATGTGTTTTACACGTGGCTGGGACTTCACTTCTTTCAGACTCTGCTACTTGTGTGTGTGATGAAGAAGTTTTTTAGTGACACGGATTGTCTGCATGTATTTGCTGGAATTTCATGGTAAATGTATACGTGTCATGTTTGCGTGCAAGCAAAGCACGGGGTGTGAGTCTGGCCACAGGATGACAGGTAGCATGTGCATAGTGTGCGGGTATGTGTGAGCTTACTTTCTGGGTGGCCAGCAGTGTAGGTGTATGTTAATCTTGTGATGAACATTGAGCCTGGGCACATGGCTTACTTTCAAAGTGTGCATTTGGGAGGTGTAGGTGTGTGTGGTGTGAAGTGTGTGACTTTGGGGGAGTGTTGGTGTGTGTGTGCACTCTGGCAATGTCGATTACACACATGTGTTACCCAGGGGCATGGTGGGTGTTTGTATCCGTGTTCAGGTCTGTGAATGTGAGCGCATGTGTGTATTGTATGTTGCACAGTGTGCAGTGTGTGGGTGTGTCCTTGCAGTTCAGGATGGCTCCTACTTAATGTGTTTTGGCCATTGTGGGTCTGCAGGGTGTGTGACTGTCAAGATTGTGCCTGGTTTAATCAAGCATGTTTGTGAGTTTCAGCAGTTCGTACTCACTGTGCGGACCTGCCCACCCACACTGATATCCTGTGTGTGTTTTGTCATGCATTGCTGTAGCATGCTTCTTGCGTGGGTCCTACTTTTGCTTGATGAGTGTGATGTCCGACTGTGAAGGTAATTATGCACATATGTAGGACTGTGCTTTGAAGTGACCAGCCCGTCTGTGTTAATGTGATGATCTGTTGGGCCACGTCAGAGTCTGACAATCAAAGGCCCACGAACTGTAGTATTGCACTAGGTCCACTGTGGCGGCAACTCATATGCATTGACATCCAATGTCACTGGACTACATGGTCATCTCACGACTCTCGTGTACTTCACACACTCTCATCCTCTCTCATTCGTACTTGTCTTCTGGAAATAATTCTACAGAGTCACATATTTGCTTCGAGGCATGTATTTGGACTTACTTCCTCTGTGATGCAGTATAGTGGACACTACTGACAGCAAAATGCATGTGGAGGATATACTTAGCATGATTACACATACAAAAGGGGTACAGGTAGATGTAATTAGTTGTTGACTGTGGAATGGAGGCTTCAGGGTTACAACTGCCTTGCCCTTGCTATGCTAAAGTACATTTGCTAATTACTGATGGTCTCTGGGCTTTGACACAGACAGTATTCATTTAGCCTACCAGACAGCTTGACATCATAGGGACAGTTCATCTCAGTTCCATGGTAACGGGTCAATACAATAGTGACTCCGACACACCTGCGTCAGAGGTGACATCAGGGCATGTGCCTACCTGCATGCAGCAGCGTCTCACCAGTTGTTGCAATGTGGTGGCTACTGAACATGACACTGTAACTAGGGCCATGTTGTAGAGGGTTGCATTTGTTGTCCATGCAAAAGTCCTGGCACGGAAGTACAGACAAAGGTGAGGTGACAGTTCTCACGTACTACAGCAGACAGATAAGTGTGCACTGACAGGTGCATGTGTCCAGGTGCGCAGAATACATATTATGGCATAGTTGTTCGTGCTGTATTGGCCATGTGGTTACTGTACACAAGTCCCATACCTCTGCCTCCCCCTGTTCATGCAGAGACACGGGATATGGTGAGGAACAGGGTGCATGTCCCGAAAATGTCAGATGTCATGGCAGTGTAGTTGATGGTAAGGTGTTGGTTGCAGCTTATATGGTATAGTTCTTGTACAGCTAACTGCCCACTCCGTGCGAAAGCCAAGCATGGGTACGGTGTTGAACATCTATGTTCAATTGGGGATATTGAGTCGGGGACCCATGAATTGACAAGTTGACGTGTATGCGATACCTTCCAGCAGGGCATCCATCCCATTGATGGTAAACATGGATGTCATCCAATGAAGCGGATGGTGGGTAGCAACGTGTTCGTCGTAAGTTGTCCCTTGTAGAATCCTGATGGGACATGTTGGATGACATTCGATGAAACTGTGATCCAGAAGACGTTGTGTGGAGGCACACTGGTCCCATTGCAGTGTGTCCCCGATTGCAGCCACAAACGCCATGCCCCCATACACTGAACAGATCCTGTTGTGGTCGTCCAGGGGTGCAAACAAGTGTACCAAGTCCGCCTTTGGACATGCCGGGTTGGAGAGACATAAATCCACAGGCCAGTGGAACGGACACCTCCGACAGTAGAATACGGGGATGACGCAGCTGAACATTGCAATGCGGTAAGTTACTCGGTAACTTACATTCAGCATTGCCAGATTTGAACAGCCCACTATGTGTAGCATGCTGTCACTGTACAGCTTGATCTGTCCGGCGTAGTTGAGGGTCACTGGTGCAACAGCCATATTGCTACAGGGTGATGTGATGGCGTGCTCCGGCTGCCTGAGCAGTCAGCAGAGTGCAGCCTCCGACGATGCTGGGAATTCTGGAATGGATGTACGGCGGAAGGACTTGGGGTATAGCTTGGGCGGAGGACACAGTCCCTCATCCCACATGCTTCTATGAATAGTCAAGGCCAGTGGTGTGTGACTCTTTCCAGATTACTTGCATTTGGTCCACATGGAGGAGTGGTATTATTGTATTTTGTGGTGTTATCTTTCTTTCATGTTGTGCGCTATCTGCCAGTGGACGTTTTACTCTGCATGGCTATGTTTTGCTTCTTGTTGGTACAATGGCTCCATTCTCCAGCATAATTTGTTGCAATGTTATTTCGGAGTAGGAATGGAAGGCCATTCAGTGCTATCTGCTCTCCCGTGTGTGGGCGGGACACTCCGTTGCCGCTGTACATTGCGGCTTCTGTGTGGGTGTAGTGATTGGGCACACCTGTTCTCAGGCAGCAGGGTTTTTCTATTTTGTACATTGCATGTGTTGTTATTGCGAGCAGGATGGTATTGGTATTTCTTGTTGAGACTGGCGTGCCTTTTCCGGACATTGTCGATATTCTGCGCTGTTATGTAGCAGCCGCCGTGTGCTTATCCATGTTTTACATACAAGGGTGTGTCCTATTTTGCAATCACATTACTCCCCTGTTCGGGACACTTGTGTGACGTCAAGTTGACAACTGTGAGTTGTCGGTTGGGGACATGCCTGATGCAGGGAGGCCACGTGACATGTGCCTTAAGGGTGGGGCTGGTGTGTGGGGTGTGTAGTTGTGACCCTGTGGTGTTTGTGTGCAGCCCAATTATGGCGCGGTCGTTGGCCCCTGTGTTGTGCGCATGTGTACCTGCGTCATCGCCGCTACGCTGCGGTGCCGTGACAGGGACGTCACTTCCTGGGCCCGGGTAGTGGGTGGCCAGGATGTTGCGAGTTGTTTATTTTTGACAGGTAGGACATGTGTGGATACAGTGGTGGATGTGTCCTGTCCACACAGGGGTGTCTGGGGGGGCCATGTACAGTTTTCCCGCCCTTGCACTGTGTGCAGTGTTTTTGTACCCTTGTTGTGTGTCTGCCTACCTGCGTCGTCGTGGTGCGTTCACTCCTAGGTGGTGCATCAGGTAGAGCATGGGGATGTCCTGGAGTGCAGGATTCATCTCTGGGTGGGCCGCCTTTTTAGTCTCCGTGCTGAACAGTCGGGTTTCCGCCTTGGTATCTCGTGCGGTGTCTCTTTGCCGGTGGGGCTGTTTGGTTGTGGCATCGTAATTTGTATGCCGGGCGGTACGTCATTTCGTCGGACGGTGTGTCTCCATTGGCTCGCGCCGCTACGTAGACGGGCGCACTTTGATGGCGGGCGGCGCCGCAGGCTTGCGGGCGGTGTTTGCCTGACTTTTCACATCCTAATTTGGCGGGCGTGTGGGCCATTGCTGGCGGACGGTAACTAGCGGTTTTTGCCTCCGACAGCACGGCGGTTGTGCTTCCGCCCGGCATCCTAATGGACCCCTAAACTCTTAAAAAAAAATATTACACTTACATTTCCCACTACAATAAATGCAACAGTAGGGAAAGTGTTGGATAGTGGAATAATTAAATTTACTATTCCAACTCCAGTGAGTGCAACAGTATGGAAAGTGTTGGATAGCAGAGGATAACATTTACTATTCCAAATCCTGTGAGTGCAACAGTAGGAAAAATGTTGGATAGCGGAGGGGTAAAAATTACTATTCCCACTCCAATTAGTGCAACAGTAGGGGAAGTGTTGGATAATGGAAGGGCAAAAATTACTATTCCCACTCCAAAGAGTGCAACAGTAGGGAAAGTGTTGGATAGCGGAGGGGTAAAAATTACTATTCCCACTCCAGTGAGCGCAAACGTAGGGTAAGTGTTGGATAGCGGAGAATTAAATTCACTATTCCAACTCCAGTGAATGAAAAAGGAGGGAAAATGTTGGATAGCAGAGGGATAAAAATTACTATTCCCACTCCAGTGAGTGCAACAGTAGGGAAAATGTTGGATAGAGGAGGGGTAAAAATTACTATTCCCACTCCAATGAGTGCAACAGTAGGGAAAGTGTTGGATAGCTGGGGGGCAAAAATTACTATTCCCACTCCAAAGTGTGGAACAGTAGGAAAAGTGTTGGATAGCGGAGGGGTAAAAATTACTATTTCCACTGCAGTGAGTGCAAAAGTAGGGTAAGTGTTGGATAGTGGAGTAATTAAATTTACTATTCCAACTCCAGTGAGTGCAACAGTAGGGAAAATGTTGGATAGCGGAGGGGTAAAAATTACTATTCCCACTCCAGTGAGTGCAACAGTAGGGAAAGGGTTGGATAGCGGAGGGGCAAAAATTACTATTCCCACTCCAGTGAATGCAACAGTAGGGAAAGTGCTGGATAGCGGAGGGGTAAAAATTACTATTTCCACTCCAGTGAAGGCAACAGTAGTGAAAGTGCTGGATAGCGGAGAGGTAAAAATTACTATTCCCACTCCAGTGATTGCAACATTAGGGAAAGTGTTGGATAGCAGAGAAACAAAAATTACTAATAACACTTAAACAATAGAAAAAAACAAAAAATATTACAACATTTTAAAAATCATAAAAATAAATAAACAATATTTTAAAAATATAAAATTAAATATATTAAACATATCAAAAGAACACATATTATAATATTAATTACACATAACAAAAACCTGCAAATAATATATAAAATAAATTAATAAATATATTCAGAAACAATAATTATTTAAAAGTAGAAAATATTAACAAACCAAAAAATTATTTAAATCATAAATGTATTTATTTTACTTCCTACCCTATAACACCACACCAATAACAAAACACTTCAACATTTTTAATTAAATGTATTTCCATAAATGACATAATTAATAATCAATTTAAAAAATCTTAATAATAAAAAAAACATTAATTGAGTACACATACTTTAACACTATAATATCCACAACACACACCTAAATGAAACTATCAAATAATAAAACACAATTAAATGTTATTTTTAAAAGAAAAACTATTACTATTAACAACTAATAATTCAATATTTAAAAATGTATTTAATACCCAGCTTTTACACCTTTAAAAGTAAAAACAACACACAAAAATTAACAATTACACAAAATAAATATCAAATAATTAACATTAATTAACAACTATATAGTAATTAATTAAACACAAAATACTTACCACCCTTTACTTCTATAAACACCACAACACACACCTAAAATAAATTAATTACATAATTACCATAATTAATTACTAATTAATTAATTAAAATTAATTAACAACTAATTATTAATACATCAATTAAAAATAAATTACTCCCATCCTTTCCACCCTTTCCACCTATATACACCACAACACACACCTAAAATTAATTACACAATTACCATAATTAATCACCAATTAACTAATTAAAATTAATTAATAACCAATTATTAATTAATTAATAATAAATTACTTTACCCATTTAACACTATAACATCTCAATTAAACAAATAATAATAAATAAAAAATATTCAATACATTTAATATAATTAAATTACTTCCCACCCTATTCCCCTATAAACCCCCAACCGCTACGGAACTAAAAACGCAAAATTCAAATAAAAAAATATTAATAACTACTAAAAATAATCAATTAATATAATATAATTAAATTACTGCCCACCCTATTCCCCTATCAACCCACAACCCGCTACGGAACTAAAAACACAAAAATCAAATAAAAATAAATGAATAACTTCTAAAAATGTAACACATATATTAAAAATACTAACAAATCTTATACAAAAAAAATACATCACATACATATAAAATATACACTAAAATACATAACATTAATAAAAAATCGATATTTTTAACAACTATATTTTTGCGAACAATATTTTACACTTCGATATTTTTAACATCAATATTACTTACCTAAATTCGATATTCTTTTAATTGGTACTTATATGATGATGAAATAAACATGGAGAAAGTATCTCCGCAACTTTTCGTTTTACAATTCTGCAATCTTTAAACTTTACATTACATTTTACTCATGAAGACAAGATATCTGTTATTTCACAGTTTCAATATTACAGTCCTCGGTAAGCCTGCCAGGGCCCCCATATTTTCGCCCCCTTTTGGGGGCACCCTCTGCTCTTATAAATCACACATTCTGCTTGCCAACACCAGTCCAGGTCTGCTACCCACTCCTCCAGTGTCGGGACAGTGACCGCCCCTCATTTCTTTGCCAGATTCCTTTTCGCCACTACCGTTGCCAGGGCTAGCCAATGTTTTGTATGCCTCGGCCAGTCTTCATTCCCGGAGGTTGCCAGCAAGAGCCACTTAGGCTCCAATGGGACCTCGGAGCCGACAACACTCGCCATAGTGTTGGCGATGGTCCGCCAGTATATTTGCAATATTGGACATTCCCATATAAGGTGATAAAAGGAAAATTCAATATTCTTGACCACGAGAATTTGTCTGTCGATATTTCTGACCCACAATATTTTTAACTCTATATTTGTGTAAATCGATATTTTTGATTCGATATTCTGTCTCTGCACAGTCTCTATGATTCAGCATAGACATTACCCCAAATAAGTAGGCAGAGATCAAAATCCCCTATTCAGGGAGCTACCACTGAACTAACAATTCTGCCAAAGTGTTTCTAACAACGATACAGTCCGTACTATATTAGAAGTCAACTTTAATCAAGTATCAGTGCGTGTGTCTTTATGACTGTTTGGAGTACTACCCACCCAACACCCCATCACAGCAGTGCCAGAATAGAATGAAGTCATGGAGCAGTAACAGTGACCGATGGGTCCGGTGGCTGGAAGGCAGAAGGCGGAAGGACTCTCTGTTAGTGTTAGAGAATACCAGTCAGTCTGAAAAGCAATTGGGATTGTCTCATCACTAAGCGTGGAACTCAATCGTGGGTGAGGAATTTGTCCCATAGTATCTCAAAACTGGGTAATCGGTCTTCTAGATTGTATGAAAGTTTTTCATAGTAGGCCATTTGAGACATTTCCATCAAACACAATTCAACCGTGGGCACAGTGTCAGTCTTCCAGTAGCGGAGAATGCAAAGCTTAGCAACTGTTATGCTGTGACAAACCATTGCCCGTGTTGTGTGGTGATTTATGGGTACTGCGAGAAGTCATGCAGAATTACTGCTGAGACTCCCAATTCTCCTATATTCCCGGACTGTTGTTTCATTTACCTCCAGACAGCAGTTCTGTACGGACGGAGCTTCTGGCAATCCCATATCACATGGGCCATATGGCTGTCTACCAAGCTGCATCGCCAGCACAAAGAGTTTCCTGTGATTATTGATTGCAATCATTTATATGGGGACCAATGCCATTGGTGTTGTATTTAGTTGTATCCCAGGTTAAGTCAGGCCTCCCAGAGGTATTTGTCATGGTGTAGAAAAAGATCCGCCCAGTCTTCATCCGTGCGTGCACTCTGCATGCAGTCTAGAGGACAACCACTTCTTTAATTGAGCCTGGACTGACGGAGGACTAGTAGGCCAAGTCAATAAGTATCTTGGAAAATCACAAGACCGCCCCTTTATAGGTTCCCCACGTCTGAGGGTAGAACTACTGAGGGGATTTGGGAGAATGACAAGTTGTGAATCTAGGGTAGTAGGTAGACAGTGTATTAGCTGGCAGTACTTCCAGGATTGGTGCAATGTGAGGTGATGAGCTGTGTGTGCTTCTATTAGCTTGTTCCCAACAATAGTTGATCTATTCTTTGAATCCCTTTTTTGGTAAAATCTTTCCAGTGGGGTTCTCAGTTATCAATTTGGATTTTACCTTTGCCCTAGAGCGGCGCTTTCTCGTGGAGCCAATTGTCTATTTTCAATAAGCGATGTGCATAAACAGAGGCGCACAACACTGGGTGAAAATTTAGGGGCTCATTATGATGGCGGAAGGACCGCCACTGCCGGCCCAGGGGTGGCGGTCCTTCTGACATCACTGAGCATTTTACCCACCGCCAAATTAGGATGGCGGTGGGTATCGGGGCGGACGCAAAGTCCGTCCGCCGCTTTTCCGCCGGAGGCAATCGAACCGATTGCCTGGTGGACGGAAACGGGCCACTAATATGGTGGCGGTGCCTAGCAGGCACCGTCCGCCATATTATGATGTGCCCTGGAAGAGGCCTTTCCATGGCGGCGCTATCGACTATTTGATTGACCGGTGACTAATGCAAAATATATGGTCCCCCATTTCCGATTAAGCTTATAACTGGGTTTCTTTCGCACTTCGGACATTCCATAATCACACGGAGCAACTACTTCAGACGTACAAGCCTTGAGAAAGTTACTTATGTAACGAAATACGTGTCGGCTGTTTCCATCAGGCTGTTTCCATCATTTACAACAGGGAGGCTGTATGAACAGGACCTCCGTGGGACAATTAGTGAAAATAACACTTCTGTAAAAATGATATATGCCCTTGCTTTTGGATTGCACCTTTTATATTGGGTTTTATGATTGAAATATATCATTGTTCGCTGCTATTAAATAGATTTTGCAAAAAGCTATCTCTTGAATTGTTTTCCTGTGAGCAGCCAAACTGTCGATAAATTGTAAACGCTCACACTATTTAAAATAGTGACATATAAATTTTAAGAGTGCCGAGGTACAGTTGTTTTTGTTAAGACTAGCACGGGAGTCCTTTGGTACTTCTGTGTGGTGACATCCATGGTAGTGGGGTGTTTTGTGTTTTGTTACCTCGAGTGGCACCAATACTGATATTGGGTTACAGATAAGTTCGGATAATACATTGCCTGAGATTGATGTGCTACCCTGTATACCACCACTACCCCCCTTTTGTGTTTTGTGAGAATTCTGGATGTGGCAGTCTGAGACTGCCTCTACTCAGTGCTCACATATAACATCCATTTTTTTCTCAAGAGAAATAATTTAACTATTCGAAAGATGTCTAAAAGTATCGTTTTCAAGAGCAATGTGAATAGCATTTCAATCATGTAGTTTATCCTAGGAGCCACATTCATTTGAATGACTTTCATCTTACCACACATGGAGAGATTAAGTACTGTCCATCTCTTCTTGTTGTGCCGAATTGTCATCGGTAGGGCATTTAAGTTATCTTCCATGACGTTAAAGAGACTGGGCTCCAGTAGTATACCAAAATATTTTAGGTTGGTTGGTTTGCATGTGAATGGTAGAAGTACGCATCAGTGGCATGGCTTAGCATTTCCCCCAGCTGATGCACTGACTGGAAAAGGTCGAGAATTGTGAGATCAGGGTCTTAAGGTGAGCTAGCGTGGTCACTATTTGGACAGGCACAGGAAGATGTTCTCGACATAGAGTAACGCCTTCAGCTCTCCGGCCAGGATTGGAATACCCTGGATCCCTTAATGTTGGTGAGTGGATATGGCCAGTGGTTCCAGGGCAAGGCCAAAAGGCAGGGGAAGAGTGAATACCCCTGTCTTTTACCTCTGGCTTTATTAAATGGTTGTGATGTGTGCCAAATACAGGAGATCACAGCCATTGGTGAGGTACATAGCAATCTGATTTTTAACACAAATTTGGATCCCAACCCAAAGGAGGTCAGCAATTCAATGACTGTTTGTAGTAAAACACACAGGAAGAGCTGTAAATGTGGGTAGGTTAATCCCTGGGAACTTTTACCCATCAGTTAGGGAGTAGCCAGGAGTCACCCCTACTAACAAGCTTGTATCCCCATTACCCACCTCAGAACACTACTGGACCCGAAGGACATCAGAAGAGTACTGAACCTGCTCTCCATGACCTAAGAAGAGCCCTGAAGAACTGGACCTGCTCTTTCTTGTACCCAGAACAGGTAGACCTAAAGGGTCATAAAGCTGACTTCCCGTTTAGGATGCAGAGACACAACAAGCTCAAGAGGCCTTTCCTAAAGCTTTCCAGCTTACAAATTCCAACTGGACCTGCCCTGGACCCTGGTGTTGGTCTCTGCAGAAGTGAGTCATGACCTTCCAAGTGCTGTTCCTGAGGTCAAGTAATCCTTGTCTGTGTTCGGGTGGACTTCTCCGACATAGAACTTTTTTGGCTCCAAAGACTTTGGGGGGACTGGGACAAACCTGCCAAGCCAATCGACCAAAGTGCATTGCTGCAGAGCTCAAGATTCAGGTTTTCCCTTCTATGAGCTTTTACGTGACTGCGACTTATCATCAGTAGGACCTTGTGTAGACAATGTCCGGCCTCATGGAGCCCTCTTTGCCTACAGTCTAAATCCTTGCCGCACTGGAGGAATCAGAATTCCAAAAAAGCGGCAAATCGTGAACAAATACATTTTGACCGGGCAAAGGTGCCCAAAGAATCCGGCCAGCGAGGGACACTTTTGGGCATAAAATTCAAATTTCTCCCTCTCTGAGCTTTCTACCAAAAACCAAAAGGTTCCCAGGGGCCTCGTCCAATGGCTCTTGTAGAGCCGAACTCAGCTACAGCCTGGTTCCTTCCCCCACCGAAATGTTGTACTTTCATTTTTGAGACTGTGGACCTGATTAAGAGAATAGGTGCTATTTATCGCACCTGATAAATAACTATACCAACAGTTACATTATTTATCAGGTGTGTTATATAGCACCTATTATGAGTTTCTGGGGAATAACTTGCAGATTTTGGTGTTCAACGCACCAAAATATGCATGATACAGTTAATATCATATTCTTTTTCCCTGTTAGATTACGGCAGGTTTGACCTAACAAAGTTTAATTAATGTTGAGGTATTTAATTTGTGCATTAATTATAGGCTGTGTTAAATAACACTCAACTCGTAATTCCGACCCCAGCGTAAACAGGGGTTTACGCAGGGGATCGGAAATTAACTACCCACTCGTAACTAGGCCCTAAGTTGAAAGGTCGAAGTTCCAACTAGGTCAAACTTGACTTCTCTATATTGTTTCCCAGTCTACCGTGACCAATTGACTGCAGTAGGAGCTTAACGCTTTTTGGCATTATTTTTTTTTAAACTTTAAACATCTTCAGTTGCCCTTATTGGATTTTTGTAATTTTAATGTCATTAAATATATTAAAATGTACTTGATTCAATTATATGTAAATTGCAGTTAGTTGTAAGCATACGGGAAACATCTATTACAACACAGGCATTACAACGTAGTGCCTTTACAACGTAGTCAGTACCACGAATGCCACGTTACCACGTAACGACACAGTGGTGGTATTGACTGCGTTGTTAAGCGACGCATGGTTTTGGCATGCATGGTAACAGATGCTATTCGTAAGCATACTAGTTTGATTACAGCAGAATTATCAGTCATCAGGCCGCAATGGTGGACCAAGTAGCTCATGGGTTGGCTGCCTATCTAGTTGCATTGTGTTATATAATTTAGTATTAAGGGCCAGATGTACAACCATTGACTTTTGCGACTGGCAAATTGCAACAAATTGCGAGTTGCAATTTGCGAGTCGCAAAAGTCAATGTACAACAGTGTCTGAGACACTGTTTGCGATTCCCAATGGGGTTGCAAATTGCATGCCTCATGAATATTAATGAGACTGATGCAATTTGCGACCCCATTGAGAATGGCTGGCACTCCCAGGGATGGTGGCCTGCTGGGGTCAGCAGACCTCCATGTCTGGGACTGCTTTTAAATAAAGCAGTTTAAAAAAAAAAAAAAAAACTGTTTTCCTTAAAGGAAAACGGGATGCATTTAAAAAATAAAAATGTAACTTTTCATTTTCATTTTTTAAGGACCTTAAAAAATTTTTGCGCATGCATTCCCAAAGGGGAAGGGGATCCCTTCCCGTTTGCGAGTGCTTTACTACCCTTTTGAGAAGGGTGGTAAACTGCGAGTGTTTTGCGACTGCAATTGCGGTCGCAAAACATTCTTACATAGCCTTTGGGGTCGCTATTAGGAAGGGAACGCTCCTTCCTAATAGCGAGTCGCTAAATACTATTTTGCGAGTCGCAAATTATTTGCACTCACAAAATAGGGTTAGTACATGGCCCACAGGTTTTTTAAATGCGTAAACGGGTCTAAAACCCATTTGCTAATGCAAAAATCCTTCGTACATCTGGCCCCTAAATGCCTTACGTGTAGGGCTAGTCAGCAATATGTATAGTGCCAGAAGGGCAGGGTGTTCTTCTGTAAATTTTGGGATTAAATCTCATAGCACAGCTCGAAGCAGAAAGTTTGTAAAGGTAAGTAACGGGGTATGGTGTTGCATGTGAGATATACTGGTCAGCGACGATAAATACCCCCCGTGGGTAGATGTCTTCCATGGTCTTTAAACCTGCCTGGTCAAGTATTTCCAAGGGTCGTGGTTCCTGTGTAACTTATATGTCCGGGTGGAATGATAGTGGAAGCGCTGGAAAATATTATTATTATTATTATTATTATTATTATTTGGTTTTGTATAGCGCCAGAATCGACTCCGAGGAGTATCTCTGCACTTTGGGCGCGTAACAAATTCAAATACAGAACTGTCAAACTTAAAAGCAAAACAGAGTGGTTTTAAGTAACTTTCTAAAATGAAGATGGTTCGAACATTCTCTTAAATGTAGGGGGAGTTCATTCCAATATTTCGGACCGAGATGAGAGAGAGCTTTTCCTCCTAATCTTGCTCTCCTGATTCGGGGGACCTTCAGCAAATGTTTAGTACTAGAGCGTAGGGCTCTTTACCAGTGCGCATCCTCAGCAGGCTCCAAGCACAAGCGGTGCAGTGTATTTTATTGAATTCGTTGCGAGCAATATAGGTACATTGAAGTAATAGAATAGCGTTAAGCAGGATCTGGCTGGCGTCATCATGCTCTATTGCAAGATGCGGAATATAATCACGGAGAAGATATCAATATTGGCGAAATGTGCCTGCACTGAAACCCCTGTGAACATAAGACAACGTAAGTATCTCCCATCACATCCTGGGCTGCTTTTCGGGCCAGAAAAACGTTGTTAAGTGCATTTTCAACATTTTAAAAAAGTGAGATATCAGGGTGATACAAATGTTGAGAAAAAGGTAGAGAAATGTGGGCGCAATCACCATTTTCATGACAGCCACCTTGTCTGCCAATGATTAAGGAAGTCTAGACCACCTCTGCACATGGTTATGATGGAGCACTAGGGTGGGATCACTATGTATCCAGATCCCTAAATATTTAACAGGATCAGAACACCACTACAATGGAAACTCTGAGGCATGGGGTATGGTGGCCAGAGTCAGAGGGAAGATAATTGACTTGGACCGATTAATAGGCATGCCTGAATAAGTGCCAAAGCGAATATATGCTTGGGTGTTTCACACTGACTCATATCATCCGCATATAAGGAGATGCCCAAAGATCTCAGCCCAAACTTTATAGCTGCAGCCCCATGTCGTTGAAGGAGCACGCATGCTAAAGGTTCCAGCGCAAGAGTGAATGATAATGGGGACATGTGCCTCTATGGATACCCAACCCAGCTGATATGGACCCACTGATCCACACTCTAGCAGTGGGTGTCTTATATAGCAATTCAATACACTACAGGAGCGCAGGTGGAATTGCCATATGTCCCAGAATGACAAACATGTATTCCCACTCGATGGAGTCAAAGGCCTTAGTTGCATCAAGTAGGGCAGCCGCTGCCTCCAAGGAGAGGTTCAATTAATGTAGCAGGGCAAAGATGGTGCGTAGGTGGAGCAGGCAGGCATGAAGACAAATTGATCGGGTAACACCAAACTAGGAAGAAGAAGCTGCAGCCTTGTAGCTATGATTTTGTCTAATATTCTAACATCAATATTAATTATAGAGAGGGGTGATATGAGTCGCAATATTTCAGTGCTTTATCGTGTTTCAACAAAGCTGAAGGGTTGATGGGGGAATATGATTATTATAGGCTCCTCATACATCGCCTTATGCAGCACAAGGAGAGAGGCAAACTCTTTACAAAACTCATTATTCAGGCTGTCTAGAGCTGGGGATTCACCAGTGAGCAGGGCAGCTATGGCCCCTTTGATGTCATCTATTGTGATAGGTTGGGATTGATATTCATGCTGATCAGCCAATAACCACGCCAGGGCAATATCATCTAGATAGTCCACCATGTCACCTATAGGGGCGATACTATGCACACCATAGAGGTGCGAAGAAAAGTAAGTAAATCTAGCCAGAATGGCTGTAATGTCATAAAGATCTGCACCATCAGGGGGCGTAATCTTGACTGTGTGTGTTTGGGCCCAGAACGATTTCAATTTAGTTGCCAAGCTATGTCGTGGTCCTCCTCCCTCCCCAAAAGTTCTCACCACATGCCATTTTGATAAATGGTAGAGTTCTTGATCTGCAGTATCATAAAAGTTTGAGATCTGAGCTCGTATAGCAGCCAGGGTAAGAGGATCAGGCTTTGATTCATAGTCGTGATCCAGAGCGTGCAATGTTTGCTCTATATTCTGCAATTGTGTGTGCAGTGTCTTTAGTGTACCAGCCTGTGCACCAATACAGAACCCCCTAACAGTGGCTTTATTTATTTATTATATTTATGCAATTTCGGGGGCGCATGGCTACCTAACAAAGGTTTCCCTGGGCTGGCACCTCACTAGACCCGGAGTGCAGATACCAGGAAGACTGTTAATGAGAAGATAGACTCGGCCATGTTTTGATCAGCTTACGAAAGGCAATGAGTGATTTACATGTTCTAAATGATTGTGGTAAGGTGTTCCACAATTTTAGACCCAGATATGCAAATTTCCATCCTCCTTGGCAGGTTCACTTGAATCTGGGGACTGCAGCCAGCTCCAGATGACTAGTGCGGAGCAAACATTAAGGTGTGTACCACGATATCAGAGGTCTCAGGTACATAGGCCCTGTTTGTAAGAGGCACTTATGCATATAGCATACGGCTTTGAATGCACCTGATGTGCAATTGCCAGCCAGTGAAGAGTGTACAACAAGCTGGCAGATGCAGTGAATCTGGGTGCATGGAGAAGAAGCTGTGCCACCTCATTCTGTACAGTTTGCAGACATGTAAGTCAGAAAGTGGTAGCCCCCAAGTATACAACATTGTCGTAGTCAAATCTAGATATTAAAAGGGCCTGGACAACTGTTCTTTGGGCAGGGACCCGAAGATACTTCAAACCTTCATGTAACCTCTTGAGGATGCTGAAACAGGTGGCTGCTACTTTGTTAATCAGATGGTTCATAGACAACTTGTCATTGAGCCATACTTCCAGATTTTTTACCACCTGGACTGGTGATGGAATGATATCCATAGCCGGTGGCCACAGAACAGGACCCCACAAGTGGATTTGATTACCCTCTAATAGAACTTCTGTCTTGTCTCTCTTCAGTTTTAACAAGTTCCTATTCACCCAAGATTAAACTTGGGCAGGACAGCTTTAAATGCCTCCCAAACTGGGCCTGCACTATCCACTGAACCAACGTTCTCCCTGAAATAATCAACAATAGCAGAGCACAGTTCATCTTTGAATGTCAGGTCTAAAAATGCAGTAGCCTGACAGTGCCACATAAATTGTGGAGGGGTATGGATAGGAATCTGCAAAGAAAAGTGTATCGGTGCATGATCAGACAGAGTTTTAGGTAAATGAGTGATATCAGATACCCACACACAGACATCCCGGGTGGCCAGCCAATAGTCAAATGGGGGCCAGGACCCATGGACAGAAGAGGTAAAGGTACCCTCTCGTTGCGTGGGGTGGCGGTGTCTCTAGAGATCAGCCATCCCATAGTTTGCCATCACTGACCTGATAACTTTAGCAGAGCGTTTTCCATTCCAGTCCGTGAACGCCTACCAATCAAAAAAAGGATCCTGATAAGTGTTGAGGACCCCTCCTCATACAATAGTGGTCGTTGAGAGCTTGTGGAGGTGATTCCAAAGCACAGTATAAAAATCGGGGTCATCTACATAGGGGCCATATGTATTAACCAAACCAAAGAGACTTGGGTGCCTCAAAGTGTACTGACACAAACACTTATCTCTCCTGATCCTCCACCTGAGTGTGTGTGAGATGGAAGGGGCCCCCTTTTTTTAAAAGGATCATCACCCCCCTTGAATAGAAGGAATTAGACAATGTGATTCTATGTGCTGCCTAGCGGGCGCCCAGTGAGCATTCAGTGTGAAGTGTCAGGTGAGTTTCCTGCAAAAAGGCTACTTGAATATGGGCACGGTCTAAGTATGCGAATGCCTGATGCATTTTGCTTGGATTATTAAGGTCCCACACATTCCATGTCAGGAATGAGATGTGACCTCGGGATGGCGACTCCAGCATAGTTTGGAAGAATGACAAAGGGGACATTACGATATCCATGCTATAGAGCCCACAAATGTGGAATCAAAGTTACAGCATTGTAGAGGCATAATCTAAAAGACAATCCCAGCCCTCCTACCGCCCACATAATCATCCCAATCATGCCAACAACATACCCCAACTCAAGGAAGCGACAACACCCGAAAGGTATACAAAGTGCCCAAACAATCAGGAGAAAGTTAATCATTAACACTCTTGGGGTGTACCCATATGGGACTGCTAGAATCCTAGCTACAAGCTCCAGGTACAGGAGGTGGCCAAGGCGAATATGATATCTTTCCATCCATGGCAGCAAAGTGGGCATGGAGAGTGTAGGAGGAATAATAGAAAGGGCTTGGGAGTAGAAACTTCAGTTCAGACGTCACATGCCCAACCGAGTCAGTTAATGGCATAGAACAGTCCATGCAGGGGGTGAATGATCACTTTTCATTGTCGTCCATGCCCGTGCATGAGGCATCTACTCGGCGCTTGGAAATGGATTTTACGTGCTTCATCGCAGTGTTGGGGGATGGGAAGATGTGCTGTAATCCCTGTGCTCAACGGGAAAGTGTGCCAGATACAGCAAGCGTAAATGCAATTGGTGCTTGTCAGGGAGGGCTGCCTGCACTACCGCTGTGAAATCCAGGGAAAAGGCAAACTTGTTGCCTTGGTAGGTGATCTCTCTCTTCTCCCGAGCCAGCCAGGGGGCCATATTACGATCTCTATAGTTTAATAGTTTCATTATGATAGGGCACAGAGGAGCACCAGGTTGTGGGTGCACCATGAGGAAGCTGAGGGCGTGCTCTAAAACCATCAGGCTGGACAAATTGACAGATCCAAAAATAGAGGTTAGGATAGTTTTGACATAGAGCTCTAACTTCCCAGTTTTGGTCGACTTAGGGATCCCTGTAATGCACAAGTTGTTTCGGCGAGAGTGCACCTCTAAGTAGTTATTTTTAGCTCAGCATAAGATATTCTTTGTTCCGCTGACGTGATGCGGGCAAATTGTTGATTCAATTTCACTGCCATGTGGTCCATTCGCAGATTAAGAGAGTCTATCTTTTCATCGATAGAGGCCAAGCTATGCTGCATGGCTTGTAGCATGGCGACCAGGCCCGGCTCAGCAGACAGTGCAGTTCCAGAGTCTATGCCCACAGAGTCATCGCCTATAGACCTGGTGGGACGTTTGGCCTCAAATATAAGGCAGGACTAGCCTCGATCAGATTTGACCATGATCCCTAGATGATGGCGATGACAGTAGGTGCTGAGACTGGCAGCGCAGGGGAGAGCAGCATGCCCCTCCAGACCAAGGGGCAGAGGGCCACCCTATCTACGGTGTCCAGTCCCCACCAGAGGGGGCAGGGGTGCCCAAAGATGACCAGGGTAGAGTCCCCCCACAGCAGCAGGTAAGTCGACAATTAAAGTGCAGCAGGCCGTAAGGCTGGATGGAGCTCTCCAGTGTCATTGACTCATCCTAGGGGGCCCCACCTCGAAACAACAACAAGGGAGGACCCACCATCAGGTAAGCGTAGACACTGTGGGGGGCCTGGGGCCTATCAGACAGGCCCTGACAGGAACTGACAGGACGTCGCACCACACCCGGTGTTGCACACCGGGGGACCCGCGGACACCCAGCCGGGCCAGGGTACCTTCAGCCATCCCAGTCCCCCAACTCAGGGACCTAACAGGTGCCGCTCACCTTCTGTAAGATCGGGCCGCCGCAGCAGCCTCCCTCACAGCTTCCAGCGATCTTCGCTCCTCCGAGGTTCCACCGCCATTAAAACAGCAGCGCCTCTGATGAAGTAAGTCAGCAGCACTCAGGCACGCACAGACAATGCTATGCCCCTCCGCAGCCTAGGCCCACACACCACGGCAGGTGGCACACAAACGTCCATACCACAGATCGCTCCTGACCCTGCATCTGTCAAGAAGTGCCAGCGGATCGCTGCAAAAGCGTGGGGTTATGTTGGCACTACTATCTATCAGTAATATCCCTTCTGCAGAGGTCTAACTAAAGGCTGTATGGCCGGATAAAAGTCAGATTATGAGCCCCGGCTGGCAGAGCTGCACTACGGAGCAGCCATCTTGCCGTGGCCTCTCTAGCACCCATCATTATCTCTGAGTTAAACCTGTCTCCTCTGTGCCATAGTAACCAGTCGGGTGAGCTCCGGTTAATTTAGTTACTTCTTGAAGTTCACCTTAACAAGGATTGTGTTTATAATTTAAGGTGGGCAGTCACTCCCTTTAACTAATAACCCAGTTTCTTACACTTAGGGGCCGATTCGGGCCGGAAAACGTACCGACCGACTCGGTACGGGAATTTAATCCGACCGACACATACCGGCGTCGCCCGACCTGGGTAGTACGATGAAATGCATGTGAATCACGACCGACTCGTACGGAACACAAGCCGAACGACCGAACCGCACGGAAACCAGCTATCCGGCCGGAAAACCACGCGAATCGAACCGACCGACACGCACCAGGAATGAACCCGAACGAAACGTACCTGCGAACTCCGACCCGCGCAGTTCGATGCAATGCGTGGAAAACCAGACCGAGTCGCACGGAGCTCAAGCCGTACGACCGACACGCATACAAAAGCCAGCAGAAGGAAGCCAATACTCGGAGACCGACGCGTACGCCGCACAATAAACCTAGCAGAAACACAGCGTGAACGACATGGAGAAGCTCGCACGAGACAACTGCAGCGTCCCACTCGGTCAGAAGAACGTCTCCTACATGCACAAAAAATACAAAGGGAAAAATACCAAAAAAAAGGGCCAAACAGGCAATGACAAAGTCAATAAATACAGGGAAAAAAAACATGGAACAAGGACACACCCCCAACTCCACCCATATAAAGGCCACAAATCCCTACCATGATCCTTTGCAAATTCAACTGACCTGCCAGCACAGAACACCATCAGACAGCAACCACAGACACACTCACAGCTCATCCATCACATAAGCCACACACCATTAGCACTTCAACAAATAGCACCCTCACATATACCCAGCAAAACCTACACTCACACACCCTCACTTGCACACCCACACACACATCAATCACCACCACCACCCATCACCATGCCCCCAAAGAAGAATCCAAAGTTCCTAGACAGTGAATTGGAAGTCCTGGTAGATGAGATCCTCAGGGTAGAGCCCCAGTTGTTCGGTACATTGGTCCAACAGACCCCCATGTCGCAGAAAACCAAGATGTGGGAGAGGATTGTCGACAGGGTCAACGCACAATCACCATGTTTGCGCACAAAGGAAGACATCCAGAACAGGAGGTATGATGTGCGCAGGAGGGTCAGGGACCTACTAAAGAAGGATTACATCTTGAGTCAGCGCACTTGCAGTGGCCCTCCTGCCAAACCACTATACCTCAGGCCCTGGGAGGAGAAGGTGCGGGCCATCCTACCACCAGTGAGCGTATATGGACTATCAAACATCCCAGAGCCTGGTGAGTACACAAATAATATACCCAATATTGTGTGACAATACACACACATCACTGTCAAGGGGATAGTCAAACCATGCACCCTTAGCAAATCCACAGCAACCAAAAGATAATCACCCCAAGATTTGTCTGTCAGTCAGATAAACACAATACAGGCCATCTCATAGTGATATGTAACTGTGTCATGATATGTACAAACCTCACTACAAATACAGCAAGGCAGTGGCACAAATATAACCAACAAACACAGTCAGACATTTTGCCACCACTAGAACACCACCTCACAGGGAAGCTCACTGAAAGGAAGGAATTATGTGTATGCTGGTGAAGTCAGTGTAGCCAATAGCATGATGGGAGTTGTAGTCACAGATATTGCTCACCCTCACAATTGGCCCATCAGCACCACTCTCAACCATGCTCACATCACAGGGAGTGGAAAACAACTGACAAGATGGCTGACACTGGGTACTGCTATGGGGAGCACAAGGCCCTGCTGGGAACTGTGCACCAACCAACAGCAGGACACCACTGACTGACATCCTGAAAGACAACTTGCACTCCCTGCAATGGAAGCACGTTCCATGGTGGGATATCTGGCTGGGTGGGAAGGAGGACTGACAGCTCTGACCATAGTTACAAGCAGCTCTCCTCACACACCCCATTAACACAAACTCCACACAACTCACCTGGGAGAATGCAATGCCTCACACTCCAATTAAATATCCCACAAAGAACCACCACCCTGGGTTATGCTGTGTGAAGCACAGGGACACTCTTGGGACTTGTAGCCAAACAAACGCCAGGACAACACTGTCAGCCATCCTGTCAGCACAGGCACACTACCCCACAGGGAAGCAGTGTCAAAAGGAAGGAAGTATGGGCATGCTGGGAAGGGGGGTGTAGGCAATAGCATGATGGGAGTTGTAGTCACAGATATTGCTCACCCTCACAATTGGCCCATCAACACCACTCTGAACCATGCACACATCACAGGGAGTGGAAAACAACTGACAAGATGGCTGACACTGGGTACTGCTGTGGGGAGCACAAGCCCCTGCTGGGAACTGTGCACCAACCAACAGCAGGACACCACTGTCAGCCATCTTGCCATTGCTGTCACACTCACACACAGAGAAGTCGACTCAAAAGGAAGGAAGTATGGGCATGCTGGGAAGTGGGGTGTAGGCAATAGCATGATGGGAGTTGTAGTCACAGATACTGCGCACCCTCATAATTGGCCCATCAACACCACTCTGAACCATGCACACATCACAGGGAGTGGAAAACAACTGACAAGATGGCTGACACTGGGTACTGCTGTGGGGAGCACAAGCCCCTGCTGGGAACTGGGCACCAACCATCAACAGGACACCACTGCCTGACATCCTGAAAGCCAACTTGCACTCCCTGCAATGGAAGCACGTTCCATGGTGGGATATCTGGCTGGGTGGGAAGGAGGACTGACAGCTCTGACCATAGTTACAAGCAGCTTTCCTTACACACCCCCTTAACACAAACTCCACACAACTCACCTGGGAGAATGCAATGCCTCACACTCCAATTAAATATCCCACAAAGAACCACCACCCTGGGTTATGCTGTGTGAAGCACAGGGACACTCTTGGGACTTAGCCAAACAAACGCCAGGACAACACTGTCAGCCATCCTGTCAGCACAGGCATACTACCCCACAGGGAAGCAGAGTCAAAAGGAAGGAAGTATGGGCATGCTGGGAAGGGGGGTGTAGGCAATAGCATGATGGGAGTGGTAGTCACAGCTCAACATCCCCCACCCACATGTCCCAGCAAGCTCACACTGAAGCATGCACACCTCACAGGGAGTGAAAAGCCACTTCAAAGATGTCTGACAATGGTGCTCTGTTGTGGGGAGCACAAGGCCCTGCTGGGAACTGTGCAACAACCAACAGCAGGACACCACTGACTGACATCCTGAGAGTCAACCTGCACACACTGCAAGGGTGGCATGCTTCATGGTGGGATAACTGGGCTGGGGGAGAAGGAGGGCCGTATGTCCACCAAATACCACCAATGCTGGCCATGCACACACCTCAACATTCACATTGAAAAGCTTCAGGTTGGCAGGACAATGTGCTACCCCAATATCAACCTCTGACTGTGACAACTGAGGACAATGCAATGTACAGGGCCGCATCCAGTGGTACAGTCACAACTGTCAGGTGTGTGAACCATTGATGCCTGTAGAAACATAACATACATTGTGTGTCTCTTCCAAAAACAGGTGATGATGGGGACACAGCAGCAGACGATGAGGAGTCCCTGTGCCAGGCTCCGGGGGACACTGAGCTCATTGGTGTGGAACAGCCTCTGCCCTCCTCGGATGGCGAAGACCTACCTGGCACCTCCGGTGTGAGTCATCATGCAGCACCAGCAGGACCAACATCTGCACCCCCTGCACCCACCGCTCCAACAACTGCCAACACACAGACCACCCCTGCCAACACGGACAGACCAAGGACCGCCGATGACAACAGCACAGGGACCCCGGCCCAACGTGGAGCAACGGACAACGACCCCAGTAACAACCCCCAAGTGGGCCTACGGTCACCTGTGCGTGCCACCGCAGGTCCGGCACGTGTCGCCAGGGGTGGTGGGAGGGGTGGGAGACATAGGTCGCTGTTTGCAGAGGGGTCTGGACTGCATGATGACCCACAACTGGCACGCATTGCTGATGCGTACCAGAATAGCACCGGAGAGGTCAGCCAGGTAGTGGGGATCCTCAAGGACATTCAACAGCAGCAGGCTGCCCATCATGCCCACTTGGACGCACACATATCCTGTGTGGAGACACACATGTCCCGTGTGGAGACACACATGTCTGGCATGGAGTCCAAGTGGGACACATTGGAAGAACTGACAGCGGTGCATAGGGACATATTGACATGCCTCCGCCAGATTAGCACCAACATGGCCACACCTCCCTGTGTGCCCACAACATCTGGTGCCGCAACAACTGCAACTGCCACAGGGAGGGAGGATGACTCTGGCGGAGAGTCCTCTGCACCGCAGCAGCCTGCACGTGAGGGTCCCCCCGAAAGAAGAGGGGTCGTCCGAGGAAGGAAAACTGAGAGGTTGATGGCCATGTACATCCCCCAGGAACCCAACACCTGTTCTGGAAAATCTCCTTTGTGTGCAAACTGTTCACCCTGTCGAATGCAACCCAACTCTCCCACATGACATGGGGAGCTTAAGTTGGCCCAATGTATCAGATGACCGTGGACTTTACTCAGGACATTTCTGCTACCATGACTTCCAACTCATCTGGGAACTTTGGATTACAATCCCAATGTACAGCACCCACCATCCTGTGCACTATCCTCACACATGTATGGAAATAAACTCACTAATACACCATACTTGCCTCTGTTGTGATTCCAACGTGGTTTCTGTCATGGAGATGGTGATCTGCTAAATGACACTGTGCATGCTAACTGCTACAGCAAGTTCAACACCGTTATGTGAGTCATGGAGACGTGACACATATGAGGGAGACACACCACTAGGGCTACACAACACATACACTCCAGGGCCATCAGACTCATCGCCTACACTGATGTTGCCAGGAAATACAGTGCAATGCACAGACACCACACCTATTCACAGTCTGTGTTGACTAGTCCACAGGTGCAGTAAGCACATGTCAGTCAGATGTGTGACCACAGACAACGCACATCCCAAAGTGAAGCACAAGTTTATTACACATTTGCAACATGTTGTTTCCACTACAGATGCAAGGTAATCCTACGTGGCAGGGGACACACAGTCAACAAGTGTAGAAGAAAGAAAGTCCAGGGGTGTGTGGCACATCACCTGTAGGGAAACGACTGCTTCCACCCTGAAAGTTGAATCATGGTGTCGGGGGATCACAGTTCACCAAACAACTCTGAAAGTACCCTGTGAAGGACAGACATGACACACAGTCAAAAGCTCCAAAGAACAGGACAGAACTGCAATACTCATGGCCAATACATGTCACAAGATACTCACAGAAAACCAAGTTAGCATGTCAACACTGTTGGGGAGTACAGACTACCTGTAAGGACACATCGCTGCAGGCTTCCAGTCAAGTAGCACATGGCCACACTCAAACAGCACCAGAGCACCACCAACACATATCACGCAAACTCACATCATTGGCATGACAACTCTCTGGATACTCACATTCAGTTGAAGAAGTTGGTGATGAGCTGTGTTCGGACATCACCATCATCATCACTGGCATCGTGGCCCAGGCCAGGATCCTCCACAGGTGGCGGATGTTGGTCATCGTCATCCAGGATGAGAGGCAACTCCTTCCGCACTGCCAGGTTGTGTAGCATGCAGCAGACGATGACAATCTTGCACACCTTTGCTGGGGCATATGGGAGGGCCCCTTCTGTCTTGTCCAGGCAGCGGAAGCGGCTCTTCAGGAGACCAAATGTCCGCTCGATCACTCTCCTGGTCCGACCATGTGCCTCATTGTAGCGCATCTGGGCTGGTGTCACAGAGTTCCTGAGGGGTGTCAGCAACCACGGCATGTTGGGGTATCCGGAGTCACCTACAGACAGACAATTGCACATTAGCTGAGTTGGAAAAGAGGGCGGAATACAACATAGCAGAACACACACAATGGTACAAAGTCAGTACACACTGACAAGCCAGGCACGCTGGTTCTGCATCTGTGACATCATCCTCGGGATGCGACTAATCCTCATCACGTAGGCATCGTGTGCCGAACCAGGGAAACGGGCACACACATGTGAGATGCACATATCTGCAAGACATACCACCAGAGCATTGATAGAATGGTAATGTTTCCTGTTCCTGTATGCCTGCTCATGTGCCTGTGGTGGTACCAAAGCCACATGTGTCCCATCAATGGAGCCAATGACATGTGGCATCCTCCCCAGGGCATAGAAGTCACTCTTGACATCAGTGAGTTGTTGACGTTTAGGGAAATAGATGTACTGGTTCAGGCATCTCAACATTGCCTCCAAAACATCGCATAGCACACGGCTGAACATAGTCTGTGACATCCCACCAGCAGACGCCACAGTGTGTTGAAAGGTACCGGTGGCAAAGAAGTGTAGGGCTGCCATCACCTTCACCTTGGGGGTCAGCGCTGTAGGGTACGGCCGGCCAGGTTGCAAATGTGGGGCCAAGCGCATGGCCAAATCATCAATCAGCTGCCTGGTGAAGCAGTACTGTCGGATGCTGTCACGTTCCACCATCGTTGCAAGGTCAGGGAATGGTCTATGGACAGCTGATGCCCTGCAGTGCTTAGGTGAAGAAAGAAAGATTGTCAGTCACCCCACATATGTGGCATTGACCATACTCAATATCACATGATACATCATTACGAGACACAAGTACTTGATGTGTGTGCCGTTCTGTATGGACATATGTGGCACCTACATGGCCATCATCTAACATCTCAGTTCAACATGTGTTGACAACAGGTTCCAGGTTGTGCTATGGGAAACCATTAGGCTGTGTCACAGTACCCATTTACTGCTGTCACGTTCCAAACACACACCACAGTGACATGTCTGGACAGATGCGCCACAGGCATCACAGCTCATTGACAGGTAGATTCCCAGGGACCATGTCTTGCCACATGGACACTGGCATGACATGGCGTATCATGTACACGTCAGCAAAACAACCATGACTCTCACAGGTAGTGGCCCCTGTTGCCTCCGCAGGACAGACATGGACGTCTGTGACACACACACGCACAACATCAAAGTCCATGTACAAACAACGTGGATGTGGAGACTGTCTCCCATTGTGCACATGGAATCAGAGACATCGGAAACACAACATGCACACAGACTGTGGAGGGCCATCACTATTGTGGCAATGGGTCACCCTGTGACGTACATACCTTCCCACATGGGACTCTGGGGGTATGTGACATGACATACACATACACAACCTGGAAATGTGACCATGCCACATGCTCAGAAATGAACAGTTGCACATCACAGTGGTCATGTGCACAACACACAAAGGATCCTGTCCCCATGAACACATGCACAGCCTGGGAGTGGCTGCCCCCAAGTGCCACAACAAAAACCACATGTTGACCCCCATACACAGAAAAGGTAATGCAGCCTTACATGCCTTAGGATACAGTGTGGACAGGCTGTGGTGTTGTAGGTGTGCCCCTGAGTCCCTGGCAAGTATATGTTACTGGCATACGTTCCCCAGTGACAAGCATGGTGACATATGCGAGTGACCTGTACAGGCACGCGTCGTACAGCAATGGACCGATCGGTGTGCACGCACTGGCCATTGAATCTGTTGTGAGCGGGTACGCGTTGTACAGCAATGGACCGATCGGTGTGCACGCACTGGCCATTGAATCTGTTGTGTGCGGGTATGCGTTGTACAGCAATGGACCGATCGGTGTGCACGCACTGGCCATTGAATCTGTTGTGAGCGGGTACGCGTTGTACAGCAATGGACCGATCGGTGTGCACGCACTGGCCATTGAATCTGTAGTGAGCGGGTACGCGTTGTATCCCGGAATACGCGTTGTACAGCAATGGACCGATCGGTGTGCACGCACTGGCCATTGAATCTGTTGTGAGCGGGTACGCGTTGTACAGCAATGGACCGATCGGTGTGCACGCACTGGCCATTGAATCTGTTGTGAGCGGGTACGCGTTGTATCCCGGAATACGCGTTGTACAGCAATGGACCGATCGGTGTGCACGCACTGGCCATTGAATCTGTTGTGAGCGGGTACGCGTTGTACAGCAATGGACCGATCGGTGTGCACGCACTGGCCATTGAATCTGTTGTGTGCGGGTACGCGTTGTACAGCAATGGACCGATCAGTGTGCATGCACTGGCCATTGAATCTGTTGTGAGCGGGTACGCGTTGTACAGCAATGGACCGATCTGTGTGCACGCACTGGCCATTGAATCTGTTGTGTGCGGGTCCGCGTTGTACAGCAATGGACCGATCGGTGTGCACGCACTGGCCATTGAATCTGTTGTGAGCGGGTACGTGTTGTATCCCGGAATAAGCGTTGTACAGCAATGGTCAGATCGTTGCGCATGCATTGACTAGGGCCTGGCATGGCAACGGACGCGTTTTCGAAGCTTCAACGAGTCTGATGCAGTGAATTCAGTTGGCCAGCCACAACAATGTTGCAAATTCATGGGTGTCATGAAGTTTAACTTTTGAAGGATGCTGTGGGCGTGTATAAGTGGTGCAATTCCATGGATTGGCCAGATTCAGAAGATGCAAACGACTTGGACCTATCACTTTGGACACATGGGACAGTATCTGCCTCTGCAGCACACATATAATGCTGGCTGTTCCCCTGAGTGCTCACTTGCATGCACTACATGCTCCAGGACGACATCTGCCACCAACACTGCTGCTGTCTCTGCATCCTCTGGCTACTGCAATGACACGTACTGTGGAGAGAGCCCCAGCCTTCAGCCTTGAGGAGCACCAGGCCCTGCTGGACAGCCTCCTTCCACAGTACAGCAAGCTGTATGGGAAACCAGGGGAGCAGGTGAGTGTGCTGTCCACTGCCTTACTAATTGTGCATGTTGTCTGACTAGCAAGACTTACAGTGTGCACACCACTGGCTAGCATGCTCACTGAGTAGTTCTCACCCCCAAAGTGTGTAGTTACATGCACTGAACAGGTACAGTGCAGTAACAGTGCATTCCAACAAGCTTTTACTTCCCAGACAATGATACCATGTAGTAACTGCTGGCAAACTGTCCATAGCCATAGTTGCACTGCCTGTGTACATCATATGCCCCTGTGATTGAGACATGTATATCCAACTGTGCGATGCACGTATATGTTGCATGTGTAGTAATGGCATTTTCACTTTGTCATCCTCACAGGTTGATGCCCACCAGAAGCAGGAAATTTGGCTGACCATCGCCCGGGCAGTAAGATCCGTGGGGGTCTACAAGCGCCGGATCCGCAACTGCCAGAAGAGGTGGCAGGACCTTCGGGGCTGGACCCGGAGGATCGCAAGGGTCCAGCTGAAGCTGTCGCCTCCTCGCAGGAGGGGCGGACACCGGACCCTGACCAACCACCTGCTCAGGATCCTGGCGGTGGTCTTCCCTGACCTGGATGGGCAGCTGAAGGACAGACAGCAGCAAGGAGGGGGTGAGTCCATGACTGCACTGTGAACTTTGTCTGACATGCTATGTGCCCTCCTCTGGCCTGGTTAAACTTCCACAGTACATCAGTCTTGTGGTCCAGGACCCATGTCCCTCAATTGTGACATGCCCACTCCTCATCTGATATGCAGGTGTGGCCCTTACAGTCAGGAAATTGTGTCACTTGGGTACTGTGTCCTTGCATTTTGCTTCGCTCAAGGTGGGGGACAGCATTTCTTCCCGTGACTTTGTGGTGGGATTCATGGGTGGGTCAATTGCTTACACAATGCCTAAGTTCTGACATGTAATCTGGGTGTAACTTTGATATGTGGTCCACTTGCTGATCTTAATCACCACATGTCCCTGGGGTATTTGGCACACCCCATGCTGCGGGTGTGAACAATGTTTGGGCCTCAGGAGTATGTATATCAAGTGTGTCACACATGCTTAGCCACCTGCCTACTGTCCAGGGCTCATCCCTCTTTCAGGTGGAGCAGGACAGTCATGCCTACTCCAGGGCATACAATACACTCTGTACTCCCACTCCCGTGTATCAGCTGACATGTTGTGATCAGTGAAATGTTCCCTCAGGTGTCTGCCTCTGTGTCGTTGTGCTGTGGCTTCGTTGTCAGGACTACTGGGATGTTTATCGTTTAGGGCTCAGCATGCCATCTGAGATGTGACCATGAGAGATGATACTTCTGTGACTTATAGGTGTTTGACCACTTGACTGTGCACACAGGTGTATGCGACTGTGAATTCCAGGCAGCTGTTTTCATTCACAGCAGACTGTGAGGTGCTCAGGTTCATAGAGTTGTGTTTCATGTCTCCCATATGTCCAATTGGCATGACGTGGACAAATAAGAGTTCAGATGATGTGCTTTGTGGGGGATGGACATGTGCACTTGTCAGCTACAGAACTTGCATTCCCCATTACCTAGGATTGTGACACAGTGCAGACTGTTGTTGGCTGGCTGCCATGCCCATGTGACTGGAGACAGTGATGTATGACTTTGCAGGCATGCCTGTGCCATGGCATTAAACTTCCTAAGAGTGATCCTGCAGGGGAGTGACATGTGCAACATGCACCCCATTGTGGCATTGACTATCCGGACATGGGTGCATCATGGTGTCTGGTGCTGGTATGCATCACATGCATCTATAATTAGACTCTGGCCATCCCTTTATCCGGACACCTGTAGTGACTCTGTGGCAAGAGATGTGATGTGTGCATGTTCACATACTTCACCGTGTTCTATGCAATGTCCAACAACTGTGTACGTGGTGCATGTGTCCACCCTGGGGTCTTACCATCCAACAGACACCAGACAGATGGGTGCAAGGGCAGGAGGGGTGTGAGTGCCATGGTTGACCATCAGACTGACAATTGGCTTCTCCTAATCTGTGTGAGCACTCTTGGCAATGTTCAACTAAGGATGCCAGGGCTTGCTCTGTAATGTGCTGTACTTACTGTGGTGTGTGCGGTCAGTGCAGGTGACTGATGTTTGTCTGTTTCCCTAATTGTTTGCAGATACATCCACGGCCACAGGAGGGGACAGCTCCACGGACCAGGAGGAGCAGCAGAGCCAGACTGGGTCAGCAGCCGATGAGTGGTCGGAGGGACCCAGTGGCACTGAGGGCGAGGGGAGCCACACCGAGGAGTCCTCAGCACCATCCACCTCAGCTGAGGACCACAGCAGCTTGGAGGATAACTCCCTTGTGGAGGCGGGTGTCAGCAGCCACCACACCCCAGCTAGTATGTCTGGCCCCGCCTCCACCACCACCACCACCGCCCTCCCATTGGCTCCCATTCCAGAGGTCCGTGGAGGCTCCCGTGTTCGGGAGCGTGTCTCCTTCGTGCCAGGCACCGCACCCCCTGCCCCTGTGTCCCCTGCTGCCCTGAGTGAGGAGTCTGTGTACCTCCTTCGCCAGCTCCATGTAGGGCAGACAGCAATGCTGAGTGTCCTCCATGCACACACCACTCTGTTGACACAGCTGGTGTCGTTCATGGAGAGCATCTTGACGGGCATGTCTGCCCTACAGAGGAGCAATAGGTCCATGGACTCCTCACTGACGGCAGCAGCCAACAGTCCCTCACCCCTCCTACCTCTGCCCCATCCACACTTCCTGGCACCCTACCTGTCCCAAGCACATGCACACCTGCACAATCACCCAAACACACAGACACGAGCAGCATAGAAACACACAAAACAAGGGTAAAACGTGCACACAAGCATCCTCAGGGGACTGATACCACACCCACAGGGGATGGGGAACAGACACACACACAGGCATCCACAGTCACTCCGAGGTCCTCAATATCCTCTCCCTCCAAGACCCCTTCCCTTGCCTCACCTGCAACCCCACCTACAAAGCAGCTCTTCCTCTGTGACCTCGGCCTCTTCCCCTCCGATCGCACTGATCCAGCATACAGGGGGAAGAGGAAGTCCACCCACACAGAGGGGAGTGCCTCTCACCCCGGACACCCTCCCCCAGGCGCAGACAGACTGAGGCCCCCACTCGCAAGTCCCCCCGGGCCCGGAAGAGCAAGACCCCGCCACCGCCCTGCAGGTCAACCACACAGTCTCCTTCCTCCATCCCTCAGGCCCCCACAACACAGGTTCCCCCACCACACCCTGCCCCAGGTTCCCCCACCCACAGATACACCATCCCCAAAATGATGCGGCCTTCTCCACCTACCACTTGCTCTTCCAGCCCCACACCCCCCGCTGCACATGTTTGTGCCACTGGTGTGGAGACCGTGTTCGCCCCCTCTGTCCTGCCCACCTTACCTGAACCCCATTCTACTCCCCTGGAGATGGACACTGCAGTGGAGTCCACTACCACCCCGTCTGACTTGGGCACTGCAGTGGGGAACCTGTCCACTCCATCTGGCCAACCCACTGGAGTTGTGCCGGCACCCACACCATCTGACTCATGCCCCCCAGTTGTGCCGGCACACACCATGTCAGACACCTCCACTGCAGTTGTCAGTGACTCTCCAGCACCAGCCACCCCTCCCCTGCCTCCTTCTGGTGAGCCCTGATCCTGTCCCTGCGGTGCCTGGCCTGCCCCCCCGTTTGCCCCTCCGAGGGGAGTGTCCCTGGTTCGTAGCAGTGAAGGCAAGGAGAGGGTGACATCTGCCACTGTCACCCTGTTTGGACTTTAGTCATGGACTGGCCATTGGCCTTTGGGTTTTGTCTGGACTTCCTATTTTCTATTCACATATGCTGAATAAAGCTCCTTTCAGTTCTCTAGTGGTTTTGCTTCAGTTGTACATGATGTTGAGGATGCTAAGCATGCCCCTGCTGCAGTGATGGTGATTTTTGATATCAGGTATAAGAAGTGTTACTGTGCAGGACTCCATGTGGTCCAGGGTGAATGTGTCCTATCCTAGTGTGTAGCCATGTCATCCTTTGCAGCAATATGAGGGTGTCATGTTTTTCATATTTGCCAATGGGATTCCCTACATGTTTTTGCAATATCACATCTTTGGCTTACACCCCTGCACATCAGATGTGCTTGCCATTGTTCAATTTGTCTATTTCCCTGACCGTGTGACCATCTCCACTGGACATGCAAGTTTGGGCATCAATGGGGAAGGACTCATCTGTGGTATCAGTGCAACTTGCTATACATGTGTATTTGAACTGTGCAGATGATTTCGGTGACACTGCCATGACCAGGCTGATGTGACGAGAGCCTTCATTTTGTGCTAATTGCTGACTGAGTGACCAAGTGTTCTGCTGACATGATAGAGCCCTGCAGAGTCAACGTATAGCACAGCTTTCCTTACACAGGAGTCGAGTCCCCTCATGGCAGTGTGTAATTCCGTGACATTGCCTGAGCCCAAGGTGTGTGTTGTGTGAGCATGTCTGTGTGTGTTCACTTCCATTTTGCTACGCAGGCTGGGGTCCCTAGTGATGTTCCTGTTTGTGATGCTTGCTGAGTTGACCTATGTTCCCCCAAAATCTTTGCCCTGGGTTCTCTGGGATGTGGGTGCATGGCACATTACTGGCCATCAGGGTGTCATCAATAGGTGTGTTTGCTGTCAGGGCTGAGTTTGTGGGCAAACGCAGATGAGACACAGTCAGGATTCCCCTTGGCACTTGTTGGTTACACAGGTCATGTAATTCACAGTTTGTGTTAGCTTTCAGTGATTGTGACACGTTGTGTGTGTGACTGCTGCCACTCCTCAGGGTCAGAGCTGCAATGTTGGAAGTTGTCTATGTGTGTTCTTTGTGGGTGACCTTGGCTTCTTCATTGGTGTGTGACTGTGGCCGGGATCCCATTGGTTGGTGTGGATTGGACGTCATGCCCATGTACAGCGTACTGTGCAGTGTGTCAGACATTCTCAAGTCTTGTTGACTGGCCATGTGTGATGGGTATCTCCACCTTAGTTCCCCCACCACCCCTGGGATTGTCATGGGTGCATGTGCAATGTCACCAGTTCATGTGAGCTTCACTGCTGCACATTGGTGGAGATCAAGGTGTGTGGTGTTGAGTGTGTGCAAATGAGAGTTGTTGCACGGCTAGACCCCTACCTCCATGTTGGCCTTGGCTGACAGGCCGTGCTGATTGAGTTGTGCTTGTGTAGGTGTGATGGTAGTTAGTTGCTCAGGACACATGACTGTGGTTCACAGTGTGTACGACATCTACCTTTGTCATCACAGTGGGATTATCATGCAGGCCAGTGTCACCACAATGTGGGGTCCCTGGGGGTAGTGCTGTGGTGGGTCTGTCTCTTGCTGTGTTAGTTGCTGTTCCTGCAGGCTTGTGTGTCATTTGTAATTTGGGCTCCCTCTCATCTAACAATGCCTGACTGCCCACATAGGAGATTCCGATCCATGAGTTACTTTTGTGTGGCACTGTATTGACATCTGTGTAATAGGGATTCAGGCCTCCTCATGTGTTGTGTGGTTGCCTGGGGACACTGGCACACACCCCCATCACCTGTTGTGTTTGATATGCAGTGTGAGTCTGCCTGTTTGTGTTTGTGCATTTGCACCACTGCATTGGCATTTCTTTAGTGTGCCATTGGCTGTATGTTGTTTGGTGGCTTTCCCTGCTGTCCCTGGGACTCCTAGGTCATCAGTCAGCACAATGATCATGGTTTGTATGTCCCATTGCTGCCATGGAATGGTATTTGTTCACCTGACATCTACAGTCTCCCCAGGATATCTACATTTGTGTGTCCATTGGTGCAGATATGTGGGTCTGCATTATGATGGTCACTTCTGTCATTGTGTTATTCGTGAATGTTGACAATGTGAGCCCACATGGGTGATGTTTGTCTGCACATGGCCAAAGCGATGTTTCATTGGCACTGCACTGTTTGCCTCACCCAATCTATGTTGCTATGGGACACATGCACTACTATGCCACTGATGTGTTTGTTGTTGTGTGACCAGGAATCATCCATGCAGTTTGGCATTTGCAGCTTTTCCCATGACAACACTTACATTTTGGTCACTGTGGTGATGGGGCTTTAGACCCCATTGCCACAATGTTCAAAATGTGCTTCAGCTATGGACCCCACACTTACCTTTTGGTCACTGTGGTGATGGGGCTTTAGACCCCATTGCCACAATGTTCAAAATGTGCTTCAGCTATGGACCACACACTTACCTTTTGGTCACTGTGGTGATGGGGCTTTAGACCCCATTGCCACAATGTTCAAAATGTGCTTCAGCTATGGACCACACACTTACCTTTTGGTCACTGTGGTGATGGGGCTTTAGACCCCATTGCCACAATGTTCAAAATGTGCTTCAGCTATGGACCCCACACTTACCTTTTGGTCACTGTGGTGATGGGGGTTTAGACCCCAATGCCACAATGTTCAAAATGTGCTTCAGCTATGGAGCCCACACTTACCTTTTGGTCAGTGTGATGATGGGGTGTTAGACCCCATTGCCACAGTGGTCATGGTCTGCTTGCATTGTGGAGGCCACACACATTTATGTGTGACACATGTGATAGGGGGTCACATTGTATGTTCAATGTCATGTTCAGTGTTGTAGGCATTTGACACAGACTCCACACGCATGTCATGGTGTTGGGGGGGATGTATTTTTCAGACATTCCTTATGTTGGAGTATGCTGGTTGTGTCATGCATTACCCGTCCTATGAGTAGGGGTTGTGTGGGTGGTAGGCATCCAGGCCCCCATGAGTAGGGGTGGTGGGAGTGGTAGGCATCCATCCCCCTATGAGTGGGGATGTTATTAGTGGCAGGCATCCATCCCCCTATGAGTGGGGAGGGTAGTAGTGACAGGCATCCAGGCCCCCATGAGTAGGGGTGGTGGGAGTGGTAGGCATCCATCACCCTATGAGTGGGGATGGTATTAGTGGCAGGCATCCATCCTCCTATGAGTGGTGAGGTTAGTAGTGACAGGCATCCATCCCCCTATGAGTGGGGATGGTATTAGTGGCAGGCATCCATCCCCCTATGAGTGGGGATGGTAGTGGTGGCAGGCATACATCCCCCTATGAGTCGGGATGGTATTAGTGGCAGGCATCCATCCCCCTATGAGTGGTAAGGGTAGTAGTGACAGGCATCCATCCCCCTATGAGTGGGGATGTATTAGTGGCAGGCATCCATCCCCCTATGAGTGGGGATGGTAGTGGTGGCAGGCATACATCCCCCTATGAGTGTGGATGGTATTAGTGGCAGGCATCCATCCCCCTATGAGTGGGGATGGTATTAGTGGCAGGCATCCATCCCCCTATGAGTGGTGAGGGTAGTAGTGACAGGCATCCATCCCCCTATGAGTGAGGATGGTATTAGTGGCAGGCATCCATCCCCCTATGAGTGGTGAGGGTAGTAGTGACAGGCATCCATCCCCCTATGAGTGGTGAGGGTAGTATTGACAGGCATCCATCCCCCTATGAGTGGGGATGGTATTAGTGGCAGGCATCCATCCCCCTATGAGTGGTGAGGGTAGTAGTGACAGGCATCCATCCCCCTATGAGTGGTGAGGGTAGTAGTGACAGGCATCCATCCCCCTATGAGTGGGGATGGTATTAGTGGCAGGCATCCACCCCCCTATGAGTGGGGAAGGTAGTGGTGGCAGGCATCCATCCCCCTATGAGTGGGGATGGTATTAGTGGCAGGCATCCATCCCCCTATGAGTGGGGATGGTAGTGGTGGCAGGCATCCATCCCCCTATGAGTGGGGATGGTATTAGTGGCAGGCATCCATCCCCCTATGAGTGGGGATGGTAGTGGTGGCAGGCATACATCCCCCTATGAGTGGGGATGGTATTAGTGGCAGGCATCCATCCCCTATGAGTGGGGATGGTAGTGGTGGCAGGCATACATCCCCCTATGAGTGGGGAATGGTATTAGTGGCAGGCATCCATCCCCCTATGAGTGGGGATGGTATTAGTGGCAGGCATCCATCCCCCTATGAGTGGTGAGGGTAGTAGTGACAGGCATCCATCCCCCTATGAGTGGGGATGGTATTAGTGGCAGGCATCCATCCCCCTATGAATGGTGAGGGTAGTAGTGACAGGCATCCATCCCCCTATGGGTGGGGATGGTATTAGTGGTAGGTATCCATCCCCCTATGGGTGTGTATGGCATTGGTGCTAGCCATCCCGCCCCTATGGTTCTGCTGTTGCTAGTGTACGTCATTTCTGCATCCCTATGTGGGTGTGACATATGTTGGGTACGTGTCGTTTGTTTGTGTAGTGGGTGTTTGACTTACCGTCTGCGTCGTACGCGTCCGTACCGGTCCCGGTAATAGATGTAGAGTATTGGTAGGACCTGCGCGATGGGATTCATGGTTGGGTCGTCTTGTTTGGGTTTCTCGTGGCTTGGACTCGTACTCGTCGCTGGCTTGTCCGTCTCGTCGCCGTGGATCGTCTTGTGGCGCGAATCGGAGCTTATGTGCAGCTCTCCCGGATGCTCTGACGTGCCGGACGTAGCGACGGGTTCGGCGCGTACGGAAGGCGCATCGTACTCGTCCGGCCGGAAGGTGCTGTGTGTTTGCTTCCGTGCGACTCGAATCAGCGTTTACGGATCCGGCTCGGACGGGGAACAGGAGCTGGATTTGGTGAGTACGGCTCGCTCGGAATCTGGGCTGTTATGCGCATCGTACTTGTTTGTTCGGACGACTGTTGGAATCGGTCGGGAAACAAGCGTTCGGCTTGGTTTTCTTCCGGACGAATACTGTTAGGTGCGCTTCCGGACGAGATCGGAATCGACCCCTTACTCTTTGCCAGTTAACCGTATAGCCTGAAAAAAAAGAAAATTTCATAATAACATAAGGGCAGGCAATAAGATTTCAGGACAAGACGGTGTGATTAAATACCATGTTGTTATATGCTAGATATTTACTGACTGGCTTATTGCGGCTGCTAGTTTCCAATAGCCATTAAGAACAGGAGAAGGGAGCATAGGCAACATTGGCAGGTGCATCTGAAAGTAATTAGAAAAGAATATGCCACAATTCATTTGAATTGAATGACTTGGTATAAACATTCAGCCCTCTTTATAAATCCCTGTCCTAAACCAGCCCTTGCCAATGTTTTGAACAGACAACTTAATTTCACCTAATCATAGACTTTCTGTACATATAGAAATCATTGTGGCCAGCTCTGACTTTTCACAGCAGATGTAGCAAATTATAGATGGTGAGAGAATGACCTTCCGAACATAAAGCCAACTTGTGGATCAGTGTTGGAATAACTTATCACAATCTGTTGACAGGATTCTGGTTGGAACCTTCATGTCAATGTTTACCAATAACATGGGACTCTACAGGGAACTTAACAATGAATCGTTGCTGGGTTTGGGTATGAGCATGATGGAAGCGTTAGTGAGTGCAGCATCCCAGTTTCTCTAGATTCCTTGCAACCCTTTTTAGGTTAGTTTACAGAATTTGATTTGGGGATCTACCTCTACAGGTGCCTTTCAGGTGGAGCGTCACTCCAAGGCTCAAGTGATTGACCTCTGTTACTGATAAAGGAAGGCAAAAAGCACAACTCCTTCTTCAAAAAAGTCCCATCAGACCTTTGTGGACTGGACTCTGTGGAAGGCTGGCTATAAACAGACCTGGTGTGTGGAAGCCTGCTCTTAGGAAGAGAGGACTGCAGCAGTAAAGAAGAGGGACTTTCTCAGCAGTTAGAATACATTTGTGACTCAATCATTTTTCTCACCTCCGGAGGACAAGGATATGGTGCAGAGGATTCTCCTGGGTGGGTGAGGCCTCTGTTGGCTAGAAATCTAGATTCATGCATCTCAGAGATTTTTACCCTGTTGACAAAAAAGGCTTCAGAGGTACCATGTTGAGCCCTGCCCAGCTACAGCTTCTCCCTCTGGTGGACTTTGAGAGCCAAAAAAGTGTTGAAGTCCAAAGGTGAAACTTTGGACCTGGTGAGGCGATAAGTCTCTGTCATCAGCACAGCTACCCCTGTGACTTTGGAATTCTTTTATACTCCACTTAGAACTTATGTAGCCAAAACCAAGTGCTTCAGAGGAAGCTCAGATACAGCAGGGAGCTTCGCTGGCTCCAGCTTCTTGTCTTGCCCCACTAGGCCCATGGGGCGTCAGAAAACAAAGTGAGAAGGTAGAAACTTTTGGGCAGATTTACTAATATTTTCCATGCAACTAATGCAGTGAGGCAACTTGCCGCATTGCTTTGTGTGAAAGGGAGAGAGCAGACTCTACTTAGCTATAACACACTTCTGGTCACTCCTCCTGGCGCTGGTGCGAGTGCTGCCTATTTCCCATGTAGGCACCCTTGCGCCATGCTGCAAGGGTATCTGTATTACAGGCAGGATTGTTTTAGTGTAGGAAGTGATGCCTTCCTGCACAGAACAACCCTAAGAGGCAATTTCCTCTTTCTATGCGTGATGCAGAATGACTCACGCATAGAAAGAGGAATTAACAAGGAGTAATAAAGATATTTCTCCTCAGCACGCCTCTCTGTAGTATGTGCACCATTTTGGAGCAATCCCAGGTTTACTATGTTCAGGAAACCTAGGCTTGCATCAAATTCAATTTGTGAATGCATGGGAACACCCATGCTCAACTCATGTAATGCCTACCACAACTAAATGTAAAGCCATACAGAGCAAGCCGTTGCATTACATTTTGTTACAAAGTCACCCAAGGCAACAAAAATAGCGCCTTGCATTTCTTTGTAAATCCTATTTAAGGACTTGCCGTGCAAAAACTTGCATTATGCAAGGGCTACCCATTCCTTAGTAAAACTGCTGCTTTGATCATGAGCGCCGATTCTCCTACCCTACCCTCACAGCATCGCTGTCAACCTCAAATCACTCCTATGTCCCAGTGAAGCATAAACTGTTACTTCTGATTGAGGTTTTGCATTTTCTAGGTGCGTTTTGACTCAAGTTAAAAAAATTCTTATGTCTAGCAATTCAATTTTAATACATTTGGTGTCTTTTTGCTCATTAACATTTCCTTCATTATTCTTATGTTGTTTCAATGTTTGGTTGTGATTTGTTCTTGGCTTCAAATTTACTTGGTACAGCCTAAAACTTACATGCACTCCCAGATGCTTGTGCCTGTGATGCCAGGAGCTAAGAACATTGGGGCGATTTACTAAGATTTTACGTCAGGGTTGCTTCACTTTTATGGTGGACCTTTAATGCAAATTCATTTTAGAGGTTTACTATGCCATGCAAAGCCACTTTGTGTGGCTTTGCATCATTTACCAACTACAAGGTAATGCAAGGCAGTGCATCACACAGCCTTGTGTTACTTTGCATCAGGGAGAAGTTCCATGGGTGGAGCCTGGACATTTCTAAACATCCACCTATGGATTTTGATGCAATCCAAGATTTACTAAAGTGTGTAAGCGTGGGATTGGCCAAAATACTACACCTCCCTGAACGAGGCTTAACAAGGAGAAATTTCTTTATTTCTCCTTGTTAATTTCTCTTTCCATGTGTGCTGCATTCTGCAGCACACATAAAAAGAGGAGAATGTCTTTAAGGATTTATTTTGTGAAGGAAGATGGTCCTTCTTGCACAAAAACAATCCTTCCTGTAATGCAGGCACACTTGCAACATAGTGAAAGGGTGCCTGCATTGGCTCTAGGCAGCACACAGTGCACCAGTGCTAAGAGACAGAAGAAATGCACTATATCTTAGTATGTATAGAGCATTTCTGCTGTCTCCCTTTCATGCAATGCAGTGCAGCAACTTTACTGGCTTCCCTGTGTTGCGTGAAATGTAAGTAAATATGTCCTTATTCTCTTGGAATTGTGTTTTGACGTGCGTCACTCCTTCCAAAATTAATAACCTAATTGAGGACAAAGTGGTATGTGTAGAAGTGTTAAATGGACAGGTTTTGCCATGACACAATGTTAGACATTAGGGGGGTGATTAGGATGGCATGCAGATCGCCATCGCCGGCCAGGCGGTGGCGATCCGCCCGCCATCTCCACCCGATTTACCCCCCGCCATACTATAATGGCGGGGGTACCGTGGCGGACGCAAAGAGCGTCCGCCGCTTTTCCGCCGGTCGGCAATCATTCTGATTGCTGGCCGGGCGGAGATAGGGCCTAATATGGTGGCGGTGCCTAGCAGGCACCGCCATCCATATTAGGATGTATTGTTTTTAGGGCCTTTCCATGGCAGCAATGCCGCCATGGAAAGGCTGGTGGGCAATCGCTTTAGGGGCCCGTTGCGGGCCCCCGGAGGGGGTGGGGGGCTGCACTTGAGGGGTATTGCCATGCACAAGGTGGCAGGCACCGCACGGTGCCTGCCACGTTGTGCATGGCAATGCACAACATGGCAAATTGGCATTGCGGCGGGTGCTGCTTACAGCAGCACCCGCCGCAATGTCAAAATTGCGGAATGCGACCGCCAGGGTGGCGGTCGCATCCTAATCAGCAGTGCGGGATCACCGCATGTCTGGCGGCCGGTCCCAGCACCGCTAGGGTGGAGGGCGGACTAAAGTCCGCCCACCATCCTAATAACCCCCTAGGTCTCTGGTTCACAGAGGTATGCATTCTGTCCAAGCAGGAACCACAATCCTAGTCAGGCTAAGTCACAACACACCATAAATTATCCTGTGCTCCCCCTCTGGTAGCTTGGCACAGAGCTGGCAGGCTTGTATCACTGACAGAATATCGACAACAGAAATATAGACCTAAAGAAATATTGTGACTAAAATAACGTTGTAAAAAATATCGACCTCCTATCTTCATAATGGTAAGTACAAAAATATTGTTGTTAAAAATATCGTTGTTAAAAATATCGAAGTAGAAAATATCGTTTTTTTATATGTATAAACAATAATGTAAAATAAATTAAATTATACATTTAACTTGAAAAAAATATTTACATTTATTTGTATATTTTAACAATTATAAGTAATAAATGTAATGTAAAAAAAATTAAACATACATATTTAAAATGTAATATATATATTTACTTAAAAATAATTCATAAATAATAATTTTAATTAATTATAAAATATTAGAAATATATTAAAATGTATATATATATATATATATATATATATATATATATATATATATATATATATATATATATATATATATATATATATATATATATCTACTGGCGGTCGCCAGTAGATAGTTATAGTTAGGACCTATTTTCCATAGGAAATCTGCAACATTCTATTTGAAATAACTTTGGCGCCGGTTGACGAATCTTCGCAAAAGTTTCAAACTTTGTGGCCCGCTCTGGTCCGCTCCTATCCTGAAAGTTTCGGGGTGATTCGTCAAGCGGGGGCCGAGAAAAAAAGGGGGGTCCAAAAATTTGTTTTCCCCATGCAATTTTCCATAGGAAACTTTAGACACGGCTACAGCCCGAACTACTGAACGGAATTACACCAAATTTGGCAAAGAGGTAGTTCTTGGTTCAGAAAGAACCCTTTTTGTTAAATGGTGTAAATCCGTTCAGTAGTTGCTGAGAAAATCAAAAGTAAAAACACATATATATCTATGGCCGCGGAGGATCTGCGCACCCTCCCGATCACGAGCTGTATGCTAATTGACTGTCAACACTCCAAAGCAGGATGTGTTGGCAGCCATCTTGTGCCTCGGTAGAACCGAGGCACAAGAAAAGAGAAAACAGACGCAAAAAACGCAAAAAGGGGGCAGGGTAGAAACACCCTGACCCCCTAGGCCTGCTCAGGGCAAACATTTTTTTTTTTTAAATCGGCAAAAACGCGCTGGGTGCGCGGATCTAGCCGGAAAAAAAAAAATCGAAGCGCGGTCTCCCACGCTTTGATGCTATTTGGCCCCCGGGTGGCCCAAGTCCCGGGGGCATGCAGGGTTTTTTATATTTATGTGTGGGGGGCCTCTAAGACCCCCCCAAGCCCCGGGGACCGCCACCCCCGGGGCTTTAAAAAAATAATGGTGCGGGTGGGCTCTCGGCCCTCCCGCAACCCCGGGGACCGCCACCCCCCGGGGCATCTTTTTTTAAAAATAAACTAACATGTGCGGGGGGCTCGAGCCCCCCCCACACCCCGGGGACCGCCACCTCCCCGGGGCACTAACATGTAAATTAGGGGGTCCGTTAAGGACCCCCGAGCCCCGGGGACCACCGCCTCCCCGGGGCTGTGCATTGGTTGGGAGGGGGGCCGCGCGGCCCCCCTCCTGGAGCCCTTGATGGCCCTGGGGACCACCACCCCCCAGGGCCGGCTCCTGCAGTGTCCCGGGGTGCCTACCCCCGGGACACTGTAGTTTGCTATGACAGGACGGGAGCCTCGCGGCTCCAGTCCTGTCATAGCAAACTGCTTTGGTTTTTGGAAGAGAGAGCAGGAAACCTGCTCTCTCTTCCAAAACCAAAGCCGATTGCTTTTCCACACTGGGAGCTGCATCTTAGCAGCTCCCGATGTGGAAAAGCAATGCCGGCTCCCGAAGGACGCGGGAGCCGGCGGGACCGTGGGGGATTGGGGACCCCCCACGGTCCCCAACGGTGAGGGCCAGCCCCGGGGATGGGGTCTCTGGGGCTAGAATTGGCCCAGGATGGGGGCCACGTGGCCCCCCTCCTCTATAAATTAAATTTAAAAAAAAGAAAAAAACAATGTAAAGGCCGGCCCCGGGGGATGGGGTCCCCGGGGCCTTAAATGGCCTGAGGAGGGGGGCCAAGCAGCCCCCCTCCAAATATTTTAATAAAAAAAAAAAAGAGGGCATGCCCCGGGGGATGGGGTCCCTGGTGCCAATAGAGGCCCAGGAAAGGGGGCCACGCGGCACTCTTCCCGTTTTTTTTTATTTAAAAAAAAAAAAAAGAAAATCCTCAGGCCCCGGGGGATGGGGTCCCCGGGGCTAAAAGTGGCCGAGGGAAGGGGGGCCACGCAGCCCCCCTCCCATACAAAAAAAAAAAAAGACCGGCATCGTGCCGGAGGCCCCGCCCCCTCCCTGCAGCAGTCTGCAAATGCACCCCCTGGCGCATTTTAAGAAGGGGAAGTAATTCCCCTTGAATACTGGGGGTCCCTGGGGGACAACTAGCCCACCAGGAACCTCCAGTATGCGCCAGGGGGCTGCGTTGCAGAGAGGTGTACAGAGGCCACGCCCCTTTTTACACCTCTCTGCAACGCAGCTCTGTGGCGCTTTTTGGAGGTACATGGTGGGCTAGTTGGACTCCAGGGACCCTCAGGATTCAAGGGGACTTAATCCCCCAACTTAAAATGCGCCACGGGGCGTGTTTGCACAGTGGTGAAGGGAGGGGGCGGGGCTTCAGGTGACATGTGTGCAAACAGGCCCCGTGGCGCGTTTTAAGATGGGAATTAAATCCCTTCAATCCTGAGGGTCCCTGAGGGCCAACTAGCCCACCAGGTACGTTCAGAAAGCGCCACAGAGCTGCGTTGCAGAGAGGTGTAAATAGGGGCGTGGCCTCTGAACACCTCTCTGCAACGCAGCTCCCTGGCGCATACTGGAGGTACAGGGTGGGCTAGTTGGACCCCAGGGACCCTCATGATTCAAGGGGACTTAATACCCCAACTTAAAACGCGCCACGGGGCGCGTTTGCACAGTGGGGAAGGGAGGGGGCGGGGCTTCAGGTGACATGTGTGCAAACAGGCCCCGTGGCGCATTTTAAGATGGGGAATTAAATTCTCTTCAATCCTGAGGGTCCCTGGGGGCCAAGTAGCCCACCAGGTACGTCCAGAAAGCGCCACAGAGCTGCGTTGCAGAGAGGTGCAAAAAGGGGCGTGGCCTCTGAACACCTCTCTGTAACGCAGCTCTCTGGCGCATACTGGAGGTATCTGGTGGGCTAGTTGGCCCCTAGGGACCCTCGGGATTGAGGAGGAATTAATTCTCCAACTTAAAACGCGCCACAGGGCGTGTTTGCAGACATGTCACCTCAGGCCCCACCCCTTCCTTCACCATTGTGCAAATATTCCTCTAAAATCAGCCGAACTACGAATTCCGATTTACTCACCTGTTATCAGGAGAGACCTCAGTGCTGCATCTTTGAGCCCAGTACTGATCCTGAAAAGTAATTTTAACCGTACTTACCAGTAACTTGAATTTCCTTCCATAGGATATCATTGCCTGCTTTTTGCTGAAAAAGTTTCTGTAGATTTTTGAAACATACAAATATTCCTCTAAAATCAGCCGAACTACGAATTCCGATTTACTCACCTGTTATCAGGAGAGAACCCAGTGCTGCATCTTTTAGCCCAGCACTGACCCTGAAAAGTAATTCTAACCGTACTTGTATTTCCTTCCATAGGAATCCATTGTCTGGTTTTCAGCAGAAAAGTTTCAAAGTGTTGATTTTCACAAACTACAAATATTCCTTAAAAATCGCCTGTATGACTTAAACGCATTCTTTCAACTGTTTACAGGAGATGCACCAGTGCTGGATCCAGGATCCAGCACTGAGTAAGAAAAAGTAACGATAACACTACTTACCTGCTAAGTGAATTTCCTCCCATAGGATAACATTGGTGATTCTATGTGAAAAAGTTTCTAAGTGTCAACTTTTAAAATACAATAATATTCCTTAAAACTCACTACTGTAACCAAAACTCTTTTACTCAACTGTTTACAGGAGATGTCCCAGGACTGAATCTAGGATCCAGTCCTGTGGTTAGAAAAGTAATCCATAGAGTAACTAATTGCATTTAACTAGAAATTCACATTGAGCTCAATGTTGCATTGTGTTTTAAATTGTGTTGCCCATTGCAACAACTGTAACTACTGTACTTAAAAGTCTATTGCCTATTTGCAAAGTATTTAAACTAAAGTAATTCATTCTGAGAAAGTATATTTTGTAATGTAATGTATAATGTAATTACAATGTGATTTAAAAAATAAAATATCTAAAAATAAATAGTTTAAAAAAATGTAGTAAATCAGTATCAAAAAAATAAATATAACAATTAATACATTTAAAAATTGTCATTTACAAAACCTTTGAAATTCACTGAAAAAAACCATAGGTTTCAGACATGTTATAGTTAGGAATTAGCATTTAAAAAACCTTTGAAATTCACTGAAAAAACCATAGGTTTCAGGCACATTATAGTTAGAAATTAGCATTTAAAAAACCTTACAAATTCACTGAAAAAACCATAGGTTTTAGGGACAGATATAGTTAGTTGGACATTGCACTCATACAAAACCCGTGAAATTCCCCGTTATAGTTAGTTCAGCTAACTATAACTTGCGCCCCACAATGCACTGCTGATGACGTCACATATTACATCACTCATGACATGGTCAGTGACATCACTGATGACATCACTGATGACATCTCAAATGACATCACTGATGACGTCATCCATGTGATAATTTCATGCATCTTCTCACACCCTAATATAACTTTTGATACACCCACTCTAAATTACAGACTGCCATTGTCAAAACCATAGACACTCCAACGCCAATAACTACATACCCACTCACTGATTCTTAGGTCTACACACACATCCACTCGCTCACCTGTACAGTCACTCATACTTACGGTCACTCAGTACAGGACTATCATATGCACTCATACACCTACATAGACACTCACACACCGCCACTCATCCATAGAGGTACTCACACACCTTGTCAGTCATGCAAATAATTAATCACACTGCCATTTACTAACCTATACAGTTATACACACACCAGCTCACTTACTCATACAAATACTAGCACATTCGTACGCTCTTATACAATCACTGATACAAGTACACACTCATCCATACAGCCACTCTCACAATCACACACTCTCACTTATAGCCATTTATATACTCCAACACACATATATACTGCCTTTAACATATGTAGTTACTCACACATGTACCACTGAGATATACATTCACTCACTAACACACCCATACACACACTCACCCACCCATACAGTCCATCACAGATGCACTCTTGAAACCATGCACCCAGTGAATCACCCACTCACACATCTATGCACAGAGTCACACACACCCCACCCACACAAACACTCAGGCACCCATACAGATACTCAGACAACCAATCAATAACCCATGTAGACACTCATGTAGCTATTCAGAAAGCCATGCAGCCGCTTACACCCCAACAGACAGACGGATACAGACATTCACACAGTTTAGTCGCTAACCCATGCATTCAGTAAGATATGTTTAATCACTAACTTATGGAGTTAGTCACGCACCTACTAAATCATCCATTCAGACAATTATACACCCACTCATTCTTCAATATGCCTTTCCCTATATATATTAAACATATTTAAACTTTACAGAAACACACAGTCACTGGATGATGTAATCAGTGATGTCATTTGAGATGTCATCAGTGATGTCATCAGTGATGTCACTGACCATGTCATGAGTGATGTAATATGTGACGTCATCAGCAGTGCATTGCGGGGGCGCGAGTTATAGTTAGCTGAACTAACTATAAAGGGGGAATTTCACGGGTTTTGTACGAGTGCAATGTCCAACTAACTATAACTGTCCCTAAAACCTATGGTTTTTTCAGTGAATTTGTAAGGTTTTTAAATGCTAATTTCTAACTATAACGTGCCTGAAACCTATGGTTTTTTCAGTGAATATATATATATATATACACATACACCTGTAACATAAAAATAAAAAAATAAAAAATGATATTATAAATTAAAATATTAAAATATATAATATTTTTTAAACCTACATTTTACACTACATTGACTGCATACATTTAAAATACATACTAAAATACATAACACTAACTAAAAAACCGATATTTTTAACAACTTAGGGGCCGATTCCGATTCGGGCCGGAAATCTCTCCGACCGAGCTGGACCCGGAGAGATTTCCGACCGAATCGGACCCGTGCAGCCCGACCGAATGAGTACGATGCGTCCGTATACTATCGTACTCGAGTCGGTCGGACTCCCATTGAAGTCAATGGGAGCCGGTCGTCACAACGCGTACGCGGGCTCCCATTGCCTCAATGGGTGCGAGGCGAACAAGGGCGCCCCTACAGCGGGTACGCGGCGAGCGACTCGCGCCGTACACGCACAGGTAGGGGGGACCCATGGGTCCCCCCTGTGTGCGACTCGCACGGCTACGCGTACAGGGGGTCCGACACGGACCCCCGAAGTACGGCTCCGATTGCTGTTTTGAGCCGGACGGCGCTTGTCGGTCGGACTGCTCGCGGCGCGCATCGTACTTACCCGGCCGGGGAACGTCTCCATTGCGCGGTGCGAGTCGTGTCCGAGCGAGTCAGTCGGTGCGGTTAGACCCGGGAACGAGTTGGTCGGAGCGGTTGGGACGCCCGAACGAGTCGGTTGGCGATTCGCATCGTACTCGCTCGTCCGGACGCGCGTACAAATCGGTCTGGAAATAGGGCTCCGAATCGGATCCGGTTATGCCGAATCCGATTCGGAGCCCTACCGGCCGAGATCGGAATCGGCCCCTATATCTTTGCAAACGATATTAATAACTTCGATATTTTGGAAAACGATATTTCTTACCTTAAACTCGAAATTCTTGACCACGATATTCTGGTAGGCGATATTTCTGTGTCACGATATTTTGCACTCAATATTAGTGCAAGTCAACATTTCCTACTCGATATTCTGACTGTTTACCGGCAGGCTTAACTTAAGAGGCAATGTGTAAAGTATTTGTGCAACACTTCAATTAGTAACACAGTGAAAACACCACAAAAAGACTCCGCACCAGGTTAGAAAAATAGAGCTATATTTTATTTTAAAAAAACGACAAAAAATCCTGTGAGTAGAAGTCTAGATATGAATTTTTAAAGAATAAATGCAAAATAGCACTTAAAAGCAATTAGCGCTTAAATGGGTTATCTACTCACGCTGGTATGGGGAAAAGTCAAAAGTTCAGGCTGGCCATGATGGAGTGTGGGCCAGATACACGGACCCACTTGGACCCGCTGAACCAAATTACCTTGATCTGGGATGCGTCGTCATTGATGAAGATGTGAGGTGCAGCCAAAGAGATGCGTCGGTGTTGAGCCATGCAGTGGACAAGATGCGTCGATTTTCTCCATGCAACTGCAGTGTTTCGTTGGTTCCGAGTGAGAGGAGCTGGTTCCGAATGTGATGTGTGGTTGCTGCTCCGGCAGTAGGAGATGCATTGATTCCGAAGGTAATGGCTGCTTCTGAAGGCGATGTGCAGGGTCCGCTCCATGCAACGCTAAGGAAGCGCTAGTTCCTACTCACACAAAGGCGAAGATGCTCCGGTTCCGATGAGGATGCATGGGTCCTGGATGTAGAAGCACCTTAGGCCCACCTCCAAGGGTTCAGGAGTGGGGTGGCACCACTTGGCAAGGCAAACTCACAGCTTGTAGAGTCCAGATGCAGATGCAGTTAGTTGAAGTTTTTGATATCCTTGAGACCTAGAACAGAAGGCAAGCCCTTGGAGTCACTCTGGGTTCAAGTGATGCAGGTACAGTTCTTCTCACCCAGGCAGGAGAACAGCAGGCAGCAGGGCAACTCAGCAAAGCAAGAACACAGCAAGGCAAGAGTCCAGAATAGCAACAGTTCAGCAGAGTGGCAGTCCTTCCTTCCTGGCAGAGTGGTCACAGGTCCAGAAGCGTACTGAAGTCATGGTGTCAGAGGTCCAGTACGTAAGCCCAGTTGTGCCTTTGAAGTGGGGGAGACTTCAAAGAAAGCTTTGAAGTGCACAGAGGTCCTCCCTTTCTGCCCTTGCTAAAGACTCACCACAGGGGAGTATACAGTACTTTGCATGGGGACAGAACCCAGGCTACTCCGGTGTAAGTGTCAGTCCCTCCCTTCCATCCTGCCCAGGATGGCCCATCAGGATGTAGATGGCCCATCAGTCACAACTAAGCTCCCTTTGTGTGCGGCTGTCTAGAGGGAATGTACAAATCCCAGCTGTCACCCACCCCAGATGTGTATTCAGAGACAGGCTGCAGGCACAGAATGGCTAAAGTAAGGAAATGCAAACATTTCTAAAAGGGGCATTTGCTAAACTGTGACTTAAAATCCAATATCACCATAACTTGTGATTTTAAATTGTGAATTCCGTGACACCAAACTTGAAAAGCATATCTCTTCACAGTTGGGAATTACACTTAAAAGATGTAATAAGGCAGTCTCAATGTTATCCTATAAAACAGATAGGCCTTGCAGTTGTGAAAAATAAAACTGGAAGTTTGTCTATACCAAGACATGTAAAACTCGAAAAGTACATGTCCTGCCTTTTCAATACATTGCTCCTTCCCTGTGGGTCATACAGGGCCTACCTTGGGGTGACGTGTATGCCTGAAAAGGGAAGATTTAGGCATGGCAAGAGGTTTATCCTGCCAGGACGAAGTGGCAGTGTTAAACTGTACATACAGGCTCTGCAATCACAAATCTGAGCCAATGATTAGAGGGCTACTTAAGTGGGTAGCACAAGGAGTGCTGCAGGCCCACTAGTAGCATTAACTTTATAGGCCCTGGGCACATATAGTACACTTTACTAGGGACATATAAGTAAATTAAATATGCCAATTTGGGTTAAGCCAATATTATCATGTTTAGGGGCGAAAGCACACGCACTTTAGAACTGGTCAGCAGTGATACAGATCACAGAGTCCTAAAACCAGCAAAAAAGATGTCGGAAATAGAGGGAGGCTGGCAAAAAGTTGAGGGGAGACTCCATAAGGCTTTCAGTTCAATGTAAATGTCTATAATGGATGACCTTGCCATGAGTGGTAATCCCACCAATGCAACGTGTTTTCAGGGGTATCCCATCCTGAGGGAGAGCTCCTAAAAGCAGAGTTGGTAGAGTACAATTGTCATGCTGTCAGCTCGTCCCAACCACAGAGACAATACTGGAACCAATGCTGGACCTCCTATCCCTCTCAGGGCTGCCCTAGATCAAGGGACCAGACTCCTTAAATCAAGTACTGCCACTGTCAGGAAAGGGGGTTGGGATAAAATAAGAAAAGAGAGACTTGCAGTACTGGGTCTGCTCAGTGGCTGTGCGACACTGTGTAACAGGATTTGACACTCCCAAGACCTTCCATGTTTGTGAGGTAGATTTGCACTGGACCAGGACCTCTGCTTCTGTGAAGATGTAATACACTGCAAATAACAAGAGTAAGCAGTTACCATCAGTGAACTAACACACCTCATCATACAAAGACCATACTTGACTTCAGTAACATATACTTACAGTCTCCACTCAGAAACACGGCATGAGCACAGAATAGCCAAATTCACAGACTGAAGTTTCTGTCACTCCCTAGAAATCACTCGAAATACAGATTTGAGTTTCTGGCACTCCAAAGGATCAACTTGAAAATATATATATCAAGCACTCTTATGTGCTTTCTCTTGTCTCAACTGTTCATCAGAGAAACACAGGTGTAGGGTGTTAAGTTCTTGTACTATTACAGTTCAAGTGCCAAGTTGACAAGAAGTGTCCAGAGCATGGAAACTCCTGAATCGCTGGAAGGAATCACGGGGATGGCTTGGAGATAATGTCTAAAATCTTGAGAGCGCTGATCACTTAGTCTTGCTAACACTATATGAGGATTAGTGTGCGCTAATCTGTTATCAAGTAATTAGCCGTGTCGTCCAGTTTGTAAGAAGTTCGAAGAAGACCTTGAGGCCTTGACACAGGGAGTTGCAGGGGAACAGGAGTCACGGTGTAGGAATCGGAAATGATGAAGATGTCGATGGAGCTGGAGCGACGGAAACCACAGGTTCAACTGGGACTCAGGAAGACAAGAGCTCCGCTCAAATCTGGTTGATTCTGCAGGTGAGTAGAATGGGTGAAGCGTGTTCAATCAGGGAACAAGGCCAAGCCACGATTCGGGTTTGGGCCCGGCTTATCTACCATATGAGGACACCATTGGATGTAGCTGGGTCACCTGTGGCATGTGGAGCACATAATAGACTGGAAGGTGCTCAATGACCCCTGAAGGAAACACGTGTTAGTACAATAGTTTGACACTTCAGGAAGGGCAGGTGCAACTTGGGGGATGAAACCAATTAAGCAGGAAACTAATGTATCTCTTTTGCTCAAATGTGAACAATGGAAAACCACACCAAAGCCCTAGCAAAAGCAGATTCAAGGTACTTTATTGGTTCACGTGTTCAGGGGAAATGCTTGCCAGACGAGAGTGCAATGGAACTTAGGACTCTGGGTAAAATCAGCCATGGTATATCATAGCAAGCTATTAAATGTCACAGGGGTAATGCAACATGGGCCCTGCATGCTAGACCCACTACACAGAGGGTACAGGATGGGGTGCAGGAGGGGGGTCATTACAATAATGTAGGGTCATGTAACCTTTATAGAGATACTATATCACACAGCACAATGAGGCAACCAGTCAACCATCAAGTAAATAGATAGCCCTATGAAGTATAAGCCTCACGTGAACCACAAAGATCCATAAAAGCAGAGCGTTCCAACAGTAGTGTCTCCATAATGTTGGAAGCAGAAATTGGGTACATCATTAAAGCCCCAAATACAGAGTGTACCGTTAATACAAAATGTGGTGGCCCCACATTCAACAATAGTGCAGTGCTGTATCGAGGGAGAACAGAGATGGCCACCTATTCCAACCTCACTCGTTCCATTCAGCAAGTATATATTGCCCTTAGAAGCATGGTCACCTCTAAGAAAGATAGCGTACATGAGTGTCATGGCAGCATTCCCACCACAATGCTCGGATATGTGCGCTGGTATATCCTGTCCATCAGTGGTATGTCAAAGAATTAAGGATGTTCTCTATGCAGATGAGGTTCTCTTTCCTTCAACAAAACTCATAGGTTGGTGGCATCCCCACTCCTCTTCCAGCTCCTTCACCTCAGTAGAGGCTGACATCTGGATTCCACGCAGGAATGGAGACCCATTATGGACAATGTAGCCCATCCCATGCATGTTGTAAGCGGGTATCATACACAGTAAAGTATAGAACCGGGGGTGTGGGGGACTTATCACTCCTCATGTATGTGTGAAAAATAGATGCAGAATGGGGCCCTTTCTCAACTCCGTTCGCCTTTTGAAAATCTGTGTTGGTTCATACTTTGAGAGATTGAGGTGTTGCAGAGGCTCTTCAAAAGATGACTACTATCACCTCCGTGGCCATCCCTACTGCTTTTCCAATGCTAGCACTGATAAAAAAAATAACTATTTCAAGCTACTTTAATTACCTGTACTTCCCAATAGGTGGTTTCAATAAATGTTTGGTATAACATTATATTTCTACATTGAATTTTCTTCATTTTCAGAACCTTTACTTTCTATTACTTTTTTAACATTTATTTGTTAATTTCGTAACTGCATGGGGGTTTTGAATCATGATTGCATGTATGTAACATGCATTTTTCTTGTGCCCAGCTACCAATGATGAGACATGGATTCCTCATAGAAATCAACTTACATTTGAACCTGGATAGTCAAATGTGAGTCACAAATCAGATACAGACTGTGACCATTCTCTCCATTAGGTTAACAATTTGATTTTCAACAGATACTGTCGTAGGAGGTAGGCACTATTGTAGAAAGTTTCCCTATGCTCCCTTTAGGATAATTCATTTTCGGGTCAGGAACTCTTAATGGGAAAGGAGTCAATTATCCCACATCATTAACACTATATTAAACAAAGCAATCACACTTCTCTGTTTGACATGTAAAAGATGACAGTAAACATTCTTATTTTCCTGTCTATATGCAGGTTTTTTGTTTTTTGTACAGAGTGGCAAATCAGCTTGTTTCATGAAAACTGTGTTAAATAAAGGCTGCTGTGCAATGAAACCAGTTTTGGATATGTCCTCCCTCAAACGCTCTGTGTCCACATCTTTTTCTGTGCCAGAAGTGATGTTCCATTTTACACAGAGGAACGCCAATAACCAGTTTTATCTACTGGCTTTCTTTGGTGCCAGATGTCTAATTGCTACTGCTGATTTAGCTTTTAGATCCTCACAGCAATTACATCGTTTTTTTAACCACAGGTCAACTTTAAAAAAATATGAGTTTGTTTTTCTGTAGAGATCTAAAACATGCAAACAATCATTTATTTCGTTTTGAAGTCATTCACCCCAATTTATTTCAACACACGTTTCTCAGATTATTTTCAGTATCATATAAATAATTGACGGGCCTGTTGATTGCAATATTCAGCATTGCTGGTAGCAAGATAATTGAATTTGAACTTCCATTGCTTTTAAATGAGCTATTTTGTAGAGCATTGTTTGCATCTATATGTTAGAGAGGCAAAAGAAAGTTGTCATTGTAATTTTTCGGTATTTATTCGTAAACGATCTAGAAAAACAATTTGAAATAGAATGTTCTATAGGCATTCGTGTCCCAACATGTACACTTATACAGGATAAGTTATAGGGCCTTTTTCTTGCATTCCAAAAATATTTAAATGCAGAAGTTTTCAATGCTTGCTAATTATGTGCCCTGGCCACAATTCGGAGTTGTGAACAAACACATTTCTGTTGTGAAATTGCACTATCGTAGTGGTTCCCCACTGTTGATTTCCATGCATATGGAAATGCATGGATATCATAGGTTACCTTATATAAACCGATCCCTAAACTTCCTAACTTTGTGCCCACAGAATTTCTTTAGCTCGGGTCTCGCCTTTACCTATCTATTGTCAAATACCTTTTGTCTAGAAAGCATTAAAATAAATATGTATAATGGGATTTGCATCAATCCTTTGCTCTTGATTGAATGTCAGGTTTTGATAAAAATGTAATTTAGCCAAAAGGGTCCCAGTGAGAATCCTATTCATTCATCCATTCTAGTTGAAATAGCAAGCCAATTTTTTAATTGGTAACCAGGGGGAAATCGAGAAAGGGAAAGGCGCCAGGGATACTGGTGTCAAAGACCCAACATGTACTCACTTCTTAATTCCGATACTCTCAAGAGCAGAATGTCGAATATTCCTAATTCCCTCCACAGACCTTCCCACGAACACCCATGCCACAGGTGAACGCGTGAACCCTGTCGGGGGAAAGGGGGTGGGGACAGAGAAGAGACTGCCTCGCTTTTCCTGGGTTCTCCTCACTCGTTCTTTCTTCTTCGCACTCTTGTCTGCTTTTTCTCTTTTCCAAAACTCTCTCTCTTGTGGGGGAACTGTGGATAGAAATAACACCATTAATTCTTCCCTAACACCCCTCCTGGAACTCTCTCCAATTGATTCACTATGCCCTTTTTAACCTTACCCGCAAAGCTATAGGCTTTTGCTCCTCTTCTATATTTCTCTTCTTATGTTACAGAATAATCTTTTTCCAACTGTTGAACGATAGCAAGCTAAGCTGGTTTTACAACTTGCTTGTTTTCAACACCTAATGATTTTAAATAGACTCAGCATAGATTTAACATTCTATAGTTAGGTTTTCTCCTTTTAACGTTTTCTTTCACTCTTTCTTCTTCTAGGTTATATACTTGCAGTTTGTCGCTGGAGACACTCCGGAAGACCCAAGGATTCAGCCGAATCTCAGGTAAGACAATTTATAACTCTGATACTTCTTGCACCTCCGGAATTCCTTGAATTTCTAGGACTCTAAATATCTTCTCAGAATTTTTTGTAATTCTCATCTGACTAACTGTCCGCCGAAAGCGAAACGAAAAACTACCCTACGCCTATTTACTACGCATGAACAAAGGCTACACTATTCCCTGACTAAACTAGCACTTGCGCAATAGATCCTCACACAAAGGAATCGTTGGTGAAGTGCGCGGCTTAGAATTCTGCCGACGCACTTCACTGCCGGTCCTGTCCTCGCGCCTGGAGCCAGACACGAGAGACTGGGCAAGGCAGAGCGCTACCTAGCGCGCGCCGCCATTATGGCGGTCGCGCCAGGCCCCAGTAAGAATAGGAGGCGGGGGGTGTCGCGCGCCATCGGATGACGTGGCACCCCCCAACCCAACCGACATCCAATGGAGGCGTTGGCAGGGCCATGAACCGGAAGTACTCTAAGTACTTCCGGTTCACACGAACGCAGGACGTTTGTGGCAGACTGGTTTCGACCAGCTTGCCCGGTGGGCATACTGCCCCCTTTTAAAAGGGGGCAGTGGTAGCGGGAACAGTCTCTTGTTCCGCTCGCTCCCCACCAGGAACGGCACCCGGGCCATCAGCAGCCCGTAACTTCTTTTCCCCACCCACCATCCCCTAGGGCAGGCAGTTTTTGAGTGTGCGTTACAGTAATAGGTGTTTTATGCGTAATTTTCTGTTGCAGGTATCTCTAGTAATATGCTCAAAGTAAATTGTGATATTGTTGATAATTAAAGTGTGATTTAGTTGATGATTTTCGGTTACAGGTAATTTGTGTAGAAATACGTTTGTTAATATGTAATAAAGTGTCAGTACAATGTCGGGGTAGAATGTGAAGTTTACAGGTCTGTGTTGCAGGAATTTTGTCGTATTTGAGTAGGGTGTCCCTGGTCAGCGGTAAGGTCATGATTGGTAAGCATAGCCTTCGGCCCTTAGCGGCCAGCACCATGTAACTCCAGGGGCAGTGACAGCCGGTCAGTAGGCTGTCGGGGTACGGGGGCCAGGGGAGTCACTCTTTCCAGTAGGCCGGTGGCCACCCTCGCACGCGCATGCGCATCAGGGCGCAAGTATGCAGAATTGCAGCCCCCGTTATGGAGTTTAAAGCTCAGGGCGTACGGTGGGCCCGGGGGAAAGTATCCGTCCGATAAGCTGTACCCCCTACGCAAGCTTACTCCGGTGGAGTAGTATTTCTAGTTTACCGGGATCTGGGGCGGCCAGTCATTGACCTTGCCGTAGGCTCTAGAGGGGACACTCAGAAAGTAAAGTATATACATTGTTAGATTACGGTAGGAGTGGAATTTGTATTAGAGCATGTTAAGGCTAGACAAGTGTCATGTATCTATCAATGTCTCTGTACTTTCTTCATAAAGTGTACATAATGTAAAATAATAAGCAAAATGTTTTTTAATATGTAATAAATACGGCCGGGGGGTCACTCCCCCTAATCCAAAAAACTGTGTGGTTTGTAAATGCTTGCCCTGGGGGAGGGAGGGAGTACTCATCCATCCAAGGGCGGACTTGGGGTTTCTTCGGTGAAAGGGGACTTAGGCAAGTACCAGGCCATATAGACCGGCAACTGCTCTGGCGTTCCTCCATTTTAGACGGGCTCGTTCAAACACTCTACTTCGAGTGACGATTACCCGGAGTCTCATGTGAGCCGGTAAGCGTCCTGAAATCTGCCCACCGGGAGTTACGGTGGTGCAGAGTAGCTTGTGGGTTCTTGTCTTCTGAGCCCTGACAACTGGTTATGGACAGCCACTGGATATTGATTCGGGCCCTTCACAGAACCATCGCTGGTGCTCCCTTTCTCAGCAGTGATGATCTGTAATGAGCTCCATGTCCAACCAAGACTGGTGATCCAGGAGGGCAACAAGAGAGAGGGTAGCCAAGTGTAAACAAGTCCTAAATGTAAGTTCAAAATAAAATAAGTAGGTCAAAGGTTAGAGACAATTAGGGGAAAGTAAGAAAGGAAATGAAAGAGAAATAAAAAAGGGAAAAGGCAACAAAAGTGCATGGACGAATTTAAGTGATGAACTAAGCAGCAGGATTATTTCAAGGCACCTGGGTTGTGCAGGAGGAGGTTTTATAGTGCCCCTTCTCTGGATGTCTTACCTAAGAACCCAGAAATGATTCTGGATTCATGAGATAGCCTCTCACTATTTACTTTCATAATCTGCCTCTCTGATCTTTCCTAACTTTAAAGGAAACATGTAAATCATTTACTAAATCAGAAATGAGAAGCTTGTATGTCTGCAGGCCTTTCTTGCGCAATCCTGCATGAGTGTAAAATGTGGCATTGAATGGCTTTAATGTCTAGCTCATGTCCCTTCCTCTTATTTGATGGCTTTCTCCCTTTTCTTTGTTTGTCCTGCATCTAAGCAGTTCATCTTTATTATGTTTTGGTGGATGACAAGTGCCGTTCCAATAATTACATTAATGGAACTGCTTTTGCTTCCTTTCCTTCTAGCACTCTATGGGTGCGAATGTGTTTTTTGCTCTCTACCTCATGGCTTCTTCTCCCCACAAGCACTATTGCTCTCTGCCTTGCTCACCCCTCGCTCATAGCTATTCCTTTGCTTCTCCGTCACTGACAGTCCAGTTGTTTTTTAAATGTTAACCCAACCTCTCCTCAGGTGCTTCTTTGCAACTGAAACCCTTGCTGCTGCTCCTGCACCACACGAGGGCGTTAATTTGTTCCTCCACAACTCCCACCCCCCCTCTTCCTCTCTTGCTCCCTCCTGTCATGTTTTCTTTTTTATGTTAACATATGTAATTTTTATCTACCATGAAGAAGAAGGTTTGACACAATATGTTACAAAAATAGAATCTCTTTGATGGTGGTTTAGAGATTTACTAGAGCTAGAATAATGTGTCCATTATTATAGTTGTTACTCTCCTTTGACATTATGTAGGTTGTTGTTTATGTTGCGTGCCTTTCTTCCCCTTAATTTGATACCCACTAGTGAAGTTTACTAATTTATTGTGTCCTGTTTTATGGTTTATAATTATATATATATCATGTCATGTGATCAAGGCAGGGATCTGCCGAAACGCGTTATGGCGATGTGATGGTGTGCTAATAAAACAAATAGCAAGCACTAAACCTGGGTCTACGCTCGTTCTGTTCCTGCTGAAGGAGTTTGAAGGCGAGGATTTTGGCATATATATATATATATATATATATATATATATATATATATATATATATATAAATATAAGAGCAAATCCCGGTTGTCACCAGACCTCCACGGCGTACAAACGCAGGTACGGACCACACAAGGGAAAAAATGAAGAAAATGCTGTGCTTTATTTAAAATCCATGACTACAGCAACCAGTCAGTCCTGGCCAGTGCCTCAGCATGACGCGTTTCGACCGAAACAACTCGGTCTTGTTCACATAACCCGCTACAAGACATCATGTCATTAAATAGTGAGAGTGATTTAGAAAAAAATTAAATAAAAGCAACACACCTGTGTACAATTCAACCAAAGTCACATGACATATAGACATAAAAACATACTATATATTACTACACAATGAGTAAAAAGTACCTAAATTGCATTTTAAATGTAGAATAAATATCTAAAAATCTACACTGAATATAAATACAAATATTAAAGTATAAAACAATGAATATTCAAAACCACATTAAAAAGAAGGAGGGAGAATGGATAATGCATCCGAGAGTGTTGATAACCAAAATGAATGCTATTAAATACATAATGTATATACATGATTGGCAAACACATAGGAACAATAAACCCTCACAACTGATATGTGCAAAATGGTACATGTAAACCCATACTCATGTGCAAATAGTCTGCAGTTGTAAACAATGTATTAAGTCTTTTGGTTACTTAACAATGGTGCGTTGCTGAAAGTGCAAAGAAATGCAAAAATGTGCTAGTGCGGAAAAAGAGAAACTTAAATGCTATATTTGAATAGCAAAGAATGTCCCCCGGGGCCCAGGGGGAGCCCTTAGATAATAAAACCAATGAATGGCTAACAGCATCACAACTGTAATAACGGGCAAGTGCCCTTGCTTTATCAAAACGTATGTATGCAAAAAGAGTGATAATAAAGTCCTAAGATAACGGACCACAATAATACCAATGAATGTTGAAAAAACTGGGACGAAAAAGTCAAGAATGAAAACGGAGACATTATCTGGGAGTCACAAATATAAAAATCACATTAAAGAACATAGGGAATTGTAAGTATAGTAAAAAACCATGCTAAGAATGTTGCAGCACAAAATAGATCCAGATGTCTAGAAAAATGAGATTATAGGAAATTGTGCAGATTCTCCCCATGTTCAGCCCATTCGGCATTTTAGTGTTGAGTTCAAGGATGAATTTTGATTCAAGTTGTCTTAACTGGCGTTCTCTATTGCCTCCATGAATAGATTTGGGAACTGCCCCAATGACAAAATAAACCAAATCATTTAAGTTGTTATTATGGGCTAGTTTCAAGTGTCTTGCAACGGGATAGCTGGGATCTGAATTGACTGTGGCTCTAAGGTGTTGTAGTATGCGGTTATACACCTGGAGCTTGGTGCTCCCTACATACTGCAAGCCACACGTGCACCGGAGCACGTAGACTGCAAAGTCTGTGCGACAAGTAAAATACCCCTGTATCTTAACAGGAGTATCACTGAATGCAGTCATGTAATCTGTTGTATTGGTCCCAAACTTACAAGCCCTGCAAGAGCTACATTTAAAAAAGCCGCATTTGGGTGTTAGCCAGGTGCTGGTAGAAATGACTTCTGGGCTGGTTCTTACCAAATTGTCTCTCATAGCAAGTGACCTTTTAAATGTAAGGACAGGCAATGTTGGTAAAATTAGAGAGAGTGTGAGGTCAGTTAGTATAATGGGCCAGTTTTTCTGCACAATGCTTCTAATCTGTTTATGCTGTCTAGAGTAGGCAGTGATAAGCCTTACTACTTGCGTGTTGTTTTCTGCAGTAATTGCAGCATTGTCTGTAATCTCAATCTGTGAATTGGGCATGCTGAGGCAGGTGTCATGAGATAAGGCATTGGCTTTAATACGGGCAGAATTCAGATCTTTTAACCTATAGCCACGTAATAGAAATCTATGTACAGCTTCATTTTGACAAGATTCTAAATCCTTATCATTACTGCAGATACGGCGGATACGCAGGAACTCCCCATAAGGGATGCTGCGAATGAGATGTTTGGGGTGGGAACTTGTTGCATGAAGGACAGAGTTCCCCACCGTATCTTTTCTATGCAATTTAGTCTGTATAGCACCATCCTCGACATAGACTGAAACATCTAAGAATTCCACATTCGTAGGGCTTATAGTAGCTGTAAATTTCAGGTTAAGCACATTGGTGTTTAGAGTGTCCACAAAATTAAGAGCAGATATATGGGAACCCTTCCAAATCATACACACATCATCGATGTAACGCCACCAATGGCAAACATGATTTTCAAACATTTCTCTGTGCTGACCCCTGAGGACATGCTCCTCCCACCAGCCCACATGCAAACATGCGTAGCTGGGGGAGAAGCATGCCCCCATCGCCACACCCCGCATTTGATGGTAAACTTGCTTATTAAACAAGAAAAAATTGTTTGTCAGACAGATCTTAATCATAGCAATTAACATCTTATTGTGTTCCAAATACCCAATACCTCGTTGTCCTAAATAATAGGATACTGCATTTATGCCATCCTCATGATGGATACTAGTATACAAAGATGTTATATCCATCACAATTAGTAAAAATTCACTGTCCCATTCAACATTATTCAATTTCCTTAAAAAATCCCCAGTGTCTTTTAAAAATGATGGTAAATTAGATACAGGCTCCTGTAGAAAGTAATCTACAAACTTAGAAACGGGTTCCAATAAGCTTCTTTGTGCTGAAATAATCGGTCTGCCTGGAGTGGGAATGATGTGTTTGTGAACCTTGGGAATAAAATACAATATTGGTGTAATAGGATGGTCATTTTTTAGGAAAAGGAATTCACTTTTGCTAATCAGACCTTGTCTCTTCCATTGGAACAATTCTTTGAAAACCAAGTCTTTGACTTTTTTAAGGTCTGCAAAAGATGCCATCCTGTAGCAATCGGTGTCATTTAGATGTTTCATAGCTTCAACCATATAGGCATCTCTGGGCCAAAGTACAACATTGCCTCCTTTATCAGCTTTATTTATAATGAGATCTTTCTTGTTCTTTAATTTTTGAATTAAGTTGTGGTATTGTAATTCAACGTCTCATTTTGTGATGACTCCTTTTAACTGTTCTGTTAAGTTGTTTTAAATCTTCCGTCACCATGTCGTTAAACACGTCGATGGCATCTTTCGGCATGATAGGTACAAAAGTTGAAGGAGGACAAAATGGACTCGTTGCTGGACTACCAATAAAAATGCCAGTGTCCAAAAGTATATCTTGAGTAGGTCTAGGATCTGAATCAGTATCTGTGGCTAAGCCATGCAAGAGTTTCAACATGTCAGAATCCGATGCCTGAAGATTGGAACTTTTATTCCCAGGTACCTCACTCTCTATTTTCGATGAATTCTTTAATTGAAAGAATTTGATTAATTTCAGTTTCCTAATAAATTTGTAGATATCAATGCAGGATTGAGTGTAATTAAAATTGCTCTCCGGGCAAAATGTCAATCCTAGCGAAAGTAATTGGATTTCCGCAGTCGTTAATGTCGTAGTGGAGAGATTAATGACAGTATTGTCATGGGGCATGATAGAATTTACCATTTCTTGCTTCTCATTCCTCTGCCTCTGGCGTTGCCTCTGAATCCTCCGCCTCTGCCTCCTCGATTCTGTTCTCCTTCTCCCTGCTTGTGCTGAGGGTGCCTCGGTCACAGGGTTTGTCGCCGGGCCTCTCGCAAAAAATTCAGTTCCTCAGCAGGGATGCGCGATGTTGGTAAGGCAGTGGACATAGCATTTCCGGACTCACTTGTGCCATCTGAATCATAGACGCTGGATAGAGAGCTGGCATCCGAGCTCACCAAAATGGAATCTGTAGTTTGGTTTGATTGCCTTTGCGGAAGAAATGTGTTGTCCGCCAATGTCTGTCTTTTGTGGGTATCGAATTTCTTAGAGAACGTAAAAATCCTCCCCGCCTCATAATCCCTCTTATCACGTGCGAACTTGAATACTTTGCGTTCTTTAATCCCGTCTTCAAACTTCTTTAGGCGCTCGTTGATTCCTTCACGGCCTTTTTTGACCTCATTATGTTTGTCCAGCTTATCGAGGTCTATAATGATTTTGTCGATTTCCTTAAGAATGCTGTCTCTGTCTATTTCAGCATACTTAATGAGTATTAAGACCATGTTCATTGACGCCTGTAAGTTATTTGTTGCCCACTCTACAAGCATTGCGGGATGCGGATTTTCAAATGTGGGAGCAATCATTACTCTCAAACCCCTAGGAACACGATTGACATCCCTATATTTCTCCAGGGATTTTTTCTCCCACCATTTTGTCAGTTCGTTTCTTTGCAGTTTTTCCAATAATTTCAATAAGCTTTTCAAATCATTATTAGTCGTTTTGGTAATGGTACCACTGCTGCCTGGGTCATCAGTGACCTCGGGTAAATTATCAAACAGGGCTTCAGCCGCTGCCTCACGGTCTCGTAGCGCGTCCACTGCGGACATGGTTGCTGAAAACTATTCCCGTGTAGTACTAAGCACAAGGATACCATTTCAATGATAGGGCATCCAAACAAAACAAAATCAGTCCCAATCTCTGCACCCGTTACAGTCCTGGATCGTAAATGCAAGATAGCAGATACGCTTACCGGAGAGATCCCGAACAGCCTCCAGTGTGTCCTCAAACTCCTGAATTGCCGGCGTTCTTTCTCCACTTAGGCAACTGCCTCGTAGCTTGTGATCCAATGACGGGGGGCAACCTGGAACAAACTCCTTCCGGGTTAGGAATAACTCGCTAGCGCGATGGCGGCTGCACGCCGAGTTGCCCAAGACGAAGAGAGGGTCCGTAAGCTGGAGACAGCCTTCCTCCAGCGGGATTAATATAAGAGCAAATCCCGGTTGTCACCAGACCCCCACGGCGTACAAACGCAGGTACGGACCACACAAGGGACAAAATGAAGAAAATGCTGTGCTTTATTTTAAATCCATGACTACAGCAACCAGTCAGTCCTGGCCAGTGCCTCAGCATGACGCGTTTCGACCGAAACAACTCGGTCTTGTTCACATAACGCGCTACAAGACATCATGTCATTAAATAGTGAGAGTGATTTAGAAAAAAATTAAATAAAAGCAACACACCTGTGTACAATTCAACCAAAGTCACATGACATATAGACATATAGACATAAAAAACATACTATATATTACTACACAATGAGTAAAAAGTACCTAAATTGCATTTTAAATGTAGAATAAATATCTAAAAATCTACACTGAATATAAATACAAATATTAAAGTATAAAACAATGAATATTCAAAACCACATTAAAAAGAAGGAGGGAGAATGGATAATGCATCCGAGAGTGGCATATATATATATATTTTCACTGAAAAAAACAGAGGTTTCAGGGACGTTATAGTTAGGAAGTAGCATTTAAAAACCTTAGAAATTCACTGAAAAAACAACAGGTTTCAGGGACGTTATAGTTAGGCTGACATTTCACTTCTATAAAACCAGAGAAATTCAGCCGTTATAGTAAGCTAAACTAACTATAACTCGAGCCCCCGCAATGCACTGCTGATGACGTAACATATTACATCACTCATGACATGGTCAGTGACATCTCAAATGACATCACTGATGACATCATCCAGTGACTGAGTGTTTCTAAAAGTTTAAGAATGTTATATATATATATATATATACGCCAAGGTGTATTGAAGAATGAGTGGGTGTATGAGTGTCTGAATGGATGTTTTAGTGGGTGCGTTACTGTCTCTATAAGTGAGTGATTGAACGTGCCTTAGTGAATGCATGGGTGAATGACTAATCTGTGTGAATGTCTGTATCAGTCTGTCAGTTGATGTGTAAGTGGCTGCATGGGTTGGTGAGTAGCTACATGAGTGTCTTTATGGGTTAATGATTGGTTGTCTGAGTACCTGTATGGGTGCCTGAGTGTCTGTGTGGGTGGGTGGGGGGGTCTGTGACTCCCTGCATGGATGTGTGGGTGGGTGACTTACTGGGTGTATGGGTTCATAAGTGCGTGTGCGAGGGGCTGTATGGGTGAGTGAGTGTGCGTATGGCTGTGGTCATGAGTGAGTGGATATCTCAGTGGTATATATGTGAGTAAGGCAGTATATGTAAGTGTTAGAGTATATAAGTGACTATATGTGAGAGTGAGGATTGTGAGAGTGACTGTATGGATGAGTGTGTTCCTGTGTCAGTGATTGTATAAGAGAGTAAATATGTGTTAGTATCTGTATCAATAAGTGAGGTGGTGTGTGTATAACTGTATAGGTGAGTAAATGGCAATGTGATTGATTCTTTGCGTGACTGAGTAACTCTATGGGTGAGTGGCAGTGTGTGAGTGTCTGTATGGGTATATGATTGCATATATCAGTGGCTCTATAGATGAGTGACTGCGTGAATGAGTGACTGTATGGGTCAGTGAATGGATGTGTGTACACTTATGAATCAGTGAGTGGCTATGTACTAACTGGTATTAGTGTGTCCATGGTTTCGAGAATGGTAGTCTGTATTTTAGAGTGGGTGTATCAAAGGTTATATTAGGGTGTGAGGAGGTGCATCAGATAATAAGTGGATGATGTCATCGGTGATGTCATTTGAGATGTCATCAGTGATGTCACTGACCATATCATGAGTGATGTAATATGTGATGTCATCAGCAGTGCATTGCAGGGGCGCGAGTTATAACGGCTGAATTTCTCTGGTTTTGAACGAGTGAAATGTCAGCCTAACTATAACGTCCCTGAAACCTGTTTTTTTCAGTGAATTTCTAGGGTTTTTTAAATGCTAATTCCTAACTATAACGTCCCTGAAACCTCTGTTTTTTTCAGTGACTTTCTAAGGTTTTTTAAATGCTAACACTAACTATAACGATCCTGAAATCTCTGGTTTGTACAGTGAATTTCTAAGGTTTTTTAAATGCTAATTTCTATCTATGCCTACATAGGTAGGACATGTGTAGAAAAAGGAAGAACAGTGCAGAAACAAGCAAGAGAAGTGCAGAAAGAGGGAAGAGAGGTGCAGAAAGAGGAAGAAAAGTGCAGAAACAAGCAAGAAAAATGCAGAAAGAGGCAACAGAAGTCCAGAAAGAGGAAGAAAGGTGGAGAAAGAAGCAAGAGAAGTGCAGAAAAAAACAACAGAGGTGCAGAAAGAGGCCTACTTTGACTGTACCTTACAACAGACTCATACAAAGTAGCCTAATCACTAATCCCTCTCCCAAGATGTTTTAAACCTCACATTTCTCTTGAAGGTTCACTATTAATCGACTGCTCAGAATGTTAGGCCTACCAAATATAAAACAGCAATCCTAAGCATATCACTGTTGTAAGTCTGACCAAGTTTGTGAAGGTATGCATGCATGTGTCTCTGCTTTTACCTAGTGACATGTTACATAAAAATAAACATACAAATACTTGAATACCTGTGTTTCAAACAGCATACTCTGTAAATTTGTGTACAAAAAGGTGTATGCATTTCTTTCTGCTCATAATACAGGGCACATGAGTATTCAATAGTATATTTGAGGGGCTCTATAACACCTATATGCATAAGACATGTCTGCTTGTGCAACCGAATGACAGAGCAGAACTAAGAAGATTTGACCACCTATAGGAGAAGTTACCCACTTTTTAAGCTACCATCTTCAGATGCATATCACATGTGAGAATACATATACAAGTAGACATTTACCTCAGTCACAAGAGCACGCAGACCTTTAAACCTGACAGCTTGCACTTCCCATTTCAGTACAGAAAGAGGCGAGAGAAGTTCAGAAAGAAGCAAGAGAGTTGCAGAAACAGGCAAAAGAGGTGCAGAAAGAGGGAACAGGGGTGCAGACAGAGGCAAGAGAGGTGCAGAAAGAGAGAAGAGGGGTACAGAAAGAGGCAAGAGGGGTACAGAAACTTGCAAGAGAGGTGCAGAAAGAAGCAAGAGCAGTTCAGAAAGAACCAACAGAGGTGCAGAAAGAGGCAAGAGGGGTGTAGAAAGAGGCAAGAGAACTGCAGAAAGAAGCAAAAGAGGCGGAGAAAGAGCCAATAGGGGTACAGACAGAGGCAAGAAAGGTGCAAAAAGAAGCAAAAGCAGTGCAGAAAGAACCAACAGTGGTGCAGAAAGGGGCAAGAGGGGTGCAGAATGAGGCAAGAGAAGTGCAGAAAGAAGCAACAGAGGTGCAGAAGCAGGCAAGAGAACTGCAGAAAGAGGCAAGAGAGTTGCAGAAACAGGCAAGAGAGGTTCAGAAAAAGGTAACAGGGGTGCAGAAAGAGGCAAGAGAGGTGCAGAAAGAGGGAAGATGGATACAGAAAGAGGCAAGAGGGGTTCAGAAAGAAGCAAGAGAGGGGCAGAAAGAAGCAAGAGAAGTACAGAAAGAAGCAACAGAGGTGCAGAAAGAGGCAAGAGGGGTGTAGAAAGAGGCAAGAGAAGTGCAGAAAGAGGCAAGAGAGTTGCATAAAAAGGCAAGAGAAGTGCAGAAAGAAGCAACAGAGATGCAGAAGGAAGCAAGAGAAGTGCAGAAAGAGGCAAGGGAGTTGGAGAAACAGGCAAAAGAGGTGCAGAAAGAAGCAAGAGCAGTGCAGAAAGAACCAATAGTAGTGCAGAAGGCGGCAAGAGGGGTGCAGAAAGAGGCAAGAGGGGTGCAGAAACTTGCAATAGAGGTCCAGAAAGAAGCAAGAGCAGTGCAGAAAGAACCAACAGTGGTGCAGAAACAGACAAGAGGGGTGCAGAAAGAGGCAAGGGAAGTGCAGAAAGAAGCATCAGAGGTGCAGAAGGAGGCAAGAGAACTGCAGAAAGATGCAAGAGAGTTGCAGAAACAGGCAAGAGAGGTGCAGAAAAAGGGAACAGGGGTGCAGAAAGAGGCAAGAGAGGTGCAGAAAGAGGGAAGAAGAGTGCAGAAGGAGGCACGAGAGGTGCATAAAGAAGCAAGAGAAGTGCAGAAAGAAGCAACAGAGGTGCAGAAGGAGGCAAGAGAAGTGCAGAAAGAGACAAGAGAGTTGCAGAAACAGGCAAAAGAGGTGCAGAAGGAAGCAAGAGCAGTGCAGAAAGAAGGAACAGAGGTGCAGAAAGAGGCAGGAGGAGTGCAGAAAGAGGGAAGAGGGGTGCATAAAGAGGCACGAGGGGTGCAGAAAGAAGAAAGAGAGGTGCAGAAAGAAACAAAAGAAGTGCAAAAAGAAGGAACAGAAGTGCACAAAGAGGCAAGAGGGGTGCAGAAAGAGGGAAGAGAGGTGCAGAAAGAAGCAAGAGAAGTGCAGAAAGAGGCAAGAGAGGTGCAGAAACAGGCAGGAGAGATGCAGAAAGAAGGAATGGGGTACAGAAAGAGGCAAGAGAGGTACAGAAAGAGGGAAGAAGGATGCAGAAAGAGGCAAGAGGGGTGCAGAAAGAAGCAAGTGAGGTGCAGAAAGTAGAAGAGATGTGCAGAAAGAGGCAAGAGAAGTGCAGAAAAAGAAAGAAAGGTACAGAAAGAAGCAAAAGAAAAGCAGAAAGAGGCAAGAGAGGCGCAGAAAGAAGCAAGAGTGGTTTGCACACCATTAATATCAATTTAATACCCACATTTAGCAATAAGTAACAGGTGACCATTCTAGGTTTGCAAAGGGCCTTCCACCACGCTGTAACACTTGTTGCTGCATTTTTGGTAACGTTTGAGCCGTTTGAACTAGAAACAAAGTTTTTTTTGTTCAAATCTGCAGATTATGCAGCAGATGATGGATTATGTGGCAAATGCGGAAAATGTATAATTGTGCGGAAGTCGGTGCAGCCAAACAGTAGCATAATTCCAGTGGCTCTGCTCATACCTCTGACTAGGTCCAGAAGTGCTCCTCAGTGGTTCCTTCTTTTTTTTGTCTCATTGAGTTTATAGTTTAGCTTCGATGGAAACGAGGAAGACTAAACCTGAGGTTACCACTCCACAACACAGACTAGCCATACCTCATAATTACTCTCCATAACACATAATCCCACTCTACATAATTCCTATACACTAAATACCATATACTTTCTATCCACATAATTTCACTGCGCAACATACCACATCATTCCATTACACACAATGTACATCCAATCCACTCCAAAAAACATTAGTAAAAAACTTTTACATTTACAACGCCAATAGCTCTAACTCTCGCAAATGTGAAACCTGTTAAATTGCAAATGCTTCTTTAACTAGTAGTCAAGTTTGCAGAGTGGTGGAGAAAGGTGCTGGGCCTCCGGCCAGTGCTCAGGAATTCCACTGTGTAGGACTTACAGGAGGTACCATGAGGGCTTCTTGGCCCCCAAAGTCCCTCAGGAGTAAAGTGGACTTCATCCCCCAACGTGTAGTGTGCCAGGAGGCACGTTTAGAAAGTGGTGGAGAAAGGGGGCATGGCCTCTGAAGACCTCTTAGCAATACCACTGTGTGGGACTTACTGGAGGTAACAGGAGCGGCAGTTGGCCCCCAAGGACATCTTTGGGGGCCAACTACCCCTCCGATTACCTCCAGTAAGTCCCACACACAGCAGGATTGCTAAGTTCTCATAGCAGGCCACGCCCCCTTTGCCACCAGTCTTTAAACACGCCTCCTGGTGCACTCTTTGACAGGATTAAAGTCCCCTTCGCTGCTGGGGGTCGTAGGGGCCAACTACCCTACCTGGTACCTCCAGTAAGCCCCAGATAGTGGGATTCCTGAGAGGTGGATATAGGCCCCCCTTTCCTTGGCCACTTTTGGCCCCGAGGACCCCATCCCACGGCCTGGCCTCACATTGGGGACTGCGGGGGGAGCCCCAATGCATTCCTTTTGGGCAGAGGGAGCTGCTGACATGCAGCTTCCTTTGCCCAAAAGCAAATCTGCTTCGCTTCATGGAAGCGAGAGCAGTTTTCCTGCTCTCACTTCCTTTAAGCGAAGCAGAAGTTTGCAACGGCAGGGCGGGGGCAGTGCTCCTGTCCTGCCATTGCAAACTGCAATGTACCGGGGGTAGGCACCCCGGGACATTGTTGGAGCCGGCCCTAGGGGGGTGCCGGTCCCCAGGGCCTTGGAGGGCTCCTGGACGGGGGCCACGCAGCCCCCTCCCCTCTCAACTTGAACATAGCCCCGGGGAGGTGGTGGTTCCTGGGGTCAGGGGGCGCATCGGACCCCCATATTACAATAAAGTATGCCCTGGGGAGGTGGTGGTCCCTGGGGCAGTGTGGGGGGCTCAAGGCCCCCACACATAATTTTTAGAGTTAGCCCCGGGGAGGTGGTGGTCCCCGGGGCTGCTGGGGGGGTGAGGCCCCCCCACATTTAAACATTGAAGCCTCGGAGAGGTGGTGGTCCCCGGGTCTTGGGGGCCCAAGAGGCCCCCCACCCATTATTTTGAAATGCCCCAGGGAGGTGGTGGTCCCACATATATTTTGCACATTGCCCCTGGGACCTGGCTTACCCGGGGGCTTATTAAAACGAAGCGCAGGACACCACGCTTTGTTTTTTTTTTTTTTTTTGGCCGGATTTGCGTACCGTACGCGAATTCCACTGGAAAAAAAATAATAAAATGCTTTTTGTGGCCCTGGGGGTCCATGTTGGACCCCCTCAGCAGGCCTAGGGGGTCAGGGTGTTTCTACCCTGCCCCCTTATCTTGTTTTTAACATTTTAAAAAAAATCTCTTGTGACTCGGTTCTACCGAGTCACAAGACGGCTGTCAACACTTTCTGGTTTGAAGTGTTGGTAGCCAATCAGAATCAAGCTCGTGCTCAGGAGGGTTTGCGGATCCACCGCGGTCACCAGATATATAAAGATTTTTAATATGAATATTTCAGAAACTACTGAACGGATTTACACCATTTAAAAAAAGAACGCTTTCTGAACCAAGAGCTACCTTTTTGCCAAATTTGGTGTAATTCCGTTCAGCAGTTCGGGCTGTAGCTTTTTCTAAAGTTTCCTATGGAAATTAACATGGAGAAAACACTTTATGGGACCCCCCTTTTTTCTCGGCCCCCGCTTGACGAATCACCCCGAAACATTTAAGACAGGAGGTGACCGGAGCAGGGCATTAGTTTTGAAAATTTTGCGAAGATTCGTCAACCGGCGCCAAAGATATTGGCAAATCAAAAAAACGCTCTTCCTATGGAAAATAGGTCCTAACTATAACTACCTACTGGTGACCACCAGTAGGTAATATATATATATATATACATATTAACGAACTGACCCACTATTTTGTAAATAAAACTGTGAGGGTTCCCAGGGTATTTAAACGTCACTAAAAGCTGAACACAGTTGATTGGAACTATAATGTACAATATAAGATTGTCTAAATTTAAAAAATGTTAACATGAAGTTTAACCCTTGCTGACAAGCGGACAATAACTAATAGAGGCAAACTCGGTCTTCTATATCCACGCTCAGCACAACGGCACAATTTTTTAATATTTATGCACACTTTGCACTAAGAGCACTTTTTATGACAGTCACGACTTTTTGTAAGTTTGGAAATTTTAGATGTAATAAGTTTGTATTTCTTGGTTTCCTGCTATTCGCACATAGGTAAAGATTATTATATTGACATCCATTTTGCTTTAAGATGGTGATTAAGTCAGCCACATGAGGATGTGCAATATATACTCTTCTGCGGTACAGTACAATGCAATCTACGGCGTCTTGCACTTGTAAACAGAATGTCAGCATGAGCAACACAATTACATTTATGTACCTAATTTTTTACTCTTGCTAAAACATATGATTTGTGGTTTTTTATAAATCTTTGGACGTTTTGCTATTAAATTTTACCACCATTGTATTAAATTTTACCACCACTGTATTTATGAAACATTTTACCATGTCGATTTTAATTTACCGTTTTCCTTGAGAAACTACAAACTACAAGATTGGTATTTCTTCTATTGCCATGACTGTCGCACTTTTTTCACGTTAAGCACACTGTCACTTTAAAAATGAAAAAAATATACTGCAACGTTGTCATGTGATCAAGGCTCCTTGTGAGTTGAAACGCGTAATGGCGGCATCCGAATAAATAATTGAAAGAAACTGTGTTTGTGGTCCATGTCCGTGGTTTTGGATCAATACAGAGTACTGGCGGCAAGTGCAATATGTGACCCGGGAGGGTTTCTGCCTGGATCTACACGGACCCCCACTTAGGAAAAGGTCGACTCCGAAACAGGAACCAACGTCCGAGGTCTCGGCGGAGGACTTAAAAAAACCCAATCCGGGAGGATTACGAGTGTCGGACCCCCCCTCAGCGCCAGTAAAAGCCGCAAAGCCTCGGCTAAAGTCGGTGACGCCGCATCAGAGGATACGGAGGACACCGACTGCAGTCCAGGTAGGCGCGATTGGCAGCATACAGGGGGAAGCGGTATACAATAACTTTTGTGCAGAGCCTCTGAACAAACCACAGAGAGGCACTGCGCAACTGATTAACTAACATTTCAGGATGTCGAGTATCACATTGCGGGACCGGGAGGCAGCGGCTTTAGAACTTTTTAGTGACCTACAGGCAGTGCTTCCAACAACAGCAACGGCATCAACCAGTAATACCAGCTCAAATAGTAACATCAAAGATAAATTTAGACAACTAGAAAAACTCATGCGTCAAGAGCAGAGCAAGTGGTGGGAATCTAAATCTCTACAGAGATATATAGACGTAGGACGAATACCACGAGGTCTGAGAATCTTCATTGCTCCAAGTTATGAAAATCCCAATCCCCTCATGATGCAGGAATGGGCGGATTGCAACTTAGAATCGTCCAGGAAACTGATTCTGATTCTTATCAAATACGCTGATGTAGACAGAGCCGCTTTGTTAGAACAAATTGACGCTCTAAATGAAGAGATTGAGAGCAGCAGACAAAGTGATGAAATTTCAAAAATGCGTAAAGAAATGCTAACACATTTAAAAAGGGAAGAAGACAAGATCAAAGATCGGAAGGCATATAAATTCCAACGCGACAAAAACGACTATGAGTTGGGCCAGATTTTTACCTTTTCCCAAAAATATGATGCGATGAGAAATATCAAAGATAAAAAAAGTGATAAACAAATGCCTAGTACCTCACGGACTGACGATTTAACAGTACAAACATCTAACTCTGATCTAAGCTCGGTTCCAGATAGTGGTTCGGATTCCGAATTAAGGGATACTAATGCTGATACACTACAGAATAAAAATACCCCAGGGGAAGAATTGCATTTTTTAGTAATGGACCGCAGGGCAACGCTGCGCCCAAGGAATACGCCGGCAAAAGCAAAGGCAACAGAACCTACAAACGTAGGCAGAGGAGGAAGGCCAAACATCAACACTACAAGACCCAGAAGGTAAGCAACAGGGAGGTGGAATCAACGATAGAAGCCCAACCACTGACTCATGACAATAAAACCGTTATCAACCTGGCAAAAATCAACCTTACTAAAGCAGAGGAACAAATATTGAGTTTAGGACTGTCTCACTGCCCGGAAAGCAATTTTCATTATACCAAAACTAGAATGGATGCCTACCGTTGCATTAGAAAATTAAAGCTCAGGAAATATTACATGCAGAAAAACAAAGATAATATTTCCAATGCGGAAACCCAAGAGCAAAATCAAGAATATCACAATCTGACTGAGGTAGCAGACAGTGACAGGCCTTTACTATCAGACCTACAAGATCTATGGACTGAAGGCCATATAAGCGATATCCAAAATACCGGCTCAGAAACAACAACGGCAGAAAGTGCAGATATAAGCATGGAACCCATCAGACCGACTCCATTCAGAGGCAAGTCCACATTCAATCCTATAATCGGACGTGATTCCATTGATATCTTCAATGAACAGACTGTTGCCCAACTCAAACGTCTTCATCATAAAGTTGAAAATTCCAAAAACACATATAATCAACGAACTATGAACTATCACAAGCTTATCACTCGATTGGAAAAAGATAACTCTATCGTCATCAGAAATGCTGACAAAGGCGGTAACACAGTCATATGGGATAAAAAGAGTACATTAAAGAGGCATTATCACAATTGAGTGATCAATCATGCTACACAAAATATAATGGGGCAGAATTAAAACAAATATACAAAAACTATAATGCCAAACTAAATACTTGGAAACCGAAGAAACTATTAACCATTGACGAATACAATTTTTAAAAAAATGATCACCCAGTTACCCCGTCAATCTACTTTATCCCAAAAATCCATAAAGATTCTCAGCATCCGCCAGGAAGGCCAATGATATCAGCCCGCAATGGATTTTTAGAGCATACATCTCAATATGTTGACTATTTTATACAAGGATTTGTCCAAGCATTGCCACCATATGTGCGGGATACCAATGACTTTTTAAACAAACTGAATGACTGTACTTGGCAAAGCAACTATCTTTTAATAGCGCTTGATGTGACCTCGCTTTATACAAGCATAAAACATTGTGATGGGTTGAATGCACTCAAACATTATTTGTCCAGAAGACCAGATTCACAGAAACAACATAGTCAAATGCTAGCTGAAATGGTGACATTTTGTTTGGACAATAATGTATTTATGTTTAATAATATGCTGTGTAAACAAACCAGGGGTGTAGCCATGGGAGCCAACTTCTCCCCCAGCTATGCATGTCTTCACATGGGCTGGTGGGAGGAGCTGGTACTCAAAACGAAATACAAGGAACAGGTACAGAACAACATCATTGTATGGCTTCGCTATATCGATGATCTCTTTGTAATATGGAAGGGCACACGACAGGAAGCTCAGGAGTTTATCGACACCATCAATGAGAACACATTGAACCTACACTTCACGGCCACAGTCAGTACAGATTCAGTTAATTTTCTAGATATGCAGGTGTATATAAAAAACAACAAGATAGAAACAAAACTTTATCGCAAGGAGACAGCAGGCAACGTGACCCTACATGCCAGCAGCGCACATTCAAGGCCTTTAATCAACAGCATCCCCTATGGGGAAATGCTGAGACTCAAAAGAGTGAACAACGATCCAGTTACTCTCAATCAGGCTCAAGTGGAAAGCAAGAGAAGATTCCTAGAAAGAGGTTATTCATCTAAAACCATAGATAGTGCCATTGCGAAATCCATGACAATAGAACGTGCAGATTTGATTCAGGGCAAACATAAAAGAGTAAGCACTGAGTTAGAACACCAGGCTATCCCTTTGCCACCTAAACAACAAGAATTTCGAATAGTTATGGAGTTTAGCAAGCAACACAAGGAAATACGCAATATTATAAAACGCAATTGGCCTTTGGTATTGGATGACCCTATCATAGGAACTTCATTACCCAGCAACATTTCAATCAGCCACAGCAGGTCACCATCAATGAGAGACAAACTAGTTAAAACAAGCCCAGAAATAATAGAAAGCTGTAGCTGGTTATCAACACACAAAGGGTTTTTTAAATGTAAAGTATGCAAAGCTTGTCAACAAGGGGTTAACACAACAACATACACTACCCCTTTCAGCCCCAAGAAACATAAAATCCACAAACTTCTAACCTGTAAAACGGAATTTGCAGTGTATGTCCTGGTATGTCCGTGCGGCTTGCAATACATTGGGAGCACAAAACTCCAAGCCCACAAACGCATTTTACAGCATATGCGAGCCATCAACAACCAGCACAACACATACCCCGTTGCCAGACACTTCAGGGACTGTCACGATTCTAAAAGTGAGGATTTAAAATATTTCCTCATAGATTCAGTACCTGCAAGTAGGAGAGGTGGCAACAGGGAGGAAAAACTACGCAAGTTAGAGACCAGGTATATTTTAGAAATGGATTCTAAACAGCCAGGGGGGCTGAATGTCACTGATGATTTATACACCTGCATCTAGCGAAACACAGCAATAAGGAAAAAGAGAAAATAGGTATCACCGCTGCTTCAGGATCTATACTATAAAATACTAAAAAATACAAAGAATTTTTTAACTTTTGTACTGGATATTTTAGGTTATTTATATATTTATATATTTATGTATTTATATATTTATAGAATTGGACTTATTCTATCCATTGCATGAAATAGCCACCTGTCTACTCTATTATATCCATTTAATTTAAACAGGGCAATTAGATACTCACAAATCGTGAAAATAACCTACATCAAGTCAACAGACTTCAACAAACAATAACAGTAGAACAAACTGACCCACTATTTTGTAAGTAAAACTGTGAGGGTTCCCAGGGTATTTAAACCGTCACTAAAAGCTGAACACAGTTGATTGGAACTATAATGTACAATATAAGATTATCTAAATTTCAAAAATGTTAACATGAAGTTTAACCCTTGCTGACAAGCGGACAATAACTAATAGAGGCAAACTCGGTCTTCTATATCCACGCTCAGCACAACGGCACAATTTTTTAATATTTATGCACACTTTGCACTAAGAGCACTTTTTTTGACAGTCACGACTTTTTGCAAGTTTGGAAATTTTAGATGTAATAAGTTTGTATTTTTTGGTTTCCTGCTATTCGCACATAGGAAATGATTATTATATTGATGTCCATTTTGCTTTAAGATGGTGATTAAGGCAGCCACATGAAGATGTGCAATATATACTCTTCTGCGGTACAGTAGAATGCAATCTGCGGCGTCTTGCACTTGTAAACAGAATGTCAGCATGAGCAACACAATTACATTTATGTACCTAATTTTTTACTCTTGCTAAAACATATGATTTGTGGTTTTTTATAAATCTTTGGACGTTTTGGTATTAAATTTTACCACCACTGTTTTAAATTTTACCACCACTGTATTTATGAAATATTTTACCATGTCGATTTTAATTTACTGTTTACCTTGAGAAACTACAAACTACAAGATTGGTATTTCTTCTATTGCCATGACTGTCACACTTTTTTCACGTTAAGCACACTGTCACTTTAAAAATGAAAAAAACATACTGCAACGTTGTCATGTGATCAAGGCTCCTTGTGAGTTGAAACGCGTAATGGCGGCATCGGAATAAATAATTGAAAGAAACTGTGTTTGTGGTCCGTGGTTTTGGATCAATCCAGAGTACTGGCGGCAAGTGCAATACATATGTATATATATATATATATTCACTGAAAAAACCATAGGTTTCAGGCACGTTATAGTTAGAAATGAGCATTTAAAAAACCTTTGAAATTCACTGAAAAAACCATAGGTCTTAGGGAAAGTTATAGTTAGTTGGACATTTCACTCGTACAAAACCCGTGAAATTCCCCCGTTATAGTTAGTTCAACTAACTATAACTCGCGCCCCCTCAATGCACTGCTGATGACGTCACAAATTACATCACTCATGACATGGTCAGTGACATCACTGATGACATCACTGATGACATCTCAAATGACATCGCTGATGACATCATCCAGTGACTGTGTGTTTCTGTAAAGTTTAAATATGTTTAATATATATAGGGAAAGGCGTATTGAAGAATGAGTAGGTGTATAAGTGTCTGAATGGATGATTTAGGAGGTGCGTCACTGACTCTATATGTGAGTGATTAAACATATCTTACTGATTGCATGGGTTAGTGACTAAACTGTGTGAATGTCTGTATCCGGCTGTCTGTTTGTGTGTAAGTGGCTGCATGGGTTTGTGAATAGCTACATGAGTGTCTATGTGGGTTATTGATTGGTTGTCTGAGTATCTGTATGGGTGCCTGAGTGTTTGTGTGGGTGGGGTGTGTGTGACTCTGTGCATAGATGTGTGAGTGGGTGAGTCACTGGGTGCATGGTTTCAAGAGTGCATCTGTGATGGACTGTATGGGTGGGTGAGTGTGTGTATGGGTGTGCTAGTGAGTGAATGTATATCTCAGTGGTACATGTGTGAGTAACTACATATGTGAAAGGCAGTATATATGTGTGTTGGAGTATACAAATGGCTATAAGTGAGAGTGTGTGATTGTGAGAGTGGTTGTATGGATGAGTGTGTGCTTGTATCAGTGATTGTATAAGAGTGTAAGAATGTGGTAGTATTTGTATGAGTAATTGAGCTGGTGTGTGTATAACTGTATCAGTGAGTAAATGGCTGTGTGATTAAATATTTGCATGATTGACTAGGTGTGTGAGTACCTCTATGGATGAGTGGCAGTGTGTAAGTTTCTATATAAGCGTATGAGTGCATATGATAGTCCTGTACTGAGTGACCATAAGTATGAGTGACTGTACGGGTGAGTGAGTGGGTGTGTGTGTGTAGGCCTAAGAATCAGTGAGTGGGTATGTAGTTATTGGTATTGGAGCGTCTATGGTTTTGAGAATGGCAGTCTGTAATTTAGAGTGGGTGTATGAAAGTTATATTAGGGTGTGAGAAGATGCATCAAATTATCACATGGATGATGTCATCAGTGATGTCATCAGTGATGTCATTTGAGATGTCATCAGTGATGTCACTGACCATGTCATGAGTGATGTAATATGTGACGTCATCAGCAGTGCATTGCGGGCGCGAGTTATAGTTAGCTGAACTAACTATAACGGGGGAATTTCACGGGTTTTGTACGAGTGAAATGTCCAACTAACTATAACTTTCCCTAAAACCTATGGTTTTTCAGTGAATTTCAAAGGTTTTTAAATGCTAATTTCTAACTATAACGTGCTTGAAACCTATGGTTTTTTCAGTGAATTTCAAAGGTTTTTTAAATGCTAATTTCTAACTATAACGTGCCTGAAACCTATAGTTTTTTCAGTGAATTTCAAAGGTTTTTCAAATGCTAGTTTCTAACTATGCCTACAGAGGTAGGACATGTGAAGAAAGAAGAAAAAACGCACAGAAAGAAGCAAAAGAAATGCAGAAAGAAGCAACAGAAGTCCACAAAGACGAAGAAAAGTGCAGGAAGAAGCAAGACATGTGCAGAAAGAACCAACAGAGGAGCAGAAAGAGGCCTTGTTGCAAAATCATCCAACTAGCCAACCAGGTACCTCCAGTAAGCGCCACAGAGCTGCGTTGCAGAGAGGTGTAAAAAGGGGCATGGCCTGGACCACCTCTCTGCAACGCAGCTCTGTGGCGCTTACTGGAAGCACCTGGTGGGCTAGTTGGCCCCCAGGGGCCCTCAGGATTGAAGGGAAATTAATTCCCCAACTGAAAACGCGCCACAGGGCATGTTTGCACACATCACCTCAGGCCCCGCCCCCTCCCTTCACCACTGTGCAAACACGCCCATGGCACGTTTTAAGTTGGGGGATTAAGTCCCCTTGAATCCTGAGGGTCCCTGGGGTCCAACTAGCCCACCAGGTATCTCCAGTAAGCGCCACAGAGCTGTGTTGCAGAGAGGTGGTCCAAGGCCATGCCCCATTTTACACCTCTCTGCAATGCAACTCTGTGGCACTTACTGGACGTACCTGGTGGGTTAGTTGCACCCAGGGACCCTCAGGATTCAAGGGGACTTAATTCCCCAACTTAAAACGCACCACAGGGCGCGTTTGCACACTTGTGACATCAGGCCACGCCCCCTCCCTGCACCACTGCGCAAACGCACCCCCTGGTGCATTGTAAATTGGGGGATTAAGTCCCCTTGAGTCCTGAGGGTCCCTGGGGGCCAACTAGCCAACCAGGTACCTCCAGTACGCACAACAGATCTGCATTGCAGAGTGGTGTAAAAAGGGGCATGGCCTGGGCCACCTCTCTGCAACGCAGTGCAGTGGCGGTTACTGGAGGTAAGTGGTGGGCTAGTTGGCCCCCAGGGACCCTCAGGATTGAAGAGGAATTAATTCCACAACTTAAAACGCACCACAGGGCGTGTTTGCACACATGTCACCTCAGGCCCCGCCCCCTCCCTTCACCACTGTGCAAACGCACCCCGTGGCGCATTTTGAGTTGGGGGATAAAGTCCCCTTGAATCCTGAGGGTCCCTGGGGTCCAACTAGCTCACCAGGTACCTCCAGTAAGCACCACAGAGCTGCGTTGCAGAGAGGTGTAAAAAGGGGCGTGGCCTCTGAACACTTCTCTGCAACGCAGCTCCCTGGCGCATACTGAAGGTACCTGGTGGGCTAGTTGGCCCCCAGGGACCCTCAGTATTCAAGGGGAATTAATTCCCCAACTTACAACTCGCCAGGAGGCGCGTTTGCACAGTAGTGAAGGAAGGGGGCGGGGCCTGAGGTGATGTGTGCAAACACGCCCTGTGGCGCGTTTTAATTCGGGGAATTAATTCCTCTTCAATCCTGAAGGTCCCTGAGGGCCAACTAGCCCACCAGGTACCTCCAGTATGCACCAGGGAGCTGCGTTGCAGAGAGGTGTTCAGAGGCCACGCCCCTTTTACACCTCTCTGCAACGCAGCTCTGTGGCGCTTACTGAAGGTACCTGGTGGGCTAGTTGGCCCCAGGGACCCTCAGGATTGAAGAGGAATTAATTCCCCAACTTAAAACGCGCCCAGGGCGTGTTTGCACACATGTCACCTCAGGCCCCGCCCCTCCCTTCACCACTGTGCAAACGCGCCCCGTGGCGCGTTTTAAGTTGGGGGATTAAGTCCCCTTGAATCCTGAGGGTCCCTGGGGTCCAACTAGCCCACCAGGTACCTCCAGTAAGTGCCACAGAGCTGCGTTGCAGAGAGGTGTAAAAAGGGGCATGGCCTCAGACCACCTCTCTGCAACGCAACCCTGTGGCGCTAACTGGAGGTACCTGGTGGGCTAGTTAGTGCCCCGGGGAGGTGGCGGTCCCTGGGGCGTGTGGGGGCTCGAGCCCCACCCCACACAGGTATATATTTTTTTCAATGAAGCCCCGGGGGTGGCGGTCCCCGGGGCTGCGGGGGGCAGTGTGCCCCCGCTAATATAATTAATGAAAGCCCCGGGGTGGCGGTCCCTGGGGTTTGGGGGCCTTAGAGGCCCCCAACTTTAATAAAACAAGGCCCGGGGGTGGCAGTCCCCGGGGCAGTGTCGAGGAATTGGGGCCCCCCCCACACATTTTTTTCTGCCCCTTGGACCTGGCCCACCCGGGGGCTTAATTAAACGAAGCACGGGAGCCCGCGCTTCTTTTTTTTTTTTTTTTTCGGCCGAAATTCGCGCTGGGTGCGCGAATCACGCCGATTTAAAAAAATATATATATACTTTTTTGGGCCCTGGGGGTCCTTGTGGGACCCCCTAAGCAGGCCTAGGGGGTCAGGGTGTTTCTACCCTGCCCCCTTTTTGCGTTTTGTGCACTTGTTTCTCTGATTTCTTGTGCCTCGGTTCTACTGAGGCACAAGATGGCTGCCAACACTTCCTGATTTGGAGTGTTGACAACCAATTAGCATACAGCTCGTGATCGGGAGGGTGCGCGGATCCTTAGCGTCCATAGATATATATGTGTTTTTACTTTTGATTTTCTCAGCAACAACTGAACGGATTTACACCATTTAACAAAAGGGTTCTTTCTGAACCAAGAACTACCTCTTTGCCAAATTTGGTGTAATTCCGTTCAGCAGTTCAGGCTGTAGCCGTGTCTAAAGTTTCCTATGGAAAATTGCATGGGGAAAACACGTTTTGGGACCCCCTTTTTCTCGGCCCCCGCTTGCCGAATCACCCCGAAACTTTCAGGATAGGAGCAGACCGGAGCGCCCCACGAGTTTTGGAAAATTTCGCGAAGATTCATCAACCGGCGCCAAAGTTATTGGAAATAGAATGTTGTGAATTTCCTATGGAAAATAGGTCCTAACTATAACTATCTACTGGCGACCGCCAGTAGATATATATATATATATATATATATATATATATATATATATATATATATATATATATGAGAAACAGGAAACGTCTTTTCCACGCTAGATAAGTCAGCAAAGACGAAGCGAACCCAGATGCAGTGCAACGTAGTTTATTCAAACCCCTGCGCCACCGCCATTACGCGTTTCAACCCTCGTGGGGCCTTGATCACATGACACGAATGGGGAGCTTAGTTGTGTTTTTAAAGTGACAGTGCTCAAAAAGTGAACTGCATTTTACAACAGACATAGAAGAGTTGAAATAACTTTCTTCCTGTTCGTAAGATAAGGTTGGCATGATACAGTTGATGATCAATGTCATAAAAGCCAGACATGTGCAATATGAGCAATTCAATAAATATGTAAATAAATAAATAAATACATAAATACATATAATGTTAATAAAATTGACTCATAAAAGGGATGTTTACATATTAAAAATTACATATTAAAAAATTAATAGATAAATACATCTTAATGCCACCGATTGCAAATAAATACATACAATACCAGTAAGATAAATGCCTACTATGATTTATATCAAATGGTATTTTGCAATGGGGACTGGCAACATTGGATCAACATTATATTAGAAAGCAAATCATACAGGATCAATGAAGCCCAAGTGGGCCAACAAATTGAAATTCTATGTCATCAAGTAAAGTGTCAGTGCATTTGTGCAAAAAAGTGTCACCCAGCGACACCTAAAGTTCGCATGTGCAAAAATGTGCAAAGATAAAAACCATAAAATGACTAAAAGATAAAAGCGAGGCAGCGGCTAAATATGATATCATAGAAAATGGTACTGAGGTAAAAACCCCTAAGATGTTCGTATGAATTGTACCTACAAGTGTGTATAAAAATCTTCACTGCTATTCAACCCAAATGGTGTCTTGCAATCTAATTCCAATATGTACCTAGTCTCAAGTTTATGCAAAAGACCCTCCCGGTCTCCACCCCTTCTGAGTGGGAGGACCGTATCTATAATGAAATATCTAAGATCTTGGGAACTTTTGGCATGGAATTCTTCAAAGTGGCGTGCCACAGGATAGGACATATCACCATTGTTGATTGCCCTTATGTGCTGGAGTATCCGTTTGCGGGCCTGCAGTTTTGTACTCCCAACATACCGCAGGCCACATGGACACTCCAGCACATATACGGCAAATTCTGTCTTGCACGTCAACTTTTTCTTGATCTGAGTAGGTTTGTTGCTGAACGGTGTGGTGTATTCAGTTCTGTTAATGCCCTGCTTACAAGCTTTGCAAACTGCACATTTGATAAAACCCTTACTACTATTGAGCCAGGTAGTATTCATTCTCACCTCAGGGCTGCATTTCACAAGCGAATTGCTCATAGAGCGTGCTCTCCTGAAAGCTATATGCGGTGAGCTAGTCAATTTGGTCCCTAGAATAGGATCATTTTGCACAAGGGCGCAATTCTTATTCACAATCCTGCGAATAATCTTGTGTTGGCTACTGTAGGTAAGTATGAGCCGGGATGGTTGTAATGCCTCAGACTCCAAGTTTTTGGGTTTGGCGGTATATTCTTTCCAGCTAGAGCCTGCGCTCTGCTCTGTTTATTGGCATTGGTCATAGCTCTCATAATGACTTCAGGTGAATAACCTCTTCTCGAGAATCTGTCGCCACACTCCGTCTGCGCTAAATGGCAATCCGAGTCTGTGCTGCAGATTCTCCTTATTCGCAGCATCTCCCCATAGGGGATACTGCGAATCAAATGGGTCGGATGATGGCTACATGCGTGAAGCAGTGTATTACCATATATATATATGTATATATAGAGATAGATAGATAAAAACATACACCAATATGATACAGTGGGCAGCCTTTTACAGTTATCAGCCTGTTATGACGTGGTAGTCCATTGCTCAGATCTGTTAGGCCAAGAGGTGAAAAAATTTAACAACATTCCGAGAGACCTATCAGTATAGTGGCAGAGAAGGGTCACTGGGCAATGAGAAGTAAGCCAGGATCCTACTGCCCGGAGAATAGGAAATTAACTCTGAATTCCTTAAGTAGCTAGTATTCTATTGAATCAGAGGCGATTACAAAGTGCTCAACAATGCCTTGTGAAAAATTATTTGAAATAGAGTTTTTTTAAAATATATATGTTTATTGTTTATCATCAACAACGATGGAGTCATCATAAAAGCATACAAGGCATAAACAAAGGCATACTGTGCATATGCATAGGACATCATGTCATTACATCATATTTAAATATATCCAAGTAGGAATAAAAAATACAGACAATAAAGAAATAGTCGTGGAGTAGAGATGGGTGGGATTCCGTGGAAAAAGCAATGTCTGAGGTTTGCAGTGTGACACAGAAGAGCGATGAGGAAGCAACGAGTCAGATAACAACCCTAATGGCTACAGAAGCTCTAACGCTATGACTGTAAATGATTGTCACCTATGAAAACCCCATGCAGTCATGTGCCAACCAAGAGGAACATGGGGACCACCATATTACAGAGAAAGGCAGGTAACGATGAACAATAGTACCCACATAGGACAAGACCATTGACAGTTGTGGGGTGGTCCCTTAAAGGTGGAAGGGTGTCATTCTTGGCCTCAATATTTGCAATATAAATGTCTCATTCCTACACCACCCTGATCACTCCCCTAGTGTGCAGTGTATTAGCCTCTTCATGTGCCCACTGTAGCAGTGTGGGTAGCTACCTCTGGGTATCCGGAACTGAGGGTGCCTTCCATGTAATTGCAATTAGCATTTTGAATAGTACGAATGCAAGATCTAGAAACCTATGTAAATGTTTATCTCCCTTGGCCTTGGTATGAAAGCCCAGGAGACAGAATTTAGGAGTGGGCTCCAAGGCATGCCCCTCCAGTTCCGCTGTGGTTGCCACGACCTCCACCAACATCAATTTTAGCGATGGGCAGTTCCTTACTATGTAATAAAAACTGGCCTCTAATAACCCGCACCGCGGACACTCAGGTGTGGACTCAGGGAACATGTGCTTGAAGCGCTGGGGAGAAAAATAAGTGTGTTGTGTGTAATTAAATTGTGTGAAGCAGAATCTGGGATTCCAGGACACTTCTTTCACGTGCTGATGCACTCGTGCCCAAGCCTTGTATGTCGGTGGCTGATGAAGGACAGAGTTCCATCTGGTCAGCGCCCTCCCCGTTTCTCCTAAATTACCAGATGTGAGTGTTAAGTATAACGTGGAGGTTACTCAACATGTGCCACCATGTGTGAGAAGTGCATGTAATACAGGAGATGGGGACGGTTCCACATCCCCAGTCTCCCAAGTATTTCACACTATTTGTTTGATGGCGTGGTTCATCAAGAAGTAGCCCGCACCCATATTATACATGTCCATGACATCCTGGAAGGTCCTAAAGACTTCCCTGTCAAAAAGATCTCCCATGCTAACAATTACCGCTGGCCTTCAAGGTGTTAAATCATGTATCCCGGCCAATTCCTGAATGCCCGGTAGTTGTCCCAGTACTATTGATGATGAGTAAGGAATGGAGAAGTTCTTACAGTGCACAAACTGATGCCTGCTGGTCTGCGCCGTCATCATCAGGACCAGCACCCGTCGGATGGCCATTTGCTCAGGACAAGGAGTTACGTCCAACCAGCACAGTGGCCATTGTAGCTGTGCCGCAGCATAAGACAATTCAAAGTTTAGCGTGCCAAGCCTAGCCTCAAGCAAGGATCTTTGTGCAATGGCGAGAACCACCCGTTGGCATCCGCCCCCCCATATCAAGTCCAGCAGAAGACGATTCAGCCCCCCAAAAAAGCCACGGAGGGAGCGCGAGCAGAAGTGCAGCAAAAAATACAGCAACCGGGGTAGCACTAGCATCTTGGCAATTGCCACTTGCCCTCACGGTGCATAGGGAAAGGAACGCCAGAAGGAGAGGGATCCACAAATCGATCTTAGCACTCATGTTACCATCTGTAAAGGCCATATCGGTGTGATATATGTGAACGCCCAGGAATTTAAATGTATCATGACACCATTTGAGCAGGTGTTCTGGTGAGGCATCTCTATGGGGCACAGGAGTCGGGGTAAGAGGGAAGAGACAGTATTTAGGCCTCTTGACCCTGAGTCCAGAACCAACCCCAAACTCACCCAATAAGCACTTCAAGCTCGTAAGGGAGGCCCCAACCTCACGTAAAAAGACCAGGGCATCATCAGCATAGAGCAACACAATATGATAGATGTCCAGTTCCTGAATCCCCATTCTTGTGCTGTCATGCACAAACAGCAAGCTAATGGCTCCATGGTTATCACGAAGAGCAATGGTGATAATGGGCACCCTTGCCTAGTGCCCCTTTGGATGGGGAAACTGTTAGAGATCAACTGGCCTGTGCGAACTCTAGCCGTCGGGTCTGAGTACAGTGTGTGAATCCAGCCCAGAAACCCTGGTCCGAATCCCATACTCTACAGAGTTGCCAACAAAAAATCCCAGTTCAGGGTATCAAAAGCTTTTTCGATATCATGAGACACCGCCACTCTGCCATGTGCCACCGGTGGGGTGTCGTGGATAATTCGCAAAAGCCGTCAGACATTGAGAAAGGTGTTATGCCCTAGTATAAATCCTGATTGGTCATCATATACCAGTGAGCTAATTATAGGGAGCAATCTGTTTGTGAGCACCTTCCCCAAGACTTTACATTCCAGGTTAAGGAGGGACAACAGTCGGTATGAACACACATCTAAAGGGTCGCGTCCCGGATTGGGGAGCACCATGATCAACGCCTTGCGGAGTGAGTCCAGAAGCTGGCCATTCGACTTAGTCTCATTGAACTTATCCAGAGGGTGTTGAGTTACCAGGGTGGAGAATATTGCATAAAATTCAATTGGCAGCCCATCTGTAACCGGCGTTTATTTGCAGGCAATTTGGGCTAAGCCTATTCTAATCTCCTCCAACTGAATGAGCTCACCCAAGTCGACCTTCTGAATCAGGGACAGGCGAGGTAACAGAAGTCTGTTAAAGAACCTGCACCGTAGATCAGGAGCAGGGGCACCCTCAGTGCAATACAGAGTAGGATAATAGCCCCAAAAAGTTGAATTAATATCAGCCTGTGTGACTACCAACGAGCCATCATCACATCTAATAGCTCCAATGGGAGTGCGCTGCTGGTACTCTTTAACCAGCCATGCCAGTATTCTGCCCGATTGGTCCCCTTCTGCATGCAACATGGCCAGGTGATATTTATAACATGTTGACCCATTCTTGTTTCCGCCTCCCTGTACTGGTCACGGAGTTGCCTAAGACTCCCAACCCACATCTCGTGAGCAACCAATCTCCAAGGGGCGCAGTTCCCACTCTATCACCATTAATTCGTCCTGCAGCACGTGACAGACCCCCCACATGGCAGCCATATGCAGTGCCCCCGTACAACCACTATGTGCGCATCCCATTCCAAAGTCCCAAATGGGGTGTATCCCTTATTGAGATCAAAATATTGAGTGATGCATTTCGAGAGAATGTCTCGAAAAGGGGGATCAAGCAGTGGTTCAGTCTGCAACTGCCAAGTGGGAATTCTTGGGCATGGTCGGCCCCACTGCAGGACTATTTGCAATGGACAATGGTCCGATAGAGTGCGGGCCAGGTACTCTGAACGGGTAACCTGTGTTCCTAGTCGGTTGGTACAAAGAATCAAATCGAGTCTGGTGTGGATATCATGAACCAGGGAGTAAAATGAATATTCACAGTCTTCCGGGTGTTTCAGGTGCCACACATCATACAAGCGCCCTTGAGTCACCCAGTAGTGAAAGTGTTGTGTTGTCCTGATACATGTCGCATTCCACAAAGGAAGGAGAGAACGATCCCAGGCCACATCAGGCACGCAATTGAAGTCCTCACCCCTAAGGTCCAGTGCATGGGGATCCCAGAAAAGCACTGGGGTAAATGAATCAAAGAAATCTCATTGATTGGAGTTGGGTGCATAGATCCCCACTAGTGTCAGCTGAGCCCCATCTAAGTGCCCCTCTAGTATTACATATCTGCCCGACATCTACACTGTGGTGATATACTATGTATGGGATGGCTGGATCAATCCAAATAAGCACTCCTCGCGCATATGCCGATGAGGACGTGTCATAAACCTGTCCCCGCAACATTGTGCGGACCTTCTGTAGTTCAGTGGCCGTGAGATGCATTTCCTGCAACATGGCAATATGCATGTGGCGGTGCTTGAGGTAGGCATACATTTGGTAATGTTTGGCAGGTTTTTCTGTACCGTGCACATTCCATGTTATCACATTATATTGAAGAGTAAGACTATTTGCACGTGTACCCATGATGTGAAATGGTAAAGTGCGTACCAGGCAACAAGCTGATGTCCCAGATCTTCATGCACCCCATGTCTAACACTACCCACACTGATGTATTGTATCCCTGTACATTACCAATAAGAGCTCCCAATATTCCTTACTGTGTATATAGACTCCAATATAAACAAACATAAAGCAACAAAAGCAACATAACATCTCCCCCAGATCAGGTGACAGTTGAGTCCCCAGTCATACAACCCCAAAAAGCAACAAAAAACTAAGGAAACTATGCAGTGGGCAAAACATGTCCACTTTGGAGTCTCTGTGTGGAGCATGGAAACTCTAGCGTCCAACATCACCGTGACATGAATCCGAATCAGAGGACTCAAAATCCAGCCCGCTCAAATCACAATGGCTTACCTTGGAGATGCCCAGTTGTGCTAGTAGTCCTAATGTTTAGGCATGCGCCTATGAGACCCAGAAAAGTATTTGATACAAATCATCGGCTGATCGTGGGGTAATTTTAGGACCCCAGTGGACGGCAGCTGTCAAGGACACAGAGCCACCCGTGTCAGAGCCGGATTCCGATAAATGTTTTGTCTGCAACAAAGCAAATGGATTTGTGCTGCGAAGCTTCCTGCCCCGCCAGTGCCTGTTCTACCTCTACCCGATCCTGAGAAGGTCAGATTTCGTTGCATCTCCGCTTTCGTTGTCGAGGTCAGGGCACCAACAATTCCCCAGCAGTTGAATCCTCAAGAGGAGCCTGGACCAGTCCCTTGGTGTGTAGCCAAGCAACACGTCTTCTGGAGTGGAGAAGATATGGGTCATCTCGCCATCGACTACTCTAAAGAATAGAAGTGCATATTTAAAATTCAACTCTCAAAGGCGTTGTTTAACTCTCACGTAGGAGCCACAGAGACATGCACATCTGCCTTACAATCAGGATAAGCTGTGCGCTGTGATCACAGCATTTTTACAGTGCCAGGGGCCCTTCACTTGAAATTGTCGCAGCAGCAAGTCACGGTCTGGATAATTAAGAAGTTGGGTTATAATGGGCTGTGGTGGTACTACTGGTGGAGGCGGTCTGCCCAGTATGCGGTGTGCTCTCTCCACGGAAAATAATTTAGGTAATTTGTCCACCAATTCCATCTCCATCAGCCAGGTTTTGATAAAGAGCTCCACACTGGGGCCCTCAGATCGTTCAGGGAATCCTAGCAGGCGGCCATTATTGCACATATTGTGCCTTTCAGTGTCTTCTGCCCTGCGGTGCAAGGAAGCCACCTCCTCACTCATCGTTTTCAACTGCACCTGCAGATTGTGAACCATGGGTCTCAAGGTGTTCAGAGTAGACTCGTTTTCCTGATCAGCCAGGTTTTGATGACTGGGCCTTAATACGTTTACATCCAGAGAGATGGTGTCAATCTTGGTCTCCAGTGATGTTTTAGTGTCTAGGATAGCTTGTTGCACTTTTTCAAATTGAGTGGAATGTCAGTGAAGAGTAGCTTCAAGATGTCTTGGGGTGTCTAGGGTCTGGTCTGCGGGAATAGAGGATGGTGCTGGGCCATTTAGGTCTTTCAGAAGGGGCTTGGCAGACTTGGGTTTCACCATCATTATATCTGTAAGCTTGGACCCTTTAGTAGAATTAAGAAGGCAGCAGGCACATTGGCACTTCAAACCCCACAATGGCGCACATCTACAGTCTAGTTGCAAGGGAGCATGGAGTGAGTCTATGTCCCAACCAGCAATGTCCAGCCGTAGGGCATCACCAACCTCGGGTAAAAGTTGTGGCTTTACACCCCGCAGCAGGTATCGAGCACTCTTAGTTGGGGAGTAGGGTCCGCAAGCCTCCAACCAATATCAGTGTCAATGTTCCTCAACACTGTAGACAACGTGACAGAAGAGATTCAAGAATAAGTAGGTCAAGACAAGCGTCCCCACTTGTTGGGAAATTCAATCTGTGATATTGCTGGCGCCCCCTAGAGCACAAAAGCAAAAGGAGTGTGCACTTGTATGACGGAATAGTTGGTGCAGGATTCATGAGGGTAACACAGCTGTCCAGCAAGTAAGCTCCAGGGTGATCAGACACTGAAAGGGGTATGTAGCATTCAAGAGGGCATCAGCACACCGTGTGCCCTGATGTGATGTAAGGAACCAGCAGTCGACACCCTGTAATATGTCCACAGTCAGTCTCAGGTGAACAGAATCATCAGGAGAGCCATGAGCAGGGGTTCCTCCAACCTATGTGGACCCCAGCTAGACCAAGGCCAGGGAAACAAACAGGCCAGCCATAAGGCACATAGAGGACTGTGGAGCAGGGCTCAAGTCTCAGGGGCCCAAAAGCGGGGAGTAGCACTATAGGGGACTCACCGCAACCTTCAGATGTAGAGATAGACCAAGTCCACACCGCTCCCCGTCGGCCATCCGTGTCAGCCAGATGAATTGAATATAGCAGCTCCCTGTGGTTATTGTGCTGTAATTGAAGCAGTGCGCATGCTGAAGCGGCGCAGTCACTACCAGACCAATGCACCTCTCTCAGTGGAGGCAAAAGCACCAATGCTGGGCAGTCAGGTCTTAGATGGCGTCGCTGCGTATTATGGGTCCTCGCGATAGCTGAAAAACATGCGGGGGTGTTCTCTCCATTCGGCGTGCCCCGCCAAATCTCTAAGGGCCTAGGCTGTAGTAATCAAAAGAGCACATACTTCAGGACCAGTAGTCGATCCTCTAGGACGTCTCAGGGAGATCGAGGAGGGAAGCCCAACCTCACCTCTCCATAGGGGCATCCGCTCCGTGCGGCATGCCCTCATGGACCTGAAGCCAGGACCAGGGCATGCAGGGGAGCTTACATCCAGTGGCAGCGGTCGGCCCTCTGGCACGTCTGCAGGAGATTGGGGGGGGCATCCTCACCACTGTACACTGTGGCCACAAATGGGGGCAGTGCTCACTTGTCGCCTCTTCTGAGCACTACCCTGAGAAGGTAGGCAATTTGGGCAACAATAAGGAGGGAAGTGCAGCTGGATGGGGAGGATAAATAGAGAAAAAGGAACAAATGATGAACGGAATGCTGAACAATGCAAACATTCACCACTCGTCACAAGGATCTGGGTTTAATCCATTGTTCTTTTACTCACCACAACACCCCTATTTGGACCCAGCCAGGCTAGCTTGAATCCAGTGGTGCACTGAGCACGGGACCCAGTTAGGGCAACAAAAGCAAAAGGAACAAATGATGGATGGTATGCTGAACAATGCAAACATTCACCCCCAGTCACAAGGATCTGGGTTTAATCCATTGTTCTTTTGCTCACCACGCCACCCCCGTTTGGACCCAGGATAAACGGAGGGCCAGCCTCAGAGCTCGTTAGAGTGCTTCTGATTCAGCTGCCATTTTGGCCACACCCCATTTAAATCAGAGATGACACTGAGGCTCTGAACTAAAGATATACACACAATAACGCAAAGTGAATGCATCTTATCAGTACTAGGAGTCTGCAAAATTAGTGCATTTTGCAACTTTGCTTTACAATCCTACGCAAATCATGATTTGTGTTAGCTTGTAAATCCGGCTGAACACTTTGTATTGGGTTTGTGTTAGAAAAGTAACACAAACTCAACGCGAAGCATTGTAAACTTGGGCTTTTGTATGGTTGGCTGAGTGTAAAAAAATGATGGATGTTGGCTTTTTCCAACCCCATGATAAAAGAAATTGCACAGCCATGTTCAGAACTTTGAAATAGTTGCCAAGGTGCAAATACATGAGTGCTCGGGTGGCATTTAAGTGGCACGACAAGCCATAACAGGAACATGAACATGAGAATAAAAAGGAGATTGACCTCTTCAGATTGTGTGATAATGACTAAGGGAAGCAAGAACTGGTCAACGTCAGTCATACCGAGAATGTAGAAGAGGGCACGAATGGCTAGTGATTAAAGTGGGTTGAGCAATAGGGTGAAAACCCCAACTTTTTACCAGGGCATTTGTCATTCTTTCACAAGTAGAAAAACCTTTATCCTCTTTTCCCTTTCATTTATGAATATATCTAGTTTGAGAATATTTTCTGGGGCCAGCAAGCACGTATGAAGGTGGGGTTATTCTCCAGATTGAGAAAATAGACAACAGCAGAACACAATACCAGAGTAGGGTCTCAATACCATAAACCTTTATCATTAATTGTTTTCATTTTATTGCTTTGTATGTATTTGCCCCTTAGTCAAATACAGTTTTTCTTCTTCTATGTAAGTTTTCAGGGCACTGAATTTGATGAAGTTATTGCATCCAGTAAAGGATGGCCTGCGTGATCAACTTCACTTCATGTACTTCACTGCAGAGTCAATCAAATTACGGAACGGGACACTACCTTGGATAAATATGACTTTTTAGAAAAACTATTTCTGGGGAACTGTTGTGCTCCCTGCAGCCCCGAAAGACTCTGAAAATATGTCTGGTGGTGTTCCTGCCCTTTGTGGAGTCCACTAGGAGGTCAATACGCTAATTTTAATTGTGCATGTGAGCTTATTGGGCGATCCTTTGCCCTATAACATGCATATGAGATGAGCAACTTTGCTGCTTTGAAGAAATGCTTTGACTGGGGAGTAAGGACGTCTTTCACTTCCTCCTTTTTATTTGAACTACGGGCACCTCGGTTCCACCTGGGGCACCAACAGCCATTTCACCATGGGAAGCTAAGGGAGGCGTCCCAAGGACCTTGCGGCCCTCGCTGGCTCCAATGCACCTGGCTCGATTCCAGCAGATGGCTAAGGAGCGAGACATTCCTCTTCTTCCTGCCTTCATATAGCATGGCGGGGTTTAGTAAAATACATTACACATACCTCTGAGATGGGTACAAAGCCATACAGCTTTAGAGCCATATCTACAACACATGTGTGAGATAAACCACATCTAAATGGGACACCCCTACATTCTCTATTATTCTACAATCTGCAATACCTCAAAATCTTCATGAATGTTCTGGAAATAAACATCCACCTATATAAATGTCCTTGCTACATAGAATTTGTGTATAGCACTCCTTTACAATTTAAGACCGCCCTCCTCACCGCCACCGATGACATCTGCATGCTACTCGACAAGGGACACACCGCGGCCCTCATCCTGCTGGACCTCTACGCGGCCTTCGACACAGTCTCCCACTGCACTCTCGCTGCCAGACTCCACGGCGCCGGCATATGGGGAACCGCCCTCGACTGGATCCGCTCCTTTCTCGCCGGCAGAACCCAGAGGATCAGACTCCCACCCTTCCTCTCCGAACCCACAGAGATTAACTGCGGAGTACCCCAAGGATCCTCGCTCAGCCCCACGCTCTTCAACATCTACATGGCCCCCCTCACCGCCATTGTTAGACAGCATGGGCTCAACATAGTATCCTAAGCCGACGACACCCAGCTCATCCTCTCCCTCACGAAGAACCCTGAAGACACCAGACTCAGCTTCCAGGAAGGAATGAAAGATGTCACGGGGTGGTGTCCCGCACTTTTTCGAACTGCCGAAACCTCTGAGAAGGGGTTGAGATACTCCAGAAACGCGTCAGGCATTAACGGCGGTCGAGCTGCTCATGGAATCGGGGTGCTGGATGTGCGCATACCATTAAAGGCTTGATGCTTGTGGCTGCTGTTCGAGTGCTCCTTGTACGTTGGGTACTCTTGGAGCTTTTTTATTAAACACGGCTACCCTGCCACGGAGGAGCACCACCCCGAGATTGAAGGGGGCCACGTGGGTTGGTATTTACCGAGCCATAAGAGTGGAACAGCAACTAAGGATTTAGCGCGCACTAGCATTCCGAGGCCCATTGAGGGCTTGCTACTTTTGCCAGCAGTAATCAATAGCGCTAACCATCTGTGGAATTATTATGGACACTACAAATCCCAGACTGCCCATCCAGGGCGTGCTATTCTGTATTTTAATGATGGGGTGGTGTCCCGCGCTTTTTCGAACTGCCGAAGCCTCTGAGGAGGAGTTGAGATACTCCAGAAATGCATCAGGCATTAACGGTGGTCGAGCTGCTCATGGAATCGGGGTGCTGGATGTGCGCATACCATAAAAGGCTTGATGCTTGTGGCTCCTGTTCAAGTGCTCCTTGTACGTTGGGTACTCTTGGAGCTTTTTTATTAAACACGGCTACCCTGCCGCGGAGGAGCACCACCCCGAGATTGAAGGGGGCCACGTGGGTTGGTATTTACTGAGCCATAAGAGTGGAACAGAAACTAAGGATTTAGCGCGCACTAGCATTCCGAGGCCCATTGAGGGCTTGCTACTTTTGCCAGCAGTAATCAATAGCGCTAACCATCTGTGGAATTATTATGGACACTACAAATCCCAGACTGCCCATCCAGGGCATACTATTCAGTATTCTAATGACGAGGTGGTGTCCCGCGCTTTTTCGAACTGCCGAAGCCTCTCAGGAGGAGTTGAGATACTCCAGAAACGCGTCAGGCATTAACAGCGGTCGAGCTGCTCATGGAATCGGGGTGCTGGATGTGCGCATACCATTTAAGGCTTGATGCTTGTGGCTGCTGTTCGAGTGCTCCCTGTACGTTGGGTACTCTTGGAGCTTTTATATATATATATATATATATATAGAGAGAGATAGATAGATAGATAGACAGATAGACAGATAGATAGATAGATAGATAGATAGATAGATAGATAAAAACATATACCAATATGATCCAGTGGGCAGACCTTTACAGTTATCAGCCTGTTATGACGTGGTAGTCCATTGATTAGATCTGTTAGGCCAAGAGGTGAAAAAATTAAACAACATTCCTAACGGTGCATAGGGAAAGGAACGCCAGAAGGAGAGGGATCCACGAATCGATCTTAGCACTCACGTTGCCATCTGTAAAGACCATATCGGTGTGATATATGTGAACGCCCAGGAATTTAAATGTATCATGACACCATTTGAGCAGGTGGTCTGGTGAGGCAGCTCTATGGGGAGCAGGAGTCTGGGTAAGAGGGAAGAGACAGGATTTAGGCCTCTTGACCCTGAGTCCAGAACCAACCCCAAACTCACCCAATAAGCACATCAAGCTCGTAAGGGATGCCCCAACCTCACATAAAAAGGCCAGGGTATCAGCAGCATAGAGCAACACAATATGATAGATGTCCAGTTCCTGAATCCCCATTCTTGTGCTGGCATGCACAAACAGCAACTAATGGCTCCATGGCTATCACGAAGAGCAATGGTGATAATGGGCACCCTTGCCTAGTGCCCCTCTGGATGGGGAAACTGTTAGAGATCGACTGGAGTGTGCAAACTCTAGCCGTCGGGTCTGAGTACAGTGTGTGAATCCAGCCCACAAACCCCGGTCAGAATCCCATACTCTACAGAGTTGCCAACAAAAAATCCCAGTTCAGGGTATCAAAAGGTTTTTCGATGTCATGAGACACCGCCACTCTGCCATGTGCCACCAGTGGGGTGTCGTGGATAATCCGCAAAAGCCATCAGACATTGAGGAAGGTGTTATGCCCTAGTATAAATCCCGATTGGTCATCATATACCAGTGAGTTAATTGTAGGGAGCAATCTGTTTGTGAGCACCTTCCCCAAGACTTTACATTCCAGGTTAAGGGGGGACAACAGTCGGTATGAACACACATCTAAAGGGTTGCGTCCCGGATTGGGGAGGACCATGATCAACGCCTTGCGGAGTGAGTCCAGAAGCTGGCCATTCGACTTAGTCTCATTAAACTCATCCAGGAGGTATTGAGTTACCAGGGTGGAGAAATTGCATAAAACTCAATTGGCAGCCCATCTGTAACTGACGTTTAATTGCAGGCAATTTGGGCTACGGCTGTTTAAATCTCCTCCAACTGAATGAGCTCACCCAAGTTGGCCTTCTGAATCAGGGACAGGGGAGATAACAGAAGTCTGTTAAAGAACCTTCACAGTAGATCAGGAGCAGGGGCACCCTCAGTGCAATACAGGGTAGGATAATAACCCCAAAAAGTAGAATTAATATCAGACTTTGTGTGACTACCAATGAGCCATCATCACATCTAATGCCTCCAATGGGAGTGCGCTGCTGGTACTCTTTAACCAGCCATGCCAGTATTCTGCCCGATTGGTCGCCTTCTGCATGCAACATGGCCAGGTGATATTTATAACATGTTGACCCATTCTTGTTTCCGCCTCCCTGTACTGGTCACGGAGTTGCCTAAGACGCCCAACCCACGTCTCGTGAGCAACCAATCTCCAAGGGGCGCAGATCCCACTCTATCACCATTAATTCGTCCTGCAGCACATGACGGACCCCCCACATGGCAGCCATTTGCAGTGCCCCCGTACAACCACTATGTGCGCATCCCATTCCAAAGTCCCGAATGGGGTGTATCCCTTATTGAGATCAAAATATTGAGTGATGCATTTCGAGAGAATGTCTCGTAAAGGGGGATCAAGCAGTGGTTCAGTCTGCAACTGTCAAGTGGGAATTCTTGGGCATGGTCGGCCCCACTGCAGGACTATTTGCAATGGACAATGGTCCGATAGAGTGCAGGGCAGGTACTCTGAATGGGTAACCTGTGTTCCTAGTCAGTTGGTACAAAGAATCAAATCGAGTCTGGTGTGGATATCATGAACCAGGGAATAAAATGAATATTCACAGTCTGCCGGGTGTCTCAGGTGCCACACATCATACAAGCGCCCTTGAGTCACCCAGTAGTGAAAGTGTTGTGTTGTCCTGATACATGTCGCATTGCACAAAGGAAGGAGAGAACGATCCCAGGTCACATCAGGCACGCAATTGAAGTCCTCACCCCTAAGGTCCAGTGCATGGGGATCCCAGAAAAGCACTGGGGTAAATGAATCAAAGAAATCTCATTGATTGGAGTTGGGTGCATAGATCCCCACTAGTGTCAGCTGAGCCCCATCTAAGTGCCCCTCTAGTAGTACATATCTGCCCCGACATCTGCACTGTGGTGATATACTATGTATGGGATGACTGGATCAATCCATATAAACACTCCTCGCGCATATGCCGATGAGGACGTGTCATAAACCTGTCCCCGCCACATTGTGCGGACCTTCTGGAGTTCTGTGGCCATGAGATGCATTTCCTGCAACATGGCAATATGCGTGTGGCGGTGCTTGAGGTAGGCATAAATTTGGTAATGTTTGGCAGGTTTTTCTGTACCGTGCACATTCCATGTTATCACATTATATTGAAGGGTAAGACTATTTGCACGTGTACCCATGATGTGAAATGGTAAAGTGCGTACCAGGCAACAAGCTGATGTCCCAGATCTTCACGCACTATGGGGCATATTCTCAAGGACTCATCGCCGATTTATCGGCACTTTAGCGCCGCAAAAGTGGCGATAGATTTATCGCCCTATTCTCAAGCTGGTGAAAACTGCCGATAACGCCAGTTTCCCAGCGATAGCTGCCGCAAAAAACATCGCCACTGATGAGAGCGACAACTAACACTAATGATATGCAGAGTAGGCGTTCCCGTGCAAAAACACATGAAAACACCACTTCGCGAGATTCTCAACGACCAGCCAGATCTGCGATGCGACCCAAAAACAGGCGATAAGGCGTGTTAGCAGCAGGGATTTAACACCTGCCTTTTACTGGTGTAAAGCAGGACGACAACCTGCAGCATGAAAGGGAGCCCAGCCCAGAGCCACATCTGAAGACCAACACATGTCATGGAGCTACTGACCATGCAGCTCGGAGACCCAAGAGGGCTACAACAGCCACCGCCACCACCCCAGGACCCCCCCTGGACTACCACCGAGGCAGTGCAGAACAAGACAGCTGACCTTCCCAAACCAGCATGGCCCCTCAGCCACACAATTTCAGAATGTGGGGAGAGGTGGGAACCAAGTATGTGTGAAGGAGGCAAGTCACCCATGAATAAGAATGTACACAATGCCAAGTGTGGCGGTGATGTGCTGGACAGACTACAGTATGCAGAGCACAGACATGTCCATGTGGATATATACTGCTGGTGTTTGTAGTGTTGTGGACAGTGGACGCAACCATGTTACCTCCGGCAGTGGGGAAGACCCCGGTCATGTATCCGTGTCCCCCCCCTGTAAGCGTAAGCGGAGTGGGCTGGGCCAGCGTACGCCAGGCCAGCATAGGGGTGTGAAGGATTTGCCCGGGGCTCTGGGTGTGGTTCAGTTCTGGCCTGGACAAGCAAGTAACTAATGCGTGTGTCTCTGTTGTAGTATCGGCGCCACCCTGCCCGCAATTGACAATGTTGCAATGTAGCATGCACCCTGAGGTCGGGCTCGCATGAACGGAGAAATGAAGGAGCGCAAGACTGCTCGGGGTCTTGGCTCATACATGCCAAGTGTTGTGTGTATCTGTAATGCCGCAGCAAGAGCCAAATGCCTAGATCTACTCGCAGCGCAAGTTCAGCCACGCATGGACTCTACATCTGTGTCCGCCCTATCCTTACCATAGGCCTACACTCACGTGGCCGCTCACCTTCAACGGACAACATCACAGTGTCGTTGTCAGGCTTGTGGACATTCACAGAAAGGCATGACAATGGGGTGCCGTAGGAGTGCAAGTGATACAACCGCGCTGCGCGCACATGTAAATAGGATCGGGGGAGGGAGGAGCAGCTGTGAGGCAATGTAACACACAGTGATGCCGCACATTTGCCACATGCAAGACATGTCAAACATGAATCCCAAAGTCGCACACATCCCACCCCACCCCCAACAAGCCACTTCATATTTCCTGAATATAAGGAGATGAGAAACTAACATTAGGGATGAAAGCTCCTTTGTCTGAACTATCAGGCGGAAGCACATCTGCACCTCCGACCTCGGAATTGCATGTGCCCAGCACCCCCTGACAGATATTATAGCAGCTGATGTCGACTCCCACACTACGCACAGCCCGACGAAAGACCAACGTATACACACCCCACACACAGAAGTCCTTGCTCAAAGTTATCTTGCATGGAATGGCCTTCACACTTACTCCCACATCATCCCAGGCGTACAACCGTTGCACACTAAAACAACTCATTGATCCGAGCTGTGGCATTTCATCCACAGAACTGGCGCAGGTCAGAACAGTGCCGCTTCAACCAGAGCCCCTAACGCAATGGCAGAACATCCCGGACACATGCACAACCCCTGTCATGTGGAACTGTACCGTGCACGTATGCTGCGTTTACTGGGGGCACTGCCATTGGCAGTGCTGCGGATCAGTTACCGGCTAAGCTTCCGCCTTGCCAACGTCACCTGCGTTCAGCCTGTGTTGCATTGTCGATCGTGCATATTCGAGTGGTCAATGGATGTCTGCCTATCCAACAGGATGGTAGCTGAACTGGATTTTGACATGTGTGTGCGCCCCCTGTTGGCCCACGACCAGGAGTGTCACTGTGATACCCGTTTATGGGATGCCTTGATACTTGGCATACATGCTGGTAGCTGGACCTGGGAGATTGCACAACTCCTCGTGTGCAGTGACCACATTGAACCGCTCCCCTATTGGGCTGTAGTGCTAATTGGTGAAAGGGGGTGGACGCAGTACATCTGTCCGGACCTGCTAATGGATGGCCTTGCCGTCCTATTTGATGAAGTCGACAACGAGCTCATGTTGGAAATGATAGCCTACGAAGCTGCAATCGCTTTCATGGACGAGTAACTACGTACCTGCAGCCACAACAGATTGGAACCCATTGCACATGTCCCAACACCTTGTTGCATCTTGGAGATCTAGTCACATATCCCACGACAACAATGGACATGGCTGCATTCGCCTGGACTCCGAATACATGTGCAGACACCAACGCCGAACAACACACACCTGTGAAAGGTGAGGCACTCCCCCGGAGTGGTCAGCGGCGCTTTGCAACGTTCCTCATTCTCACATACTGCTGCATTGGTCTGCATGTTGTGGCACTACTCTTGCCCGTACTGACACGCATATGCTAATAAAGTCTACGCACCTTCACTTGTATTCAACTGTGATGAGTGTTGGTTTGAATGACAATGTGTGTCTCACTGCCTATCTGGGTCACGGACATACATGCGCACTGATAGCATTACCCAGGGAGTACCTTTTTGTGGAATCACTGTCCCTACATTCATCCACACTTTCATACTTGATTGAGCATAGCCATGATACATCTGTGTGAATTAGAATGTTTTATTCACATTCAGTGGAGTGTTGAAGCTGGACCAGTACAGGGCCATGCAAACCCCACTTTACAATGTTGCCCCGTGGAGGGCCAGCCGGAGTCCTTTAGGGATTGACAAGTTCATCGGGAGTGGAAGACTTCAGTCCGCAGTGTGATTGCTGTGTCATTGGTAACCAAACCAAATATGGCAGTCCATATCGAGGTCCAAGGTGAGTGTCGCTGAGTGTATCGGGGGACAGTGGAAGGTGTTATTCCAAGGCATGATGCAGAGGGCAGAACCAAGCTGAAACAGGCCATATGGCGCAGATGAATGCTACCACTTCATTCTTACCACAAAGCCTGATTCATCATCATCTTCGTCCTCTGATGTGTCCGGTGCCTCACATGCGGGTGGTGGTGTTTTGTCTGCATCACTGTGTGGCAGTGACACATCAGGGGCCGGAGGTGGAATGTCTTCCTCACTGTGTGGCACTGACACTTCAGGGGGCGGAGATGTGGATGGAGTAATAGCAGCAGCATTCATCCGCGCCAGGCCTTGTGGTGGCAATGCCATGACGAGGATCTGCAGGGCATGGAGGATCACAGCTACATCTGACTGGTGTGCAGCTGTGGCAAACATTCGTTCCACCTGCATCCGCTCCAAGCTCTCCATCAGTCTCCTTATGTGTCCCAACTCCCGGCTGACATCGCTGGAGCCACTCTGACTAGACAGTTGTTCTTGGCTCAGAGTCATGACTCCAGCGATGTCAGCTATGGATTGTTGGAGAGCATGGAGCGGACAGTGGATGTCCGTTAGGGACTGTAAGTGGTCCCTGATGGGACTTAGACACCCACGTATGGCATCTAGTTTGGCTGACATGAGTTCGAACCCCACCCGCAGCTGGTCAGCCATCTTCTCCTGGCACCCGAACACACAGCGTTGGAATGCCATGTGTTGGTCGTGGGGGTCCTGGGAGACAGCCGTGGTGGTGGGTGCTTCCTGCTGTGTGGTCTGTGCAGGGGGTGGGGTCTCATCGATGCAGCTGGGCTGCCCTGCTGCTGGAGGTGGGGTGCCAGAGCCGTCCATGAGCTGTTGGAGGGCGTCGGTGTAGATGTTGGTGTGGTCCTCTTCATCATCAGTGCTGTGTTGTTGGGTCTGCTCTGCAGGATGTGTTGATTCTCCCTCTGCAATGTGAAGGGAAGATGCAGATTGATATTGTGTTCACATGTATGTTCACGCATTGTACAAGTTTACATACAGACTGCATGACAATGTACATTGTGACTGTTTGTGAGGAGATGCCAATTTGATGCGGGACAGTTGACATTTCTGCACCATCAGGGATGTGAGGGTGTACTTGTACATTATCATCTCACAGTTTCCTGCTATGCCACATGCGAATGACCATTTTCTACACACAAGCGGCAGCAGTTGTGTCCTCTGTTCTGTTGTGTGAATGTTGCAGTTTGTACCACATTGTTGTCAATGTTGAGGTGCTCTGATTCTTATGTGTGTGTGCTGCATTGTGGGTGAGTTGCCCCTTCAGCTCTGATTTGGCTGGCCCTTATCCCTTTCAGGCGGTGTGCCTTTCACTTGTGTGCTTATACAGTGCTGAGTTATTGCAGACTTGGGTAAATTGGTCTCTTGGTCGGAGTTGTGACTCTTGGGCATGGTTTGTCCGCAGATGTGCTATACTTAATTGTGCATGTGTGCCACTGTGCCCATCTCCCCGTCCCCCAGTCCCTGGTCGTTACTCACCCTGTTGCTGTTGGGTCAGGTCATGTTGTGCAGTGTCCGGTCCCCCAAATCCTGCCACCGTCTCCCCAATGATGGTCCCAGGCTGGTCCTCCGTGGGGCTTGTGGGGTTCTGGTTGTCCTCTGTACTTGCTCCGGCTACCTCCATGGTGCTTCGCGGTTGTTTGTGTCTTGGTTGTGTTTTTGTTTGCCGCTTTTATAGTGGTTTTTCCCGCCTGACTTGTGTGACTTGCAAGCCTGGCGCTGCTTATTGCGGATTTTTTTTATCGCAGTTGGGCACATCACAACTTTTTTCACGTTCGGGTTTGAATTTTTATCGCCATCCAGGTAATTTTATCGCGGTCATTTGACGCGTTGTCGGGAGACTATCGCATGTTACCGCCGTGTTGTGAATATGACGTTGACAAGGAGTTATTTTCCCGCGATAGACGGCGATATGAGAAATTGCGTTAACCTATTTTGGCAATGATTATTGCACGTTCTTGAGAATATGCCCCTACATGTCTAACACTACCCACACTGATGTATTGTATCCCTGTACACTACCAATAAGAGATTCCAATATGCCTGACTGTATATATATAGACTCCGATAGAAACAAACATAAAGCAACAAAAGCAACATAACATCTCCCCCAGATCAGGTGACAGTCGAGTCCCCACTCATACAACCCCAAAAAGCAACAAAAAACTAAGGAAACTATGCAGTGGGCAAAACATGTCCACTTTGGAGTCTCTCTGTGGAGCATGGAAACTCTAGTGTCCAACATCACCGTGACGTGAGTCTGAATCAGAGGACTCAAAATCCAGCCCGCTCAAATCACAGTGGCTTACCTTGGAGATGCCCAGTTGTGCTAGTAGTCCTAATGTTTAGGCATGTGCCTATGAGACCCAGAGAAGTATTTGATACAAATCATCAGCTGATCGTGGGGTAATTTTAGGACCCCAGTTGACAGCAGCTGTCAAGGACACAAAGCCACCCGTGTCAGAGCCGGATTCCGATAAATATTTTGTCTGCAACAAAGCAAATGGATTTGTGCTGCGAAGCTTCCTGCACTGCCCGTGCCTGTTCTCCCTCTACCTGATCCTGAGAAGGTCAGGTTTCATTGGATCTCCGCTTTCGTTGTCGAGGTCAGGGCACCAACAATTCCCCAGCAGTTGAATCCTCAAGAGGAGCCTGGACCAGTCCCTTGATGTGTAGCCAAGCAACACGTCTTCTGGAGTGGAGAAGATATGGGTCATCTCGCCATCGACTACTCTAAAGAATAGAAGTGCATAAATAAAATTCAACTCTCAAAGGCGTTGTTTAACTCTCACATGGAGCCATGGAGACATGCACATCTGCCTTACAATCAGAATACGCTGTGCGCTGTGATCACAGCATTTTCATAGTGCCATGGGCCCTTCACTTGAAATTGCGCAGCAGCAAGTCACGGTCTGGATAATTAAGAAGTCAGCTATAATGGGCCGTGGTGGTACTCCTTGTGGAGGCGGTCTGCCCAGTCTGCGGTGTGCTCTCTTCACGGAAAATAATTTAGGAAATGTGTCCACCAATACCATCTCCATCAGCCAGGTTCTGATAAAGAGCTCCACACTGGGGCCCTCAGATCATTCAGGGAATCCTAGCAGGCGGCCATTATTGCACCTATAGTGCCTTTCAGAGTCTTCTGCCCTGCGGTGCAAGGAAGCCACCTCCTCACTCACAGTTTTCAACTGCACCTGCAGATTGTGAACCATGGGTCTCAAGGTGTTCAGAGTAGACTCGTTTTCCTGATCAGCCAGCTTTTGATGACTGGGCCTTAATACGTTTACATCCAGAGAGATGGTGTCAATCTTGGTCTCCAGTGATGTTTTAGTGTCTAGGATAGCTTGTTGCACTTTTTCAAATTGAGTGGAATGTCAGTGAAGAGTAGCTTCAAGATGCCTTAGGGAGTCGAGGGTCTGATCTGCGGGAATAGAGGATGGTGCTGGGCCATTTAGGTCTTGCAGAAGGGGCTTGGCAGACTTGGGTTTCACCATCATTATATCTGTACAGCTTGGACCCTTTAGTAGAATTAGGAAGGCAGCAGGCACATTGGCACTTCACACCCCAGAATGGTGCACATCTACAGTCTAGTTGCAAGGGAGCATGGAGTGAGTCTATGTCCCAATCAGCAATGTCCAGGCCTAGGCCATCACCAACCTCGGGTAAAAGTTGCGGCTTTACACCCCGCAGCAGGTATCGAGCACTCTTAGTTGGGGAGTAGGGTCCGCAAGCCTCCAACCAATATCAGTGTCAATGGTCCTCAACACTGTAGACAACGTGGCAGGAGAGATCCAAGAATAAGTAGGTCAAGACAAGCGTCCCCCCTTGTTGGGAAATTCAATCTGTGATACGGCTGGTGCCCCCTAGAGCACAACAACAAAAGGAGAGTGCACTTGTATGAAGGAATGGTTGGTGCAGGATTCATGAGGGTAACACAGCTGTCCAGTAAGTAAGCTCCAGGGTGATCAGACACTGAAAGGGGTATGTAGCATTCAAGAGGGCATCAGCACACCGTGTGCCCTGATGTGATGTAAGGAGCCAGCAGTCGACACCCTGTAATATGTCCACAGTCAGTCTCAGGTGATTAGGATCATCAGGATAGCCGTGAGCCGTGGACCCCAGCTAGACCAAGGCCAGGCAAACAAACAGGCCAGCCATAAGGCACATAGAGGACTGTGGAGCAGGGCTCAAGTCTCAGGGGGCCAAAAGAGGGGAGTAGCACTATAGGGGACTCACTGCAACCTTCAGATGTAGAGATAGACCAAGTCCACACCGCTCCCAGTCGGCCATCCGTGTCAGCCACATGAATTGAATATAGCAGCTCCCTGTGGTTATTGTGCTGTAATTGAAGCAGTGCGCATGCTGAAGCGGCACAGTCACTACCAGACCCATGCACCTCTCTCAGTGGAGGCAAAAGCACCAATGCCGTGCAGTCAGGTCTTAGATGGCGCCGCTGCGTATTATGGGTCCTCGCGATAGCTGAAAAACATGCAGGGGTGTTCTCTCCATGCGGCGTGCCCCGACAAATCTCTAAGGGCCTAGGCTGTAGTAATCAAAAGAGCACATACTTTAGGACTAGTAGTCGATCCTCTAGGACGTCTCAGGGAGATCAAGGACGGCCGCCCAACCTCACCTCTCCATAGGGGCATCCGCTCCATGCGGCATGCCCTCATGGATCTGAAGCCAGGACCAGGGCATGCAGGGGAGCTTACATCCAGTGGCAGCGGTCGGCCCTCTGGCACGTCTGCAGGAGATTGGGGGGGCATCCTCACCACTGTACACTGTGGCCACAAATGGGGGAAGTGCTCACTTGTCGCCTCTTCTGAGCACTACCCTGAGAAGGTAGGCAATTTGGGCAACAATAAGGAGGGAAGTGCAGCTGGATGGGGAGGATAAATAGAGAAAAAGGAACAAATGATGAACGGAATGCTGAACAATGCAAACATTCACCACTAGTCACAAGGATCTGGGTTTAATCCATTGTTCTTTTACTCACCACAACACCCCAGTTTGGACCCAGCCAGGCTAGCTTGAATCCAGTGGTGCAGTGAGCACGGGACCCACGTACCCTTCCCAGTTAGGGCAACAAAAGCAAAAGGAACAAATGATGGATGGTATGCTGAACAATGCAAATATTCACCCCCAGTCACAAGGATCTGGGTTTAATCCATCGTTCTTTTGCTCACCACGCCACCCAAGTTTGGACCCAGGATAAACGGAGGGCCAGCCTCAGAGCTCGTTAGAGTGCTTCTGATTCAGCTGCCATTTTGGCCACGCCCCATTTAAATCAGAGCTGACACTGAGGCTCTGAACTAAATAGATTTACACACAATAACGCAAAGTGCAAGCAACTTATCAGTACCAGGAGTCTGCAAAATTAGTGCATTTTGCAACTTTGCTTTACAATCCTACGTAAATCATGATTTGTGTTAGCTTGTAAATCCAGCTGAACACTTTGTATTGGCTTTGTGTTAGAAAAGTAACACAAACTCAACGCGAAGCATTGTAAACTTGGGCTTTTGTATGGTTGGCTGAGTGTAAAAAAATGAGGGATGTTGGCTTTTTCCAACCCCATGATAAAAGAAATTGCACAGCCACGTTCAGAACTTTGAAATAGTTGCCAAGGTGCAAATACATGAGTGCTCGGCTGGCATGTAAGTGGCACGACAAGCCATTACAGGAACATGAACATGAGAATAAAAAGGAGATTGATCTCTTCAGATTGTGTGGTAATGACTAAGGGAAGCAAGAACTGGTCAACGTCAGTCATACCGAGAATGTAGAAGAGGGCACGAATGGCTAGTGATTAAAGTGGGTTGAGCAATTGGGTGAAAATCCCAACTTTTACCAGGGCATTTGTCATTCTTTCACAAGTAGAAAAACCTTTATCCTCTTTTCCCTTTCATTTATGAATATATCTAGTTTGAGAATATTTTCTGGGGCCTGCAAGCATGTATGAAGGTGGGGTTATTCTCCAGATTGAGAAAATAGACAACAGCAGAACACAATACCAGAGTAGGGTCTCAATTCCATAAACCTTTATTTATTTATTTATTTATATAGCGCGACATTCATCCCAGAGGGATATCACGGCCTGAGGTAGTGGCCTAGTGGTGCCAGGAGCCGGAAGCTTTGTATGTATTTCCCCCTTGGTCAAATACAGTTTTTCTTCTTCTATGTAAGTTTTCAGGGCACTGAATTTGATGAAGTTATTGCATCCAGTAAAGGATGCCCTGCGTGATCTACTTCACTTCATCTACTTCACTGCAGAGTCGATCAAATTACGGAACAGGACACTACCTTGGATAAATATGACTTTTTAGAAAACCAGTTTCTGGGGAACTGTTGTGCTCCCTGCAGCCCCGAAAGACTCTGAAAATATGTCTGGTGGTGTTCCTGCCCTTTGTGGAGTCCACTAGGAGGTCAATACGCTAATTTTAATTATGCATGTGAGCCTATAGGGTGATCCTTTGCCCTTTAGCATGCATATGAGATGAGCAACTCTGCTGCTTTGAAGAAATGCTTTGACTGGGGAGTAAGGGCGTCTTTCACTTCCTCCTTTTTATTTGTACTACGGGCACCTCGGTTCCACCTGGGGCACCAACAGCCATTTCACCATGGGAAGCTAAGGGAGGCGTCCCAAGGACCTTGCGGCCCTCGCTGACTCCAATGCACCTGGCTCGATTCCAGCAGATGGCTAAGGAGCAAGAATTCCTCTTCTTCCTGCCTTCATATAGCATGGCAGGGTTTAGTAAAATACATTACACATGCTCCTGAGATGGGTACAAAGCCATACAGCTTTAGAGCCATATCTACAACACATGTGTGAGATAAACCACATCTAAATGGGACACCCCTACATTCTCTATTATTCTACAATCTGCAATACCTCAAAATCTTCATGAATGTTCTGGAAATAAACATCCACCTATATAAATGTCCTTGCTACATAGAATTTGTGTATAGCACTCCTTTACAATTTAAGACCGCCCTCCTCGCCGCCACCGATGACATCTGCATGCTACTCGACAAGGGACACACCGACGCCCTCATCCTGCTGGACCTCTCCGCGGCCTTCGACACCGTCTCCCACCGCACTCTCGCCACCAGACTCTACGGCGCCGGCATACAGGGAACCGCCCTCGACTGGATCCGCTCCTTTCTCGCCGGCAGAACCCAGAGGATCAGACTCCCACCCTTCCTCTCCGAATCCACAGAGATTAACTGCGGAGTACCCCAAGGATCCTCGCTCAGCCCCACGCTCTTCAACATCTACATGGCCCTCCTCGCCGCCATCGTTAGACAGCATGGGCTCAACATAGTATCCTACACCGACAACACCCAGCTCATCCTCTCCCTCACGAAGAACCCTGAAGACACCAGACTCAGCTTCCAGGAAGGAATGAAAGACGTCGCGGCCTGGATGAGCAACAGTTGCCTAAAGCTCAACTCAGAGAAGACAGAGGTCCTCGTCCTTGGACCCTCCTCCACCGCCTGGGACAACACCTGGTGGCCCTCTGCCTTCGGAAACCCACCCACTCCGACAGACCATGCCCAAAACCTCAGCATCATTCTAGACTCCTCCCTCACCATGACCCGCCAGATCAACGCCGTCGCCTTCACCTGCTTCAACTCCCTCCGCATCCTCCGCAAGACCTTCAAGTGGATCCCCCACAAATGCAGAAAGACCGTCACCCACGCACTCATAACCAGCAGACTGAACTACGGTAACGCCCTCTAGCACGGAATCAACAAATCCCTGCTACACAGGCTCCAAACCTTCCAGAACACCGCAGCCAGTCTCGTCCTTGGCACCCCACGAAATGAGCACATGTCCCAGCACCTACAAGACCTCCACTGGCTCCCCATCGAGAAGAGAGTAACCTTCAAGCTACCCACCCACGCTTACAAATCCCTCCACAACATCGGACCCAAATACCTCAACGAAAGAGTCTCCTTCCACGTACCCAAAAGGAACCTCTGCTCTGCCGACCTCGCCCTGGCAGAGACCCCACGCATCCGCAGAACCAGAGCAGGTGGAAGAGCCTTCTCCTACATTGCAGCAAAGGCCTGGAACAAGCTCCCACTCAACATCAGACGCTCCCCCACTCTGCACACCTTCAGGAAGAGCCTCAAGACCTGGGGGCTTATTTATGAGCCCTTGCGTCACTTTTGCGCCGCCAGTGCGTCACTTTTTGTGACGCACCAGTAGCGTAAAAAATGCACCATGTTGCATCATATTTGCAAAGTGACGCATCTAGGTAGATGCGTCACTTTGTAAACCCCTGTGCCACATTATACCTGCGCCAGGTATAATGTATGCAGGGTGGGCGTTCCGACGCAAGTAAGCCTCGTAGAAGTGACGCTGTGAAATCTATGAGATTTCACTGCACCACTTCCAGGACGCAAATGCGTCAATAACTTACGCCTGCCTCACAGCAGGCGTAAGACTGACGCAGGCACATTTGAAATGGGACTTGCCCATGTGAAATGACCCATTGCTGAAGTTGCGTCAGTTTTGTGACACACTCCAGCAATGCGTCATTTTTGCGCCTACAGATACGTCCGAAATACTGACGTATCTGTAACTCCTTGCGACATGATGCGTCATACTGTAAATATGACGCATCCAGCATGTCGCAAGGAGGGCGCAATGAAAAGTGACGCATCGCTGTTTTCACGCAGCGATGCGTCACTTTTCATAAATGAGGCCCCGAGCGTCTTGGGACCCTCATTGGTGAGTAGCGCGCTTAAAAAACCCCTGATTGATTGATTGATTGATTGAAGAATGAGTATGTGTCCACATATCTACTGGTGAATAATCGTTTGTCAACAGTGGCTTTCGCCTTTCTCACAGATTTTTTGGACATGCTTGGCTTTAAGCCACTACCTACTTTCAGTCAGACCTCTGTGTAAGAAATTGGGCTATTAGTTGAGAGGGGTGAGAGCCCCAATCAAATAATAATCACAATCCTTGTCAGTGCGAACCACAAAAGTCACTAAGTAAACCTGTGCTTATCCCGCTGGTAGTTTGGCACAAAGCATTCAGGCTTAATTTAGAGGCAATGTATAAACTATTTACACAGCACTCAAGCAGTGATTAAGTGACAACACAACATTAGAACAATCTCAAACCAATTTAGAAAAATAGAGAATATTTCATTAAATAAAATGACACCAAAATGACAAAACTCAGTGGAACCGGAGTTATGAGTTTTACAGGTTTAAAGTGAAAATAGTGCCAAAAGGGCACGGAGGGCCAACTGTAGGTATCTGGTCATACCAGACCCGGGCAAAGACAAAAGTTGATGGAGTGCCAGTCGGGTATGGGACCACATGCAGCCATCTGGGAGATGTAAGTTTTGTCCTTTATGAGGAAGCTGTGCGGTGCTGTGATGCAAGGCTCTGCGTCGCTCTTCATCAGGTCCGTACAGTTGCCAATCAGGAGCTGTGCAGTACTGGGATGAACGGTTCAGCGTTAGATCTAGTAAAGCCACCAATCAGGAGCTCTGATGCAAGATTCTGTGTCATCCTGCACTAGATGCAGTGAGCCCAACAATCACGAGCTGCACAGTGATGCGATGCAAGACCCTGCTTCATCCTGCTCCATTCTGCATTGGATCAAGCGAAGCTGCTGATTTAGGAACTGCAAGGTGCTGTAGTGTGAGGCCCTTGCATCACCAATCGGGTATACCCTGAATAGTATCCTCAGAAAGGGTAATCAGAAAACTTTCAATGACAACAAAGTGCCCCTCATGCATTAATTAGATCTATTAATAATTTTACATTACACATTGCATGATTATGAAAGGAGGAGATAAAATACGTAATCTATTCAATACTTTAAGGTAGGGGAAATAAATTGTATACAGGTACTTAACTATTGTACCCTGCAGATGTGCCTCTTGATGTTCCATGGGACACGTATCAGAAGCTCTCTCCCAGTGCCCCCTGCAGTGCTGTTTCAATTTCGAGGGGCCAGGGTCTGAGCCCCGCCCTGTGCCTCTCTTATAAGTCTCCAACTACTCCTAGACCGAGGGTGGATCATTGAAAAGCACCATCAGGTCACCTTTTATGACCTTGAGGCATGTAGGGAATAAGAGCATGTAGTGGACACATCTCTCACCTCTCTCAGTTCTCTCTTGACCTCGAGAAGGACGCCCTTTGTTGCTGAACCCTCATTGTGCAGTCCGGGAAGATAGCAACCGCAGTATTTCCTTCTGGAAATATCTGGATTCCCGGGCTTTCTGCAGAATGAAGTTCTTGTCCCGGAAATGCAGCAAGTGTACAACCCCCCGGCAGGGGGGCACCCAGGATGTGGCATCACCGCGGATACCCTATGCACCCTCTCTATGGCAAAGAATGTGAGAGGCCCCTAGGGGCTACCACATTGGACAGCCAGGTCTCAAAAAAGGTAACCATGTTTGGCCCCTCTATATTCTCAGGCAGCCCTACAATTCTAAGGGGCTCATTATGATGGCGGAAGGACTGCCACCGCTGGGCCGGCGGTGGCGGTCCTTCCGCCATCACACAGGAAATTCCCACCGCCAAATTAGGATGGCGGTGGGAATCCCAATGTGTCCGCGGCGGACGGAAAGTCCATCCGCCACAGTTCCACAAGGCAGTCCTTTTCCGCCCACCTTGCAGAACCAGGACACAGGGCAGCATTGCACCGGTGCCGTGCAGGCACCGCCGTAGGGATTACGGAATCCCTTTCCGCCTGTCATTTTGCGGCAGTCATCCTGCTGCAAAAAGACAGGCAGAGGCTGGATTCGGGGGCTAGTTGCGGGCCCCCTCTGTGTAGGGGGATGCACTGGGGGGGTACCCATGGTACCCCCCAGCATTTCCAAGCACCAAGTGGCAGGCACCGCATGGTGCCTGCCACGTGGTGCAGGGAAATGCAGTGCAAGGACTTTAAACATTGCGTACGGTGCTGCAGCCAGCAGCACCGTCTGCAATGTTAAAAGCCCAGGATGCGCCCGGCAGTATGGCGGGCGCATCCTAATATGTGTGGTGGGACCGCCGCACGTCTGGCGGGCGGTCCCAGCACCGCAACAATGGCGGGCGGACTGATGTCCGCCCGCCATCGTAATGAGCCCCGAAGGTTGTTTCACTAGCTACGTCCCTCCACATTCTCCGCTCATTTATTCTGCAAGTCTATTCACTGGGTGAAGGCCACCACCATATTCTGCAGACCCTGGACCATAGGCTCCACATCCTGAAGAGCCTCGGAGTTTCGCTTCACCTTATCAGCAAGTTTGAGGTGGTTATCCCGAAGGATTCCCAAGCCCACAGAGACCTTATCAGTCTCGCTTTCCAGCACCTCATTTGTGGCAGTCACCGCATTTAGTGTCAAGTCCAGTTTATCCGCAGAGTCCGGTGGAACGGCCCCCTTGCATGCCTCAATGGCGTTGTGCTGCAATCCCAGCACTGTTTACCTGGATCCCTTAGTGCGGCCCATGATGCTAATGTGTAGCATCCCTGCCTGCCCTCAAAAACGTCAGGAATATGAGGTCAATGTCTCAAGGGACAAGGCGGTCTCCGGCATCAAGATGGTGAAGCACGGGGATCCGTCACCCACAATCCGGCCCCACTCAGTCACAAGCTGGCCCTCGTGGTGTGCCCCGTAGTGCAGAGAACACCCTCCACCACCTCTCCCTCGAAAGGCTCATGCTCCCCACCAAACCCAGCTCCACCCTCTCCAGCAAAGAAGAAATAGGAAGGGGGGCACCAGATCCATGGCATCCATGGCATCAAGTACCCCGATCTCCACTCAGCCTCCCAGTCAAATTCGGTGAAACTTTCAGTTAAGCAGGGAGTACACTCTGACTACTGCCAAGGTTCCAAGACCCTGATGGCAAAACTTGGGGGTCTGGTTTCACTCCTACAAAGGCCAGCAGAAGGGACCAGGTCAGGTCTTGTTGAGCCAGGTGACCTTGGCCACTGGGAAAAAGCCACATGTAATTTAGGCAGGAAAATACCAAAATAGTAATTTAAGATCCGACTTTACCATTAAAGAGGATTTTAAATGAGAATTCAAATGAGTGGAAGTATTTCTCTAGCTGTTCCCAAACTGAATTTGTCACTTACTAAATGTAATAAGGTAAACCAATGTTAGTCTAAGTGAGTCCAGCCTTGCCACAGATGTAAAGGACTTTGGGGTTTTCACTACCAGGACTCTAAAACATACGTACTCATATCCTACTTTTGAAATACCATGCGCCCTTAGGACCTATTTAAGTCCATATAGTATTGAAATGGAAGGATTAGGCCTGGTAAAAAGATTGTTTTGCCAGGTCGAAATGACAATTCAAAACTGCACTCAGGCTGCAACGGCAGGTCTGAGGCATGTTTTACAGTACTACTTTAGTGGGTGGCACAAAGAGTATCATTTAATTTACAGGCCCTGGGTACCAGTACCTGTCTTATTTACTGGAGACTAAGTAAATGAAATGTACCAATCTGGTTTATGATATTTTTCCCATGTTTGGAAGGGGGAGCACAAGCCCTTTAGTACTGGTTAGCAGGAGTAAAATGTATATATATATATATATATATATATATATATATATATATATCCCTGCTCCAGAAATTTCTTTAATTCAAAGAAATACCCTTTAGTAAAAGAGTACTTAGTTATGAGGTGACAGGAACTAACATTCGTAGGAAGATTTCTAAATTTATGACTTGTCAAACCACACACTGTGTCTATTGCCTGAGTTGCCCTTGTGGCCTCAGGTACATAGGCAGTACGATACACAGTGTTAAAATAAGGATACTAGAGCACATGCGTGCCATAGCGAAAACTGATTTGAATTATCCAGTCGCCAGGCACTTTGCCATTAAACATGGAAGTAATAGGGATCTATTACAATTTTTCAGTCTTGATCATGTCTCGATTAACATTAGAGGGGGAGATAGAGTTTTGAAATTACGAAGATTAGAGTCACGATATATAATCGATTTACAGACTAGGACTCCTAATGGGCTCAATAGTGGGGAAGAATTGGCAGTACATTTAATCAATTGAGATGTCTTAAAAAATGATGAAATCGGAAGTATAGACAATATTTCTGCTGTATCAATATCAACATGAGATTTGCCGATTCACGGCTTAATGAAATAGAGGAACCGGGGCAATCTCCGTTTGGAGGTTGCCTTGTGCCGATCCACCGCGAGATTTTGGTAGTAAGTGGTGGTATACATGACATCTTTTGAATAATGATCACGTTGTTTAATTTGATGCAATGACAATTTGTCAATTTTTGTATAATTAATCGTATGTATGAACATTGGTTCTCATATCAATTAGTTTTACAGATTGGATTTCTGAATCTGTGAAATTCACCACTTAGCAATGGCGCCCAGTAGATAGGCGACCATAATCCTCTTTTTGTCTCCATTGATATTGTTTATTTTACACCTTTAAAAATGGCGCTTCACTATTTTGATTGTAAACACTGACGAAGGACTGGTTCCGAAACGCGTTTGTTGATGCAGTAAAGATTAACTGGTTACAGACCCCGCGAGTGCTGGTATTTCTTTGAATTAAAGACATTTCTGGAGCAGGGATTTATAACCACGAAGCACCGTTGTGGTTTGAGAAGCACCCGCCCTTTGAGTGGCCCGCAAGTGGGGTGCACAGGAGCTGGATATATATATATATATATATATATATATATATATATATATATATATGTATATATGTGTATATATATATATATATATTAGCTACTGGCGGTCGCCAATAGGTAGTTATAGTTAGGACCTCATTTCTATTCAAAATGCATTTTTTCTTTTCCCAATAACTTTGGCGCCGGTTGACGAATTGTCGCGAAATTTTCAAAACTAGTGGCCCGCTCCGGTCAGCTCCTGTCTTAAAACTTTTGGGGTGATTCGACAAGAGGAACCCGAGAAAAAAGGGGGGTCCCAAAACACGTTTTCCCCATGTTAATTTCCATAGGAAACTTTAGACAAAGCTACAGCCCGAACTGCTTAACGGAACTACACCAAATTTGGCAAAAAGGTAGGTCTTGGTTCAGAAAGAGCCCTTTTTTTTAAATGGTGTAAATCCGTTCAGTAGTTCCTGAGAAATTAGAAAAATAAAAAGTTTTGATATCTGTGGGCGCGGTGGGTTCGCGAACCCTCCCGAGCACGAGCTTCATTCTGATTGGCTGCCAACACTCCAAACCAGGAAGTGTTGGCAGCCATCTTGTGACTCAGTAGAGTCACAAGAAAACAGTAAAACAAAGATAAAAAACAAGAAAAGGGGGCAGGGTAGAACACCCTGACCCCCTAGGCCTGCTCAGGGGGTCCCACAAGGACCCCCAGGGCCCAAAAAAGCATTTTTTTAAATAATTTCGGCGGAATTCGCGTTGGGATCGCGAATCCCGCCGAAAATTTACAAAAAATGAAGCGCTTCATTTTAATGAGGCCCCCGGGTGGGCCAGGTCCCGGGAGCAATGTTGTTTAAATTTGCAGGGGCCCTCGGGGGCCCCCGCAGCCCCGGGGACTGCCACCTCCCTGGGGCTTTGAAAATAAAGGTGTGGGGGGGTCCCAACCCCCCCACGCTGCCCCGGGGACCGCCACCTCCCCGAGGCTAAATTAAATAAGGGCGGGGGGCCTCGCGGGCCCCCCCAAGCCCCGGGGACCGCCACCGCCCCAGGGCTGAAATCAATAACTCCGAGGACCACCACCTCCCCAGGGCACTTTGTAATGAAATGCAGGGGTCCGTTATGGACCCCCGGGCCTCGGGGACCACCACCTCCCCGGGGCTTAAAACATTGGGAGGGGGGCAACACAGCCCCCCTCCTGGAGCCCTTGATGGCCCTGGGGACCACCACCCCCAGGGCCAGCTTCTGCAGTGTCCCGGGGTGCCCACCCCCGGGACACTGCTGTTTGCTATGGCAGGGCGGGAGCCGTGCGGCTCCCGCCCTGTCACCGCATTTAGTGTCAAGTCCAGTTTATCCGCAGAGTCCGGTGGAACTGCCCCCTTGCATGCCTCAATGGGGTTGACGTTGGGGGCTAACTACCCCTCCTGTTACCTCAAGTAAATCCCACACAGTTGGATTGGTAAAAGGTGTTTGGAGGCCATGCTCACCTTTCTCCACCACTCTGAAAACGAGACTGCTATGTTATAGTTAGAAATTAGCATTTAAAAAACCTTTGAAATTCACTGAAAAAACCATAGGGTTCAGGGACGTTATAGTTAGAAATTAGCATTTAAAAACCATTGAAATTCACTGAAAAAACCATAGGTTTCAGGTACGTTATAGTTAGAAATTAGCATTTAAAAAACCTTAGAAATTCACTGAAAAAACCATAGGTTTCATGGACGTTATAGTTAGTTGGACATTTCACTCGTACAAAACCAGAGAAATTCCGCCGTTATAGTTAGTTCAGCTAACTATAACTCGCACCCCAGCAATGCACTGCTGATGACGTCACATATTACATCATTCATGACATGGTCAGTGACATCACTAATGACATCACTGATGACATCTCAAATGACATCACTGATGACATCACTGATGACATCATCCACGTAAAAATCTGATGCACCTCCTCACACCCTAATATAACCTTTGATACACCCACTGTAAAATACAGACTACCATTTTCGAAACCATCGACACACCAATACCAGTTACTACATATGCACTCACTGATTCCTAGGTCTACACACACATCCACTCATTCACCGATACAATCACTCATACATGCAGTCACTCATCAATACAACACTATCATATGCACTCATACACCTATAGAGACACTCACACACCACCACTCATCCAGAGTTACTCACACACCTAGTCAGTCATGCAAAGAATCAATCACACTTCCATTTACTCACTTATACAGTTATACACACACCACATTACTTATTCATACAGAAACAAACGCATACTTACTCTCTTATACAATCACTGATACAAGTACACACTCATCCATATAGCCACTCTCACAATCATTTATATACTCCAACTCTCACATACACTGCCTTTTACATATGTAGTTACTTTGACATGTACCACTGAGACATCCATTCACTCACTAACACACCCATACACACACTCACCCACCCATACAGCGGTTTCCACATACACTCTTGAACCCATACACCCAATGAATCAACCACTCAAACATCTATGCACAGAGTCACACACCTCCCATCCACCCACACACACACTCAGGCACCCATACAAATACTCAGGCAACCAATTGATAACCCATATAGACACTCATGTAGCTACTGACCAACCCATGCAGCAGCTTATACAACAACAGACAGACTGATACAGACATTCACACAGTTTAGTCACTAACCCATGCATTCAGTAGGACACATTTAATCACTCACTTAAACAGTCACTCACGCACCTACTAAATCCTCCATTCAGACACTTATACACCCACTCATTCTTCAATACACCTTGGCATATATATAAAACATATTTAAACTTTAAACAAACACATAGTCACTGGATGATGTCATTAGTGATGTCATCAGTGATGTCATTTGAAATGTCATCAGTGATGTCATCAGTGATGTCACTGACCATGTCATGAATGATGTAATATGTGACGTCATCAGCAGTGCATTGCGGGGGCGCGAGTTATAGTTTTTTTTTTTTAAACAGTTTTATTGTCCAAAAACATCTCTGCAATGCACATCCGTACGCCAACAACCCTGGAGCCGGCGGTGTACAAAAATAAGGCACCTCACACAGCTTCTTAGCCCACATCCCGGAGGTCGGGCAGCGTCACATTTAAGGGTTGCAGCTCTTTGCAATATATAGTGTGTTACTGCTGTGCACCAATGATCAAAAGACATTTACAACATTAATAACAAACCAACCAAAAGATGTCAGCCCAACCTGCCATTATCAGGACACTGACGTAGCTCATTCGCTGTCGACCTTGTTACCTTTGTCCGGCTGCCTATCCGCACCCCCCAGCGACCACTGCCGGCAATCACAACCATCTCACACTTGTCTCCTGTCCAATCAAGCAGTCTGGGCTCCACTGTCTTCCCCACAGGTGATGTGCGCTCGAGGACGTGAAGCTGCGCTGTCCTCTATAGAGCGTGAGCGCTAGCGCCTTCTACGGGATCTGTCGTTGTCCCCTCTAGTGGGCCTCCTTCTTTGCTTTTCAAGTATGTAGTGTACAGCCCCCAAAAATTCTTTGGCCTGCTCCGGGGCGGGATTAGTTCACTAAAATTCTCCGATTGTGTACAGCAATAAAGGACATCCCGTGTCCACTGTGACAGTGTAGGCAATGGACCCCTCATCCAGCAAATCGCCACTCTACGCCTTGCCATCAACAGCCCTAAGTCCACCAGTCTGCGGACCGCTTTTGGCAGTGCTTTGGAATAGCCCAGCAACGCCAGTGCAGGGTCGGGAGCTATTTCCAACTCGACTATCAGACTGATCTCACGGAATACTTTTTCCCAATACAGGGATACACCCGGGCAGCCCCACGCTAAGTGCATAAAATCTGCCATCGGGGTGCGGCATCTGTCGCATGTCGCTTCCTCCCGTAGTCCGTACCTATGCAGTCTCTCCGGTGTATAGTACACTCTATTAATATATTTAAAGTGTATTAGTCTGTGTTTACCATGCAGTGATATTCGTTTGGTGTTATTGCAGCAATAAAACCACATAGCATCGTCTATCGTTCTGCCCAGGTCTCGTTGCCAGGCCAACCGAGCCTTTGTATACTGAGTTGCTCTGTGGGACATTGCTAACCTGTATAAGTTAGAGACGAGCTTGCGGGGAGACCTAGCTTTTATGAGGTACGACAATTCCAGTACCTCAGGGGCTCGATCAAGTCATCCCCCAATTGTTGATGTAGCGCCCTGCGTACTCTGTGGAACTGGAAGCGCTGCAGTAGAGTAGGAGATTCAGTATTGCCCGCGGCCTCGTCCCATGTCTTGACGGCGCCGCCCGTGAACAGGTCTCCTGCTTTGCATATGTCTAGTGCTTGGAGCGCTTGTATGACCCCTCCGTCTCTGCAGGGCGCCAGCCAGACCATCCAGTCTATTGGCATTTCCGGGGAGTATAGCAGTGCTCCCGCCTGGTGTTGCAGCAGACCGTGCCATGCATGCCGTGTCGAGTTGAGGGAATCCAGCACCCCCGTCCTACGATCCACCGGCTCAAAAATAACGGCCGGGAGGGGGAGAGGGGCAGCAAAGATCTTTTCGAGTCTAAGGTACGGTATGTTGTCCGCACCATGGATCCAGCTGTGTGCGTGCGCTCCCTGTGCTACTCTGTAATATAACTCTAGGTCAGGTGCGCCCAGTCCCCCCAGGTGGTATGGCAGGGTGAGCACTCTCCATTGTACCCGTTCCCGTTTGCCCGCCCAAGCCAGCCGGGTTAATAGTTTATTGAGTCTGACAAAGAAAGAACGTGGCAACACAATTGGAATATTTACAAACAGGAAGAGGAACCTGGGCAGCACCACCATCTTCATTATGGAGACCCTGCCGAGTAAAGACAGTGGCAAACCTATCCAGGTTTCAATATTATCCTCCAGTTTAGCTACCGCTGTGCCATAGTTCTCACGGAACACAATATCTGAATCAGTGTGTAATCTAATACCAAGGTACCTAACCGAGTCATCAGACCATTGCAACGGGAATTCCATCTCCATTTGTGTGGTGGCTGTGGAAAGCGGGAAGGCTATAGATTTGGTCCAATTGACCTTTAATCCCGATAGCGCCCCAAAGTGTACAACCTCCCTAAGTACCGGGGAGAGATTATTTTCGGGGTCCCTCACGTAGAGCAAGGTATCGTCTGCATACGTCGATATTATTATTTCGTAGTTAGGAAATCTGATCCCTCTATGACCATGATATTCCCTAAGCGCACATGCCAAGGGTTCAGCAATCAGAGCATAGAGCGTTGGCGACAAGGGACACCCCTGCCGGGTTCCCCTGAAAATAGAGATCGTGTCAGTCACCAGATTCCCCAGCCGGATGCGCGCTGTGGGGGCGTTGTACAATACTCCTATCATTTGCAAGAAAGCCGGGCCCAGTCCCATTCTGGTCAGCACTTGACGCATAAAGGGCCACTCTACAGAGTCGAAAGCTTTCTCCATATCTAAAAACACCGCCAGTGCTTTCGTGTCTTGCCGGACATGCTGCATTGTACCGAATACCGTCCGCAGGTTATAGGTGAGGTTCCGATCTGTTATAAACCCTGCCTGTTCCGGGGCCACGAGTTCCGGGGTCACCATGGCCAATCGATTCGCTAAGATTTTTGCGAACAACTTTGTGTCCACGTTCAGCAGTGACAGTGGTCTATAAGAACCGCATTCATAGGGGGTTTACCTGGTTTTGGGATAGCAACTAATATTGCTTCCCTCATTGATTGCGGCATCACACCCGTTCCACACAGGTCATCAAAAAGCACTGATATGTGGGGGAGCAGTAGATCCAGAAAGGCCTTGTAGAAGCCCACCGTTAGGCCATCAGTCCCTGGGGCGCTAGACGCTCTCATGCCTGCCAGTGCCTCCGCAATCTCATCCTTCGTAATGGGGGACATGAGGAACTCTCTGTGTGTGTTTGCTAGGAAGGGTAACTTTATGTGTTCCAAATAGTCTAGGATTTCCCCATCCATGTTTGACATACGTGTGGCATACAATGCCGAATAGTATTGTTGGAACCTATTCGCAATATCTTCTTCTTCCGTTAATAGGTCTCCCTCTTCCGATCGAATCTCAGTAATCAGAGTTTTACTACGTTTGGCTTTCAACATATGGGCCAATACCGAGCCCGGCCTATCTCCCTCACCGTATGCACGCGCTGTGGCATATTTACCCAGATGTTGCACTTCACTGTCCGCCGTCTCCTGATATGCCTCTAGCAAGCCCTTCATGGTATCTGTGACGTCCTCTCCTCCCCAGCCGCCCGGCGGGCCTCCAATTCCCCAAGTTGCCGCTCCAAGGTCGACAGCCTCTGCCGAATGGAGCGAAGAATCCCCGAGTGTTTAGTCATAGCCATCCCCCTAATGTACACTTTAAAAGCTTCCCACACCGTCTGGAAACTGTCCACTGAGCCAATATTGGTTACAAAAAATGTTTCTATAGCATCTGCCATCTCTTCTTTGAAGAGCGGATCCAACAATGAGTAAGGGGGGAAGCGCCACATGAATGGAGGAATTGTTTTCTTAGGTGTGGACAGGACCAGTAAGAGTGGTGAGTGATCTGACAAAGTGCGCGGCAGAACCTGACATGTACGAATCTGGGGCATGAGGTCCGTCGATGCTAGCCAGTAGTCTATTCGTGTGTGTAGATTATAGTAAGCGGAATAGTGCGTAAATCCGCCCTCTTGTGGATGCGTCTCCCTCCATACATCGGCAAGGCCCTTGCTAATCATGACGCTGTCTACAGTTCTGGCCGCCGTCGCCGGCCTCCTCGTCGGACCCCCTGATCTATCCAGTGCCGGATTCCGAACCAGGTTAAAGTCACCACCCCAGAGGATATGTGTCCTCCCGCAGTCACTTATCGTGTTCGCCAACGTTGTGAAGAACTCCGGGCAATCATAGTTGGGTCCATAAATGTTAACTGTGAGCAGATCCAACCCCCTGCCCTGGCATCTGGAGATCACAAACCGACCCCCAGTGTCAGCGTGCAACTGTCGGAGCTTGTAGTCCGATCTGGGATTAACCCAGGTCATGACTCCTCTAGCATGTGTTGTGAAACCTGCTGCGTCAACATTACCCAGGAGGCCTCTAGCTCGCATCAATGGACTATGCAGAGGGAGATGAGTCTCCTGAAGTAGGGCCACGTCTATATTATGCCTAGTTAGGTAGCTCAGCACTTTACGTAATTTACGATGGTCATTGAGACCTCTCACGTTCCAGGACAGTGCCCGGAGGGAATCCACAGGTCGCGGAGCAGCCGCCCCACTAGTCGTCGCCATCATGTTTTTCGAGTGTCACAGCGTGTTCCAACCTATGTGATCAGCATATGTAGTGCGCTACGTGCATCAACTTGGCTGACATCTCCAACATCAAAAACAATTTAAACATTAGCCCCCCCTACCCCCCACCCACAGCAGACCACCCACAACTCGGTCGCGCAGCATCCCCTGTACCCACCACCCGCTCCCCCCCTAACTAGTTAACAGTGGTAGTGTTTAGTACGCGTGGGCAGAGGTCGCTCTGTGTTCAGTAGTCAGCTAAACGAACGCTTTCTCCTATCCCAACCCCCACACCCCGACTTTTAGTGTCACAACCCTCATAATAACGCATTTCCCCAGCATGTATGCGGGAGCACCACACCGCCCTCTAACTTTTCTCCCACACTGGTGTCGTATATCTGAATGGGCAACCCCTGTATCTATCGCTGTGGCTGAAATAGAGTCCCTTTAAAACCCTCTGGCGCCATGTGACCAATTCTTGACTGTCACCCTCAGCGTTTGTCTATATGTAGCAAGGACGGAAAGAAGGGCGCCCCGCAAACCGTCGTGTACAATCCCAACCCATCTCCTGCCCCCGCCCCAACCCCCACCATACTTATCAACGATAGGCAAATAGAATGTGGCTCAGTCCTGATCCTCAAGCGATCCCCCGGCCGCCTCCTCCATTGACTGCCGCTCCGGACTCTTGTGTTGTTCCCTGGACCAGTCTTTGAGTGCCTTCTGCAGGGCCTTTGGATCAACGAAAATGTGGGAACGACCTTGTTTATTCACCCGCAGCTTGGCCGGGTACAGCATGGCATAGTCCAGCCCCATCTCATGCAGTTGCTTTTTCATGGGCATGAATTGTCTCCGCGCCTCCTGGACTCGTGCGGTGAAATCCGGGTAGAGTGCAATAGTCGATCCCTCATATGCCAGCGTTTGTTTATCCCTCGCCGTTCGCAAGGCCGCGTCTCTGTCCCGATAATTTAACAGTTTAGCTATTATGGGACGCGGCAGGGCTCCTGGCGGCGGACGGGGTCCCAAGGAGCGGTGCGCTCTCTTCACCACGAACATATTCGAGAACACCTCAGCCCCCAGGAGTGACACCAATAACTTTTCCACGAAGTGTTCCATGTTACCGGTTGGTGTCGTTTCCGGCAGGCCCGTAATTCGCAGATTGCAACGTCTCGAGCGGGCTTCCAAGTCCTCCGCTTTATCTTGCAATACACGAATGACCCTCCCAAGCTGTTTGTGGTCGGTGTCCAATGTGGTCTGTGCCTCCTCTACCTCCGTGATCCTTCGTTCGGACATGTCTAACCGCTCCGCGTGCTTGTCCAGCCGCTCCCCCATTCTGTCCATCCGGTATGAGAGGGCATCAATTTTTGTGCCCAGGGAGGTGATGCCGTTCTGCAAGCCCTTTTCCATGGACAGCAACAGACTCCTAATGTCCGGATCCTCCTCCATCGGTGTCGTAGGCCTATGAGCCTCCCCTGACGCGGTGTCCTGCGATTTAGAGCGTTTTGCTCAAACGTGAGCTTGGACTGCGTCCTGTCCGTTCTACCCATGTTCCTCTCCAGGTAGGATCGTTGTCCAGGGGGCTGTCGTCAACGTCCCCGTCCGTGGCGCCCCGGCGCTGACCGGACACCGCACCCCCTCTGAAGAGGCTGCCTGCAGTGATTCAATCCGATAGCAGGAAGAGGGCCCCCCCGCTCCGGCGCAAGAAAGTGGTCAGCTTATAAGGCAATTCGTCCGTCTGCACGCGCTGCTCCGCTGCACTCCGTGCCGCCACCACGCTGGCGTCTGTGGGTCTCCGAGCACACACCCGTGGACCACTCCCAGCACCCCTCGACGGACGGGCCCCGCCGCGCTGCTGATGTCTGCCCAGTCGATTATTTTGCCGCCAGGCCCAATGGCACCCTATGCCGCGTTGTTGCTCCAATCATTTACCTCCCTCCAAGCAATAAGGCACAGCTGTTACCGGGGCGCGGCACTGCCCGGGGTCTACTAGTCCCGAATATGCGAATGCCGCTCTGCCCAGCACTCCGCAGCGTGTTATGTCCCTCACTGTGCACTGTCCAGCCGCGGGCCTGAGTCCGTCTCACCCGCTATCTGCAGCTTGCGGCTCTCTGACCTCCGCACTGTATGGCGGCACCTCTGGGCCTCACAGCTCAACACCGAATCTCGGTGCTCTTTGCTCGTGCGTGTCCACTGCCCGGCGCCACGAACTTCCTGCGCCTTCTGTCGCCACAGCCCCAACCTCCTTACACTCAACCAGGAGGGGGGGCAGCGCTCCGCTACCCGCGCCGGGCCCCACGATGCGTCCGCACTGCACTCGCCGGCCGCCACTGCCGTCCCGAGCTCTCCACGGATCCGCTGGCGTCCAACCAGTCGCTTGCGTCGGTCTGCGAGCGCCGGCCACCTCGGGCCCAGGGGGACCAGTCGGAGATCGCGGCTCTCACTGCTTCGCGACTCCTCCCCCTAACAACTTTAGCACGGGGTTCAGCGGCCCTGTGTCACACCCGACGGGAGCTGGTGTATCTTCGGGTCGGGCAGGGTGCGCAGGATCTGGGCGGGACCGCTGCGGTGTGGTCGCGTTCCGACTTCCAAATTGCGGTCAGTAGACCGTTTTCGCTTGATGGGTTGGCGGATAATTGCAGGATATTGTGTCGGCGGTGTGGAGCTCGAGACTCAAGCAGCCATCTTGGTCTCG